>OV816026.1:115424641-116152824 GCA_929113105.1 Agrypnus murinus | reverse complement strand
ACTGCTTGACATCATCGTAATTGCTGCTGCTGCTACTGCTGCTGCACACGTGCTGTCTACTGCTACACGCTAACAACGGTCGGCTTTATATAGTCACCTATACTTACCTAGATCCAGCGCATGCTCAGTAACACGCATACGGTAAACAAGCGGTCATCGCTGGCAGACAAGTTTCATCCTGTCGCTGACACGTCATCATCATCACAGGCAGGTGTTCGTAGGTAATTACCTCATTCTCTCTCTCTCAGTTATAGCTATCACTTTTCATGTCATGGTACAGCTGGGTGAGAATAGTAATAATACACATATATAAAACATTAATCTTTTTATTCTATGACAATCTTTCTCAAAACATTATTAAACAACAAAACAATAATACTTAAATAACTAAACAACTATCTGTTCTCGGATAACCATGATAGAACATCTTTTATTCTACGACGACAATGTTTCTTAAAATTATTAAACAACTAGACAATAATCAAAATAACTAAACAATTATTATTAGGTTGAAATCTGCTCGGATAACCATGAAGACATACTCATTTTTCATGAAACATCCTATTGAATGCTTTGTACGCTTTGTTATGCCTAATATTCTTTTCAACAATGTCTTGATCTACTACTACTACTACATAATTGAAAAGAACAAAATCGCGTTTATCAGATCTATTTCATGAGTATGTTCCCCTGAGTATCCTCTTGTGATTTACATTCAATCACCCTTAAGTTTCACCATCTTTTTTAATAATTACTGTACATAAGGTATAACTCTTGTCAGCTTCACTTATTATTATTATAACTACACTATACTGACAAAAGATGATTGAACAATTTACAACAACAACTAATTACCTAATTATTACATTCTTAAATAATTTCGAATATAGTATACACAAAGTATAAACCTAGACATCATCATCATCATCACTTATAATAATAATTACATCAAGTCGAAGGTCGATCTCTTGTGATTAACATAACCCCTGACTACTGCTACTACAGTTGAACTGTACATGCACTTATTACTATACAAATATTTTGCTACTTAAGAGTTAGATATGATACTACCTATACAAAAATTTACAAAACTTAAAAATACAACTATACTACTATACACATATCTATTACTACAACGATTGAACTGTATAATAATTATATACGTTATGATAATATTTTACTACTTAAGATCTAAATATAATACTACCTATACAAATTTTTACAAAACTTAAAAATACAACTATACTACTATACACTTACATATATACAAGAGGGGTTTAATGTTTATACACGTGGTCGCTTGTTGTTGTTGTAGCCGAACGGAACGGAATCAAAATCTTCTATACGGCGTCTCTTCGCGAACGTTATCTTATAGACTTTTGATTCCGCTCGCGTTACAAGCTGATGGTCAGCCGTACGCCGGATGTTGTTGGACTCTACAATAATCTTTTCGTCCATACCTTCCAGCAGTCTAAGCATGGACTCAAAGTTTATTTTTTGAGTCGCGGCGTGGTTTAGGGTGATGCCCTTGACCTTGACGACCACGTGTATCTGCCCTGTGGTCGGTGAATAAACTTTGTAGGCGTAGTTCTTAGGCCCGCCTGACACAAACTCTATAATATACGATCCGGGACCGTACTCTTCGAGCTCGTCTGTGAGGTCGCCCAGGAAGCTTCCTGTTGGTAGCTCGAAGTCGCCCGGCTTCGAAACGTATATTACCGAATCTGAAACAACGAAACAAAAATTAACTCTAATATAAACGGTGTTGATGTTTGATAGTACAATGACTTACCTGTGTCATAGTATAATACTCTCTCTCCTAGCTGATCCAAATAGGAATACAGCTTAAGACGGGCCTGTGCAGTGACAAATGCCGCGATGACCACGTTAACTGACGACAGAGGATCTGCTGCTTCCTCTTTATGCTGCCAGTTAACCGCAATCACCTCGTCATTTATTTCCTGCACATGATTAACTTCTACACCTGGGCTGGACAACAGGTCGAAAAACTCCTTGGACTCGCTGATTATGGCTGTTTTCGCCTGGTTCTCACGCTGACCAAATTTCCCTAGAATACAAAAAAATATTAAGTAAAGAAAACTACATAAGGTTATTATAACTTACCCCAGAAGGAATTCAGCATCAGTTTGGCCAACGATCTCAAACCAGGGTTCTTGACGATCTTCAACGAATCCAAGGAGACTCCCTCGTTCTCGAAGTAGTCATCAACGTACTGTTTCCGGGCTCCATCGATACCATCCTCGCTGTTGTTGGCAGTTATTGAAGATGGCCAACCGCTGGCTTCCTGCTTCATCTTCAGGAACTTGTCGATGAAACCCGAAAACAGTCCCCCGGTCTTGGACGCTTTGTTGTACTGGGTTACATCGTACGACCAGATCTCTTGTATGTCCTGCACGATGTAACCCTTTCGTGTGGCCATTACCAGTTCGTCCAAGACCCAGGTTCCGTTGATGACTCGGTCCTCTACGCCGTGCTGACATTCGGCCTGGTTCAATTCTTCGGCGCAAGTGCGACATAGAGGGAACAGCAGCTTTTGGTGCATCTTGACGGGTAAGACCGGATGGTATAGATCTTGTGGCGGTAACATTGTGCATTTTACCACGCCGTTGATGTTTTCCAGGCCCCCTTTATCCCTGATTAGATTTTCACAAGCCGCCTTGCCTACGTAAACTTCTGGATGGCCAACTGGGAATTTGGCGTACTTGCATACCCAAGGATAAAGGGAGCATACATCTACATACCGGATCTTTTCCCCGTCTTTTGCAACCCTCTTTAATTTTGCTGCCCCTGTACGGCCGCCGTAAAATGCCTCTCTCGGGTTTAAGGGCGTGTTTACTAACAAGGGATGTTTCTCAACCTGCTGTCTGAATTCGGGTGTTAACTGCCTTCGGAAGCGACAGTCCCACTGTTCAACAACCTCGTATCCTAGCGACTTTAACTTCTCTGTTGTGGCTCGGGTCTTCTCGAGCCTCATATCCATGGTGTCGCTAGGATCGTCGTGTAGAGGCTCGTTGCGACGGTGACAGTGAAGCAGGTGGGACATCCATGGAAGTAACACCCGTGAAATTGAAATATGGTATTACCATACAGCCCGTCAACCTTTAACCCGCCCACGATAGCTTCTCTCTGCCTGCCGGCGTGTTGAATCTCAACACCTCTTTGATGTTCTTCCAGCAACAGCCATTGGAGAGCTACCTTAGACTGGTTATCTGCGCGTCTATAACCACCCTTTGGTATCAGTCCAATGGTGCTTTCTTTGAGGAATTTCCTCCGGAACATGAGATTACAGGCAGAGGCGATGGTGATGGTTTCCGTGAACGGGTCAACGTCGCATTCCTCAATAAAGAGATTCCTAAAGTGGATACAGGCTCTCTTCAAAATATCGACGTCTGTTCGACAATATTCGACCAGGTCACGTTGCATGTCGAACTCCGTGATCCCGTCCCTGTTCGCCTCGTACCACTTTAGGAACGCTTTACGAGCCTGGGGTTTTATGGTGTCGGGGCTGTAAAATTTGATGTCCGGAAGAGGACCCACGTAATGGGCGTTGGCCTCGGTGTTAAAGAGGTGCGGGAAGTATCCTTTGGGAGCCGGTAGATCGAACGCTTTAGGCAAGTCAGCCAGAGCCATGGGGAAAAAGTTGAGCGAATCGATAATCTTTAGATTATCTAGTTGCAGCAGCAGAATTTTTGAACCGCGCATAATGAGGTCCGGTTTCAAAGAGGTGTTGTTGGTTATCAAGTAATTTAGAATAAACTGTGTGTCGAAAGCCTGCCCGTTATGGGCAACTGCTACAACTTTTTTGAATTTTTTACGCATCTCCAACAGGTGCGCGAGAAAACCATCTATACATTTTCCTCGCAAGATCTGTTCTCGCAAACCACATCTTACACAACTGGTAGCAGTTGATGATGAGTCGTTGTTGTAACACTCAGAACAGACTTGCTGGAAAACGCATAGATTCGGTTCATGGAGGTTGACGCCGGGCGCAATTTCTTTCTCTTGCCGGGTCTCCAGGTCGAAGAACACAAACAAGGTGTCTTGCTTTGTGTTCCTAGGTCCGGCCGGCTGTATATGACAAAAATGGTTTTCGGGTTTATGGCTCTGACAGATCTTACAATAGATCTCCCCGCACACATGGGCCTGCTTCCGGGTCTTGATGTTGATGGTTTTGAAACATCCCTCGCATTTTTTAACTTCCCGACACATGTTGCCCTCCTGATGGATGTTAAAGCAGGCTTGACTTCTAAAGTCTCGCCTGCAGTCCGGACACCTAATCAGCTGCGCTGTTCTTTCGCAGGGCGGAGAACTACCGCAGCCTACGCAGGACTTTTCACAACGGTGATGGTTTTTATGATCGTAGGGTACATGACAGTGCTCACAGAAATAACCGCAGGCAAAGGCTGAGGTCAATGATGTTATGACGTTATAATGATGCTCGTGATACAACAGATTGATGTTCTTTGTTGCGGCATCATTATCAACGACCCCCTCAAAGATAAGTGAACGACCTCTCGAGCCGTGGCTATACACTACTATCTTGTAGTTGGGGGCCAGGAACTGCTGGAACAACCTTAATTCATTGACCCCGGCTCCCTCCGGTGGAATGAAAGCTACTCCAGCATCCCGCATCATTTCCTCGGCCTTTATCTTTTGCACGGTCTGATTTCGACGTGTCTTAGCGTAATCAGCACTGTTATCTGCGTGAGCCCTGCCTACGACCAAAGCCCTGGGTAGGCATAGATTGTCACTGGTGGTGTTGTTAATCGTGACAATCCCTCTGCGACGGCTACACTCTTCGGCAAAGGTGCTGTACGTGCCGTTACGACAGCGACCTTGTCCAGCAGGTGGTGTTACAATAGTAGCTATTAGTCTGAAGGTGTCCGAACTCAGGGCTTCAGGATCGCTCTGTAAAATCGATTCTAAAATGCCCCAGACATCATTGAAGGTGATTTCATCAGAGCGCCTGAGGCTCATGTAGCCGGGAAGTTTTTGTTTGAAACTGTCAAACTCAAATGTGGCCCCTACTTTATCATTCGGTTGTGCTCGGCTTAACACATCCCGCAAAACTTGGTTGATGGCCGATTTAAAATGCTCCAAATGATCTTCACCGACTGACGCGTCGTTTACTTTAAACACCAGTCGATGTTTCAGGGTGCCAAATTTCTTGATGGTGGACACGTTTTCATCGATAATTTCGTAGAGAGAAGACATTTTGTACAGGAGTAACAGCAACAATAGCAAAAAATATCGCACTTGCACACTTAACAAAGGCTAAAACAACAAAGATTATATGTTGTTAATTTAAATAAACTTTGACTAATTTTTATTATTAAAGTTTAAATGCACTGCAAGCTATTAAATATTATAAATTAATTATAAAGATCAATTTTAATGCAAATTAATAAACTTTTAATAGCAAGCTAATTTAAACAAATATTATAATAAATTACTATCCTTATTATAACAGCAACAGTTAAGAAATCACATAGCGACAAATGGACAGATAAATCTTTTACCATTCACAAACTGCTTCTCTTAACCCCTAATTAAAAATAAAAAGCTTAGATGCTACGTGATGGTTAAAAAAAAATTGACGCAAAATAAACAATAACCTCTGAATGCAATGCAAGCTATTAAATATTATAAATTATTTGCTTTGACAAAGTTAAAGAAAGATCAGTTTCATTGCAAATTAATAAAACCTTTTAATCGATATTACACTTTTTTAACAACAATCTAATTTAAACAAATATAGAGTTTAAATTGTTACTAAATCCCTTTGATAGATTATTATTATAAAAAATAAATAAGGAACGGCTAAAAACAACAAAGATTATATGCTGTTAATTTAAATAAACATTGACTAATTATTATTAAAGTTTAAATGCGCTGCAAACTATTAAATATTATAAATTAATTATAAAGATCAATTTTAATGCAAATTAATAAAGTCTTTTAGCCAATCTAAAAAGCATAACCTCAAATTATGATTTAAATAACTATGTTACAACCCCTAGATAAACAACTCATAACGATCACACTTCGCATAAAACAATTACTACTTTAATCGATAATCAGACTAGGGAAATTAAAATAAATATAAAACTATTCCTGCTGAAATTCAAATTTACAACTATTATTATTATTATTATTATAAACAAAATACGTTATATATATTGTTCAAATGTAACTTAAATAATTATTTTAAACCGATTATGTTACAGTGTCGTGAAAAATCATGCGAGACCGAGATTGCCGATTATTATAAAAAACAATAATAATAATAAATCCTACCTTTTTGTTCGATTAAAGCTGTAGTTTCACATAGACTCTGTAGCAACAATTGGTAATAACAATCAAGAATGGCACAAATCACTTCAAACACAAACGTAATAATTAACAGTACGCATAAAAACATACATGTGTTGATGTCTCGAGTAACCCCAAACAAGTGATTGTCTACTTACGTGGTTGGCTTTATAGGTTCGAATTGTTGCGCAATATTATGCAATAAGATAAAAATAAAACTCGAGTCAATTTGCCCGCTTAACAAAGGAACAATGCGTTCTCTCCGGTGAACACCTGTGGGTCATAAACCAGTTTGAAATGTTTTTTTTCTGCACCAGAGTTGACATACCTTCTAGATTTTATCTATTAGAATAAAAAACGGTGTACCATTCTAACCCTCTGGGGATATAATTCATTCAACTGTCATACCGTTTTTATTGAACGCAGGTGTGACGAATAAGTTATGACCCTGTCTGTATTAAATAAAGGTTACATTCGATATCGCCTTTTGTACTTTAGTGTCTTTCTCGGTTCTATTTGTGTTTAGGTATCTGATAAATTTCAACGTATTGTGCGAACAGAGAATGCAGTGGTAATATTATATTATTTTTATTAGGTAATAGACAGATTGTTGTCAAAATTCGATATGATTCCCTTTTAAGGATGTGTTTATAACTTTTCAACACATAAATGAACGAGGCAAGCAGTTGAGGTTTGATTTAATTGTGTGCCTTTTTATTTAAAGAAAATTCTATAAAAATTTAAAGTGTGTTCTTTTAAATGCTCTAAGAGACAGAAAGGTCTTTTTACCTGGAAATAGCTTTAGAAATCAGACCCGTCAACGTGCGAGATTTACAGGTACTTAATAATACAAAGAGTGATGAAATGTTTGATTATTTTGCTATTACAGTATATCAATATTATAATCCATTGAAACTTTTTCTGTTAAATGTGATTATGATAAATCGAAAAAACCATTTCTTTAAATAGGTATATTTTTAATAAAAAATGTCTAAAGTATGACAAAAAATACTTTTAATGCTCTAACACAGTCAACCTTTATTTAGAAGATCGGTCACATAGATAAGTGCTACCTACATGGACAACGCAGGTGTTCTTTTGTTCGTTAACGAGTTTCTTTGCTCAGGGTCTCTGTGTGTGTGTGTAATAAATTAAATGGTTATCAATAGTTACATCTAAAAGTTTAATTTAAAATTTTAATGTTGTAGTAAATTATAAAAACGACACCGAAGGTAATAAATTTAAATTTTTATCTAATCGTGTTACATGACAGTGCAGGTGTCGATCCCTTTTTTTTTTAACAATACCCTTTTTGTTCCGAAGGGTAATAAATTAAGATTTTATCTACTCGTGTTAATTGACAGTGCAGATGTCTACCTTTTTAATGATATCCTTTTGCTCCGACGGTAATAAATTTAGATTTTATCTACTCGTGTTACTTTGACAGTGCAGGTGTCCATCCCTTTTTTAACAATACCCTAAAGAACACCTGCGCTGTAAATGTAGGTAGCACTTATCTATGTGACCGATCTTCGAGGGTAATAAATTTAGATTTTTATCTGGTCTCAAGTAATTAATTGACAGTGCAGGTTTTTTTTAACAATACCCTTTTTGTTCTGAAGGGTAATAAATTAAGATTTTATCTAAAATCATGTTCATTCGCGCAGGTTCGAAGTTTATAAAAGCTTAGTCAAACCCTCCTGCCGTTTTAGTTTGGTCTTGACATCGGTTACGGTGATAGTAATATTGTTATTGTTTGCTTGAACTAGGTATGTTAAAATAATCATTTATTATTCTTGTGAGTGTTAAGTTTTTGTCTATTTTTTTACATAGAAAAAAATGGATTTGCTAATACAACAATTGAACAAATCTCCCGTTAGCCAGAAGCCAATCAAGAAGTTATGTGATTACAAAATAAAAGAAATTGCAGAGATACTACAATTCAAAAGAGTCGTTTGCCGTGATAAGCGTCAAAGTGTGATTATTGTTGCTGAAAAGCATGTTACATTTCTACCAAAGCGAATCAGCGATAAGTTAACAGATCAAAGGGTTACCGAGCTTAACCAGCAGATTGAAGCTAAAACGATTTCTCTAGGTTTGATGTACATGGGGAAAACAAACTGTTATGATGACTGCCTGTTTGTGGAGTTAAATAAGGTACGAGTAAACATCAAGTTTATACAATAAACCCCTTTTTAATGTTCTATTGTTGTCGTTGTTGTTACAGCCCCTGGAACCGCAAATAGAAAACAGAGGTCAGTCCTGAAGTCCTCAAGCACCAGCATTCTATCAACATTTTTTTTTATTATAAATTAAATGTAGCCTTAACACTATATTAATAAACATAATTTTTTTAATTCCTATATGGCTTTATTATTTCTTCTAGAAAAGGTAGTGGTGGAAACGTTTCAGCTTAGTGAAAGGATCCAATCCCTGAGTTAGCGCTAAAATTCAAATCTGGTAAGATGGTTGCTTTAAGAATGACAGATTTAAAATGACAGATTTAAATGACATATGCAAAAATGACAAATTTAAAATGACAGAAGCAAAATTGACAGATTTAAAATGACAGATGCAAAAATGACAAATATTTAAAATTGACGGATTCAAATTTAGCGCGCGCATGCAAGATGCTGTGATATAAAATGGTTGCCTCTCTGTAGTAATACAGATTTCTTCTTCTTCATGACACGCCACCTAGTAGTAGTACACAACGCATCGATAATACAGATCCCTTCATGACGCCCTCTCTTAGCAATACACACTAATTGTAGCATTACGCCCTCTATTGGTAGCACACAGATTGCCGGTAATACAGATTCCCGTAATGGCGGGCAGGCGTGGTCAAAATGGCGCCCAAAGTTCCAAAATGGCGCACGTCCAATCAGAGAGCAGTAGGCGGGGAAATCCAAGATGGCGGCGACCAATCAGAAGCAAGGGGAGGAGCTACAGGAGTGGGGGTAACCAATCACAGCGAAGGGGGAGGAGCTACAGGAGTGGGGGTAACCAATCAGAGAGCAGTAGGCGTGACCAGAAAAAAAGTGGAAGGGCAGGTCTCAGGTGTCGCAATACCTACTCACTACGTACCGTGAGATCATTTAAATTTAAAATTAAAGTAGGCGGGAATTTTTTTATACGTTTGGCGATCCTGCCAATTGACTCGCTGTGTAAATTAGAGGTTATGCAATTTTATGTTCTAGATTAAACATTTTGGAGCGTCACTTTGACAATTCAAATCAAACTGTGAAGTAAACAGTTAGTGTTACCAATCTAATTTAAAAATCACAGCCAACTTTAATTATAAATTCAAATGATCTCGTGGTATTAATAGTTTCTAATAGTAACGTGCATGTAAACAATGCAACAATAAACAACGCTATGCAATTTTAAACGTGGGAGGAGTCATAGATAATGGCGACCAGTATGACGTCATATCCGTCGCTTTTAAAACGCATTGTTCCAGGTAGTTGTGATCCTTCCTATAGTTTTATATTCTAAGCTAGAGACCCTTCAATTAGAATCTAGCCAAGGCAGCCATTTTATATCACAACACGTAGCGCCAAATTTGAAACGTACAGAAATGGTTACACGGCCAAATATTGGCACGCATGTGAACCATATTTGGCGCAATTAAAAAACACGAAATAGTGGTTAGTGTATATAAAACATTATTTTGCACGTTCTATATATAAGGCTCCACTTTAGTCCCCCAAATGAGGGAGTAAAGTAGCACTTTTACTCCCTGAGGGAGTAAAGTTTTTCCATGACAACTGCAACAAGTAAACAACAAAAAAAAGTAATCGCGGTACATGTTAGGATTTATGATCCTGAAACCATGTGATTTTAGCGTTTGCAGAGTTCAATTGTCAGGAGGTTACAGCGGATCTTTGCGGGGTGAAGGGCAAGGGCATATCTCCTATGCTTTTACATAGGCTCTAACAAGAAATACCAATCGATAAAAAAATAAATTAACATTCTTAAAACTGAACAAAATCGTTTTATTATGAATGCCTATAATGCATTTATTAATTATTTGTATATATTAAAATAATTTAAGTCGATTGGAGTGCATTTGTTTAATTGTTGAAAGTGTAAATATAAATGTAAATAGGTTAAGAATCGTGACAACACCTCAAAGAAATCAATGGATTTTGTTGGTAGCAGTGTTAGGTTTCAGCTTTCGATTGAGTTGACATCCTAACCTCCAAATGTCAATCCCAAATATAAGTGGAAGCATGTTGAATGTTTTGTAATTTTGTATGCAATTACAGATGGGAATATTCTATTTTTTAACTTTTGTATAGTCTAAAGATTACAATCTGCTAAGCAGATACAAGAAATATATAAAAAGTTGTTGAGGTTTAATACATATATTTTTAAAATTAGTGTGTTTGTATTACTGATTTCGTGGATATTCTGATTGTGATGATAAATTGTATTCATCACATTGCAAAAGGTAATTTTACATTTTGCAATATTTCCGTCGAATTAACATTTGTATTCTGATATTATTAACGCAGAAGACTGAATTGTTCAACATAATTTGATTAATAAAATATATGATTATTAGTTAATACAGTAAAATATAGATTATTATAACAGTCATTATATGTCATCTTTCTGTTCTGTTATTTGAATTCGCGCGCTATGAGGTGTTGTCACATCTCTGCTGTCTTTCCACATATGTCGTGGAAAATTCTTGTTTTGTTTACTTTAAATTATTATTGTGCATTAACTAGACACAAGATTTCAAAAATATTGGGCAGCATTGTTATTCGAATATGAGTATGTCATTTTAGTTTTTTATCAGATTCCCTGCATTTCTTCATCATAATTTTTCGTTAAAACTGCTAAAGGTTAGATGGTCTCCATAAGAGCCCATGTTAAATTCTGGATTTTATTTTCCATTTTTCTCGGTAATGGTACACAAGAAGATTATAAAAAAAAGTTACCGAATAGAATAAGTGTCAAAGAACTCGAGGTTTAAATTTCACGTCATTCTCTACATTTTTACATTTCGCTGTATCCTCCTTAAATCTACAAATAAGTTAACTGACGAAATATCCAGTTAATTTGCTATTTAGAGATTCATAACCTAAAAGTGAAATCAATAAACATAAACAGTACGTTTATCCTCGTGTTTATATTAAATTCACAGACCGTTTCCACAAATTGGGAGCGTTAGAATAACATAAATATTGTACAATATAATGCGAGTCTAATAAAGTCTGGAACTATCGAAATAAATATTTTATTAAATGTTAAGAAAATTCTGGAACACGTTAATTTTTTTCTTAAATGGGATATATTTTAGTGTAAATTGTTATTTTTAGATTGTGTTTTATTTATGCATTATGGCGACGACAAATATTTGCTAAATGGAAACCCTTTTTTAATGATGAATTTGGAAAGAGCATAAAATTCTACTTAAATACCAAATATACTAAAACATTTTTTTAAAATTGGAATTTTCGAGTACCTACCTTTTTAATTGCTTCTAAAGTTTTAAAATAAAAATTAACAATCAAGAGCTCCAGGTATTAATAAAAAAACTAGTGAGAATGCGCAGAGCTAGCATTGCCATGACGAACAAAAACAACTGTATACTTAATAATACCGGGTGATTTTTTAAATTTCTGATCTAGTAAGTCGTGATTTTTACGCCGTATCGAAGGTCACCGAAACGTAGGGCGTAGCGTTGATCACACTGCTATTCCAAATGTCATTTATGTGACAAATTGACTACTTACTTTTACATTTATTAAACAAATTGATAAATATTTAAACAGTGATCATTTGCGAAACATGCTTTTACCAAAGTGTGCATTTTATTGCGAGTTTAAGTGCAATTTCGATGTGATTATTGACTTGAGAAGTTTAGGTTATGGTTACAACTCGCTTCAATTTTTATTCCTTGGATTTAAGAAATAGCAAGATTTATTCACAATTATAACAATTTACATTGTTAACACAATATTTATTCAAAATTTACAACAACTGTTGGAAATGTTGACCTTCAGCATCTATACACAAATTAACTCGGCGCTTCATATTGTTGTGATGAAAAACACTCCAAAATAACGTTGAAAACTAAGCGTTCAATCACAAACGAAAGGTTAGTCTTGAAAAAGACTGATTTTTGATAATAACCGAGATAATAACTGGCGAAACGGAATTCAAAACACGAGGAAACAGTGAAGCACAAAAGACGGCAAAAGCGAGAACAACACTGGAGTAGGTTATGTTTATGTCAACATTTTTGAAATCTGACAGTTGTGACAAATCGAACGATTCAAACTACGCCCTACGTTTTCCGCATCTTTTGTTTTAAAATTATGTCATGGCTTTCTAGATCAGAAATTTAAAAAATCACCCGGTAGAACGTACCACTTTTTCAGAAAAAAATAACAAAGTTGGAAACTTTAACATCATTTTGCCGCGTTAATAGTAGTACTTTAAGTATGGGGCTTTGTCGGCAGATCCATCTCATCTATCACAACAACAAACCTTAATGACATTTTATCGTATCGTATACCGTTTCGGCGTAAAACTGAATTCTTTTTACAATTAAAAATTCATTTTACTCAATTTAGAAACGTGACAACCCTGTAAAGTTTGTAATCAAATCCGCCAAAATGCTGATCTGGACATCTTGACATTGAAAATAAAGCACGTCTTGTTTATACAACCTTTAAGAATATTTGGGTCAATGCCTGATCACAGCTATGTTAAAATAATAAAATTGTAAATGATACATACCCTTGAGAAAATACTGCGTTTATAGTTCGTTGAACTTTGAAATAATAATTTGTCTATAACGCAATTCGCAACTTGTGGTTTATTTAATAACAGTTTTTAATGATTTTATAAGAGAATATCTTTTAAAGAGAAGATTTATCTAATTTAAATTAGGTAATTAAGTTAAGGGATTTTGTTGATACCTTGTTTTGGCTACATTAAAAAATCTTTAATTTTATGGTAATTAGGTGCCTTAATCAATTTTTGTACATAAGATAGTATTCTTTAATAAAAAAACAAATACGTCAAGACATTTTGAAAATATTCCGGAAATTAATTAATAGAAAATGTAGGTCAGTTATTGTTTTATTGTTACAGTTGGTTTGTTATGAATCAGCGTGTTTTTAACGACCTACAACGTACAAATTTTGTTTACGGAAACAGTTCGGATTACAATTTTCATAGAACTAGTCTCCGACTAATCTGCTTTGGATGTTTATTATTTTTAAACGACTGTCATCATCAGTTTGTTTGTTTGATTTTCTAAAACAAGGTCACGACCCAGCTGCGATTATACTTAAGCAAAGTTGCCAGATATGGAGATGTTTTTTTCTAAATTACTCGAAAGCCTATTAACATAGAAAAAAAATTATTAAGACTTTTTTGTTCCTTTTGATGTCTTCTATTACCCCTTAAAATTAATGCGTTCTATCTCCGGACACCCTGTATAGTAAAACATCTATTAACAATCATAACAAATTGCAAATTGATTAATGATTATTGATTAATCCAACATTTTACAAGTAAATATGGAGATGGAGTAGTTTACGAAAAATTACTTTAATGTGATTCTCCTGGGCAGCAAAAACGTAAGTGTTACATTCAATACTACTGTAAGGTTTTAAAAACTTTAAAGTAGCTTCGGGCAAGTTACTGCTACAATCATAATACCACTTTGAAGTTGCAACGACTTTAAAGTAAGTATACTAAGTGGCAATACCGTTCCACATACTTTAATAGTTACTCAGAAGTAATGAAACTACATAGTTCCAATAAATAGTAGAAACAACTACACAATTACTAAAATATTCCGAATTGAAGAAATTAAACCTATAAAGTCATAAATTTAGTTGCAGTTACGTAACAACTACTCAATCAAAATTCCGATCTCAGTTACTGCTACTTAAATGCTGCTTGGGATAATACCTGTTAGCTTTTTTGAAACGTGTATAAGCATTATAACCGTTCTTCTCGAAAGAATTAAATTTATATACTTGCCTCGGAAGCTAAATTGTCAGAGAGCAGGGTCTCGTGGATTCATAACTTTTTTTTTACTAAAGAAAAGGCGCCAGGTATTTTTATTATTTTTGCCATTCCAAAAATACCAAAAATGGTCAGGAACACATGAAATGCAATGAAATAAAAAAAACAAACATTCGCAACTATAGTTTAAGATATAATTAATTAAAAGTTAAAAAATTTAAATTACAAAAAAGTTTTAATATGTATCACCTAAATTAATAAAGTAAAAAAACTACGATATCTGAATAGTACAAGAAATTATCACAACAGAACTAGCCTGTGCCAGTTACAGTTAAATAACTCTAAATGCATTATGGACCACAAAGATAAAGGTGAAAAACTTCCAACAACGCATGATGGACTATACTTAAACCAAACAGGCAAGAAATGAGTCATCTTCGTAATCACACCGGAATAAAGAACTACGACCCCGTGAGATAAGATAAGAGTGCAAATTTCACTTTGCTAAGAATTCAGTGACGTACGCTAGAACCAACACATTTTCATTGCTTCATTCACATTTATTTTTAATTAAAAAGGGGTTTGTTCCGCTTATGAATCTTTCTAGCTCATTTATTGTTTATTTTATCATTTAGATTACAGCGTGACCTTCGTGTAATTCTAGATGCATTTTACATTTTCGCCAACGTGTTTGTGATGACTCATTTTTTGCTTCTTTGGTAGAAGTATAGCTACTTTAAGATATCTTCAAATTATGAAAAACTTCAAATGGTTAACAAATAATAAAATATATCAATTAAATGGTACCACCCAAATGATTTACACCAAGTGTATACTTGTTTAACGATGAGAGTTTTCTTGTTTAGAAAAGAAACATTTCTTACCGATCTGGCTGTGTTTCAACTTATCAAAGTAAATTGTACTTGCATTAGGAGAGGTACGTTGTGATGCAAAAGTTATCAGTTAAAGATGATGCTTGGAGAGGTAAGGTTAAAATACCCTAGAATCGTTGTGAGACAGGCGTCCTTCCATTATTTATGCAGTTTCATCCAAGTCAACAATCAATTACCAAAGAAATAATTGAATGTTATAGGTTATACTATTTTATTTCTTTCTACCATTTTTATTCTAGTTCTACCATTTTATAGGTGATACTAAAAAATTCTACATATTTCAGTTAGCAAAAGAAATACAGTTTCAAAAAATACATACCTAGATGTAATAGCTTTCTACATAATTAAACAAAACAAATATGTAATTTAAGAATGATCTAAAAACATTTTGATGCTTTAGTTGCCAAAGCTTGAGAAAGATATCCAATAAATAAAATTTACACCACAGGTGTTCCTGATTTCTGTTACAATAACAAGGAATAAAACCTTGTGGAGAAAACAAATTTGGTACCCGTTACACAATATAACACTTTAAAAACAATTGCCCCTAGCTCCGTTTCCAATTTCTAAATCCGCCACTGTGTGTACCTATTTAAATTCTTATTACACATTTTTCCTTTTCTTCTGTCAAATAATGAGCATGCGAATTTAAAAAAGTATTTGCTAGTGTTCAGCAAAATTAGACTGATAAATTACAAATCGGTTATAGCTGCTACGATAAATAAAATGGACAATGTGTTTTTTTATTTACAGGTTGTGAAAATAACAATTTAAAAAAAATCTAAATAATGCATTAATTTGACTTAAATAGGATTCCTATAATTTCTGCACAATTAACAGGGTAAGATTTACAATTTTCATGCAATTTTAGACTTTTGAACCTCTAGTTCTCATTTAATTTAAAAGCTTGTTAGAACTCTCCCATATATTATACGTATAATACGATTTGTAAAAGGATGATGATAGAAGGCCTTCTCAAGGCCCTTGCACAAAGATCATCGATGCACAAACTGTAGTTTTTAGTTAAATTAAACTTGCTTATTGGTACTTTTCCATATTTTCTATGTATTATACGATTTGTAAAAGGATGACGATAGAACAAACGATTTTGAGCATTATGGCTCATCTGGAGATGGGTTCTCAAGGTCCTTACACAAGGATCATCGATGCACTAGCTCAATTTCTCAATTAAATTAAACTTGCCGATTGGCACTTTTTCATATTTTATATGTATTATACGACTTGTAAAAGGATGACGATAGAAAAAACGATTTTGACCATTAAGGCTCATCTGGAGATGAGCTCTCAAGGTCCTTGCACAAGGATCATCGATGCACAAGCTCAATTTCTCAATTAAATTAAACTTACTGATTGGCACTTTTTCATATTTTATATGTATTATACGACTTGTAAAAGGATGACGATAGAACAAACGATTTTGACCATTAAGGCTCATCTGGAGATGAGCTCTCAAGGTCCTTGCACAAGGATCATCGATGCACAAGCTCAATTTCTCAATTAAATTAAACTTACTGATTGGCACTTTTTCATATTTTATATGTATTATACGACTTGTAAAAGGATGACGATAGAACAAACGATTTTGACCATTAAGGCTCATCTGGAGATGAGCTCTCAAGGTCCTTGCACAAGGATCATCGATGCACAAGCTCAATTTCTCAATTAAATTAAACTTGCTGATTGGCACTTTTTCATATTTTATATGTATTATACGATTGGAAAAAAAATGACGATAAAACAATAGTACATTACATACCGAGGCCGAAAGTACTCCATTCCTGTCGAGAGAACAATATAGTTTACCGAGAGGCGATAGCCTCGAGGTGAACTAGTTCTCGAGACACAGGAATGGTACTTTTGCCGAGGTTTGTATACTATTTTATTTGCAATCGTCCTTTAAATACCGAATAATCTAAAATTCTTGACAGATGCAAAATGTCATCGGTTGGGATTGGCATAACGTATGTCGCCACTTACATCATCAAATTCGATCGCATAATATTTCGAGGATTTTATTGAATAGGAGTATTTATAAATTAATAATAATATGTGGGTACCCGTTCTTTAGCAGCCAAGGTCCGCAACATTACCAAACATGATTTATACAGCCATTTATACACCGCATTTGGCGATGTAATTTTCTGCGCGCTACCTAGTAGCTGAATTTAAAGACACGTAGAGGTGCGAAAATAGGTCGTTTCGGACCATGAGAATGTCAAAGTTACAAACAATGATGCATTTTCGGACCTCTAAATGGTCAGGAATGGGCTCATTACCAATACGATTGCGAATAAACGATTTTAACCATTAAGGTTCAGCTAGAGATGGGTTTTCAAAGTCCTTGCACAAGGATCATCGATGCACAAATTCAATTTCTCAATTAAGTTAAACTTGCTGATTGGCACTTTTCCATATTTTATAGGTATAATACGATTTGTAAAAGAATAACGATAAAACAAACGATTTTGACCATTAAGGATCATCTGTAGATGCGTCCTCAAGGTCCTTGCACAAGTATCATCGATGCATAATTTTCTTTAAACTAGATTTAAGAGAAAGTGCAAATAATTGCTAACAAAATTGCTATCGTAAAAAATTGCTAAGGTAACCGAAAAAGAATTGCTAAAAAAAATTGCTATCGTAACCAGGCTAATTAAATTATATCCTGTAGATAAGTTGGATTATCTGACCGATAACTTAATGCCAACATGAGCTGCCCTTTAACCATTTAAAGAGAAGTTTAATGACCAGATGCTTTTGTGCACCTTTCTATATAATCTCAATTTGCAAATATTATCAATAATAAAGAATTATGGATATGGCAGAGGACATCAATTTAATATTAGATAATGATCTAATATAATTATTCATTAATGAGTACGACCACATACTGATAACATAAATGTTTGGGATGAACAAGAATTTATGAACAGATTTCGTTTGTTAAAAAACAGTGTGCAGGCTCTACTTGGTAGGATCGGTATTTTAACTCTTTGATCTAAAAGCTCTATTGTTGTAGTTACAATTATTTACAACAATGGATACCATAGAAACCAAGCTCTTCAAGTAAACAGAACTGAAATCCGGATGTGGCTATTAGAGCAAATAAGGAAACCGACACGTCGTTATGGTTGTAGTGATAAGTAATAAAGTTGAAAATTTAAAACTTTTGTGATAGCATATGCTTCAACATTTTCACTAGAAGTTAATTAAATAGCAGTCGAATATAATTTGATACAACTATCTTCAAGTATCAAATTAATACACGGCAATTGTGAGTTTTCAAGTAATTACCACTGTTCATACAGGATACTATCTGTAAATGTTGCACTGCTTATTTTATTTTAAAAGAAAATTATTGTTCAAATAAAAGTTCACAAAAGTGAGGTTATATTGTTGTTTACAAACATCACCCAGATTCCTTTTCATTTATCTTTCTCTAGCAGACACAAATACTAAGGCTATCTCTTTTATTACAATACTGCCAACTACCATTCTGTAGATTTATCCTCTCAGTTGTTAATGCACACTTTAATTTAGTTGAAAAGACAGATTTGCTTACCGGCCAGATTAATCTTGACATTAAAATAAAGTTATCTTTAACTATAAACAACTTTAATGATAGATGGAAAGACCGGCCCTTTAAATATCTTTAAAAGCGACGGATATGACGTCACACTGGACGCCATTAGACACCACATAAATCTGCTTTTTAGAAGATTTCGGTTTCTATGCTATTAATTGTTGTAAATAATTCAGTGGCTACTCTCAAACTTCGACAAATGCAAAGAAGGGAATTATATTTCACACGTAAGTATTCGTTTGTTTAAAATATTAAATATATAAAACTTATATTCTAAGATTAATTTCAAAATACTATGTTTTAAAATTGAGGTTATGTAATTTATGTGTGCATTTCGAGACAGTGAGAACTGCCAATGGAAATATCTAAATTATAAAACCGGAAACACCTACTCCGCCATATTGAGACCCTATCCCGGTCGTATGAGGTAGATGATTATTATGCTCCTTCCTAAACTTTTATATTCTATACTCTGGCCGGTCAACACAGTAATAAAAACGCCCACAAAAGAGCGGGCGATTTAAAAGCTACTTTGCTATTGGGCGAATTGAAACAGCGCGCGAAACTGTGGAGTCCGTTTCACTCGGCAAAATGACAGATGGATGCTGTAATGGATATTAATCACGATACACCCACAACGGTATGCCAGCTTCACGACCAAAACTCGTTCTCCGCGCGCATGTGACGTCGCTGAGAAGCAACTTTCCAAGGACTCTAACTTTCATCCCATTTGATCTCTTCCAGCTACACAGTACGGTGGGTGTATGTTAGGAAAAGCGGCTTTAAATAATTAATTTTGAAATTCCTTTTGTTTTGGTGAGTGTAAACTTGTGAAATATCGAAGATAACAAGGTGAAATTCTTACACAGGTATATATCGAACAGTATGCCTGGTTGTGCTGTTACTGACTGTTGCAATTATAACAGGAATACAAAAGGAACTGGTATAAAATACTTTCGATTCCCAAAGAACGAAAAACTTTCAAAGCGTTGGGAAATTGCTTGTCGAAGAAATGATAAAATAAATCTAAAAAATGGTAAGAATTTTTAGAAAAATTATAAAATAACATGGCGGAGAGGATACTTCAATTATTAATCAAATTTTTATCACTATGATACATTTGAATGTTGCCTACAGGTTTTAATTTCTCATTAAGTTACATTGGCTTTGTAATTAATGAAAAAAAAAAATTTAAATTCAGTGATATGGTAACTTTCGATTATTTAGTATCTACCTATATATTATTTTTCTAAGTACCTCCCTAACAAATTTTACTATTATATATATTTTATAGAAAGCATAACAATCCATATCAGCGGTACATGATTAGTAAATTGTTAAAATTTGGAATATTTCTGAATCAAAATAAAATAAATCGTTATATGCACCACGGGCAATACGGGCATAATTATAAATAATCACATTCCCTCATACTATAATTTATTAATTATGCCTTTAATATTAAGTGGCTAATAGAACGATTATCAAACGTCATACTTTACTAACCATTGTCATTATAAATGATAAAAACATCATTATACATAAGAACGGAATGCGAAACAAACCTGGTTTGCTTCGCACTGACGTCACAAACCAGAGAAGGATAGACTATCGAGCTGCGCGTTGTCATACCGTTGTGGGTGTATCGTGATATTAATATAGAATCTTTAGTTATAAATGTAAATACTGACTCAGATTTATCAGAATCAGATAGTGAATAAAATAATAAATAATACAAAAATTGCGTTTTTCTTAAATAAAGCCCATTAGAAGTAAAAACCATTTTTTCAAATATTTTTAACAAGTCCGATAATTATATACCTCTTGGCTTTAATGTTTAGTAGCTGAAATTAATAATTATTTGATTAGTTTTTGAACATTTCATCTACTATTAAATATTTTAAAACTGATAATACATAATTGAAATAATATCAAAAATATTCATTAGAAGTAGTTTATTATTATAATTTTATGTCTTTTGAGGTTACATGCATGTAGAATACAAACATGTTCCAGTTTTAGTTTGGTTTTTAGCAGTAGCCAATCTGATGAAGTGGCTACGCCCCCTTACTTTAATTACTATCTCTGTTGAGCGGCCAGAATAAGAGCTCACTTCATTGTAAATGTTAATAATACAAATGAACACAACCTGCTTTGAATGTCATTTCAATAACTGTAAATGAACGCAGCTATTGGTTTTTTTTAAATCTTTCTAAACTGAAAATTTCGTATAGGTTAGGTTTTAATGTTTGACATTTGAATAGATTTAGGAGCAATTTATTATTCTTCTAATAAGAGATTTCACAAGCACCGTGAAATTATTTTGTGTAATGGATGCTGATATTAATTTAGAGGATGGAGAAGTAAATTATTCAACCAGTTTTTACACAATTAGTTGATAAATATTAAATTTCAGATAATTGATGATTGTGATGACATTGGAGATTGTGATGATAACTACACACCCTTAGAACGTCCAACCAACTATGCATCAACCCTTCTACAGGCCAGAATTCCTACAACACAAGAATTAGAAAGCGAAGAGGAAGGAGAAGTCGACTCTTCTAGCGATTCAGATAGTGATTCTGATGCTAAAATGAAACGCCCAAGATTAAAATTAAAACCGCAACGCTGTGTAAGAAATGGCTCACGCAGGAAATATGACATTTGGAGTACACATGTACAGGAAGATGTTTTGCTGGAGAACCTAGTCAACTGTGATGTTACTCGAAAAGATCGATCAAGAAATGTAGAAACTTATCCATTACCACCTGATTGCAATAAACTGTCTACTTCAAATCGAAAAAGTAATAAACGAACAAACAGAGATAGAAATAATTCAAGCTTGCGATTATATAAAGATACAGAGATCACAAGTGATGCTAATGGTGATGTAACTGGTGTTTCACGTATTATTTTAGATGTGACTGTTACAATAGAAAATACAGATGAAGATGTAGCAAAAGATATTGCAAATAAGTTATACGAAGAGAAAGAAGATTTAATTTGTATGTTATTTAACGTATGTTAAATATAGATGTTGCTAATTCTTTTTTTTAGGTACCATAGTCAAAGTAGCTGGGAGAGAGAGGGCTCTTGAATTTTTTAAAGAAACTAAAAGAATCGAAGAGGGTGGAGGAATGCTAATTATGGTAAATAAATTGATGTTAGTAAATTAGGATTATAATGGTAAATAAAAATATTTTCTAGAATCAAACGAGACGTCGCACTCCAGGTGGGGTTTTTCTATTCCTTGTAAAACATGACACAAAGTTAACTAGAGACCAGTTAAATGAGATATTTAAAGATGAAAGAAACAGTTTTAGAAAAGAAGTGAGAATGAAGAGAAAGATGAAACTTAAACAAATCAAAGAAGAAATTGGTAGGAATCCACAATTATTCTTTAAACGATTTATTATGCTTTGCGTTTTTCAGCTGCATCCAGAAAAGCTTCAGAACAAAATGTACCAGAATTATTAAGCAGGGCTGATTTATGTGTTCAATTAGAAGAAAAAGATAGGGTTCGAAGAAGAAGTGATGATATTGATGTTAAAAATCCACCGCCTTCACCAGTTACAGATGGACATGATAATAGCAACGATGATATGGAAAATATGAACAAAGACTTTGAAAATGCATGCACTAGAAACATTATAAACTATGAAGAGGATTGTCTTGATGTTGGAATTGATATGGATTTATTTTAATTATATTTTACAAATCTCTTATAATTGAACTTGACTAAACCAGTGTAGAATTAATTTTCTTTTTCATGAAGTCAATAATTATAGTTTTATTATATTGATAATTAATTAAGGGATCGGAAAAATATAGCATTATTACATTTAAAATCATTTATTTTATTAAAACTGGCAAGTTCTTGTATGTAATTGTACATGTACATTCATTCTGTGAAAATTGTTTTTCTAATTAAAATATTTAATAAACTTCTTTTCATTATGGAAAATCCAGTAGCTGCAAAGTACGAAAACTATTAAATAATTGCATACACAAGTAAATATATGTAAATACCAATTGCAATAACATAGTTTCCACATGATTTACTGTTACTGTGGTTTTGTTTTCGGAGGTTGCTTGTTTCGCTGATCTGATTGCTGCTTCCACAGCTACAGCTTTCATAATTTCTCTTATTAATTCAACAGATTCTTCTTGTATCTTTGTTTTTGTTTCCACAAAATTTTGTTTAAGTGCTTCTTTAATAACATCCTAATAACAATTATTAAATATCGTTATACTTAAATATCTTCTATTTTTGTTTAATTACAAATGGGTACTTATGTGCCTTACATTTTTATATTCTGTGGTTATTTTATTATAAATGCTTTCTTCACTATCTTTATTATCAGATCCAGGACCTTCCATCACTTCCTCATGCCAGCAGTTATTTTACTGGCAAATATTGGAATGCAAGTTTAATAATTTTCCTTTTACCAAATTTATTTAAAAATATTTGGTAGGTTCCACAGTATTATAGCAACTATACTTTTTGCAACATTTGAGGTTAGAAAACTAAGTTGCCTAATTACCTATAACAGAACGGGTAGTTTTTAATTGATAAATTCGCTGTTCCTAATAAAATTTCTTTGACCATCAGCTGCTGAAAATTAAACTCCCAAGATACACTTATTTACAGGGTATTCAAAAACAGTCAGATTATGGCCTAGATTATAGTACGTACAGTGTCGCCAACACCAACTGTACTATTTGAAAAACCCGCTAAATGCTGCAAAAGCTCCCGCAAAAATACCAATTGGGACGCCTCAATAAATATAGATGGCGTTGTACAGCATTAAAATCTAGAGTCACTGCATCTAGTCACCTAGGCTAGTTGGTCGATCAGAGTAACGCAAACCGCCGCCATATTGGGGCAGAGAAGGGTGATTTTTAATAATGGACAAATTAAAACCACATTTTACGTGTTTGACATATTAGAGGTTTGATCTTTCAGAATAAGAAAAACCTTTTAAAGTAAACATGGATTTGATTAAATTCAATACAGAACAAATAATGAACAATTTCGTGCTTCGTTTGCCCCAACATGGCGGCGGTTTGCGGTACTCTGGTCGACCAGCTGGCCTAGGTAACTAGATGCAGTGACTCTATTAAAATCCAAGGTCCATTAAGGAGGTTACAGCGGATCTTTGCGGGGTGAAGGGCAAGGGGATATCTCCTATGCTTTTACATAGGCTCTAACAAGAAATACCAATCGATAAAAAAATAAATTAACATTCTTAAAACTGAACAAAATCATTTTATTATGAATGCCTATAATGCATTTATTAATTATTTGTATATATTAAAATAATTTAAGTCGATTGGAGTGCATTTGTTTAACTGTTGAAAGTGTAAAAATAAATGTAAATAGGTTAAGAATCGTGGCAACACCTCAAAGAAATCAATCGATTTTGTTGGTAGCAGTGTTAGGTTTCAGCTTTCGATTGAGTTGACATCCTAACCTCCAAATGTCAATCCCAAAATATAAGTGGAAACATTTTGAATGTTTTGTAATTTTGTATGCAATTACAGATGGGAATATTCTATTTTTTAAATTTTGTATAGTCTAAAGAGTACAATCTGCTAAGCAGATACAAGAAATATATAAAAAGTTGTTAAAGTTTAATACATATATTTTTAAAATTAGTATGTTTGTATTACTGATTTCGTGAAGATTCTGATTGTGATGATAAATTGTATTCATCACATTGCAAAATGTAATTTTTTATACTTGCGTGTCCTAATGAACTCCATTAGGACACGCATTTGCGTGTCCTAATGAGATTTATTAGAGTACTGGAAACAGTAAAATTTTGTTTTTTAACGTTGGTAGCACCTAACAGCTGTTCCTAAATGTCAAACTTATTATATTTAAAAGTGCGGTTATGGTGTTATGTGATAAAATGCCAAACTTTTAAAATATAAAATAAACATACACAAAATAAATTAATTAAATTAAAAATTATTTAATAAATTCACAAATTATTCTTTATACATCTTTTGTATTAAAAGTACAGCTATTATACACTTTGATTGTAACAGCAGAAGTGTCCTGGGCATTAATCTTAAATGAAGGTAAATTTTGCTTCTCAACACCGTTTTGTTGACTCGTTATTGGGTTGCTGCTAAAAGTGTGTGATTCTTCATGTAAGAATGAAGCAGTGGAAGACTGGTCAATTACCACTTGAGCCGTTGAAGTGGAAGTACATGGCTTATTAGATAGCAATTCAGCTACCTCCATTTTTTTTAACTGAAGCATCAATACAGCCCTCAGCCACAGCTGAAGACTTCCAACCTCCATGCCGTTTTATAGTTATTAAATCGCCACCTTTGTTTGCCAATTGGGAAGCACTTGAACGTCGAAAGCAATGACCTGTAAAAAGCTTCGGGTTGGCTAAATGCAAATAAGTGGCAATAATAAAAGGAATTTTTCCCATGGTGTTTATACCGATAAGAGTAGAAATACATTTTCCATTGCGGTAGGTTATAAAAAACCGCCTGTGGTTTATTTTCTTAGGCCTTAGGCTCAAATATTGCTTAATTAAATCAATCCACAGTTTCTCTGTAATTAAGAATTCTCTTCGAACTTTATTTTTTGTTTTTGTTACAGTCGCAGTGAACATCATCTTTGACCACAATATCGTCTAATAACATGTTGTTCAATTCATCTCTTCGGCAGGCACCACAGAATCCCATTAGTAACGCAACCTTAAATAATTAAAATATATTAAAAATTGAAAGTATTTAGCACAAAATTTTACTTACTTTCATAGCTAAATGTTGGTTATTTTCTGCAGTTGTTATAAATCTATCAATATGGTTAAATTCCAATATTTTAATAAGATTAAGATTAATTAAGATAAGTTAATTCTTTTTAATATGATGGAGGGAGAGAATATCCGACCATTTTACCTTGTCACAGAACTAAATTAATTTTATAAAAAAAACAATTTAAATAACAAATGCTGAAGTTGAATTTTCAGTGTAGCCAACTGTCAAAAGTACTATAGCGCGGTTAACACTGTGGGGTGAAGTGTTAGGGCTATATTCATTAATTCTTGTAGAAGGAAATAAAACTCAGATTTACTTCTATGAATTATTTATTTGACTCTCTTAGTTTATTGATACGCGTTGCCTAGTACCATTTCGTATCTATGCAAAATTATATGAGTTGTGAGTCGTTCACAACATTACCCCGCCCGATCTGAAACGTGGGCATTACACACATGAAAAAGAAAAAATACGGAATGGTATTTTAGAGAAAAAATTGAGTATTTTAAGGGAACTTGAACAAAGTTGTAAAATTCTCCAGCTACAAAAACTCTACTAGGCAGTATAGGTAGTTACAATAAAAAACTTAAGCTAAATAACACTACGGAACTTGCGACGGCAACTCTTGGAACCTGTAAACAGAAAGAAAAAAACAGAAAAGTGTTCAAATTTTTAAAGTCAACAGGTAAAAGGTTTTCAAAAGATGCCCTCGCGTAGCATTTGAAATCAGTTTATTGTTGGCTTAACATTAAATGGTAACTAATCTAAAAAATGTGCAGGCTTTAGCCTATCTAAAGAGATAAGCGGCCTTTACACTTACGCTCTATCATGCGCGATTGGAGCGCCCCGTTCCAATCACGCGCGAAAGCGCGTTAGTCTAAATTGCAAATAGTCGGGCAGTTTTTAAACGTGTTAAAACCTGCATTCCATGCTCCAGCGATTTACCGGCGGTTGAAAAATTTGTTGATTTCTGTTTTCACGCGGTATTTTCGTGCAGTCGTATAAAATAATAATAATATAATATTATTAATGATAATAAATGCGAAATGTTTCAAAATCCATTCTCAAATAATTTTTGAAATCTCCGGGAAAATGATCACGCAACTCATGTACCAGAGGCATATGCCCAAATCTCCTGCGGTTTTCCAACCAAGTTTTTACCCAACACTTTCTTTGTCTCTTATTATTATTCGTAATATTCAGATACACAGCGCAGCACAAAACCACTTTTAATTTCCGTTTTTTAATTATCTTATCCATTTTTGGAGGAAAAACGCCTTTAAAACTGTTAAAAATTTCAAGATTCCACGAGCCACGAATATCACGCGGGAAACTAGGCGCTTTTCAATTTACATTAGCAGTTTTAGCATGCGACGTTTCACGCCACAGGCAAAAACCGTGTGATGGAGCGTTGCAATTATTTAGGAATAAATTTTTAAGACGCGACACTCCCAACCGCGCGAAAATACGTATGATTGGAACGAGGCGCTCCAATCGCGCATGATAGAGCGTAAGTGTAAAGGTACCTATAGGGCCAGTGTGATTTTCTAGAGTGGCGTATTTAACTGTTCGTTCTAACACTTTATAGAGGCCTAAATAGCTGTCTTTCATGCCCAGGGTGTGCGTGTCATTACGAACGTATACGTGTGTGCAGTTGGTCAAGTCGCTGGGGACGAAGGACTGACTGGAATAGGTTTTTGTAAAAAAATACTTCTGCTTCCTCATACGACGTTTGAGATTGGCTATGAAATTAGGGATGTTCATGTCGTTAGCCAGTTGTTCTTCTTCGAAGAAATCACCAGGTAGTCGTAAAGGTGTAGCATACAAGATTTCTGCAGGAGAAACATTAACTTGTGATTTCAGGGTTGCACGTAAGCTCAAGAGAATCCAAGGGAGATTCGTTAACCAGGAGGAAGTTCCTGTGGTTTGAATGGATTGCTTGAGTGTCCGAGTAAAACGTTCGATAACGCCTTGAAGGCCGTACATTTGACGTGTTTAATTCCTAACATGTCCATGAAGTTGATCCATGCATGCGAAAGGATAATTCTTGCATTGTCCGTGGTGAGGTACTTGGGAATTCCAAAGCGGGACACCCACGTGTCGACAAATGCATTGATTACTGACTCCACGGAAGAATCCTTCAGAGGAATGGCTTCCGGCCACCGACTGTAGCGGTCAATAATGGTAAGGAGGAATTTATAACCTCCCGAAGAAGGAAGGTGTACTAGGTCGAGATGGACCTTAGTAAAACGTTCATCTGGTTCTACAATAGATTGTAATACTCCAGCTATAGTGGAAGACGAACTGTCTGCATCTATACTGATAGGGTTATTAATTTGCGGATGTACCAATAAAGTAGCGGTAATCAAAGCATTCTTCGCGTGCCTAAAGGCTTCTATTTGTTCTTGATTTAACTGGACAGGCTTTAGCGAAGCTTTACCAGGAACAACTATAGAGGTTAACGGTGCCAAAATTTTCGCACAGTTTGGTACACATTTATGGTAATACGACATTAAGCCAATAAAATTGCGGAGTGCTTTCTGACTTGAAGGCAATGGGTAATCAATTATAGCTTGGACTTTGGAAGCCATTGGTTTGATACCGCGTGTATTAACGTGATGTCCTAAAAAATCGAGCTCATTGACTCCAAAGAGACACTTTGGTAGGTTAATAATTAGGCCATTGTCTTTTAATCGGGAAAACACTTGGTGTAAATGTTCAATATGTTGCTGCGAATCAGCACTAAAGACTAATATATCATCTAGATAAGAAAAACAAAATGGGAGCCCTGATAACACAGTGTCCATGAAACGACTCCAAGTGCTGGCTGCATTCCGTAGTCCGAAACACATCCGTTTGAACTCAAAGAGTCCCAGAGGTGTGATAATAGCAGTCTTGTGAATGTCCTCTGCCGCTATTGGTATTGCGAAGTAGGCTTTTTTTAGGTGTAGCTTCGAGAATATGGTTGCTCCAGCAAGTTTTCTTGTAAAGTCTGTTAAAAAAGGAATGGGATAACAGTCTGGTACTGTCACTGAATTAAGTTGTTAAGTCTGTTGGGGCGATGGGGGCTGAGATGTCTTGGTCGTCACCAGGAGGTAGTGCCTCTGCTGCGCCTACTGCTCGCTTTCCGACGATGTGAATTGGCGTGGCGTAGCTAGACGATGACCGCTGTACTACGTCAGCGTCCAAGAGCTCATTAAGATGATCTTCTAGAAAACAAAGATGATTAGGATTCAGTTTACGACAGCGTGCTTTAACTGGAGGCCCGGTCGTGTCAATGTGATGGACTACAGTATGTTTTACTGGTTGATGGTAGTCGAACTTACGTAAAAGTTCTGGAAAGTGTGTGTTTAGCATCTTGCTATAAACATCAAGATTGCTAGACATGTTGTTAACAGTACCTGAAGAGTGCACGTTAATGTTTGAAGTTAAGGGAAGAAGAGGGGAAGAAATCGCAGGAGTAACGATTGACTCAGAAGGAGGAGTCAAAACATTAGCCTGTGCGGAAAATATTTTTCGTTTAGTGCCAGTCTTAACTTGGTGGGTTGTGGAACCTCGACTGCTAATTCGGGCGGGCTGAACATCTGCTGTGCAAATGACCAGTTGAGAAGCGCAGTTAGTGAGAGGATTCACTGTTGGAGCTGGAAATTAACAACCTTGGCTGCGGTTTCGTGCGAGCTTGACATCTGCTGTGCAAATGACTCGTCGTGAAAAGCAGTCAATAGTTAGGTTGTGCTGCTGTAAAAAATCCAGGCCTAGAATGGCTGTAGATATGTTAGCAACATAAAATTTCCAGGTGCATGGCGGTAGGCCAGGAATTGGGAAATGTAACCTCAAAGTTTTAATACCTGTCACAGGAATTGACGTATTGTTCACTGCCATGAATGAAAGGTTGGCACGCGTGATATTTTGATTACAGGAAACTGCAATGTGGGTTGGTAAAATGGAAAAACCTGCACCACTGTCAACCACAAAATTAATTTTGTAGGTTAGGTCCTGTAAAAATATCAAAAGATAAGTGCTTTGTAAAGAAGAAGTTGGAGGGATTGAATTAACCCTGGGAAATGTGGAATTGGCATTTCCCGAAGGCATGGAACGGCGTTTATTGAAATGCTGAGGAATTTGGGGTTTCGGAGAGAATGTGGTAGTTACAGGTGATTGCCGCTTGTTCATGGTAGAAAGCTCATTAGAAATGGTTGTAAGATTGGTCGTCAAAC
The DNA here is from genome assembly GCA_929113105.1 of Agrypnus murinus. NCBI lineage: Eukaryota > Metazoa > Arthropoda > Insecta > Coleoptera > Elateridae > Agrypnus > Agrypnus murinus. The sequence goes on along the minus strand of OV816026.1, from coordinate 116,122,990 downwards.
TGTTTAGCTTATTTTCTAATGCATGAGTAGTTAAAGGTTGTGGTGTTTTCTGCAAAGAATAAATTAAATCTAATTTCTCTACAAAGGATATTAACGGTATGTCATTGAAATTGAAAGACTGAACTTTAAGTTCTGTTGGTAGCTTAGCTATTAAAAAATCCTTGGTTAATTCTTCAGTTAGATCAAGATCGATAGCTAACTTCTGAATGTTAAAAAGCAATTCTTTGACACTACCAGAGAATTGAAGAGTCTCCAAAAGATTATTAATGCGAGATTTTCTTGGGCCTATAATAGATTTTATTACTGCCCGTTTCAAGGTAGTGTATGGTTCTTGTCTAGGAGTTTTAATGGTCAAGTTGCGATGAGCGCCTAAAACGTCGAAAGGTAAGTTTAGTGTTAATAAGTTATATTTGTCGAGTTCATCGTTGATCAGCATACGAGCAAAGTATCTCTCTACTAAAATAAAATACAGGTCGATATCGTTACTCGTAAAAACTGGAAATGGAACTTTGACAGCCGCCATTTGAAATATCAATTAAGTAAATAAAATGATTTGAACTTATCGGATCAGAAAGGAGCACTAGTTCCGGTTCCAACGGTCACCTTCAGCCAGCCACGACAAGTCACGCAAGCAAGGCAGGTAGCAGGATCTTACGATGACAGGAGTCGAGTAGCAGCTGATGACAGATAACGCAGGAGCAACTAGATGTGGTTCACCTGGAGAATTCAATGCAGCAGGTAAAGACCAATATTGCCAAATTCTTCTTCAGGAACGTGGGGTCACCATTTATAGCGCGTTTAACACTGTGGGGTGAAGTGTTAGGGCTATATTCATTAATTCTTGTAGAAGGAAATAAAACTCAGATTTACTTCTATGAATTATTTATTTGACTCTCTTAGTTTATTGATACGCGTTGCCTAGTACCATTTCGTATCTATGCAAAATTATATGAGTTGTGAGTCGTTCACAACAGTACTTAACAAAATTTCACTAACAAATCTTATTTAAAACGAATTTATTTTTTAATAATTAACGAAATAACGACGCAAGTATAAAAAATAGTATCAAGTATTTGTTTCATAAGGCGTTTTAGCGCACTTGTCCGTTAGAAAACTCCCCGCTTCGCGGGTCGTTTTCTAAACTCGGACGCGTGCGCTAAAAACGCGTCTTATGAAACTAATACTTTAATATACTATTACATTTTGCAATATTTCCGTCGAATTAACATTTGTATTCTGATTATTAACGCAGAAGACTGAATTGTTCAACATAATCTTATTAATAAAATATATGATTATTAGTTAATACAATAAAATAGATTATTATAACGGTCATTATATGTCATCATTCTGTTCTGTTATTTGAATTCGCGCGCTATGAGGTGTTGTCACATCTCTACTGTCTTTCAACATATGTAGTGAAAAATTCTTATTTTCTTTACTTTAAACTATTATTGTGCATTAACTAGCCACAAGATTTCAAAAATATTGGGCAGCATTGTTCTTCGAATATGAAAGTATGTCATTTTAGTTTTTTATCAGATTCTCTACATTTCTTCATCAGAATTTTTAGTGAAAACTGCTAAAGGTTAGACGGTCTCCATAAGAGCCCATGTTAAATTCTGGATTTTATTTTCCATTTTTCTCGGTAATGGTACACAAAAAAATTATAAAAAAAAGCTACCGAATAGAATAAGTGTCAAAGAACTCGAGGTTTAAATTTCATTCACGTCATTCTCTACATTTTTACATTTCGCTGTATGTAGCAAGATATATTCACTGCTTTTCAAGTGTTTTTATTACGGAAATAATTCAAATGGAAATTGACTTACTAGAGCACAAGAGACATTAACAGTTTTTTTTGTAGCTGAGAGTAGTTTCTTCTTTTCTCAATTTTGCAAATTAAATATGAATATACAGAGTGAATATTAAGCATGGAACGCCTCAATTATCTCGGAAACGGCTTGCACGATTTTTATAGATTTTGGTGTGCAAGGGTCTTGTGATACGGCCGGTATTATGGTAGTATTTACATTGTTGTCAGATCTTTCCTTTTTCCGGAATAATAATGAACTTTGTTATTTCAAATGGATCACCCTGTATATTTTTTGCTTTTTGAAATCCTTAAGAAATACTGATTATATTTTATGTAATGTTCCCTATACCTAAATACCATAATTTCGGAGTTATAGCTACATTTACATTATCTCCGCCCACGACCTCCTCGATTTCGACGTTTGACGTCTCGTCGATTCATGTCAAAACGAAATGTCAAATCAAGGAGGTCGTGTCTCCGCCGAAGTTAAAATAATACATTTAGATGGCAATGACTGCTACAATAACAACTTTGACGTTTCAATAAATTATTATTGTTGGTGTTTATTGAAAGTCACAATGGATCGTTTATCTGAAAAAGAACGAATTGAGATTTTAATGATATTAGGATATGGTGATATGCGTATAAGTCAACAAGAAACGTGTAATATCTTTAATAATTTATATCCTAACCGAAATCCCATAACAAGATCTACTGTCAGTAAATTAGTAAAAAAGTTTAACGAAACTGGTTCAGTAAAAGATTTATTGCAATCAGGGCGCAGAAAAACTGCATCAACTGAAAACAAATCTTTAGATGTTTGTGTCCTGTTAGAAGACGATCCACACTTGAGTACTAGACGAATATCCAGGGAATTTGATATTTCGCAAACATCCGTAATGAAAATTTTACGTGATAATAAATTCCATCCATACAAAGTAACGTTGGTTCAAGAGTTGTCAGATGACGATTTTGATAAACGTGAAGAGTTTGCACACATAATGATGGAAAAATGTTACAATCAAAACGATCCAAATTTTTTAAGTAATGTTATATTTTGCGATGAGGCCACTTTTTTTATTAATGGAAACGTAAATCGGTATAATTGTAGATACTGGTCACGTAACAATCCTCGTTGGATGCGTGAATCCCACACCCAATATCCAGAAAAACTGAATGTATGGGCTGTAATAATCGGCGACAACATAATTGGTCCATTTTTCATTAAGGGTAACTTAAATGGTCCGGCGTATTTAGATTTATTGGAAAATAGTATTATACCTGAGTTGGCTCGGTTATTTCCAAATCCAAGTAAGTATTTTCAATTACATTTTAATAAAAAAATTTCATTATTGGAAACTTTCAGACAATAACAATATCCCAAACGACAATATTTGGCTCCACCTCACTATGCGCGTGTGGTGAGGCAATACCTATATAATGTGTTTCCCAGAAGATGGATTGGAAGGCGTGGTTTTATCGAATGGCCCCCGCGATCACCCGACATGAATCCTTTAGACTATTTCCTGTGGGGTCACTTAAAAAACATCGGTTATAAAGCAAAACCTGCCAATATTCAGGAATTAAAAGATAGGATTACCACAGAGATAAGAAGAATTGAGCAGTCAGGGATGTTGCAAAATGTATTGCAAAGTTTTAAAAATCGCATGGCTTGTTGTATGGAAGTACATGGACAACATTTTGAGCATCTGCTGCAATCGCCTTTACTGTATTATTCAAATTAAACGAGTTTATTCAATCATAGCCATCTAAATGTATTATTTTAACTTCGGCGGAGATAATGTAAATGTAGCTATAACTCCGAAATTATGGCATTTAGGTATAGGGAACATTACATGAAAAATAATCAGTATTTCCTAAGGATTTCAAAAAGCAAAAAATATACAGGGTGATCCATTTGAAATAACAAAGTTCATTATTATTCCAGAAAAAGAAAAGATCTGACAACAATGTAAATACCACCATAATACCGGCCGTATCAGAAGACCCTTGTACACCAAAATCTATAAAAATCGTGCAAGCCGTTTCCGAGATAATTGAGGCGTTCCGTACTTAATATTCACTCTGTATATTACTCTATTTAGGAATTTTATTATATTAATCAATTCAAATAAGCTATGGTAAATTATAATGAAGTAAATGTCAGGTTATGAAACATTTGACATTTGCTAGGCAAACATAACCAATAATTTTTGCAATGTATATTTTTGGATCCAAAATAGCGGATTGACATTCGTGTTGGCTCAACTCTTATAAGTAATATAGAGTGACTCTATCAAAATCTAGAGTCACTGCATCTAACATAGTTACCTAGGCCAGCTGGTCGACCAGAGTACCGCAAACCACCGCCATATTGGGGCAAACGAAGCACGAAATTGTTCATTATTTGTTCTGTATTGAATTTAATCAAATCCACGTTTACTTTAAAAGGTTTTTCTTATTCTGAAAGATCAAATCTCTAATATGTCAAACACGTAAAACGTGGTTTTAATTTGTCCATTATTAAAAATTACCCTTCTCTGCCCCAATATGGCGGCGGTTTGCAGTATTCTGATCGACTAGCTGGCCTAGATGACTAGATGCAGTGATTCTATCAAAATCTATAGCTCCTCTATTTCAAATAGTAGAGACAGCGTGAAGTAAACCTGACACAAACTTTAATAAAGCAAAAATTACTACATGCATGCTGTTACGGAAATTTAATAAAAAGTTATTTACAAATTACAATTACGTAGGTATATAATATAAACCTAAGATTTATTGTAAGACGGAATTTCAAATTTGGTAACATTCAGTGTCACCAATATCGTTCTGGTGCTTTTGCTCCAGCGACGAGATCAATCGTTGTCGCTACTATTTGAAAATAAAGGGGCTATATCAAAATCTAGATACTCTCTATAATACTTTTTTCTAATTTGCGTTTGTAATACGTTTATTAACGTCTATCAGTAGGACTCGTTTATGGCTATCTATAAAAGTACACTGTACTTTAATGAATTATAGGGTTATTTAGTTTTTAAGGGTTCGATGGGTAATGCGTGGAATGTGACAACTTCAAACTGCAAGTATCTGTCAAAATTGTCAACCTCCGATAAATTTTTAATTAATATCGTTGAATTGGTTCGCTGTTTGTTGATTGTTACTTACATGAAATTTCACTTGAAGTTATGAGTAGAGGGAGATAGCGGGTTCTGGGGACCACATCTCCACACCTCGGGTAGGCAACCATGTATACATGCGAGCATATACGTTAATGTATAGTTATTACCATAGAGGGGATGCGATTATTTACGATATAATGCATAACATTATATATTAATTACATAAATCTAATTACCCTAATTAAATTTATTAAATTATTTGTTCTAATTAAAAACGCTTAACGTTATTATCAAAGATTGAAATTAAAAATAACAAAATCAAAGAATTTCGGGTAGTCAACCATATATACATATGAGCTTAGTATATAGCTATCATTCGAAATCAGCTACCATTTTCATACAGGTGCGTACAAGAGAAATATATGAAAGAGGGTTTGAATTAAATGCTATAAATCAGGTCAGGGGTAAATATATCACCCTGCTTCTACGTTTATGAATCATGTTCATTCCCTTTCTTTATTATTAACATATTACTTTTGATTAACATACGCGGACCAGCGTATACCACGAATACAGGTCAACTCTACATATCACATTATGATTGATGCAGTCATCCGGGGATCATAACGATTTTATATTGATCTAATTAATTAAATTAATTTAATTCACGGTATCATTTGCATATCTCATCTCTCATACTAAGATCCTTCTTAAATGATGTATGCTTTCAAGGATGCCTCAGACATCGTTAAACGTGATTTCATCGAAAGGTTACTGTCAATCACCTGTTGGATTAGCGCGGATCAGCATGCGATATTACCACATATACAGATCAACTCTACATATTATGATTGTTTACATAACTCATCTCTCATTTGTACATATCATTTTTGCTAATTAAATTAATTCACGGTATCATATGCATATCTCATCCCAATAATAATTAATTAACGTTTATATTGATAATGAATTCGAATAAATTCCTGAAAACACTCTAAATAGAATACGACTAACAAGGCCCGCATTTAACCGCCATTTTTTCTCTTTTTAGGTTTAACTACATGTCGTACACTCTAACTTTTGTAATATCTTTCAACTACAGACATTCCTAAAATATAAATCTATTAGTCATAACATTTAAAATGTGTAACATAATTAATATGTAAAAACTTGTCATTTCTCATTATTGATTTCATCTCAGTTCTCAGAAGCGGATCTATAAGGATTATCTGTACGCCAACAAGAAACCTCGAGTAAAATGTATTGTTTCATCAATCAAGCCCGTCAAATATTTCTTATCATAACATACCATTATGTTCAAAACAATGCAAATATAATTACTTTCAATATAGTCACTTGTTTAGTATTACATATTTCTTCGGAATGAATGCGGATTACATCCTTATCTCATTATCTCTTTAACACAACATATTAAACTGTTAACTAAATATCATAAATGAATATATTCCATATTGAAACCTGTTATGTAATATAAAAATCCTATCTTATTATTCAGCTTGCAGATTTTCCCTAATTAGACATCTCTCAAATGTATTGTTTCATACAACGACCGACAAACATTTATTAACCGATTAGCTTCCTTTTGAAATTTCTTGAAAGGTGTCCATTATGTTTAAAACAACTATAATTTATTTATTTATGGAAAAAGGAATATTGCGTAATGCTTTTGTAAATTCAAAACATATTTCAGTAAATATTTATAATTGCTATAGATACATTAAACAGTTTACTTCAACCCTCAGTATTATTATTAATGTTTGAGTTACGTTCTTATCAATTATAAATATCTATTATTATTAACTTGATAGAGTCAACATCTAACTTCGGTTTTATAGAATTATAACGTTTAAATATTGATATTTTAAAATTGTCTCGCGTTTCACGTTTATTACGATAACAATTATTCTGCATCGTTAGGTTCTACACGGATTAACCCTGAGTCAGTTTCAACTTGGACGAAAACATATATTTATCATTAATGTTTAAATTAAAAACGTATTTGCTAGCTTGATACGTGTACTGGAATAATAGTGTAAAAGTGATTATGAATATTTATACGCGATTGTTTAATTGATTTAATGAAAACCTTATATGGTTATATGTAGTAGGATGATGCGGTATAAAAAAAATCTATAGTGAATTATTTAAGCATCTATATTAATTCTCGAAAAGCTATTAACCCGACATGATCACTATGAAAGCAAATATAATTACTTTCAATATAGTCACATGTTTAGTTAATAATTTATTTAAAATTTACAGCAAAGGAATTGTAAGCAGCAGATTTCTTAAAACATTGCTAGCTTGATACGTGTACTGGAATAATAATGTAAAAAGTGTTTATAAATATTTATATGCGATTGTTTAATTGATCTAATGAAAACCTTATACGGTTATATGTAATAGGATTAACTAGATATCATAAATGAACATATTCCATATTGAAACCCGATATGTAATATAAAAATCTTATATTATTATATAGCTAGTAGATTTCCCCTAATTAGACAAAGCTCGATTATCTACGAATCACTAACAGGAAATATATAAGTAGGGATTAATGTTCTACACTGATACCATTATAGCAAGGTGTAACTTTTATTGCTTTATATATCATAAATGCGTTGTTAGTGTAAGCTATTAAAAGATAGTAGCCATATTGAAATTAATATTAAGTCAAGCGTTTTACAAGAAACGGTTAATATCTAATTGCTATCATACACGGATTAAACTAAACTATATATTAAGAAATATTAATTACGGTTTTTATAGCATCTTACAGGAAAAAAAGATTACATTCAATCAGGATCACAACATATATCATTAACTAGATATCTTAAATAAATAGATTATATATCGAAGGTAGAGTAAAGACATGAGGATATCCACCGTTTGACTAATGTCTATTTATTAAAACAAATAAGTTATGAAATGAAGCAGGGGGTCTATTCAATGAACAATGCTAATACTTTTATGATTTTTCTAACCTATAGATATGCAGTTAGAAACTCAAGCCTGCTAAATGCTCACAATTCACTTACCCTATCATCATCATATCGTACAATACAAACATCCCATATTATTATTAAAATTTTATAAATAAAACGATAAAACAAAATTATAGTTTTTCAGCTATTTCTATGTTAAACATATTCATCGTATATGAAAGCACGTACGGTAGCAAGATCTAGAATGCTCCTACCCCGCAGAAGTGAAAGGCTTCAACAACTTCAGATCAGCAAACTGAAAAACTTGATAGAGTTAGCATCTAACTCAGAATGTCATACAGAGCTATCAACTAAATCCTGTACAAGTACTCTAACTAGACAATAAAGGTTTACTGAGATTATATACCTTATAATATAGCAATAGAATTTTTCTAAATTTTATTCTTTAAGTATTATTTAAATAAATTTTAGGATTTAAAAGCATTTTGCTATTATTATTAATGTACATAGACCGTAGCTACATCGAAGTGGCATGAGTTGTTAACAAGCGTATGCTACAATTCTCTAATTTTCTAGTTTCTAGACATAATGTAGTTTTGAACAGATTTTAGCCTTTTCGTTATATCTACTACCTTGTAAACTGTTTCTACATATGTGTTCTCATTGTTTATGCATCATATAGACATTCGTCGCCATATTTAAACGTTATTTTACAATATATCATACATTTTCAATAGCTTCGAAATACGCAAATATGTAATAATATACTATATACTCTTGTAGGATATTCATCGTATCTATAGTAAACTCATATGATTAATAATAATCTGTAACCATTTTCGATACCTTCAAAATATAAGTCTATAACATATGTTTGTAATACGTCTTTATAACTTTGAAACACAGGGTAGTTACCTCTTGCAATATCTACAGTTATGAGAACCCGGAAGACTTAACCTGGAGAAATTATTCTTATTCTTTTACAATGAAATGTGTTTTGAAAAACACGATGAAACGTTATGTATATTAATGCAGGAGTTCTGTTAACGCATTCAAGGACAATATATGTATAAATTATCGTTAGACTCGTGCTCTATATAAAACGCCATATATAAAATTAGAGATAAAAATTTATCCTGTGTATTGGTGAAAACTCAAATATTCACGGAAATATAACAATCGGTACATATGACGATACTAATCAGTCTGACGCGGAATATATATTTCATATTATACAAACGGAGAGAAAAGGTACAATTTGTTAAGAGATCGTCATCTTAAAAGCGGCATAAATTATTGTTTTAAATAACAATTACTCACCCTTGTGTTAATATGTATAAGTTAGATGTAAACTACCTATTAAGAAATACTAATTATCAAGACTAAGTAAGGACTTTTAGTAATATCTTACAGGCAAAGAATATTATATTCGATCATTAACATAGAAACATTAAACTAAATATATTTACTTAATTATAATTAAAATACAGAGTTATATGACTAACTTTATCTTATACTAAACTACACATTAGGAAATAATAATTATGAAGCATAAGGCTTTTATAGTATCTTTGAGGATAAGAAGATTACATTCAATCTATTAACTTGAATCAACATCTATCATTAACTAAATATCATAAATTAATATATTACAACTACTGTATCAACAACAGCTACATCGAAGTCGCACGAGTTGTTACAGGCTCTTTAACAAGCGTATGCTACAATTCTCTAATTTTCTAGTTTCTAGACATAATGTAGTTTTGAACAGATTTTAGCCTCTTTCGTTATATCTACTACCTTGTAAACTGTTTCTACATATGTGTTCTTATTGTTTATACATCATATAGATATTCGTCGCCATATTTAAACGTTATTTTACAATATATCATACATTTTCAATAGCTTCGAAATACGCAGATATGTAATAATATACTATATACTCTTGTAGGATATTCATCGTATCTATAGTAAACTCGTATGATTAATAATAATCTGTAACCATTTTCGATACCTTCGAAATATAAGTCTATAACATATGTTTGTAATACGTCTTTATAACTTTGAAACACAGGATAGTTACCTCTTGCAATATCTACAGTTATGAGAACCCTGAAGACTTAACTCGGTGAAATAAATCAGATAAATATTTTACTTTTATTGAAACGACAACTTTGCATACTAATATATGAAAATAATATAATGTATATCGCCTGATAAATAAAATTGAAATTATTCTTATTTTTTTACAATGAAATGTGTTTTGAAAAAACACGATGAAACGTTATGTATATTAATGCAGGAGTTCTGTTAACGCATTCGTTATTTAGAGATTCACTTATAAGTACACTATCTATTAAGCTGATTCAATAAAAATTTCGTTTTTTTTAAAATTCCTAACAAGGGTTCAGGGTTCTTTATCTGTTTTAGAATATTCAAAGACAATATATGTATAAATTATCGTGAGACTCCCGCTCTATATAAAACGCCATATCTAAATTAGGGATAAAGATTTATCCTGTGTATTGATGAAAACTCAAATATTCACGGAAATATAACAATCGGTACATATAACGATACTAATCAGTCTGACGCGGAATATATATTTTATATTATACTAATCAAAGACAATATATGTATAAATTATTGTGAGACTCATGCTCTATATAAAACGCCATATATAAAATTAGAGATAAAAATTTATCCTGTGTATTGGTGAAAACTCAAATATTCACGGAAATATAACAATCGGTACATATGACGATACTAATCAGTCTGACAGTAACCTTTCTCTGTGATTGACAGTAACCTTTCGATGAAATCACGTTTAACGATGTCTGAGGCATCCTTGAAAGCATACATCATTTAAGAAGGATCTTAGTATGAGAGATGAGATATGCAAATGATACCGTGAATTAAATTAATTTAATTAATTAGATCAATATAAAATCGTTATGATCCCCGGATGACTGTATCAATCATAATGTGATATGTAGAGTTGACCTGTATTCGTGGTATACGCTGGTCCGCGTATGTTAATCAAAAGTAATATGTTAATAATAAAGAAAGGGAATGAACATGATTCATAAACGTAGAAGCAGGGTGAGTATTAGGATATATTTACCCCTGACCTGATTTATAGCATTTAATTCAAACCCTCTTTCATATTTTTCTCTTGTACGCACCTGTATGAGAATGGTAGCTGATTTCGAATGATAGCTATATATTAAGCTCATATGTATATATGGTTGACTACCCGAAATTCTTTGATTTTGTTATTTTTAATTTCAATCTTTGATAATAACGTTAAGCGTTTTTAATTAGAACAAATAATTTAATAAATTTAATTAGGGTAATTAGATTTATGTAATTAATATATAATGTTATGCATTATATCGTAAATAATCGCATCCCCTCTATGGTAATAACTATACATTAACGTATATGCTCGCATGTATACATGGTTGCCTACCCGAGGTGTGGAGATGTGGTCCCAGAACCCGCCATCTCCCTCTACTCATAACTTCAAGTGAAATTTCATGTAAGTAACAATCAACAAACAGCGAACCAATTCAACGATATTAATTAAAAATTTATCGGAGGTTGACAATTTTGACAGATACTTGCAGTTTGAAGTTGTCACATTCCACGCATTACCCATCCAACCCTTAAAAACTAAATAACCCTATAATTCATTGAAGTACAGTGTACTTTTATAGATATACTCCAGACCCTGTAAGTTCCGATGGACGTCATCAATAATTTTTTCAAATTCTTTAAGGGCGCGTTATCGCCGCCAGTTTTCATAATAGGAAGCTTCATTAACTATAAACACCTAAAGATGGCGGTATGGTCCGCAAACGGAATTAATTTCTTTAAAACAAAAATTTGTGCTCACAGTGTTGCCAGACATGCGTGAACTTTCAAAATATTTTAAGTTTAACTGAAACTTTTAATTTTTAAATGCCAAGGAATAATTTAAGGTAGTTGAAATCAAAAAGGGTAATATAAAACTGCTAAATATCTTTAAAAATATTAGTTGTTCTTGCTGGTTTTAAGAAAAAGAAAAGTATTACTATATTAAAATATTGAAAATATATATTCGTTTTAAGAAATTAATCAGGACTAACTAAGAGTGAAATAGTTTACTCAAAAATTAACCGTCACATACTCTTAAGTAAAGAAAAACAACATTTACTTCGGGAATTTATTAAATAATAATTAAAAGATTAGGAAAGTTAAATTATTTTTAAATGTCCCGCGAATATTACGCACCCAACGCTTCCTGGTGCAGAAAGCATTCAACTAAAAATGACTGATTTTCGTGCTGCCATATTTAAATTTTCGCGCCGTGTACATCTATTTTATTTCAATCAATACTAAATAAGCAAGCAGAAACATTTATCGATTTTCATAGATTTTGCTATTAAACAGTGATATAATGACTGTATTATGGATATTTTTAAAAATATGTTAATTCTACAAGATTGGCTATGTTCGACTACGATTATAAAATTTATTTTAGATATCTACTCCTTACAAACTATCATCCACACTACCTTAACAGTTTAGTAATCGACATCAAACGTTATCTTCCTAAAAAAACGATTATTAAAAGAAAACTGAATGAAAAACGTGAGCTATATTTTGACGCTAATATTTCGCGCCAATAACGCCCCCTTAAGGGCGGTTTTTTGTTGTAAACTTGACAAAAATAAATATACGAGTGCTTGTTTTTAAAGGTTTTTTGAGTTATTATTTTGCACATGTAAATTTTACTGTAATCCAGTAAAATCATGTTATTTATTCCCATCTATTATATTTTGAATTTGTATAGTCGAAATAAAAACTGTAAAAGAATTAACTGCGTATAACTTTCATATTTGTCTTTCGACTGTTGGCAATACTGCTGTTTCTCGTTTGCTCGTTTACATATCTATCTACAATCGATTTTTATTTTAATTGTTTTAATTTGTGTTTTGGCGTTTGCTGGTTGTGGTCATAAGGTTGAGGTTGATGGTTATATTTTTGCGACTGTGCTTCGCGATATATTTTGTACACGTGTCTACATGTTGCGTAACTATTAAAAACAGTTTTTCAAAACTAAATAATTCATTATCTTGCGTAATTTCTGCGATTTGCAGGAATATTAAAGTGAGGTTAGGATAACACCCCCGCTTTTGAGACAGTCAAAGAAGCTAATATTATCCTTAGTTAATTATTTTGAGAAAAAACGTAATAATGGTGCTACAATCTTACCACTCACTGCAGTAAGAGAGGTAGGTACGTTTAAGAATGTTATACAATGGATATGTGTATCATGCATCAGTTATAATTTAAATGGTTGTTTACAGAGAGCTGCAAATGCGCTTAACATCAACATTTGCACAATAAGTGGTATTTCTGAAGCATCAAGAAACAATCAGCTTGTGAGAAGTCCTAAACGGAAAAGAATACGCACGAAGCCTGTTAGAAACAGAGACAATTTTGACCAAGTAGCTATCCGTATGTTGTTTATGAGATGCATCAGAAACGTTCGTATAAATAATTTGACTGTTCTCCAGTTTAAGGTCGCCACTCGCAGCCGCACATGCTATATTTTTATAAATGAAGCATCACTAATATTTGCCTCAAAAACTACAAATGTCGATTATTGTGGTGAAATGAACAAAGATAACTTCTTGAAGTGGTTTGAGCACCAACTGCTAAAGAATTTAGAAGAGCCTTCACTGGCCAAAATGCCTTGGATATGTGGAAAGAAGCTTTAAATACAATCGCACCAGAAATATGGAAGAAATGTATTGACAAAGACGAACAAACAATAAACAAGCAATGAGAGAAGGAAGTTCGATTTGTTATTGAGGATACTCAACCCCTTATAATACATGTCGGCGATTCGGACGATGACAGCAGCTGCTACGGCGATGATGGTGAAGACGATTAGAATAAATATATTTTTGAATATTTATTATAGAATAAATGTATATTTTTGTATATTGTTTGTTTATTATTATACTGTATCTTATTTATTTGTCTTTTTAGAAATTAAGTAAAACTATGTAGTTGTGTTATTTAAACTTTTCCTTGTTACTGAATGTAAGTATTTTCACAATATGCTATATGCTTAGTTCAGTTACTTTAGGCATAAACATGGCGTCTGTTCATAAATCCTTTTATTTTGTTTTAATCGGTTTATTTTATCGTTTTACAAACTTAAACATTTTGTTTAAATTAAACACATCTGGTGTTTTTTAGTTCATGGTAAGGTACGTACTTCAGCAAAACAGACAAATAGGTAATTCTTGGAAATGCTTATTTAATCTTAACCTATCCTAATTCCAGTGACACCTAATAAGTTTTTGTAAATTAAACGAAAAGCCTTTTTCGCGTTTATTATTCATTTTTCTCCCTTACTTGTATAATGAAAATTGCTTATTTTTCTTTGCACTATTTGCCATTTCAATTAATGACCCAAGTGCCATAACATCCTGTAGACATGTGCTAAATTGGTTGCATATACATAAATAGTCATTCCACTCATGCAAAGAATGTAAACATACTAATTTAATGACGTCATTTGAGGTTATGACGTAGGATGTGACGTGCATTGGAACTTACAGGGTCTGGACTTTAGCTATAAACGACTCCTACTGATAGAAGTTAATAAACGTATTACAAACGCAAATTAGAAAAAAGTATTATAGAGAGTCTCTAGATTTTGATATAGCCCCTTTATTTTCAAATAGTAGCGACAACGATTGATCTCGTCGCTGGAGCAAAAGCACCAGAACGATATTGGTGACACTGAATGTTACCAAATTTGAAATTCCGTCTTACAATAAATCTTAGGTTTATACGAGGGTTTATATTATATACCTACGTAATTGTAATTTGTAAATAACTTTTTATTAAATTTCCGTAACAGCATGCATGTAGTAATTTTTGCTTTATTAAAGTTTGTGTCAGGTTTACTTCACGATGTCTCTACTATTTGAAATAGAGGAGCTATAGATTTTAATAGAATCACTGCATCTAGTCATCTAGGCCAGCTGGTCGATCAGAATACTGCAAACCGCGGCCATATTGGCCGCCTACCCGAGGTGTGGAGATGTGGTCCCAGAACCCGCCATCTCCCTCTACTGTTATGGTCTATTTTTACTTGGAAAGAAGGTTAGGTTTTGGATATTCCTAATTAGTAACATAAACAAGTCTCGTACCTACATCACTTGGACAAATCAGTAAGTCCAATTCATGTTTGTAATTTTATGGTACTATAAACAAGACACGTATCATCGATTTAATCAGCTTTGCTTTTTTTCGCGAATTTCGGGCGGAGTGCAAATTAAATTGTCTTCGCTCATATTTCATTTATTTGTAACACTAATAAAGTAACAAAAGTAATAATAATTTATTTGAAGTGACGGATGATGACAAATGATTCAAAAACTCAAGTGGGCGCCGAGTGTTACCAACTAACACAAAATTCTCTAGACGACCAAAATATTTTTTTGTATTAAAATAAGAAAAAAGTGGGCGTAAATTAGAATAGAAATAGCATAAAATACTCGTTTTATAAGGGCATTGGCGCACTCATCCCATAGAAAAACTCGCCTGCGCTCGTTTTCTAACTTGGGATTCGTGCGCCAAATCAACCCTTATAAAACTTGTTCTTTAATATACTATTATAAGAGTTGAGCCAACACGAATGTCAAATCGCCATTATGAATCCAAAAATATACGTTGCACAAATTATTTTGGTTGTGTTTACCTGGCAAGTGTCAAATGTTTCATAACCTGACATTTATTTCATTATAATTTACCATAGCTTATTTGAATTGATTAATATAATAAAATTCCTAAATAGAGTAATATAATCTCTCAGCTAATGTATAGGGGAGAGTGGGGTACATTCGGCCCCTTTTTATAGAAAAATTAGTGACATGAACATGCATTTTTGTAAAATAAATTTATACTTACCATACACATCTACATAGACTAAGAAAGGATTCCACACGGGCTTGTCCCGCTATATTGCTTATTTCATATTATTATTTGCATTTTTTCAAAATGTGGAAAAGTGATGAAAGTACCCCATTGGTGGGGTACTTTCGACATATGTGTGGGGTACATTCGTACCCCGTAAAACCACTATAAACTTGATGTTATTTATTTGATATTGGTGTAGGTAATCATTTAACAGTAAGAGAACTAAAGTTATAACTAAAAGTATACATGGAAGAAGTTCTTGCAGTACCAGTTTGAGGCGGAGTTTGAAGTTTGGCTACAATGTCCGAAATATTAATCTCACTTACATCTTCTACTGATGGGAAAAAGAATTTTTGAGTGAATCCTCTCCTTCTCATGAACTTTATTTTGTATATAGGGGAATTCATTTCTTCGATCCGTCCTGCATAGTGAATTACTATTCCCGATTTTGTACAAAATTTAACTAAAACATAGTTGCCAATTTCAATATCCTGCTCTGAAGCAGTTTCTAGTTCTTCAAATAAGTTGTCACTGCTGTTGGAGTTGACATCATCTAACGAAATATCATCAGAATCGCTTGATTGGTCTTCATCTATTTTCTGCTTTTCCTTCTTTTTGGCAAAGACCTTTCTTTTCACCATCGGTTTCTTTTTAACTTCTTGCTTCCTCTTTTTTTCCAATTCTATATTCTCCCTGATCAGTAATTCAGGAGTGTCTGTATAAATTGTGGCTTTTGATTTTCTTTTACCACTCCTTGGTTTAGTTGTGTCAGCTTTGGGAAAAGGAATCAGTTTATCCAGACTGACACCAGAAGTTGAAGGTTGCTCTGAGGAATTTAAAACGTCCTGAGGAGTACCCTCTCGTAAATTTAGATTCTCATCATTAGCAACATCAGTTGATACATTCCCATGCGCGTCATTGTTTTGAAGGGTGTTCGGATATTCGTCATCACGTGGAGGTTCATCTGGAATTAAAGGCCTATCTGTGACACTACTCGCCACAAAATCTTCATCAGAAAATATTAGCCTATTGATTGGCCATAAACCAGTTTTCTTAAACGCGTGAGCGATATTTTTCATAGAAAATGCCATTTCGTACGCTTTGTTTGCTAAATATCCTATGTTTCTTATGGTTATGGCCTGACCTGGATGTGCTAACATCCAATCGTTAAATGCAGTAGCTAGGTGAGCTTTAAATGTGGCATAAACTCCCACGTCTAAAGGCTGAAGCCTGTGCGTCGTGTGGGGTGGAAAAGAGAGCAAAACAATCCCATTGGATTTACAATACCTTATTGCTTCAACAGAGATATGGGATTCATGGTTATCTATCAGCAGCAAAATTTTGTTTTCTACAGAACAGCGAGTACGATTCACGATATGTTCCAAAACTTTCGGAAATAATTCCGCGGTCATCCAACCAGATTTATTTCCTAGTGCGATGGATCCTATAGGCGACCCTTCTGATAAATATTCGGAGGGATTACGAATCCTGGGAAAGGCAAATACGGGAGGAACCATTGCGCCAACACCGTTAATAATGCCTACAAATGTCACCAACGAGCCCCTTTCTGCTGAAGCAATTTGGCCTACTTGCTTCTTCCCTTTTGTAGTGACCACTTTGACAGGCCTTGCAACAGTCGTGATTCCTGTTTCGTCGAAATTCCACACTTGTTCGGCACGAAATTTGTACTTTTCCAGGACAGAAGCGTATTTTCTAAAAAAGTCATTCACTACAGGTTTATTAAATGCCATTGAACGGCTCAAACTGGTGCTCTCTGGTTTCCGCAATGAGAGATCCTGATGCCTCTTCATGTAACTAAATAGCCAATCCAGTCCTACAAACGAAATGATAAATTATTTTTGTTAAGACAAATGTAATTAGAAAATACAAACCTGCTATCTTATTTTTTTTCCCAATTTTCAGGCATCTTACAATTGGGTATTGATTTTGCAAATTCATATGCCAAAATTCTAATCTGCTTGTATGATAATCCGTAATGTAGGCTTGATGATTTTTTTATGTAGTCACTTAG
This sequence comes from Agrypnus murinus, assembly GCA_929113105.1. Lineage (NCBI taxonomy): Eukaryota > Metazoa > Arthropoda > Insecta > Coleoptera > Elateridae > Agrypnus > Agrypnus murinus. Next base: position 116,105,065 of record OV816026.1, on the reverse strand, counting down.
TTCATCTTCTTGGTCTCTTGTAAAGACTTGCTTAGCAGTGTATTTGCTATTGTATTTGGGGGCATCATCTTCACTTTCATTTCCCGAATCATCCCTGAGAATTTCTTCTGGTGACTTCTTCTTTAGTAGTGTCTTGATTCGAGATTGTAGCGTAGTCCTTTTGATGCCATACTGCCTAGCTGCTTCTTTTACTTTTAATCGTTTCGCCAGACATTCTTTCATCGCCAGTTTCATCAATCTTTCGTCAATATTGACCCGGTCGGTTTTTTTAATGTATGTGCGTGGCATCTGCAAACATAAATAAGCCCTAAACCCTAAATTCATGCTTTAATAAACCCAAGACCTATGATAGATTAGAGAGTACCTAGGCAGATAAAGCACGGGGTACATTCGGCAGTATGACGAATCTGCCCCACCATTGCCTACCGAATGTACCCCATATGTATAATTATTACTCTCCATGATACCCACACAAAACCTGTCTAATTTAAGGTTAGACTGTACCGGAATTTGTTTTTAAGGGCATTACTTTGACATATGGCTAAATCGGCATGCATTTATTTCTACTACAAATATGATAGTTGTTATGTGTATATTTGTAAAAAACTTACCTTGTTTAGTGCATGAACACTAATATTTATTAGCGACACGTAAACATTCAACTGGTACACTAAATACGTTACACAAACAACGTGACTGTTTGCCGGAAAACATTTCTTGACGATTTTGGCGGAAGATTTAAAAAATACTCAGTTTTTTATGATAAGACGAATGTACCCCAGTGCCGAATGTACCCCACTCTCCCCTATAAGTCTCCACAAATGTATCGCATACATTCACGCAATAACATTTTCATGTTAAATAAATAAATTTATATAAAAGATAGCTATTCTAGAACGTGTAGGCAATGCATAATCAGAAGCAAGACCCCATATAACTAGGAATTAATACTTGTACCTATGTACCAGGGTCCTATTGAGATCAATAATGCAAAGCTAAAAGATCTTCAAGCTCTTTGTGAAGTATTATCCAATCGAGAACACCGTGGTTTATATGATATTCTGGAGACTAATGAAGACCCAGGTGGCACTGCCGAGGACGATAACAGCAGTGCTTACGAGGATTTTTTTTCATGCTAGAGATATAAATCTTTTGTTTAAGAGTATATATTTTAATATTTCTTTTATTCTGCCAGACCGATATATTCTAATTTTATAAAAAAAATGATGTATCTTATGTTTAATAAAAAACATAACAAATCTGTTTTGCAAATTTTCGTCAAAAACAACAGATTTTTGGATTGTGTAAGAATGTTTCGTAAACTGCACATAGTTACAAATAATAAAAGTTCTGACCTCACAGTTAGTTTTTGGTTCACCTAAAGGTTATAGTTTTTTTTTTTTGGAAATGCCGTGTTTGACATCAACCCTTCCATTGCAATTTATATTATTTATTAAAAACATAAAGAGAAATACATAAAAATTCTTCGATTTACTAAACATCAGTTTATTTGTCAAATTGAGGGCGATCTTTTCTCCTCCTTGTTATAGCCCCTCTATTTCAAATAGTAGCGACATCGTGGAGCAAACCTAACACAAACTTTAATAAACATAAAGTTACTACATACATATTGTCGCCTCAATTTAATAAAATGTTGTTTACAAATTAAAATTTCATAAGCGTATATTACATTAATATGACCCTTTTTACAGTACATCATTGTCTATTATCAAATTAATGTTAAATTGTGAATATCTTTATGCCTGATTATTATTAAACCTAAGATTTAGTGAAACACGAAATGTCAAATCTGGTCACTTTCATTGTCACCAACATCGTTCTGGTGCTTTTGCTCCATTGGCGAGATCAATCGTTGTCGCTACTATTTGAAAATAAAGGGGCTATACTCCTTGTAACTTTATTTGATACTTAATTTTCATTGATACAATTGTAACTATAGCAATTAGTTTCCACATAAATTTATGAGGAAGTGAAAAGACCTGTCCTAAATTATATAGTTTTGTTAAACTTCGTGTTTTTAATTGGCATTAGTTCAAATGGATGCAACCAATCAGCATCAATTCCCGCGTTGGCCGTACTCTTATAAGTAATATAGAGTGACTCTATCAAAATCTAGAGTCGCTCTATATTACTTATAATACCAATTTAAAAACACTAAAAGTTTTGCAAAATTATGTAATTGGCAAATAAACTGATGTAGTAAATCGAAGAATTTTTATGTGTTTCTCATTACGTTTTTAATAAATATAAATTGCAATTGAATGGTTGACTCAAAAACAGCATATTTGTCAAAAAAAGCGAAAACAGTTAGGAGAACCAAAAAGGAACTGTCTCTTAAAATGCATTATTTTCAAAATTAAGTTTTGGTAGTAGTTGACGACCAATATTTTTATTATTTGTAACTACTTTAGGCATTTTTACACAATCCAAAAATCAATGGTGATTACTAACCAAAGCCAGCCGGTCCAACGTGAGATCTATCCTGGTTCAAGGAAAACATCTTTTGGTTCCAGGATCGAACTCACGGATCCATATGACCTTGGTGTTGGGGCTCGTCAGTGACTTGTCAGTCGACAGTTTGAAGTTAAAAACATCTTTCTTACCATTTGATAAAATATGCAAAATATGTTACTGATTAACTCTGAAAAAAACGATTTAATAAAAGCAAAATATTTTTCATTCTCCCCTTTACGAAAGTGTATCTTTCTATCTTGATAAAGCAACCGAAAGCGAAAGTAAAACATGCGAGGTGGTTGCTAGGTATGAAAAACTTTCGGTCCCTGGACAACGAAGTAAAACTGTCAATTTTGTTAAAATATAATATTATAAGGTGGTTGTTGTCAACATTACCTTGGTAACAATACTGTTGTATATACAAACATTATTTTATTATAATCACTGAATCATCATTTTATTTATTTATTTACGGTGGTCAATAAATGTTAAGGGTAGAATGAAGAGTTTAATACATTACACGCTGCGAAAGCCCTTTTAGGTGCTCGGTGTTTTTAACTAACCTCGGCTACGCTTACGCTTCGCCTCGGCCAATCAAAAACACCTTGCATCTAAAAGTAAACTTTCGCAGCTTGTAATGTAAATAACTATTTATTATAATCTCTGAATCATCATTTTATTTATTTATTTACGGTGGTTAATAAATGTCAAGGGGAGAATGAAAAGTTGAATACATTACACGCTGCGAAAGCCCTTTCAGGTGATCGGTGTTTTTAATTAACCTCGGCTACGCTTACGCTTCGCCTCGGCCAATCAAAAACATCTTGCACCTAAAAGTAAGCTTCCGCAGCTGGTAATGTAAATAACTATTCACTGCTGTGTCACTTTTCACTCATCGACCACTTTTATCTTACATTATCTTACCATTTTAAACTGTATGTAGTTAAGAATTAAAAGATAGATTATATAAACTCCCTTAAAATTACTAGGAATAGCTAACTTGACTGTTTCTTAACTCAAATAACCGATGAAAATTTTTTGTATAAATGTACTAAAATTAAGTGTTTCCATTATGGAACTAATTGAAATGGGAATTGACTTACTATAGGACAAGAAACATTAACAGTTTTTTTTAGCTGAGAGTAGTTTCTCCTTTTTCAATTTTGTAGTTAAAATATAAATATGTATGTATTGGGGTGATCTTTGAATATAAGATAAAATACAATATATCCACCGTTCCAAATATAAACATAAATTATATACGGTGGATTGAAATGAGAATACACCACAGATATTTTTCTTTATTCCTCTCAGCTAGCTAAGGTTTGCTCAGTAAAGCATACAATATTTGAATTACGATACTCTTATTTACTTTTATGCCTGGAAAGATGGAAAAACTTATATCGTAAGCACTAAAGCTCCTGCAAGCTGGACAACTGCTACTAAATTCTGAATTTAAAAGAAAAGAACGCTGGATGCTTGTATTAACATCAATTAAACACATATATAAAATTGAAAACACATAAACTTTATTTAATGAACAAAAATAAAAATCCAAATGGAACGTCAAAATAAAAAATGTTATTCAAGATAATACAATTGGTAATTGAGAAATAAATTCTCAGGTTTGCTCAAGCGTTAAAAATAATTGTAGTGACCTGACATATGATCGATCAGTACGGTCATTCGTTTCAACAAACCGAGACAAATGAAATTTGTTTATAAATAAAAATATTTGTCAAATGAAAATAAATTTTATATAAAAGAAATTTAGTTGTTTTGTTTACTTCAAATCAAATAAATTCTGAAAAGAACTTAATAAACTAAACCAAATAATTTTATATTTGACGATGAACTTTACAAGTTAATTATTATTTATGAACTTAACAAGAATCATTTATTATAACCGACCTTATATATTACGGTATACTTTCCTTTTTAAAAATTAATCCTTATTATTGGTAACACTGTGACAGAACCTGTCAGCTGATTTCTTGTTTATAATATCGATACGTAAATCGATGAAGAGAAATAAATTCACTTGAATTTATTTAAATAATCACTTTCACTTTCAATAATTTTTACACAATAATTAAATCTTCTTTTAATCCTTGAAGATTGTTCAGGTAACACTTTTAGTTTAATTTTAAACTTTATTTATACAATGACATTTATGTCAAAACATATGGTTAACTATCTAACCTCAAATTAATTACAGATATTTTATCCGGAGTCGAGCATGGGTATTGCGTTGAACGTTTTATCGACTGACTTTGTTACAATTTGCCCCAGCTTATATAGTTTATGCCAGAACAAAAGAAAACTATGACACTTTTTCAAAACAATGAAACATGGAGTAAGCTCGTGACGTCACTATTTTTTATTACTAATCTTAATTCTGTTATTATAGGATTGTAGCCCTTGAAACGAAGATCAATAAAGTATAATACATTCATTATCCCAAAATGTATCGTAACAAAGATATTCGAGAAAAACGTATGACAATGTACAAATCTCGTTACGATCTAATTACATATAAAGTTCAACAAATCAAGGTTCATCCTTTACAAACTAGTTACATGAATACATGACACAGGTAATCCAATTGGTTTATCCATAGAAACATCTTTACAATTTAATATAAACATGATTTTTACTGATACAATACAATACAATGAATAAACCAATTGATGCATATACAGATTCAAACTTAAATATAAAATCAACATTAATCAAATTATGCTCAAAATGTCCAGCATACAGTACTCTAAGCACTTGCATAAAAACAATGGTGAGGAAAAGCAGGATAAAAGTCTATAAGAGTCATATCAACACGAACGACAAGATTCAATACCTTCATTAATTAAAATGACCAGAAATCTTGTAAACAAATTCAACAATTAATTGTATTGTATCAGTCATAATAAGATTGATCTAATTAATCTATTTTCAGCTAATTAACAACATGAAACTGAGCTGGTCTCCTGGAATATAGAAAAATCTATCTAACGTTACACATCGTAATATGTAAATTTTAATATGGAAATTACTTCTTCCTAACAAGTGGGAAACCGTCCCAAAGTAACATGGGTTGCATAAACGTACCTATGATCAAGCAATCTAACTAATTGATATCCTTTTTCTGAAAATTAAACCTATTATTATGCATGAGAAAGCTAGGTTATGTTTGCATGAAATCTTAATTCTTAAGTTTTTAATTTAAACATTAATGAACCTAACTGTGGTCCTATCTATAACCTTTATATTAATTATGCCCATGACATAGCATGTCCCTCTTTTAATTTAAATCCGATATAAAAATATTTGTGTTAACGTTTCAGTTCGGTCGTTAAAATTTTCAATACGGTGATTTGATATCACCGCAGTATAATACTCTAGTATTTAGGTCCAATTCAAATAAGCTATGGTAAATTGTAGTGAAATAAATGTTGTAAAAGTTATGAAACATTTGAAATTTGGCAGGCAAAAATAACCAATAATTCTTGCATTGTATATTTTTGGATCTAAAATGGCGGTTTGACATTCGCGTTGGCTCAACTCTTATAAAAGTAGTTAGAGGATCTCTATCAAAATCTCTCGATATGCGGTAGTTGCTGATGTAGTTATTACGGTTTATTTTTGCTGTGTGGTATTTTAATGCTGATTGTAAATTTGACAGATTAAATTGAATATTCGTGTTAATATTTATGATAATTTTAAGTAGAATATTTAAATTTTGTAATTTTTGAAATGTCAGTAAAATGGAATTGTCAATCATATATTCCTTCTCAATAATATGTACTGGTGCTTATATGCATATTGCAACAGAGCTACCACACAATTTCTTGAAGCGAAGGTGAATAACTAATAATTTAAACCAAGCCCGTAGCCAGAATTCCTTTTTCGGGATGGTGGGGCTAACCTTAAAATGATGCTGAACGTCTGCCATGTAACGGCAAGACGATTATTAAAAGAAAGGGAAGGAAGTTTTAGTTATTAGTTAACACAGGTCGGATTCGGTCCATGTATTGATACATTTTTATATTAAACATTAAAGATTGGATTATCGGCTTTTGATTTACCTGGCTAATTATCTTACATATCACTAAAACAAACACTTAACACTACCTAATGCAAGTTATTAATTCTAAAAAACGTGTATTAATCGAAACTCAAGTTTACCAACACCTAACACAAAGAAAGTTGACGACAAACTGCATACTGCAGTTACAAATCTCAAAGATCTGAGTAAGTAACGGTTATTACAGATGTTCAAAATGAGTGTTATTATTTATAGTTAAAAACGTTTTAAAAGCACGTACTGCAATTTGGTGTTGATTACAATCTTCCGAAGAATTTATAAATATTTATCCTGCTACCTGCTTGGGTTAGTTTATGGCTTATTTGTCCATGACATTTAAAAGTATGTATTAGTAGACACAATTTTCATTTCATACAGCTTTATCTACTATTTGCAGTGGCGTGCCTATTACTTTTATAAGGGGGGTTGTCATTTCAAAGGGGCATTTCAGGAAATTGTTAGTAAGATGTTACTCTACACATGTTTCTCTATTGCTCTTTAACGGGAAAGGCATCTTTTTCAAAACACCCTGTACAATAAAATAAACTTTAAAGCAGTGATTACCAAACTGGGGGGCGTGAACCCAGTTAGCACACTGAGGTTATAATGACGTTATTTTTAAGTCAATATTGGTCGACGACGTCATATGACTAATAAATGATGTCCATAAGACGTCTTATAATGGGACGTACGTAGACGTCTTCAAAACGACGTCTTTTGGACGTACAATATAATACGTACAAGTTTCATTACAAAGATATTATCTTAACAGGGGCCAAGGAATACTGGTCATATTAAGCAGGTGGTCACAATATAGAGATGTTTTGACTGTAGTATATAATAAATGTTATTTCCAATATTCAACTATTTATTTATAATTCCTGTCTTAGTCCTCGTATAGGACGTTTTAATGACGTCTTATATTGACGTCTTTGGGCTGTGACATAATGATGTCAGTTTTACGACAACTTGATGTCGTTACTCCCGAAAAAACGGTGACATTATGACGTCAGTGTGCTGGATGGACAGCACCACCCTTCACATTAATGATTTGGATTTTGATTTTTTTGTTAAATAAATAAATAAATAAATAAACGTTATCGCAATAAAGTTTTTGTCTTAATTATCAGGGGGGTGGGGCGTGAACATCTTATGATATCAAAAAGTGGGCGCCATAGGAAAAAGCTTAGGAACCACTGCTTTAAAGTGAAAAAATTAGAAATCATATAATATATTCTTCGGGGGTTTAAATGATAATAAACCAATGTTTCAAAGATAAAAAAACACTTATTTAGTTGAACATTTAATAATTTTACTTGATCTAATGAATTTTGTTGAGCTGTACAGGACAGCAACTTATATAATTTCAAATCTAGAGAATGTGTGAGAATGTGTGCGTTTTTAGTGTGTTTGAGCGCTTGCGCGCGCTCGTTAATATGATTAAATCGACATAGAAAAGACATCAGAAACAACAAAGATTCGACAGCTTTGGCTATACATGCAAAAGATTAATTTCACAAAATAAACTTTAACGGTAGTAAAATCTTAGCAAGGGAGGATAATAATCAAAAAAGACTCTTTTTAAAAATGTGTTAAATTAATTAAAATTCCTGTAGTATGAACCATAAATCAGATGTTTAGAATCTTGGTTTGGCAAACGACTGTTTATGTTGTTGGTTTCACTTTGAGGTTATGAATATCTAAATAGCAATTTAACTAGAGATATTTCGTCAGTTAATTTGTTTGTAGATTTAACCATTGAATAGTGCTATTCAGTGTTGGTGAAACGCAAAACGTGGATTTTATTTAGAGAATAAAGTTACTTTATAAATAACTTTATAACCGGGCCTAAGAGATATTTCCATTTTGTATTAGGTAATATTTTTTGAATTAAACAACTGTAGTGATAAGTGGGATTAAACATATTATATTCTTTTGCGGTGTATGATTAAATCCAATTTGTAATTTTTTATCACATCGAGTTCTTTTGAATACTGATTAATTCCCACCTAGTCAGATTTTCTGAGCATGATTGGTAATCTCCTTTTCCCTTTGAATCATATAGAAATTCTGTGATTGACATGATTGAATAGTAGATAAGTGCTGTGACGAAACTTGTAACTACTGCCTATGTTCTTTTGTAAGAAAGCATTCTGATATCATGCTTTTTTTATAATTGTTTGGACTTAATCACAATGTACAAGATAATACGTCTATTGTTTGTTTCTTGTTCTTATCTGTTACTTTTAGTCGTCCTTCCGTCTCTGACGCGAACCTTAAAAAATAAAAACTCTTTTTAGATGTTATTGAGACATTCGTTGCATCACGTATTCGGTGCAGCTGTTCTCCGTGTGAATTCGGGTTTACATCGAATACTATCGTAGTAAACGTCAAAGTCAATACACAAAAATTTATCAGTCGGTGACAGCAGCTGATAGGGTATATATTTGACATTTTATAGAATAAAGTTTGTGCTGGGTTAAAACGTTTTTAAATAAATTAATTCGGTAAGTTGATTTTATTTAATTATTTAACAGCTATTAGCGACAACCTTCCATCTAAGGAAACCAGTTTTATTACTTGTTAAATAATTCCGATCCTTAGCGTTTCTTTAAATATATTAAATCGATATTTAAAGGGTGGTTTAACTTAAAGATGGGCGTTTGTGTGTAAATTTGAATTATATTTGAACCATTGAAGCTGTCTAAAAAGAATGACAGGTGTGTTTTTATAAATTTTATTGTAGTAGGTACAAAGTTTTATTGTCTCCAGCAGACCGGTTGTCGCAGAGTGGTAATTCCACTTGATCTTTGTCCTTTCGTAATAATGTGTAATAGTAGGTTATATGATGTATCTCATCATAGTTTCGTGTTCGTTTTTTTGTGATGTAAAGTATAATTTTATTGTGAATTTTGAACCCATGATAATTCGTGGGGCAATTTCTAAAAAAAAACAGTTTAAATTTGCAGGTGTGTTAATATTTGATGATATTCTATTCATTGATTTTAGTAATAATAAAAGTTGGGATAATTTAATTATTATAAATTTATTATTCAAAACTATATTATTTCATAATAGTTCTTTTTTTGGTAACCAGCAGATATAGATAATAATAAAATAAGGAAATAATAAGTGTTACAGACAAACTTTTCTAATTTCGTAATAAAGATTTGTTGTAATGTTTTTTGGCTGAATCATTTTGTTGATCAATAATATTTGTCTGTCATTTATCATTATTATTATTACTCCCAAAAATGATCTCTATGTTGCAATATTTTATCAATTAGGTCTTATTGATTTCGAAATGTTTGCACTTTTGGCCAGACTGATTTTTTTATCTATCTTTTAACAAAAAAAAAATAAATAAAATGCAATAAAATCTCTTCAACAGTGTTTTTTTAAGTAAAGCAAACTTCTGTTAACAAACAAAGGATGAAAGATACAATATTCAAGCTATAAGAATAAGATAGATATAACATGTTTTGTTTTCTTATAACAACCCATTGACGTTGTAGACTGTCAGAACTTGCCAATGCACACTTCAAACTTAATAAAAATCACTTTTTCGGAAACTCTCCCACTATTATTCGTTGGAGAAAATATCAAAACAAAAGAATGCGACAAAATATCCACCAATAATGTTGCATAATATTAACTAGAGCACCCATAAATCCTTATTTATTATATTTTGACAAATCAAATGCTTTTGACTTTCCTTGAATTTAAATTTAGTGGTTAACCTAAAATTTAGTTAATTCAATAATTTAATCTTTCAATATATAAATATCTCAAAGACTCTCACAAAACGAATGTGTGTGTACAAATTAAAGAAAGACACCTCAATACAGCTGTTTCAAGCTTATTAGCTATCATCAGTCGAAGATAGTCTTCTCCAATTTGCACACACCATCCAGGGCTTTATATAAAACCCAAATATACATTAATACCAAAAGGTAATAATGCTGACATCTGTGAGAACACTCGCACAAAGCGACAAAGAAATGGTTCTCACAGTGTCTATCCTGGCCTGGCCGTCAACCAAGTATTATCATAATAAACTATAAAATATAATTAAATATATTTATAGTAATATGGAACTCAAAGTGAGAATAAATGTAATCTTTCAATATATAAATCATCAGTCACTGATGATAGCTAATAGGCTTGAAACAGCTGTATCGAGGTGTCTTCTTTAATTTGTACACACACATTCGTTTTGTGAGAAAGCCTTTGAGATATTTATATATTGAAAGATTACACTTTATTCTCACTTTGAGTTCCATATTACTATAATAGTATATTATGTAATGAGCACAAAATGATGCAAAATTGCTATTTTGTGCGAGTTGCATACTATACTTTTTCTATAATTTTGGTTTTAGTGTCTGGTATAGTTACTAAAACAGCTGAACCCAAATCATTGAAATGAGTAATTTTCATTTGATGTAATTCATGTCTTCTACATGCACCCATTATGCCCATAATTAATGCGACCTAAAATATAGACTAAATATATATTTCATTACATGGCTATATAAAACTTACTTTTGTCGCTAAATAGATCTCATCTGGGGCTTCTTTAATAAATTTATTGATGTCATTTGATGTAAAGATCTTCGACTTTTTGGGTCTATAGCCGTCGGACTGTCGCTTAAGGAATGCTTTCAGTTTTAAGTATTTTCCAATATCTATATTATTATGAATACTGAGAGTCGTTCGCAGCATTGAGTATTGTGTCCATAATGTGGAACTTTTGAATTTTTTTGCCAAGTCGCCAAAATAAGCCATTAAAACGTTCTCGGAAAACGATTTTGCGTTTCGATCTCCTTTCCACTCCAAAAATTGGTTATAAGCCCGTGTATACATTTTCTTCGATGTTTCCGGCAACAAATTTAGTGTTGTTAAATTTGCTGCTTCTGTTATACTTGGAGGTGTCAATTCCAAATCATTGTCACTATCACTTTCCATATTAATTATCTGATTTCTTGGAAATAACTACGAAATTATTTGTAATGCACAAACTGTAACTAACTGATGACATTTGTCGTTCGGCGTTATATTCTCTAAGCCACCTTAGTTTTTGTTATCAAAAACAGCAGACCGAACACAAAATATTTCATATTGCATTTGTTGTCTAGCAACTTGCCTAGCAACCGATGCAAAATGAAATTCAGTACAAAATGTAGCTTCCTATGATTCAATTTACACTCTTGATATGAACATTTTTCGATGTTGTCGTAGAAAAATATATTTAATTATATTTTATAGTTTATTATCAATAATTTAAATTCCCTTGAATTGTCATCACAACCTTGACATTATTATAGTTTCGTTGCATAGTATAACACAAATACCTATTTATTATTTAAATTGGTTCATTATGATTTAATAATCCAAATTAACTTGTCATTAGCTTTTTAAATTAAGGCCGGCCATTTAATTGAAATTTGATTTTTAATTGTTTTAATAACTCGTGAAATTAAATCAAAGTTCAATAACTTCATTTCTACTATAGGAAATTTCAAGTGTGTTGTGATTTTCATATGAAACAAAAACCTATCGCACGAGATAAATATATTAAAATATTTCCTAAAAATAAAATATGTTCCAGAATAAATTGGATTCGCATGTTTGCTAGAAAATATTTAAAATAATTCAACATTTTTTTTAATGTTAGTGCTGGTTTGCCAAATTTATACTATTGACAATGCTGACAAATTGAAAACTCCTTTTACGAGGTCGACATGCTCTTTTGTTTTTTTTTCATAAGCCAAAAGATGATAAATGATTTGTTTGTATAAAATCACTCAACTGAAAATGGCTTTTTGTTATAAGTTATTCAAAGATAATATTAAATCAATTGCAAATAAAACATTAAAGTTTTTAAAACTTGTACAATTTTTTTCGAACTTGTTCTGCTTCACTGGTCTTTCAATTGTTTCTAGTTTCTTTACCCAAAGGATTTTGTCTATCCCAAAAAATGTGTTTTATTATGTAAGTTTAATATTACCTAAAAAAAACTTGTATACTGTATTGGATATTAATGTATAAGAAAACCATTTGGATTATTTTAACATGTACAGTGTGTTTGAGAAACTGTGTTTTGTAATAAGTAACATTTCTGTCGCGCTGCATCGTAACATTCAATTTTTCCACTTCAAGAGCAAATGCGAATATCAGAGGGATTATAACAAGCAATTTTTAAAGTCCAAATTATGCTTCAAAATAGTAAGGCGTGCCAAAATACTGCGTTTCCACAAACACCAGTGCTTCTTAAATAAAGAAGAGTGAAAATGGAATAGTTTTTATCATCCTCCAAACCATTGGAAATCAAATTCGTTATTCTTGGCGAAGCGTGCCTTAGGCGCGCGAAGTCCACATCTTCGGATTGCGGCCTGTTTCTGTCCAACAGTATTAGGACAGCGTTTCCCAACCGCCGGTCCGTCAGAAATTTTTGCCGGTGCGCAAAGAAATAACATTATTCAAAATTTTACTAAACGAATTTTTTAATTCGTGTTATCCTGGAGCTAACGTAGGGTGTCAAATGGTTTTATCGGAGTTGACCAAGAGTAAACTCTGAATAAATTTATACGGAGCCGGCGCTATGTATTACATACATACGTGCAGATAGTATATAACGCGCCGGCTCCGTACCTATGGTGGGGTAGTATCCAGTAATAGGTAATAAAGAGGATCTCCCATTTTAGAATTTTTAAGCGGGTTTGGCGCGCACGGTTCTAGGCATACCGATACCGAAAGAATTTTCGTCTTGCATCCCCGATTAACGCAAACGATCAAAATCCGGATTTCGTGTTTTCGAGAGACTGCAGAACTTTCATCCGAACCGTTTTTTGTGCGTCGATGCGTTGGGTAGTTCCCGTCTCAGATTTGAACTCTCCGGTAAACCGTTTAGGCGGAGGCGGGAAAGAATTGACCCCGCCTTACGGTAGGTCGGAGGAAAAATCTGATCGCGGTATTTTTGTCATCGCAGTACCGCAATTTTCTGCATTCTTCCGGGGGCGGGGGCTAGGGGTGACGTGGGGTTTTTGGAGGTGATCGAACATGTGTTGGCGGCATTTGATGTCACGGCTTGCTACGAGCGGTGCACCTATTGGTTTTCCGTATCTCTAGCCCTCTCCGTCCCTTTCTGAGAGGCGGAAGCTATAGGAGCCAAAACTACAATCTTGGAGTCAAACGACGAGCAATCTCAAAATGTTTCCTTTTTTCACCCGAGAATCGTGCTAAAGTAATATCGCCGCCACCAGCCTTATCGGGCTCCTAAGTGGAAACTACTTCTGGAGGTCTTATATGATTGACTGCTGGGTCGTTTGAGCCAATTCCCTTTTTTGACCGCCGCTCCCGAAACCCACTTGCCAGCGTTTTCGGTTATATCTCCGCTTCATGTGGACCCTCCGATGGACCGCCCTATGTGTCTAGAACCTAGTTATGGTCTTCGGCGCCGCACCCGGCCCTGCGATCGTTTCTTCATTTGGCGAAAAGAGAAAAACTCCTGCTTCTCGGATATTGATTTATTTTAGATTGTTTTTGTACCGTGTAAAACTAAATTTATTATTATAAGATTTATTTTGCGAAATGTTTTCTTTAATTTTTTACCTCACCGAAAATGCTACGTTGTTTGGCGGTCCGCGAATGCAAAAGATTGGGATCCGCTGGATTAGGATACAGTAGACTTGCGGTAAACCGAGCCCCGATTATCCGAGGCTACGGGTTAACCGAGGCAGTCATGAGAGGAGTGGAGGCGTGCGCTTAAGGACATTTTGATCTTGAACACCTCCGGAAGCCTTTGGGCACGTTCGTATTCGTATGACATCGTGTTTCACTTCGTGCTCCTTGAGTCTCAGCTTAAGTCATCATATTTATGGCTTTTACATTAATGTACTTAACGTTTTCGTCAATTTATGTAACCCATTAATCATCAATTTCCGTATTATCCGAGGTAGCCCCAATTAACTTGGATAATTGCGAGTTTACTGTACTACTAGTTATCAATCTCGCATTCCACATAGCCCTTTTAGATTACAAGCCAGGAACCACATATCTGTCCTTTTCTCACGGGCCTTATGTTAATTAAAACCTCCCCGTCTAAAGCATGCTCAGCATTTCAGTGATTTTGACCCTTCGTCAACACACGGAAAGGATTTCGGGTGGGAGGGGGTGCCCCTATCCAGAAACCGTGGCCCTTGATGCATAGCGAACGCCGTGTTAGGTCATAAACGACCGACTCCAAAGCGATATCCTAGTTTAAGGCACGGATATTTAAATTCAACAGAGCTCCGTTCGACTCTACTCTTAAAGTACAGATGTAGAGATCCAGATGATGCCACGTGGAGGACGAGTTGTTTTAAATGTAAAGCCTTACGTTCGCGTCAACATCTCTTAAGTAGTAACACGCTCTCCCGTGGGTTCGTTGAATGGGGGGGGGGGACACTGACTGGAATATCAATCAATTTAGCCTTCTTCAATCCATTTATGCATGTAGGCCTCCCTTTGTTCCTTCCATCGTGTTCTATTTTGAGCAATTCTTTTCCATGCGAGACCGGCGTGTCGTTTTACATGATTTATCCATGGCATCTGTGGTCTTCCCCTTATTCTTTTGTCCAGTCAGGGACGCCAATCTAAGATTCGTGCGTTCCATCTATTATCCTCTTTCTTACGTCTGTAACTTTCGTCTTTTCCCTTATCCATGTGTTTCGTTTTCTGTTCTTTAGGGTTATTTGTAGCCTTTGGCGCTCCATGGATTTTTGGTTCTTCACGAGTTTGTCTTCGATTTCTTCGTTTGTCGATTTCTCTTTGTCAAAGTCTATGTCTGAGCCCCGTAAGTCATGACAGTAGTAGTATACAGCTATCGAATGTTTTTGTTCTAAGGTATTGAGGTATCTTTTGGTTTTTTAGTATGTAGCTTAATCTGCCAAAGGCAGCCCATCCTAATTTCATTAATTCTTCTTACTATTTCTATTTCTTGATTTTTGTTTGTTTAGTTTGTGTTTACTATTTTCTTTTTTAGTTTTTCTTTTATTTCTGGGGGAGCTTTTCTTTGGGATTTGTACAATTCTTCATAAAATTGTTTTACTGTAGAGTTTATTTTGTCTTTCTCTCTTACTTCCTTCCCTTATCCTTTATTACTATTATCTTGTTTTTGCCCATTTTAGGTCTTAGTACTTTCATACTTTGATTCTGTTCTATAACTTTTTGGATTATAACGTCCTGTTTCTACAGTATATTGTTGGTTTTCAACATCTCTTTTACTGTGAGTGGTAGTGTTTCAATTTTCTTGTTATGTTTTGAGATTATTTTTTGTACTGAGTCTGTAATTGCTTCTTTTATTGTTTCGTTAATTTCGTCTACGTTCATGTTTGTATAGTTTTTGTCTTAGCTGTATTTTTTATTCCTTCTCGATATTTGTCGGAGTTTTCTTTTAATGTTAGACTGTTGGTTTTATTTGTATTGATCTTCATTTTTCTTACCCTCTCCAGTTTTATATTTATGTATAATTTGGCCCTGACTAGTCTATGGTCGCTGCCAATGGTGCAGTTGTTCAACACACTGATATCTTTGATCATTTCTTTGTTTCTTGTTAGAACGTAATCGATTTCATTATTGATATTTCCGTTTGGACTGATCCATGTCCATTTATTTTGTGGTTTTTTCTTAAAGAAAGTGTTCATTACAAATAGGTTCTCATGTTCTAAAAAATTGTTTAACATCTCGCCTCTTTCATTTCTTGTGTCATATCCGAAATTTCCCATCCTTTGCTCTTCTTCGTCTTTTATTTTTTCCAACTTTGCATTGAAGTCTTCTGTAACGATTTTATATTCTGTTAAATTGTCCTTTAATGCTTTGGATATATCTTCGAAGCAACTTTCTACTTCTTCGTCTTCATAAGATTGAGTTGGTGCATATATCTGAACTATTTGCAGAGAAATTTTATTATTTAGTTCTATTACTAGATATGCGACTCTATTTGATATTGGAATATACTTGACTCGAATTTCCGGAGTGGATCCAGGAGACGCTCATCCGCCAACGATGGTGGGTTCCCCCCAATCCAGTCACACTTACCTTAAAGATGTGGAACATCCTGTCGAATAATAATTGCTTTGTGCGAAGGTCTAGCAAAGTCTCGCACCGTGTGGACCATTTTACATGAGCCACTTTTGCTGATTTCCAAGTCAGAATTACTTTTTGCCAGTGACTTCTTAATCAATGCACCCGGGATCCACAATTTTTACGTAACATTTTATTTAGTGATGATGCTTCCTTCCACAAGAGATGGAATAAACAATTTTTATAATATTTGGCTACTTTGGCATCGCGACACCAACATCGTTTCTTCGTGAACATTTGGACAGGGATTTTCAGAGATTGCTTGGCCAGACCTTGCATTTTACCTAATAGACTGGCAGGAGCAGTGTATCTTCATTTTCTTACAACTAATTTAGAACTTCTAGATGCTCCTCTATTGCATAGACAACACGTATACTACGTGCACGATGGTGCTACTGTCCATTTTCTTATGATTGTTTTCAAGAACAATGGATAGGACGTGACGGTCCAATTGCATGGCCGCCTCGTTCATCGGATTTAAATCCGTTATACTTTTACTTGTGGGAACACTTGAAGAATATATGGTGTTCCATATTTATTATTATAAGAAATTTTTTTATTTCTACATAGCGAATGCGAAGAAAGGTGTAGAGACGTAATTTACTGTCAAATATATAATCAGCTGTATCTACGAAACTGTTGAGAATCGGACTGTTTATCAGGGCTTTTTTGTTTATTTTGGCGAGTACCACCTACCTCTGGATTTTGGTACCATCTTTATTTCAACACCCTGTATGTATATCGAGGGAGAGATTAAAAATCGTTCTAAAATGTTTACTTGGTCTATACAAGGTGTCCTATTTAACAGTCTCATCATCAGTTTGTTTGTTTGATTTTCTAAAACAAGGTCAAGACCCAGCTGCTATTACACTTAAGCAAGGTTGCCAGATATGGTAATGGTTTTCTTAAATTACTCGAAAGCTTATTAACATAGAAAAAAATTTATTAAAACTTTTTTGTTCCTTCGATGTCTTCTATCACCCCTTAAAATTAATGCGTTCTAACTCATGATACCCTGTATAGAGGGTGTTCTTTTTAACAGTTTAACTACACTCAATCATTGGGACAAACTTCTAGTTATAGCAATGGAATTAAAAGAATTTTGTATAATTGGACCTCTCTAGTTTACGAAATCGGTATTAACAACCATCGTAGAACTAATAGAAGACATCAAAAGGAACAAAAAAGTAAAACCATTGCCATGTCTGGCAACCTTGCTTAAGTTAATCGCAGCTGGGTCTTGACCTTGTTTTAGAAAATCAAACAAACAAACTGATGATGTCAGAGATTATCTGAATGTTTTACGTGGAGTCCCCGTGTGAACATACCTCCACGTTCCTTCCAAATGAGGAAGTAATTGAGATACGCTCAATCAGCGCGCGAATTGTATAGCAATTGCTCCCAGTCAACTCACTGGTCGGAGCGAGGTTGCCTATCCACCCTGTACTAGCTAGCCAGGCTAGTACCGGAGCGATCGACTTAACACGTGCTCACCCGCCGGTACCCTCCCGTCCTCTTTCATACGGGGTGAAGTACCTAGTCTAGCAATAGGACTATTCCCCCAACATAACTCAGTTGATAGAGGAACCCTCCAGTCCTATTTCATACCTTCACAAGTTCCTCCCCGAGACAGGGGTTGGGGCCACTGCCCGATCGAATCCAACCTCAATTGTGGCAGGACTTGGTTTTTGAATGGTTTTGCCACCCCGATCTACCAATATATAGGCTTGGTGGGCCCTCGACAGAGCTTCGTTTGTCTACACGTTATAGACTCCCAGTGTGTACCTCAGTAAGGTGAAGTTGTCTTGATTGTGAGAGGCTATGTATTCGCTTCAACTCTCCTTAAGTGGCTTTTAGAACTTCTCCCAATCACTGTACCCAGCTGCAGTCCGGATCATAGATGACCTTGGTCAAACAGCGGGTTCCGTTCGGTGACCATAAATGATCTTATCCAAGGCAAGACTCGAATCCGCCCACACCGGTATCATATACCAGGGCTCCCCCTGATCGGTATGAATGACCGTCGAGAATTCTCACGAATTTCTCTACCACACACTTGACCTGACTGCTTCATCCATTGTCCAGTCATGTTTCCATGTTTCAAGGATAGGGTGGAAGACAGCCAGTTTTACGGGTGAACGTCGTGTGGTCTCCCGAGTACCCGAACTGATTATGGCAGTCGTTGTTTAAAAATAATAAACATCCAAAGCAGATTAGTTGGGTGACTAATTCTACGAAAATTGTAATCGGCACTGTTCTTCCGTAAACAAAGTTTGTACATTGTACGTTAAAATCACGCTGATTCATAACAAACCAACAGTAAAAATAAGACAATAATTGATCTACATTTTAAATTTATTAATTTTATTAAAAATACTATCTTATAAAAAAAATTTGATTAAGACACCTAATTGCCATAAAATTAAAGATTTTTTAATGTAGCCAAAACGAGGTGTCAACAAAATCCCTTAACCTAATTATCTAATTTAAATTAGATAAATTTTCTCTTTAAAAGATATTCTCTTATAGAATCATTAAAAACTGTCATTAGATAAACAAAGTGCTTTATTGGCAAATTATTATTTCAAAGTTTCACAAGCTACCAACTCTGTATTATCTCACTCTAATAATAAAAGCAAGTCCGTATTCAAGGGGGGGTTTAGGGGGTCTGAACCCCCCCGAAACTAACCTTAATACTAATAAATGACAAGAAAATAAAATTATTTTTCTCTTCTGCTTCCCCCCCGAAAAAAAATTCCCCCAGAACCCCCCTCCCCCGGAAATAAATTTCTGGCTACGGCCCTGAATAAAAGGGTATTATTTACACAGTTGCGATCAGGCATTGACCCAAATATTCTTCATTAAATCATTAAATTGCAAAGTTCTAAACAAAACGTGCTTTATTTCAATGTCAACAAACTTCCACATCAGCATTTTGTGCGAATGTGGAGCAAATTTTATTACAAACTTTACAGGGTTGTCACGTTTCTTAATTGAGTAAAATGAATTGTAATTGTAAAAAGAATTCAATTTTACGCGGAAACGACATACGATAGGATAAAACGTTATTAGGGTTTGTTGTTGTGATAGATGAGATGCATCTGCCGACAAAGCGCCATAATTAAAGTACTATTATTAACGTGGCAAAATGATGTTTAAGTTTCGAACTTTCTTATTTTTTTTTCTGAAAAAGTAGTACATTCTAAAACAAAGTTGTATAAGACTTTTTTTTGTTCCTTTTGGTGTCTTCCATGACCCCTTAAAATTAATGCGTTCTAACTCATGACGCCCTGTATACTCGTGATAGATCATTTTAAGAGGTGTAAAAATCTGATCTTTACGATATTTTACTGAAGAGTAATCGATATGTTAATATAATATAATAATATGGGGCCTGGTTTCCAGGTTATGGGATTAGCAATTATTATTAATTAATAGATACGTAGCATTTATCATTAAAATGAATAAAAATAAAATAATATATGAATGTGACGAACAAAGGACAATAATAAAATAGATTCTAGTAATGAGGCATAATAATGTAGAAGGTCTATACTTCCTCCAAATAAGACAAATTCATGCTTCCGAATAAATTCAAAAACAAAGATCAAGGTTGTCAATCCGTTGCCAGGAATCTCTAATTACTGAAAATTAATTAATAATACATACTACCTTACATAAACAAAGGCTTTCTTGGAAGTAGTTCCTATCCTTGAGACGCAAACAATCGCTTTCTACATTTTCTTTGTTTTTTGTTTTGTTTTTCTTACATCTTAATTCTTTTGTTATACTTTTTCGTGTCAATATTTATTTATGAACAGTGATACTAACCTAGATTTTATTAAAATTTCAATTAGTATCCACAACAAAAGAAATCTTTAAATTACAGAATTTTATTAAAAACAAAGGAAGAAACCATAACAGTGTTATAATAAAGGTAATAATAATCTTCTGTCATGTAAAACACAAAGCACATATGATATAACTGTATTATCGGTAAAAAAAATCCTACCAGTTAGCAAGAAATCACCAGACCGTGAGGCGAACGAACTGCTTTCCTAATTTTTAATTCGGTCATTCCGATTCGCGAGACTCTCCTCGCGTAATTATTAGCATAATCTTTTTTTCTAAAGTCCGTGACGTTTCAATCGTCCGACCATGTGCGTTTCTTAATCCAAACATGCGACATTCGAAAGTTTACGTTTTATTGGTGGGAGCATGACGTGTTCGCTTGTATCTCTTGTTGATTGGATGATAACGCGCCACACCATACACGTGTTGTTGCTTCTGTTGTTTATCTGGGATTTTTAAAAGAATCTCCATGTTATTGTTTTACTGGGTATTATTATAGTACGCACATGCACCATTCATATCAACGTAAACACACGAGTTCAATTTCAAGGTCTAATAACAAGTGCAAATCTTGGCAGGGGGGTCTTAATTTATGGAATTTCGCAATAAATAAATAAATGAACTATAATAACAACGCTACTTGAAAAAGGCACGTGTAGTTTGCAAAAATAACAAAATGTGTTTTATGTAGGATGATAATAACTGTGCTCATCAACATATTTTTTTAAGGAAGGGGGGGGATGATAATTCAGGGCGATGATATTGCATTTGAGATTTTTGGATAGAATTTAATAATTAAGCAGGAATGTTGTTTTGCTGAACTTTTTGTTGTGTTTTTGCAGAGCAATAACATTTGTAGGAGTGCGATCGATGACTTAATTTGGATAACCAAAGTTATTATGCAACGCCAAGATAAACATGATATAATATTATAATGCGCATAGACAGCATTCTGTATTTTAATTTTGATTGACTGAGATAAATCTTGATAAGACTTGACTTGAGATAAATCTAGAATCATATCAAATAGTCAAATAACGTACGTTTTCATACCACAGCACACTCAGGATTCTATGTTTTTATATTTCTTGCATTATTTGGCGTTTTCTCATTGGATGCGGTTATTGGCCCATTTTGAATTTGCATGCCATCAGTTTAGTTTTGATAAGTGTCCAAGAATGTAGGAGGTATTCTGTTTATTTGGTAGCCATCTGCTGTACAGAAACGAGCCTTTCTGTTTGTTTAATCTAGCGTGACCCTTCAAGAAGGCGTTGGGAAAAAGTTAAATGATGACCTTGTATATTTATTAATGTTTCAATTCTTTTGTATTTTAATAAAAATAATTATCTTTGCGCAAACCTCTCATTTTATGGCAATCTACAAACATAAATTGCAACTTTAATAATTATAGTCATAGTGACCTTTTTGCAAAATTCAAAATAGTTATTATAGTATAGTAGAAGCGTCCACCTTTTCCTTTCAAGGAACATATGGTTTCTTGCCAGTTGTCGGGATTCTTTACTATGGATGCTCTATTATAATTATACTATACAATTAAGCAATGTGTTATATATTTGGCAGGAACAGGGCACATGTGCAACTTTGTTGAACAAAGTTATTCATAACTCTTGTTATAGCGAAGCAGCGCAAGCTATCCGGAGCAGGCATTCTTTATAGCCTCTAGAGGGGGTGTGGTTGGCCCACGCCCGTCAATAAAGATGGTCTCCTCGTCCTAAGAGAACTTTATGCCAAATTTGGTGAAAATTCATCAAGTCTAAAAAGAGTTTTACCGTGCTCAAGAGACATAACAGCAATGGTTATCTATAATATTCCGAGGAAACTATCGATCCCGTTAGGTTGTCACTATTATTTAACTTTATATAATTTCTAATGTCTGCAGGCTGATTTCGATGGTGTTTTGATTCGGGCCAACTAAGGTAAATAACTAAAGTAAGAAATGCTTTTCAAATATTCGTACCACACAAATCGGGTAACATAACTCATATTTAATCCCGTGCGTATCAATTGAAGTATAACTATTAACTGATTTAGGTATAACTTAAAATGCACATGCGTAGCTTGATTGGTACATGTAGTCCCTACTTAAATTCGAGCAGCATCTGATTCTGGCCTAAATATGTCTTGCCTAAAAATCCTCAAGAAGCTAATAAGCAATAAACAAATAAATCGTAAACATCTTATATTTATGTTAATTATTGCTGCCAGCAGAGACTTGTTACTGTATCTAATTATTTTCTGCAGTCGTGGGTGTTAATGCCAACGACTTACTAATTTTAAATAGGATTAGAAACAAATGAACAACAGAGGGCACCACCCAAATTTTTTGTTGATATTGTTTAAAAGCAAAAATGGGAATCTACAAATCGGGAAAAGAGTTCCCTCAGCTGAGTTACGTTAAATCTTTTATTTCTGATGGTTATTATTGTAATTGTTAAAAATACCACACACAATTTGTTGTACCAAACTATTGTAAATTATTAATTTATTAATTAATATAACTTAAAAAAATCGTTTGCAAGATTGTAAAGGCAATTCGTATCATACAACATCAACATTTAGTTATAATATGAACCCTACAAACATTACGAGGTTCTACACTTTTAACTTATTATAGATACACAATCTAAATATGTATATCTTTACCTTTCCCATTTGTAAATCGAAAACCAAATCTACTGTATTATCATCGTGTATACATTTTCTAAATATTTAATTACAAAATAACTTACTGAATGAACGTTTGTCAATAATCCTTTTATACTACGAGGGTGGTTTGATAAGTCAGTGACTTTGAATTTCCCGCGCAGTAACTTTAAATGCAACACTGCTGCCGTCAACTGCCATCTATGAATAGACTACTGTAAAATTTTGAGAAGGCTGCGCCATTTAGTTTGTGTTTGACAGCCATTGAAAGCAAACAACCTCGTGAAATTTAACGAAAATGGAAAAAAGTGAATTTCGTGTGCTGATTAAGCATACTGAGTTCCATTGTGGTCGTACCAGCACAAGTGACACCGAACGTTCAGGTCGCCCAAAAGAGGTCGTCACGCCAGAAATCATCGATAAAATCCATGGAATGATATTGGACGATCGGAGAATGATAGTGCGTGAAGTGGCTGAGGCTGTAGGCATCTCAACTAAGCGGATACACCACATTTTACATGAATATTTGGACATGAAAAAGCTATCCGCGCGATGGGTGCCGCAATTGCTCACACTAGATCATAAGCGCAACCGTTTGACCACTTCAAAGGAGTGTTTGGCGATGTTCAGCGGAAATCCGAACGAGTTTTTGCGGCGTTTCGTTACCGTAGACGAAACATGGATCCATCACACTACATCAGAGACTAATGAACAATCAAGACAGTGGGTTTCTCCGCGTGAACGTGCACCAAAGAAGGCCAAGGTGGGTCTGTCGACCAACAAGGTCATGGCCACAGCCGTTTTGGGATGCACGCGGTGTCATTCACATCGATTACCTTGAAAAGGGTAAAACGATCACCGGCGAATATTATTCAGAGCTTTTGGACAGATTCGATATTGATTTGAAGCAGAAACGACCGCATGTGGCGAAGAAAAAAGTGCTGTTCCATCAAGACAATGCACGGGTGCACACGTGTGTAGTCACCATGGCAAAAACCACCATAAATTGGGCTACGAACTGCTACCCCATCCAGCATATTCTCCAGATTTGGCCCCCTGTGACTATTTCCTGTTTCCAAACCTGAAGAAATGGCTGGGCGGTAAGAGATTTGGGTCGAATGAAGAGGTCATCACTGAAACAAACGCCTATTTTGAGGGCCTTGAAAAAACTATTATTTGGAAGGAATAAAAAAAATTGGAAAAACGCTAGACTAAATGTATCGAGCTAAAAGAAGACTATGTTGAGAAATAAAACGTTTATTTGCCGAAATAAAGTTCTTTTATTCAGAAAGTCAGTGACTTATCAAACCACCCTCGTATTATAATTGTTTTAACCTCAATCCATCTTGGCACTAACACTTAACTATTATAAAACTAATTACTACAACACAAAAAGAACAAACACTGTAAAGATGCTGCAACAATGGTGGAACGTAATTGAACTCGGAACTTTTCTTATAAACCACAACGAACGATGCAATCAAACCCGTTGACTTAATTATAATTTGTATTTTACTAATTTAGTCATTTCTCCATGATAACCGAAATTGGTATCAAAACGAAATTTAGAGTCTACATTTATTAATGACACTTAAAGAAAATTATAAAAATTAACTCGAAAACAAAACTTTCAAAATCTAATTTTATTTATTATTTTCATAAATTCCCCCAAAGGAAACTCGGGCTTTATTAAATATCAACTAGATAATAAACTCGACGGGACAAATTCTCTCGTTTCTCGAAGAAGGCTGAGTTACACATTTACTTGTACGTTTCATGGCTTCTAAATTGGCAACTTTGAATTTTCACACCCAAGTTTTAAACAATATACTCAACTAAACGATACCGCAATCAAAACATTCTTGAAACCAAACGGGAGTTATTCAACAAATTCAATAATAAATTCAATAACTGGAAGTTATTGAAAGTCAAAGTCGCCCAGATGAACTACCGCCAGCAAACGCGTCAAACACCCCTTCGAGAGTCTGTCTGTGACTTCTCCACTTGACTGCTCTCCGAACGAAACATTGTATATCTTCTACTAAAATCTAAGAGGGGTTGTTTCTACCCAGCTACAAAATATTCTTGACGTCATTAACAACCAACGATTAATTTAGACGAATTTATCTCTTATATTTTATAAAAGATGCAATTAAACTTGAAAATCAAAACAAGCTTATCAAAATCCTACCCCAATTACAAAACTATAAAGATTGTCTTCGGCAGTCTGTCTGTGACTTCTGCACTTGACTGCTCTCTGAACGAAAATTTTTACGTCTCCTACTAAAATTTAAAAGGGGCTGTTTGTTCTAACCAACCACAAAATATTCTTGGCGTCAATAACAACGAACGATCAGACGAGTTTATCTCTTTTGTTTTATAAAAGTATAGCCTACAGAATCACAAAGGCTACTTTTATATAGATAAATACCAAACCTACCAAAAATATAGCTGTGCTGGAAGTATCAGCTTGACCTAAATAACACTACTTTAGTTTTTGCCGGCTAACCCCAATAAGTCAGAGAGGGGCGGGGTAATACAAGATAAGAAAAACAAGCGCCACTTCGTTTTAAAACAATTCTTATTAGATAAACGAAGAAATAGATCTTGTACTAACATATAGACAACTTCCACAATTTTGGTTGTTCGGTATATTTACACTTACAGGTGACAAGCTGGAAAGCAAATATTAAAACCACAAAATAAATAACTAGTAATAAATAAAACACAAATATGTAGTGAAATGTAAATTTTGTAAGTAGGGCTTTATTGTAAACGGTAAAGGTTCTTAATTATAGTGATTAAGGATTTTAAGTCTGGTAAAATCACAGAATGGTGATTTGTATCACAGCTGGCTATAAATCTTAAAAATTACCCTATGATAATTTAACTACTCGAGATCTCGTTTGAATTAGTACTTAAACACTAACATGCATGAGTAAATAAATTGTATAAACGTTTCAAAAATACATGGACACAGATAAAATAACACAATATATATATAAATACATACAGTTTCAAAACAAACATCCCACCATTCGGTGACCCACGGATGATACGGTTTAAAAGCAGGGATTGAAACTGTAACGAAAATAACTGTTTGAAACAGTTATTTATCGGTCATTATAAAACAATTATGAAGGCCCAATATTTATATTTCAAATCTGCATAACTGTTATTAAAGAACCGAAAAAGCAAATTTCTCTCCTTTCATAACTCTTTCAAAAAGGGAAGATTTATAATAACAGTTATCGTTTTAAAGCCCGAAAAGGAGAGATATAAAAAGTCTATAACAGGATTATAAATATAGTACTTGTAACATTTCAATTAAGAATTGAAAGTGTTAAATAGTTTCAGATCATCTTGTTATTCATTCCTTCTATTAATAAGGAGTCTAATTTTTGTGTTATATATGTAAATAAACAAAAGTCCCCGACGTGGCCCGGATAATGTTTATTAGATTTGCTATAATTTATTGTGTAAACAACTTGGGCTTCGCGACTGTATAAAGTATTTCTTTATTAAAATGTGTTTAACAAACTGAAAGACATTATTGACTTCATAATAATTAGAAAAACAAGGTGTCCAAAATTTTGTCTGTATTTATTTGTAAAATGTTTACAAAATAATTAAATTTTGTATACACATGTTTTAAAGTATTATGGGTTTGCTATGGAAATAATTTAAGTGTAATTGATACCTTTACAGTCGCACATTTGAATAGCGTATCTCAACTTCATGTAAACATAATAAGAAACAATAATTAAACAGTTTGCAAATTTTATTACTCTTTTCCTTTTTTTCTGATTTGTCGGTTTGCAAAAAGCAGGTACTAAATCATAATTCCAGAAAATCCAAATCCCACCATTGTTTTCTGTTGTTACTACTTATAAATTTTTAAATTAATTTTAAAGAAATATTTCAAGTGTTTGCTATAAGTACTTTATGACTGTTTTTGCGAGTGCAACCCCTAATAATAAGACGCCATTGGGTTTAAAGGGGTTTATTATGATTCCTTTCTACATACCAAATGGTGTATATCTGCAACCTGACAGCAAAATAACGTCGGTCAGCGCGCGAAAAGGTGCATTTCTCCAATGGCCAGTCAGCGCGCTGACCGTACGCGAGGCTCACGGGCCACGCGTATGTCCGCGCGATGTACAACCAATTGACCCTATATACTTGTAAAAAGCTATTTCAATTGCACTTTTTATTAATATTTTGGTGCGTTTGTTTACGTCTGGTACGAGGTTGAAATGTAATCTGCTACAAAAACCAGAATGACATCATTATTAAATTTAAAAATTTCATAAATAGTATTATTAGTTGTAACAATGTTTAAACAAACATTTAATTGATTGATGCCCAACACTGCCGTCAACGTGTATGTGAGAGTTCAATTTAAAACTGCAGCCTTTCCGCCACCACCACCAAACACGTTTTAAAGAAATAATACAATACGAATAATTTTATTATACTAATTATCTAAAAGTCCAACGTGTGTGTGTGTATGTAATAAATTACAGTAAATCTAAACATTGAGCCAATTATCCGCACCCCGTCCCGGACGTTATCGTAGGATATAATTATGTCCACGTGGTCTCGAATAATAATAATAAATAATAATAATAAATATTTGTAGTACTTCTAATTTTAAGAAAGATATAAAAAATATTATCGTCTATAAGCAATTTCTGAAAGGAAATACATTACTAAATGCTGTTCATATCATGAACATGTGCTCTTTTACATTCAGTGTATTCAATTCCTTTTATAGATTTTTAAATATCGGTCGTTTTCGGTCGTTCAAACAATAACTCTTATGAATCTCTTCCCTTTTTCGAAACAGTTATTAAGCTAGAAACCTTTATTTTCAATCGTGGATAAAGGTCCTTTATAACTCTTAAGTAAAATTATCTCGCCTTTCATAACTGTTATGTGGCTCGGACCGTTATTATTTCTCTCTTCAATCCCTGTTTAAAAGTCTTGCTTAGGGTTTTTGTTTCACTTCTTCCGGTATAATCTTGTGTTACATACAACAACCCTGTATGTATGTATGTATGCAGGTACTAACCCAAAAGGGAAGACTTTCAAGTTAAACCAAACCCAAGGTCGAAAGAGCAAGAAAAAAAAGACTAGCAAGAAAGAAAAAAGACCTAAAAATAAAATACTCTGTATGTGGTATTAATTTTAAATATTTGAAAGGAATTTTACCTTTCGATCAACTGAAAGGTCTTTTATTAAATCATTTCTTCTAGGTAAATGATATAGACTTGTTACCTAAAATAGAATACGATTTTAATGAGATTTTAGCACATGGTGGAAAATAATAAAATAAAGGTTTACCTAAGTGGTTAACACCACAGTCTATTCCGTCTGGTCGACGATCGATCAAATATAACCATTCGAGTGATCGATTTGTTGGACGCGAGATTTTCTCCGCTAAAGCGAATTATACCAAACCAACTTCCTATTTCATCTCGCATTCAACCATCCTCTAATGAAAGCTAAATGAGAAGCTTGGTTTTAAACAGTGACCGTAAAACAATCAATGGGTTGTGAATTGCAACGTTATAAAAGGTGCAAAAGGCCATTAAACTCGAAAATCAGAACAAGCATTTTAGAATCCCACCCCAATTACAAAACTATAGAAATGTCTGGCAAAACATGAGTTATGTTTTTTAAAGCAATTGGTTCTTTTGTGTACATATTTAATAATTAAGGAAGTTTGTCTCATACTGGCATAATGTTTGCCTACAACGGATCATAAATTGCTATATATTTTATAATTTAGTCGACAAAATAAATTTATTAAAATGCTAAAATACTTCGCTTTTATTTTGTGCCTTTTTTTATAATATAAGAAACAGAAAAGGTTATGCGTATATGACTGCAAGAATAATACAGTTTTTTAGAAGGATATATATTTTCCAAAAGATAAATTTAATTTAACGGGTACAAAATGCAAGGAGGGAGATATTGTCGAATTTTACCTTGTTTGAAATTTTAACGACCCTTCGTGGTCGTGTGGTAGAGATCCTACTTCTCGTTTAGAGGGACAGGGGTTCAAACCTCGGCTGCGACTGAATTAAAAAAAATAGTATAGTCGTATTTGAGCTCTTTAGACTAAGGTATGAAGGTTGTATAAGTGATAAAGTATGGGGGAGCGTAATGCACTTCCTTCAATAGCTTTATTACCTCCGTTGCACTCCCATAAGAGTTTGTGTCGAACCCCGACACTGCAAATGCGGTTAAAGGGGAATGGATTATGTACTCTATACGAGAGCACACCCAAAATTTATAATAAGTAGTGCCGAAAAGTAAATCTAACTTGGAAAGCAATCTGAAACTGATACGCCATGACTCACATTGATTTGCCAAAAATGATGTTCTGGAAGTATAAAAAAAATAAGTGACATGTGCAGCAGTTTGTAATTGTCTAATTGCATATAACACAAGGTATATCTTTTCTACAACGACATATAATTAATGTGACTTTTACGCATTGAAGCTTAATTTCTTTGTATTTGGCCAATTGTAATCAAGGAAAGGTTAGACGGTATTTCTTTGAAATGTTATCCAAAACTGTACAATTTAAAAGATCAACAAGAAATAAATTAACCTGCAGACTTATAATTACATTTTTCTTATACGTTACTTACATCCGCAGAAAAGAAAAGAAGTAAGGTAAGTTTTAGAAGCAGTTTTATTCAGGTTTCGAATTTTGGCAGATGTAGACTATACATAATTATGTTCATAGCAAAGAGACATAAATAGAATATGATACATTCCCATTTTTATATATTAACTTAGGTCAAAATATTCTTATATAACGTTTCTGGCTAGTTTTATGGTAAATAGATGCTCAAGGTTGGGGCACTACACGTTCAAATTTAGAGCTGAATTGAAAATTGACTTATCATTTTTGGGGTAGATAAAAATTAAGGTACTGAGGTTAAATACTTTGGAAATTGTTTACTGCATGCAGCTTTACACAACATTTGGAATCTTTACGCTCTACAATATGTAATTTCTTCAACTTTTTGTTTTTATTAATTTATTTTTGAAATATGTACAATTCTGACTTGAGTTTTTTAATGGTAATAGGGGCCATATTTCTAACTTTTAAAACATGAAAATTAAATATTAACCGTTAAATTTAATTAAAAAAAGTACTATAAATTAAGTTGGCTTTAAAAAAATTACTTTAGGTTGTGTTTTTAAACGTTAAGTATGAATGTGATGTATAATCGGATTTAGAAGAAAATGCTGTTAAATATAACCCCGTTTGCCATTTAAAAAATATATTAGCCTTGCATCTCAAACATTAATAAAGATAGAAAGTTGAAAAACATACATAACTACTAGAGAGCTTATAGTACAGTCAAAATAAGTCGTAAAGTACTATTCTTAGCGGCAATGCTGAAAAGGAGCCAACCTTGAGCGAAGGTGTTCAAGATCATCAAGAAACATCATGCGAAAATTGTAGGGCCCTGAGTCGCCGGCAAGGGTAAAAACCAGTGTTGTAATTAGAAAGAAGTTCTAGAAAACAAAGTTTTACATAAAAAAGGCCTAATAGTGTTTTTCCCTATATTTGATAGTTTAAGTATCGAAAGCTTAGAGGTTGCTGCGGAATCTTTAAAAAAATCAAAAAAATTAAGAAATTTAAGATGTTTTGAATTTTTTTTTGTTTAAAATAATATCCCCTATCTTTTTAGATAAATATTTTTTAATCAGTATTCACTATTATCATTTTTTTCTCTTTATTAACAGCCTCCTCTACTTAATTATTTTAAACTCCGAAAAATTCCAAAAATCATGTTTTTCAATTATTTTGATTTTTTAAAGGTTTCGTAGGAAACCCTAAGCTTCCGATGTCTCTAATTTCAAGTCGATTGGCGTCTATAATAATATTTTGCATGAAAAAATTCCATCTCCAGAAAAGAATAAAAAGAACTGTTCATTGAGCAATTTCCTTGGGACTAGAAAATTTCAGTTTTATATAAAGATCAATTGAGGACAGTAATTAATTAAAAATTTTAAAAAACTTTTCATTTTTTTTATGATTTTTTAGGGGTAACCTTGTAACCCCTAAGCTTTCGCAAGACCGATTAAGCTAGAAGTGCAAAGTGAGCAGAATCCCATGGCACCCATTGAAGAATTAAGTGCTTTTTGAGTGCTATTTAACTACCCAACCAAAAATTTGAGTGATCGTTATTTTTTTTAAAATCGGATGTTTTGCTAGCTTAAGTTTAAGCTAGCAAAGCATTATTTATAAACGCATGTACACGTGTGCTGAATCATTTCTGCATACATAATAATTTGGTGCTTTTTGAGTGCTATTTAACTACCCAACAAAAAACTTGAGTGCTCGTTAATTTTTTTTTAAATCGGATGTTTTACTAGCTTAAGTTTAAACTAGCAAAGCATTATTTATAAACGCATGCACACGTGAGTTAAATCATTTCTGCATACATAATAATTAAGTGCTTTTTGAGTGCTATTTAACTACCCAACAAAAAATTAGGGTGTTCTTTAATTTTTTTTAATCGGATGTTTTGCTAGCTTAAGTTTAAGCATTATTTATAAACGCATGTACACGTAAGCTAAATCATTTCTGCATACATAATAATTAAGTGCTTTTTGAGTGCTATTTAACTACCCAACAAAAAATTAGGGTGTTCTTTAATTTTTTTTAATCGGATGTTTTGCTAGCTTAAGTTTAAGCATTATTTATAAACGCATGTACACGTGAGCTAAATCATTTCTGCATACATAATAATTAAGTGCTTTTTGAGTGCTATTTAACTACCCAACAAAAAATTAGGGTGTTCTTTAATTTTTTTTAATCGGATGTTTTGCTAGCTTAAGTTTAAGCATTATTTATAAACGCATGTACACGTGAGCTAAATCATGTCTGCATACATAATAATTAAGTGCTTTTCGAGTGCTATTTAACTACCCAACCAAAAATCTAAGTGCTCGTTAATTAATTAATTAAAAAACGGATGTTTTGCTAAATATAAGGGTGCTTGTTTTAAAGGTATTTTTGAGTTATTTTTCACATGTAGTTTTTACTCTAATCCAGTATAAACATTATCTTATTTATTCCCATCTATTATATTTTGAGTTTATGCTACAGTCGAAATGCAAACTGTAAAAGAATTAACTGCTTATGACTTTCATTTTTTTTTTTCGATTCTTGGCGGTACTGATGTTTCTCGTTTACATATCAATCTAAAATCGGTTTCTTTCTAGAGGAATTTTATTAAACCTAATTATGCGGTAGGATAATTGTCATATTGGAAGGTTTGAAGGTTATGTCACAACCAAAGCATGCATCTCATTGGTTGCCTACATAATCATCTACCACATATTGACGTCATTTTGTCTAATTTTGTTGCTGTACTGCGCCATCTATATTTATTGGCGCGACCCAATACATGCATATATACATAAATGCTCATTCCACTCATTCAAAGAATGTAAACATACTAAATTAATGATATCATTTGAGGTTATGACGTAAGATGTCACGTGCATTGGAACTTACAGGGTCTGCAGTTTAGCAGTCACTTTTATTTTAGTTTGTAAAGGGTTCAGTCTGATTTTATGCAAATTTATTTCATCTCGTCGATAACATGCTTGCAGTGATACGTTTCTGCGCAAAATATACGCAAAGATACATAGTGTTAATAATTTCAGTGAGCTCTCAATAAGCAATCAATTATTACCCGTATCTAAATTCTAATATTAAGGAAATCAGTAATGTCTCTTATGAGGAAATGTGGTCCACTGATATCATTCTGTGTAAGATTAACTAAAATCCTTTAGATGGTATTTAGTGATATTTTCTGAGAGCACTCGATTTAACTCACGTGCACATGCGTTTATAAATAATGCTTTGCTAGCTTAAATTTAAGCTAGCAAAACATCCGATATAAAAAAATTAACGAGCACTCAAATTTTTGGTTGGGTAGTTAAATAGCACTCAAAAATGACTTAATTATTTAATTAAACTTAAGCTAGCAAAACATCCGCCTTTAAAAAAAATTAACGAGCACTTAAATTTTTGGTTTGGTGGTTAAATAGCACTCAAAAAGCACTTAATTCTCCAATGGGTCCCATGGGATTCTGCTTACTTTGCACCTCCAGCTTAATCGACCTGCTTTCGCAACGTACTATATGTCGTAGGCAAATAGACAAATTCGGAAAATAATCATATGTCTCGTCATTTATTAAGTGACTGTATAGATAGTAAAACGAAAATAAGTATGCCATTTTGCTATGCGCCAAGGCATTTACCAAATGCCGTTGTTTAGAACAGGCAGTTAGTAAATAATAATGATATATCCATACCTAACCTAAGCTAAAGTAACCTTACATAACCGAACCAACCAGTCTTCAAAATTCAAAATAGTGAGTGATTTAAAAAAATTAATTTTCTAAAAAGATAAGGAATATTGTTTATAACGCATTCAAAATCAACCAAAAAAATCTTAATTTTTCAAATTTCTTTAATGGTTTCATACTACGGAAATTCATAGTAACCCACCCCTAAGCACAGTATAGTTATAAATAACCAGTAGGTGCACTCTCGCAAATACTGTAATAAAAGCCGCTGCCTGTGACCTTGTTGTATTCTCTGGCAGTTATTAAACAGCAGGCTGGATAACAGTTATGCTGTGGTCAGTGGCGTATTTAGGAATTTTTCTCGGGGGGGCTAAATTTTTTGGTTTTATGGGAAATCACGGTTTCGGTAGATAAATGACCTATACTATTAAAAAAGATTTGGAGGGGCCCCCCTTCAGCCTGATAGCCGCTCCGCCCCTAAATATGGCACTGACTGTAATATACGCTCCTCGTTATTATATCAGCAGCTTTGGCGAAGTGATCGTGGTTTGTCACTGTGCGATATTCGAAGCTACCTTATTAATTTCGAAGTGCCAACAATCGAGTGGGTATGCTGTATATTTTTATGCTATGGCCTAAGCTTTCGACGCCTCCAACGTGTACCTACCAAAAATAGGGAAAAACGCTATTTGACCTTTTTTATGTAAAATTTTATTTTCTACAACTTTTTTCTCAAACTTTTTTCGATTTTTTCAACCGTTTCTGAGCTACTGCGAAAAAATGTGTTTTCTACTCTTTTTGAATTTCTTTACTATCATTGACGGCGACTAAGAGCCCTGAATTTTTGCATGATATTTTTTTTGATGGTTTGTCAATTTTCAGCTTTCCTACGCAAAATGGTACTTTCAGATCTATTTGAGTGAACTATTAAAGACCTCAAAGCTGTGAGCACTTCACTTTTTTTGTGAATTACAAAATTTTCATTCTACTATAGTATTAATAAAATTTCTGTAGTTACTTCAACTTATAGTATAGATTTTATGTCCTATGTCTTTTGGTATGCAGCAGGGTGATTGCCCCGTAAACTGCTGTAAATGCAATTATTCTCTTGGTTATATTAACGCCTACGTTAGCTACCTTAAAATTAGATCGTAAATTATGCCTACCACTGTATTTTATGTAATTCAGTATGCACACACACACGCACACCGTAATATAACGAACCTCATTAAGAACATGTATTTTCGCTTTTCTTGGTGTAAATTTAGATTGTACTTTTCCACGTGATTTTGCAACATTTTAACGTCCTCTCTGCCCTTTGCCAAAAAGTTCCCATCTAGACAAAATCAAGACGTGAAAAATTTGCACGTATGTAACTCGTGTTTTGGCCTTCTTTATTGTTATTATTTACCTAACCCACGCTCATTTTTGTTATTACTCCCATCACTATTTTGTACATTTTACAAAAATAACAATGACTAATTATTATTTTTCTCGTTTTTTTTTGCTTAAATTACGCGACAAACATTATTTCATATTGATCTAGGCATTTTAATAAGAGCGTATAAAATACATACCAGCGAGCGAGGGGGGGTCAATATTGCTAAAAATTTTCACATAGTTACCTATTATAGTAAATGATTAGATTTTATGAAACTTAATTATTCATGGCGTTTCAAAAGACATAATACCTAGCGAAAGTCTTTGTGGATTATGTAGCCTATTAAATAAACGTTATGTAATTGATGATACCCCCAGGGTTTATCCATGCGTGCACTACCATAAAATATAAAATTATAATGAAACAAATTAAACGGTGGATATTAGTGATGGGAACTTGGGTGTCGAGTGTCGTGATACTGTTCGTGGTCGTGACACTTGAAGTGTCGCGACACTTCGTGTCGAACAGTATCGCTCTTATTAGAGTGTAATTCGAAGTTGCTTGATCATTCTTACAAAGAAATTAAAGGCAGATTTGTTGAACTGGCTAACAATCATTGAATAAGACGTACATATAAAACTATTTTGTTGTAGATTTTTTAGTTAAAATTATAAATTCATGAATTATTTGCAAAACATTAATTTAAAAGCCGAAACCTGAAAAGTTGACGCAAC
Organism: Agrypnus murinus; assembly: GCA_929113105.1. Taxonomy (NCBI): domain Eukaryota; kingdom Metazoa; phylum Arthropoda; class Insecta; order Coleoptera; family Elateridae; genus Agrypnus; species Agrypnus murinus. The sequence continues at coordinate 116,069,400 of OV816026.1, read as the reverse complement.
GCCTCCGTGGTTCGATGGCAAACCGTGGCTTGCTAAACTGCACGGGCTGGTGGAATGCAGATCGAACCCCGTTACAAGCATAACTTTTTTTTAAATTTTATTTGTTATTATTCTTTTATTCGAAAAACGTACAAGAAATAATACATTACAAATAAAAAATAAAGATACCCAATTAATAAGACATTGTCTTATTAATTGGGTATCTTTATTTTTTATTTGTAATGTATTATTTCTTGTACGTTTTTCGAATAAAAGAATAATAACAAATTATTTAAATTGTTTTGCAACTATTAATTTCACCGACTTTTATTTGAGAACGAACTATTTGGCATATATATACTATTTCTATAGCAAATGTTAGAACGAATGCGGTGTATAAATAATTTAATGTACTTAATGCATAAATATATAACCATAACAGAATTTACTCATAAACCTAATTGTTTTTTAATCCCTAGTTTATGATTTACGTATTAGCTATGAATCTTGACTGCTCGTTTCAATTATATTATATGAACTAGCGCATGCATGATGTGTAAATGCGAAGTATCGTTAAAGAGTCGTGAAGGAGTCGACACTTCACACGGCTAATGGTTTCGATTCGCAAGTGTCGTGATACGCGGGTGGTATCGCGAACCCAACACTAGTGGATATATACTAATTGACTATTTATGAATACTAAATTGAATAAAAACAAATTTAATTAGGAGCAGGCTATTATTCCATTGTTAAAATATTTGAATAATAAAATTATATGTAATTATTCCTTTTCGACGAAATCTAAAATGTAGGTTTATGTGAAATAAATAACCACTTGAAGAAGCATTTATTCTAATTTATTTAATCTTTAAATATCTCAAATAAGCTAATGTTTGCCCTGCCTTGCAGTCGAATAATTCGACCTTGATAACGCAAATTGCCATCAATAATAAAAAAGCACTTCTGGTTGTTAGCATGAATTATTACACTACACTGTTGTTACTTGTCACTACTATAATAAAGTTATCACATATATTTAAATACTACTTTTTTAAGGAATATTTAAAAGGAAATAGTCGTTCAATAAGGACGATTGTTATCATAGGGGGTGCTGGGTGTGTTCATGCACAACCAATCAAAATTAAGTTTTTATTTTTTTTTATTTTTTAATGTGCATAGAATTCATGCTTTAGGTATACAATTATTTATTATTCATATATTATCAATTGGAAGTTGAAATCACTTAAAAAGTACAAGGGGGAAACGATCTAGATCACATCTTGGCTATTTTGAGATTGCAACGTATCAAAGATTGACATGTGCTCCAGCGGAGTTTTATTAAAACTAGTTATGGTAATAGATGATTAAACATGTTTATCCACGATTATGTTACAGAATATTCATTGTAGTTGTGTTTCTTCAATTATAATTATATACATTATTCAATACTACTAGGTTTTAATTTCTTTTTAAAATGTTATCGTGTAGGCAGCTATGTGTCAAAACAATGAATGGCTGGTTTATGGCATATAAAACTCTTTAATTAAATCGAAACGTCAACATCGTTTATACATTTCTAAAAGTATTCTGAAGTATAAATCTAATCAAAGATATTTAATAGTCGTGGACAAAGTATGGTATTCTACTTGCATATAATGGCCATTATTCACAAGTTTACGACACGAGGGTACGCGATTGTCGTAAATCATCCGAGCCATGATTATATGCTCGTTGAATAATAGTATACTATTTATTGATAAAAGAAAAATTTGTTAAAACAAAATACCTGATAATTTGCTATAGGGAATTAGTATGGGAAATCTGAAATATTGCCGATATAGTTCGTTCTCGAATAAAAGTCGGTGAAATTAATAGTTGCAATCGATAGAAAAGATATTCTAACGTACTGTCCAAAAATATTACCCTTAATAACAATCCCAATTCTTCAGAAATTATAAATTCATGAATTATTTGCAAAACATTAATTTAAAAGCCGAAAACTTGAAAAGTTGACGCGACTTGTGTCCGTGGTTCAATGGTTAACGTTCGGCTTGCTAAACCGCACGGGCTCGTGGAATACAAGATCGAACCCCGTTACAAGCAAGACTTTTTTAAAATTTTATTTGTCATTAATCTTTAATTTAATAACAATTTAAATAATTTGTTATTATTCTTTTATTCGAAAAACATACAAGAAATAATAAATTAGAAATAAAAAATAATGATACCCAATTAATAAAACGTGAGTTCAAGAATTCTCATTACGTATTTATTTCAAATTAAAATAAACAAAATAAAATAAGTACTTGTCAATACTGAAACTTGAATGCATTTAAATCTTCAGGATTTTGTGTGTTAATAAACTAATATTGTAAAAATTGGTTTTTGTAGTATGCAGTATGAAAAAGCATCATCAGTTTTCATTTCTAATTTATTATTGTACGTTTTTCGAATAAAAGAATAATAACAAATTATTCAAAATGTTATTAAATTAAAGATTAATGACAAATACAATTAAAAAAAAAATCTTGCTTGTAACAGGGCTCGATCTAGTACCGTGAGATCATTTAAATTTAAAATTAAAGTAGGCGGGAATTTTTTATACGTTTGGCGATCCTGCCAATTGACTCGCTGTGTAAATTAGAGGTTATGCAATTTTATGTTCTAGATTAAACATTTTGGAGCGTCACTTTGACAATTCAAATCAAACTGTGATGTGAACAGTTAGTGTTGCCAATCTAATTTAAAAATCACAGCCAACTTTAATTATAAATTCAAATGATCTCGTGGTATTTCACGAGCCCGTGCGGTTTAGCAAGCCGAACGTTAACCATTGAACCACTGAGGCAAGTCGCGTCGACTTTTCAGTTTTCGGCTTTTAAATTAATGTTTTGCAAATAATTCATGAATCTTGAATGTTTTTCTATCACCCTGTATAATATACTATTTTTCAAAAACTTTTAGTATTTTTAAAAAGTGCACATAATACTGTTTCAAAATTATTTTTTGAACGAATCCATTATCTTAGAAATAAAACCTATGTGGTTTTAAGTATATGTGATTATACAAAGGTTTGTATAATTGCTTATACAAAGGATCGTATAATCGATATCGCTATTGCGTTACTGCAATAGCTGGTATAACAAATGGGAGAATCACGAAGTTTTATTGGCTTATAAGTTACTGAATGATATAATCAACAGTTATATCCCGAGTACTAGAAATTTTATCGATTAAATTATGCACATTACATCAGTGTAGTTAGTAGGCAATGGAGAAAATTTTAGGCAGTAGGCATTTTTGAGTTGCTTAGTGCTAATCTGCACGAATACAATAATATATGCATAATTTGATAAATTTTCTTTAGTACGAGGGGTATATGAATAGATTATACCCCGAATTCAAAATTAGTACGTAACGTAACGTAGTAACAATAATAATAACAGTGTTATGTAATTAGTTTTTGTGACATTTTGAAATATTGGGAGTTTCCCGAATATATTATATTTGCCAAAATTGTTGATAATAAACATCAAAAAGTTAGTTTGAAATTTAACCGGCTAAATTCTAGCACGAAATTTAATCGAATTTGATTTATTAGAGTTTAATCGTTCATTTATACGCCGTAACTATAGACTCGAACTTTCTGATTGGTCAGCAGTATAATGAAATATAATTATAATAATAAATAATAACTACTACAACCCATAACCTAAACCAAGGCCCCAGAAGCTATAAGCTTGTGCGGGAGGGAGGGGGCGATTATTATTATTATGTAGGCCCAATGTGCGGCTGCAGCCGACTTACAGATGGAACAGCGCAAATCCCACATTTGTGTTACAGCTAAGGAAAACTGCAGAAAACCTTAACCAGATCTGCCGGCGCCGGGAGTCGACCGCGGGCCGCTTGGGTGAAAGTCTGGCACGCCAGACATTACACTACCAGGGCTGTTAAATTGAAGCTACATTGCCAAATAATGAGATGTATAGTTAAGGAACACCCGAGATGCGTAGCAACAAGGGATGTTTTACAACAACATATCGATTAAGGAGGCAGTCCTGTTAATTATTTTTCGTTTGCTTGAGTGAGTGGTATAACCACGTTATATAATTCATTATAGTCATTATACTACATTTTTATTTTTTTTGTTTTTACTTGGTAAAGCAGTAGCTAAATACTACATTTCTGATTCATAAGTGCAAAGCGAAACATGAAATGATTATTGGCACAACTAACGTATGTCACATAAGTTTTGGGAAAATTTTCATGGGCTTAAAAATAAATGTAAATAACTTGCAATCTAGTAACCATTGTAAACAAATATTCATTAATACTCAAATTTGTTATGACACTCCGTAGATGTCAAATAATTTGTGCCGTTATGTCGTACAAGCTTGAAATCCGAAAAAGCATTTACAACCTGGTTGGACATGTGTCCAAGCGAGAAATTGTAAACATTTTTCGCAATCAAAATATTTCGAAAACAACCATTTATAGAACAATTGCAGAATGTGAACAGGGTATACCATGCCTCAATTTACCAAAAAGTGGACGTCCGAATTTGCTGACCGAAAATCGCGTTAACCGAATCTGTGGAAGTGCAAAAGATCGAGTTGGAACGTCATACCGAAAGTTATCCAGAAGATTTAATGTTTCTTATGAAACTATAAGAAGAGTATTGCAGGAAAAAAGCTTAAAGTACCGTAAAAGACGTAAATGTCCACGTTATACAGAGGATCAGTTACGAAGAATTCCAATTTGTTGTCGTAGATTACGCCGAATTCATTTTGCAAACAATAAAGTGATCATAATGGACGATGAAAAATATTTTACATTTTCTCACTCAGAAATAAAAGGCAATGATGGTTTTTATACCGATAATGTAGAAAATTGTCCAGATAATGTAAAACACAAAGCCAAAAAAAAAAATTGAAGACAAAATACTTGTTTGGTGTGCTATATCTGAGAGCGGAGTTTCACGACCTTATATTGGGCATGTTAGGGGTGAAGCAGTCAATGCCAACGTTTATACTGAGAGATGTCTACCGAAGTTGCTCGAATTTATTACTACGACTCATCCACGTGATGAAATAATGTTTTGGCCAGACCTGGCAAGTTGCCATTATGCAAGAACAACTAGAATATGGTTAGAAGCTCAAAACATACCTTTTGTGCCAAAAGCTGACAATCCGCCAAATGTCCCACAGGCTCGACCCATCGAAAATTTTTGGGGACTATTGAGCAGAAAAGTATATGATAATGGGTGGGAAGCTCAAAATGAAGCACAATTAAGACGTAGAATGTACCAAAAGATAAGAGAAATCGATATAAACATTGTCCAAAACATGATGGGGCAAGTTAGACAAAAACTGCGTACCATTGAAGACCATGGCCCTTGGTCATTATTTTAACTGTAGTTTTAATTAACTTAGATGTAAGGTAAAATGTTCGTAAAGTGACCATTTAAATAAATTATGTTACAATTATCTTCAATACATTATTTATTTTTTCCCAAAACTTATGTGACATACGTTATTAGTATTAGACATATGAAGGAGTGGATTTACTGCCAGTGGCACAGGAAGTGTAAAATGACTGGTATTGCTGAACCATACGTGTAACAAAAAGGTTATAATGATGGGATATCGCGGAATAGATATAGAAGAAAAAGTGAGTTGCAGTCGTCATCTACACGTGTTTCGCACTTATATTAGTGCTCATCAGGACGGCACAGAATGAAATAAAAGCAACAAATTCAAGATGTCAACACAAGGTTTTACAGATAGCAGCCAACCATACATTTGCGACGACACTGAAATTTCAGTGCAACAACAAACGGTGTGGTTGGCTGCTATCAGTGAAACCTTGTGTTGTACATCTTCTTGAATTCGTTGCTTTTATTTCATTCTATCTGCTATGCCGCCCTAATGAGCATTAATAATAGTGAAACACGTGTAGACGGCTGCAACTCACTATCTATTGCGCGATATCCCATGATTATAACCTTTTTTTTGTATATACCATTTTTGGTCATACTTATATAGACCATATAATTTTAAAAACCTTTATACAGTACAGTGTTCCAGTCGCCCGTTCTCCTGGCAGTTAACTAACTGTAGTACGGACTACATCGACGATATTATGTGTAACTATGGTACTTCCCCGCCAAGAAATCTACTCTTTTATATGTCTAAATACTTGATTGAAAAGATTTGATTGATTTATAATCTAATGGATGATAATAAAATCATTACAAGTGCAATCAAAATAGAAAAACTGCAAGGTTGTGGGTTTTCGAGTTTTTGCTGAAAGTGGTACATGGTCGCTGGCAACTAGCTTCCTAGCTAGTCAGAGTAGCTATCAAAGTTATGTTATTTTTTAGAAATTAAATACCTAAATCGTCGTTATAGTGTAAATATATGCATTAGTACGCTTTAAGAACTTTATACTCACAAAAATAATAGGCATGTGCTTTAAATTCCTATTATAAGCTATTAAACAAATTGAGTAAATAAAAACCTATCATACAATATTATAAACATTAACTGTGCTGTAAAAGCTAATAGACTTAAACAACTCTGGTAACGTAGTCAAGAAATTAGTTACCCACGTGATTAACGCCTACGTGATTAAAAACAATACGGACCGGGAACAAGCTCAGGTATGGTGTACTCATTTTAGAGTATGTATTCTTCATAAAACGGCATAAATAAACTCATTCACGTATTTTCTGTTACCTTTTAAATTTTAATTGGCTAAGGCATCTTATGATGTAAAAATTACTTCTTTTCGTATGCAAAACTTGTTCAAATGAGTTCGAGAAAACGGATCCAGAACCGCAACTGGCTGCTGTACTACTCTTGTCCGGCCAGCTCGCAGGAGGAAAGCACGTGATTCCGGATACCTACGACTGTGTCAAGCACGTAATTTGTGACGACTTATTTTCTTCATTTAATTATCAGATTATTGATCATTTTCACTTGTGTTCTTCATTTGATTTTACTGTTATTTTAATACATTAACTTAATGCACCCCAGCCAGCACACTGAGGTTATAATGACGTTATTTTTAAGTCATTATTGGTCGACGACGTCATATGACTAATAAATGATGTTCAAAGACGTCATATAATTGCACGAACGTGAACGTCTTCAAAACGACGTCTTTTGGACGTACAATACAATACGTACAAGTTTCATTAAAAATATATTATTTTAGTAGGGGCCAAGAAATACTGGTCATATTAAGCAGGTGGTCACAATATAGAGATGTTTTGACTAGTATATAATAAATGTTATTTTCAAAATTCAACTATTTATTTTTAATTCCTGTCTTAGTCCTAGTAGAGGACGTTTTAATGACGTCTTATATTGACGTCTTTGGGCTGTGACATAATGATGTCAGTTTTACAACAATTTGACGTCGTTACTGCCGAAAAAACGGCGACATGACGTCAGTGTGCTGGCTGGGACCTTTACAAACTCAACATTACTTGTGCATTACCCTAATAGAAATGTCTTAGAGTAGGCTGTGATTGTTATCTTATTAATCTTGTTATAATTGATGGACTGTTGATAAATACCAAGAAATATTTAAGCAACAAACAGTTTTTTGAAGATGCAATTTCGCAATAAAAAAAAGCAATTTCTGCCGCACTTGTTCAAAGTAATTAAAGAACAGATTTTTTTACAAATTGGTTTACAGTTACAAAAAGATTGTTAATTGCAGTCTAAAATTAGACTTTTTTAATTTGTTTGTGTTGTAATCGACTAATGGGGAACTAACTGCAAATGAATTTTTAATTATTAAAAATTGGACATTCTTGCATTATTTACGGTACTTGAATTACAAAACTGAAATATAAGATGTATGTATTACGCAGTGCAATTGAAATGACAATTACAAATCAGCAGAAATAGTTTTTTATTGTATGAATCCATTTTAAATTGTCCACAAATAAAAGCAAATAGTCTATGATATAAATTATCGTAGTATACATTTACTACTATACTTTACTATTTGTTTTAAGGGTATTTTTACTTAAAATAAATTAAAGCTACAAGAATTTATCTGATAGAGAATTTTAGAGAATTTATCTGGAGACTACTCAGCCTCTACCCAGCCTCATAAATGCCTCAAAAAGTGTGGTTTTGTGTAAGTATTCATCAGTTCTTCTGACCTTCAGCTGAACAAATCCAACGAACTGTACTCGACTTAAAGGCTCCTATGCCCAATCGAGATCTAACTATACCACACAGTAAAAATTTAGTGTAAAACTCGAACACTAGACCACTCTAAAAAGTGTGTTTAGGTAGAGTAAAATATCTAATCTGCGCCTTGGTGTAGCTGTAGACCATACAGTTAACTTAGACAATACAATGTTAGTGTAAATTTATCACAATTATATCTAATCATTTATGGTGTTAGGGTAATGAGGAAATGAAGTCTTTAAATAACAGTAAGAAATAACCACCACAAACGTATGAACAACTTTATTAATTCTTCGCAGCAATATTACAACGCACTCTTCGAACACCCAAAAGCATCTCCCCTTTTTCCTGGTCCTGCTTAGCGGTCTCGCCTTTTGATTCCCCGTTCCTCGCCTTACGATGACGGAGCCTGATGCTGTCACGTTTTCGTCTCGCTACATTTGGTGTCCATCGAGCCCAACGCCATCGAGACGCCAACATTCGGCCTTTCCTGACCGTTGCAGTGTCCCACTCAACATTCCTTGAGATGGCATTAAATGAAACTAAATCAACGTCAAATTGGGCTTGGATTGAGTAATATTATAGATAAAAAAAGACTACTGGGTTAACAGACAGTCTATGTGGTAAGTCTCCATCTGCCGGAGTACGGAGTTCCAGTGCGAGTCGCTGAGCCTAACCTAGGAATTAATGGATACTTGGCGCCAAGTGTCTATAAATCATATTATGAGCAAACAATAAACAATATAACTATATTAGCATTAAACAATAAGCAATGTAACTAAGAAATCTACCTATAAGGGGTTAGTAATTTGTGGTCACCCCGTGCCTGCAATGCCCCACGTACCAGTGACCCCAGGCGTACCGTTCTCAATTCCCCCGAAAGCTCTGGGGCAGCGGAAACTCTTCGCACATCCCCCCCCGCTGTTTCGATCCCGGGGAACGAGAAAGGTACCTCTGCCTAGTGGCTTGACCGCCAACCTTCTATCTGCCCAGTGGCTTGACCGCCAACCTGCTATCGGCCCAGTGGCTTGACCGCCAACCTGCCATCGGCCCAGTGACTTGACCGCCAACCTGCCATCGGCCCAGTGGCTTGTCCGCCAACCTGCCATCGGCCCAGTGGCTTGTCCGCCAACCGGCCATCGGCCCAGTGGCTTGTCCGCCAACCGGCCATACTACCCAACAGCTGGGACCTCCATCGTCTCATCCTCTCCAGCAAAGTGAATCCAGGGTCGTATGTTATCTACAGCCGCAACCCCAGTGTAACGGCAACGGGATCGAATACTACCGGGAATGTCGGCCACCTCATACCTGTTGTTACCGAGGACCTTTGTAATGCGGAAGGGACCCCGCCACTTTGGCAACAATTTCCCACTGCTACCCGTGGCTGCTGTTCCGGTGATTCGAATTAATACAAGATCACCTTCTGCGTACGGATGAGCTCTAGATCGTCTTTGATCAAAACGCCGTTTTTGATCTGCTTGGTAACGGTCCTGGCATTGTTCTATACGAGCTCGGACTGCAGTGACATCGACAGCTTCTCGCTCTAACTCCAACTGACCCTGCGAAAATACTCGGAACCCCAATAAAGCCTCACTTGGCGTTATCCCAATAGCTTTATTAAAGGTGCCATTCAACCCTAATTGAATATTAGATATATTTTCGTCCCAACGGTCATCATCGCTATTCGCCCCCATAGTCGATAGTGAGTCTAAGATCGTGCGATTGTACCGCTCAACTTGACCGTTAGCGCGAGGAACAGCGACTGCATTCATGTAATGTTTCGTTCCTATACCCTTGCAAAATTCTTGGAACTTTAAGCTTGTAAAAGATGTTCCCCTATCGCTAATAATGCGTCTCGGAACCCCGAATACCTTTATCATCTCTTTCATTGCCCGTATCGTAAATTTAGTTTTTGTATTTTTAACAGGGTAAATCAATACAAATTTTGTAAACGCTTCTACGACTACTAGTAACTGTGTATTCCCGGATTTGGTTTTTATGAACGGTCCCAGATGATCCACATGAATGGTGTGGAAAGATACCGGAACTTTTGGTATAGAGTGCAAGTACCCCGGCAACGGACCTTGCGGGTCTTTAAAATACAAACAATTCAGACAATTTTTAACATACTTTTTGACAAACCGCCGCATGTTGTAAAACCAGTACTGGCTGGATACAACTTCATATGTTTTTGCAAATGCGAAATGACCAGACTCATCGTGAGCCATTCGTAAGATTTGGAATTTAGCAAACTGAGGCACAACGCACCTCGAACCGTGATGGGTGATCTTGTACACCTTACCTCCCTTTAAACAATAATTTCGGAAAATTTACCTATTTTCGGCCAGATCGCCCGTAATTAAGTGAACCTTGTCTGCATCTGTCATTGGAAGTTTTAATTGATTTATTAACGCAAGTTTTTCAAACGCGTACGCGTACAGGCTCTGACGGGGCTTCGCTACGCAGGCCATCATTGTGCCCATTAGTTTGTGCAAATTCCTTGTCGGCACAAAGTTTTGCATAAGTAACCGTTTCCACTCGAGCCATGTATGAATACGAGAGGGTAAACCGCGATACCACACCGCAGCGGCACCCCTTAATTTATTTAACGCTAAATGACAGGTGGTCTTGTCATTCCAATTATATATAGCAACGTATTCATCTACGGCATCAAGCCAATCGGTAACATTCTGATTAGTCGGATCGAATTCTGCAATAGGATTATTATTAAGCGAAGTAGCACTTACCGTTTGCTGACTCTCCCTAACCGTAAGCTTATTCGCTAATTTTTCCATACCCTCAACGAGTGCTTCACTCAATAGAGAAACTGATTGGCTCACTTCCATCCTACCAGACCTGGAGCGCTCTCGGGGACGATTCTTTTCTTTCCGGGAAGTCCTGCGCTTCGACTTATGGCCTCTGGACCGCGAACGCTCCCGGGCCCTGCCCCGAGACCTGGAGGTGCTATTAGAACGTCGCCCTTGTGCATTCCGGCTACGGTGTCTGGACGTGGACCTCGGCCGCCGGCGCCGCCCTGCACCTTGTAGTCGCCCGTCACTCGCATCCTCGTCGCTTCCAACGGCACCACCCTCTCGTCGGTAAACCCCGTGGCTACGGTTCGACATGGTTTCAAAGAACTGCACACAACACAATTACAATTCGCACCAAGGACGTGGGTTTTTTATCCCACTCCTGATGTTAGGGTAATGAGGAAATGAAGTCTTTAAATAACAGTAAGAAATAACCACCACAAACGTATGAACAACTTTATTAATTCTTCGCAGCAATATTACAACGCACTCTTCGAACACCCAAAAGCATCTCCCCTTTTTCCTGGTCCTGCTTACCGGTCTCGCCTTTTGATTCCACGTTCCTCGCCTTACGATGACGGAGCCTGATGCTGTCACGTTTTTGTCTCGCTACATTTGGTGTCCATCGAGCCCAACGCCATCGAGACGCCAACAATGGTAACTTTTTTACACTAAAACACTCAAATTTCTAATCGTTTCGGAGTAACATTTTACTTTTGACTTTTGAATCTTTTACTCTATATCGGAAAAACATTGTCTATTTCGAGTGAATTATAAAACTTTTCTGTAATTTGTTTTCTATTTAGATTGAAATTTTAGAGTGAAAGTGTAGTTTTCCAAGGTCAATAATAAAATAAGTAATTTATTTATTTATTGCAATGCAAACATACATAAAAAGTATATACATTACGAGGGCTATATCAGATCAGAGGGGCGTATTCGTCAAATTTGCTATTTTTAATTTTTATGGCGTATTGATTTCTGGTATCGACCTGCGTGTTGTCACAAACGGGTGTATGTTTTGTATGGCATGAATCTGACGATAAGCTTAAGGTAAGTAAGTAAGAGTATTGTCAAAATCGAGGGTAAATTAAATTTTCAACACCTAGGCACTGCTCGCAAAAAGTTGCTATATTTTTGGCAAAAGACCTGGAATATATTAATACAGGTCTTCCACTTTTGGGTTCATTCAGGTCCGCGCTAGATATGTAAGTGTATTTTTTGTTTATTTTTTGTACCTTACGTGGTCAACACTGATGCACTGAATGTGAATAATGAACTAGACGCATTAGTTAATTATATGGAAGTAATATGGGAATACCCTTGAGTTAGGATTCACTGAATTATTCACAAATTTTTTGATTAATGTGTCATTTAAAGTAGCTAATGACCAAGAAATGTTGTTTATGGTCGGACTTTATACATTATTTGTTTTATAACAAACTGTCATTCTAAGATTTTGCTTAGGAGTTTAAAATATAAAACTAAAAAAAATTTTTAAAAATCAAGATTTAGCAAACACTCGTAAGAAAATAAAGCTATGCGAAACGCAGGTATAAAAAATATTACTCAAATAACCAAGCAAGCGACACCTCTATTTTATTTCAGCTGTTCAAAAGCATGCACAGATTGTGCGCATGTGATGACGAGGTGTACCTTTTTCTAAGCTAAAGCTAACCAACTTTATTCCACAAAACTCACTGCATGCTTCTTTGCTATCTTTCTGTATATGTGAATTATGTTATTATTTTCGTTTGGCATTCTCTCTTCTTGTCATATTCTCCTAATCATCCTTTGCATTCTGTCACATATTGCTTCTTCCCTATACTTCACCCACTGTCAATGATTTCATAACACGCGGTAACTTTATTATGTTTTATATATTTTATTAATTTCTTTGGTTCTTCTAGTATTGGCGGTTCTTCTATTAACAGTTCAGCTGTTGCATAGTGTATTTCTTCTGGTGCTTCATCTATTGTGCTTGAGGGTTTTTCAATCTACTTATTTATGAAAATAAAAAGCTTCCAACTAATATTCATTATTCGCTTCTATTTTATCAATTTTATTTTTTCTAATAAAAACATGAAAAAAATAAAGTCTGCTATAAAACTGGCAACCCTAAAATTTTCATTGTCACGCACAAAAACTCTAAGAAAATGACAACGCTGCTATGGTTATTATGCTGCCATGTGATTGCTACAATTTCTAACCTTACAATTTGTGACCTTGTTAAAACAAGTACAAAGTGATATTTGTCAAAAAGTCATGGCCAACCCTCATCTTTTACAAAGTGAATGGATAATATAATTTAATAAATAAATATTTCAATATTTAGTTCTATATAGGTGAAGTCGTGGAAGATGCGTATTATTAGATTTATTATTAAATTTCTTATGTAATAGCAAGATGCCCCGTTATAACTTGTATTAAAAAAAATTTCTTTCTAAAAACCTGCCTATACTCTGGCCGCTCAACAGAGGTAGTAATATAAATCTTATTTTATGTCAAAAGACATAAGATTTTAATAATAAACTACTTCTAATGAATATTTTTGATATTATTTCAATTAAATTATGTATTATCAATTTTAAAATATTTAATAGTATATGAAATGTTCAAAAACTAATCAGATAATTATTTGATGATCAAATTGACGCTATCAGTCACTTTGCCGTGTGAAACGGACTCCACAGTTTCGCGCACTGTTTCAATTCGCTCAATAGCAAAGTAGCTTTTAAATCGCCCGCTCTTTTGTGGGCGTTTTTATTACTATCTGTGTTGACCGGTCCGAGTATAGTATATTCTTTCATGAAGTACTTACTGTTGATCTAATTGGTGAAATAACTGTTTTTATGGTTTACTGAAATAAATTAGAAAAGTCTTTACCTTCTATGTTGAAAAAAGAAAATTGGGAATAGAAAAGATCTTAGAAAAAATTAAAATTTGGCGACATGGTCGGATGTAATTTGACCTGTAGATTAAAAAAAATGTAAAATATACAGGTTACATTTAAAAAACCGGAATTATTGTTATTTCCGGCGGTTATTTGTCCATTTGACTCCACCAGTCTGTGAATCCATAATTGTATCTAATATACCAAATTGGTTTATAAATAATATGCTGGTAATTGAAATTGCACGTGCACACTCACACTGCAATTACATCCCATACGTCCGATGTACTTGCATACGTAATCAATTTGTTGATTGGTTTAATTTTTTTAGGTTAGAAAATATAAGAACTAAGAACGGAAATAATAAAAAAAAGTAGACCTAAAACAAACGACCGTTAGTGGTACCCTAAGAAATAGTCAATATTGGTAGCACACGCAAGACTGATTTGCATTTAAAATGTAGTCTCGGCTTCCGTCTCGTAAAATGAACAAAGGAAATTTAATATATTTTCCTTCTAGTCTGGAAATATTGTTGGCTAAGTTTAATATGTAGTATATCGTATATGTAGTTTTATTCAGAAAAAAATATATTTGCGGGATAAATACGTATTTAGTAAAGCTTCCCTTCTTAATAACCGAGAATCACCCACAAATAATTCCCTTGTCCCTAATATCAGACCGACCGCAGCGGAAAATCTAGGGATCCCAAGGTTAACATCATTTCCTCTTTTATATGAAGTTTCTCATAGTAACGATTTTATGGATAGATATAACCTCAAAATTTTGCAAGGATATATTTAGTTATCATTTTTGTTTAGTTTTTATGCATTCAAATTGATCTCCATAATCATTCTTCTATTTATGTTGGATCAATACACATAATGACAAATCAAATTGAAACTTGATAAGCAATCAAACAATAAGTAAAATATGGTTTATACATACGTATATGTATAATAAAAGATAAAGAGAATTATGAATTAGATTTTTCATAAGTATTCCCATAAAGGTACCATGATTTATCTAACCTTGGGGGCCCATGTAGTACCACCTTGAATATTTATTATTTCTTTTTTGTAATAAATAATTCAAATAGTGTGTATTTTTTACGAAGACCTTTTAAAGCAAATAAAAATCCAAGGGTGAAATTGCGACAGTTATGAAATTATAATAAATTATTCTTGGAAATTAAAATGCTTGGTTCTATGATTTAAAACCATGAAAAAATTGGAAAGTTGTTTACTATGGTTAACTATAACATTATAATTTTACGTCAGTATCTTAATAAGAATTGAAATTCCTTGCATAAGTCTTAATACGATTCTGTATTAATACTCAACACAAAATAAAGGAGGTCATAGCCATTAATCACTTAATCAGAGATGCTTTTTTTGCCTTCTTGATTATAAAATATTTTATTGTATTATTATTCTGAGTCTATTGACTTCATTATCGCTGCTGGTAAAAAATGACAATGGAATTTTAGAGGATAGAAAATTACTGAAAACCACTTTACATAAAATCAATTGAAAGATAACAATTAACCGCTCATTATGTTTTTCTTATCATAATCTTCTTTGTTTGTGTTTCCTCAGTTATTGTCATTATCAAGGATGGTAGCTGTTTTTAAATAACAGAAGTAAACTTGTTTTTTTTTTCTCTCGACGGAAAAATTCGTTATTACACAAAACTTCCTACCGTTTTATTAATACGTTATTATTTTTGATGTCTTCGAGGTCATTAAATACACTTGCAAACATTCTTGGGTTGCATAAATTTTGACAAAATAAAATAATTCAAGATATTTGCAATATTTATCTATAAATTTATTTAAATAACTATGTCAAAAAATGAAATATGTGTGTGTAAAAGGGCTGTTTAATAAATTTAATTAATTTAAAAAATTACAAGGCCAAGGTTACGTTTCAAAAAAAGATAACGGAACTAAACATATCAGCTGGGCATTCCTTTTTATAACAAATAAAATGAAATTTTGAAGCCATCAAGTGCGTAATTGTCCGAATATTACTAATCAACGTACGAGGGAAGATCAATATTTACGGTCCCTGATATAGAAAGAGAAAGAATTTTTAAAACATTATTTATTTATTTCTCAACATAATCTCCCTGGACTTCAATGCACTTGGTCCACCGATGTTCCAATGCTTCAATGCCTTTCAGGAAGACGTTTTCCGGTTGCCCCTCAAACCAGCCATTTACTGCGGTCATAACTTCATTATCGTCTCCATATTTTTTTCCACGCAGGTTTTCCTTTAATTTTGGAAATAGATGGTAATCACTGGGTGCCAGGTCTGGTGAATATGGAGGGTGTTCTAGGATTTCAAAGCCAGCGTTCTGTATGGCAGCCATGACAATGCAGCTCTTGTGGACTGGAGCGTTGTCCTGATGGAACAAAATTTTGTGTGCCAATTTTCCTGGTCTTTTTCGGTCGATGCTTTCGCGCAATTTTGGAATTAACCCTGCATAATAAGAACCCGTTATTGTGTGTCCACGCTGCAAATAATCGATCATCAAAATTCCTTCTGCATCCCAGAACACTGTGGCCATAATCTTTCCAGCAGCCCGTTGAACTCGAAATTTGCGTGGAGGTGGAGAACCTCTGTGATGCCACTCCATACTTTGTCTTTTCGTCTCAGGATCAAAATGGTGCACCCATATTTCATCCACAGTCACAAAGCGAGTGAGAAATTGCTTCCGATTGGCCTTCAGGTGCTCCAAATTGGCTTCCGAATGCAGCACTCTAGAGCGTTTCTGATCGACGGTCAGCATCTTTGGAACCTAACGCGCCGAAATTTTTCTGAGATCAAGAACATTTCTTAAAATATTTTCAACTGACCCATAAGAGATGTTCGTTATTTCCGCGATATGGCGAATAGTCAGTCTTCTATCTGCCATTACCATATCATGGATCAAATTGATGTTTTTGTCAACGGTTACACAGACTGGACGTCCCGCACCTTTCGCATGTTCGCAAGTTGTTCTGCCTAATCTAAACTCACGAGACATATTTTTCACCACTTGGTAAGAAGGGGCAGAGTCCCCTAAAACGTCTGTCATATCCTTGTGAATTTCAGTAGGTGTTAATCCTTTTTTTTGCAAATACTTTATCACCGCTCTGACTTCACTTTTTTCCATTTTTAAAAATTGTCTGTTATCGACCAGCTTAATTATTAATAACTTTCAAAGAACAACACGCACCTACGCAAAACTTGACACAACAAATAATTAGTAATGACAGTTCTCATAGAAAAATGAGTGACGATATCATGCAAAGCCTACTATGTCAGGGACCGTAAATACTGATCTACCCTCGTATCATTGAAATAATTTGATACGTGTGTAAATCGGTGTGTTGCAGCAGTTTTCAAACAAAGCGTCTTTTTGGAACTTTTTCCGCTGATTTTTCGTGTCTCTTGATCTGTACTCCTATTACAAATTTAATTAATGTTGATCTTAACTTTTTTGATAAGTTCGTCAAAAACTATAGCCACCAAATATTAAATAATATCAAAAACAAATTACAAATTTCAATTAATCACCGAAAAAGCCTGGCTAATAGGAATCAAAGGTTGAATTTTTAAAAGGTCATAAATAAATAACAAAGGCTATAGCACCATCCTTTATCGATCGTCAGGTGTTTTTTACTTATAATAAATTGTATAATAGCTTCATGACGTGATTGTTGTTGACAATTAATAGAACCGCAATTTTTACTACTATCACTTACTTATTTGGTTGAGAGAGATTTATTTTTTGATTATTAAACCACGTGTGATTATTTTTAGATTGTTTTTGCGGGAAGTAATTCAAGTAGTTCAAAACATATGAAATACTTGTAGAAAAACACGAGGAAGAGAGAGATCTTTCTGATTTGTAGATATCATTAAGTAAAGTAGTAATAAATAGTAAGTAGTTCATTGCCAAAAAATGACTTTCAAATGTTTGTGCACCACATTATTATTCGATCGTTTACTTTTGCAATAATCACTTGTAATTCTGTTATTATGTAATGATTAGTACTTTTATTACTTACTTGATGACCGAGTTTGAATTTAAATAAGTAGATGTGCATAATCGAAAGTGCTTTTCATTGTAACATTCATTATTCCGACGGCTTTAATTGATGCTTCTTGAAATGAAGAACAAAAACATGTTTGCAATTGTCTTTCAAATTGATATAATGAGAATTACGAGCGACGTGGTGGTCTCAATGAAAGTTATGGACGAACAGTGTTATTTATCTTAAAGTGTCGTTATAAAATGAGGAAAGCATGAATAAGAAACACAACAAAATAAAAGTTGTTCGTGTTTACATTTTTCCAATATTTTCTGGCTTATGTACGGGTTTTATATTTACTTAAATAGGACCATATTATCTTCTATTTTATAGTAAAATCCGTTTGTATGTTTGTTCTTTTATAGATCGGTTCCTATAATTAGTCCCATCTGCAAACCAACTAAGTATATGGTTGAACTCAGTATGGACGAGATGTATGGAGTGGGTGGGTTTAGTGGGCGGAGCTTCATGTTACTAGTAGTCGTGGTAGATTTGCTTGTCCAGTGTGTTTGTCCATCTATAGACTCGACCCCGTAAGTCCTAAACACAAACCAACTGTGTGGTTGGACTCGTCACGGACAATAGATGTGCAATGGCTGGGTCTGGTGAGAGTGGCATAGTTGCTTGTCGGTATGTTAGTCTTTATATAAAGTCGACCCGTATAATTGCATGTTGGACTAAGCAAGGGCAAAAGATTCTCGCCGAGCGGCCCGGGATCGACAAATCTGGTTAAGGTTTTTCTGGAGCTTTTCCTTAGCTCTAAACACAAATGTTGAGTTTGGTTTATACCATCTGTAAGTCTGCTGCCAGGGGCGTCCTTAGATATTTGGCTGCCCTTGTGCACAGATTATTACTGCTGCCCTCAATTTTTAAATATACCCCACCCCCCTTTAATTGAATTTGTTGTTGAAGTTGAATTTGGAATTTGTTATCGTTGCCCGTCGCCATATAGGTAGTATATTCATTTTAAATTCATTAGGCTGCCCCAGAACTTGGCTGCCCGTGTGCCGTGCACACCTTCGCGCACCGCTGGGGACGGCCCTGTCTGCTGCAGCCGCACTTACCAGCCCTCCCTCCCACACAAGCTTTAGCTTATGGGGCCTGGCTACTGGTTAACCAGGTAATGGGTTGTAGCAATTATTATTATTATTAAACCTAGTTCTAAATAATGCTAAAATAGGGCAATCTAAGACACATTTTGGTGATGACCGATAGCATTGTGGCTTCTCAAACACGTTAGATTTTATTAAATACTATAAGAATGATCCAAATGTGTGTGGCTGAAAACATCGCTACATATAAGTTTGCCATATTTTGAAAACTGAATATCGCGATAAAATTCTAGGATTTGATGGCAAAACTTTGAACAAGATAGTAATTAACTCACGACGTGACTTATTAAGCAGCTTAGGCATCGCCTAAGATCGATCGCGCCTTGCAAAAACATCAGTCACCAAAAACTGTAATCTTAAAACAAATGGTAGATAAAGCACAAGAGATATAATAAGATATCATTAAATACGACTGTCATTTGAAGTTTTTACCCTAAATGTACAATAGAATGAATGTAACGTATTTGAACAAAAAGATCTGAAAGTTACATCGCGAATCCAACTAGCAATTTGGAATTTTATAAAAGTTGAAAGAACGTTTATAAAGCATATTTTATAAAACAATCTTTGTCTCAGAAACATTTCCACAATGTTCTTACAGCTCTTATAAACGCAAAATGGGTATAGTCTTATAAAATAGCTCAGTTTTTTAGTAAATTTTATAACGCCTGTCACGACTATTAACGGATAATTATGTAAACATTTAATATACTTTAAAGAAATAATACACAATCGCTACAAAATAGTTTTAGTATAAGGCCATTATAAATGGATTCTAATATAAAAGTGAATTTTATTATACATCATTTATAAAACTATAAAAGAGTTTTAATATATTTTGTAAGTGCTTTTTATTATTATTTCCTATACAACTTCTTTGTTGTATAAGATTTAAAATAATTTTTTAAACGCATCCACAGAAACTGATTTCAACAGTTTTCTTAAAAAGTCATGGGTTAATTGAAGTGACAACAAATAGGTAAGTATGTTGATAAAATATCTCCATACAACATATATTGCGGGGAACGAGCAACCGTCTTATTAGCCATGGTTTGGCAAACAGTGACGTCGATTTTAATTGTGGAGTAAATCTTACCATGAAATGATGGTACATAAACGCTAAGCTTTTCAGGCGCCGTACGATTTATTAATATTTTTTCTTATAATGTGCTAAAAATAATTTTGATACTTCAGTTTTTTTGCGATAAAATTGTGTAAGTTTGCTTTTAGTTTCCGAAAAAGAAATTATAACATTATTTCCGTGTTAAACAACTACTTATACATTAAAGCTTTTGGTGATCTGGTATTTTTTCGTTTTTTCTTTTGTTCCGTTTTCCAACACTTAATTGTGATTTAAACTAGTGTTTTAAGAACGTTTTTAAGGCAAAATTATAAAGCATCTTATAGGACATATTTCAAACTGTTTTATAAACGTTTATAAGAATATTCTTATACGACACTTGAGCTTACAGAAGCAAATTGATTTATACCAGGTTTTTAGTAATGTTTTCTAGCATTTTATTGTCGTTTTGCAAACACTTATATAACTAATGTTTATAACTTCATTTACAGTTTATAAAATAGTTTTATAAATGTTACACAGGGGCGAACCCATGGGGGGGATGGGAGGGGAAGCTTCCCCCTCAAAGTTGATAATTTTGAGCGAGAGTTGGTAATTTTACAATTTGAGAAAAATGAGAAGATAAGAAAATGTGTCCAAAACAATTAATTTTTTTAAATTTAATCTAATTGTCATGCATACACGTTGGAGAGTTTTAAATAAAAATAAGATTTGTGTAAAAGACTAATTTTGCTTCATATAATGTTAGATACAAATAATAGTATATTGTAGACCTAGGCGGTAAAATGGCATTTTTCCAGGCCGAAAGAAGATATGACATTACCACCGTATTTATTTTCAATAACATCCGGTTATATTTTCATTATGAACTTTATTTTAGAACATGAACTACAATTAATTTTTTAATTTTATTTTAATTATTGTTATTGTTTATAACAAATGTTGGATTAATGATTGTACAATTAAGAAAAGAGGTCCCTTGTTTGGATAAATTTGACAAATTTAATTGCTCTGCAACTGTAGTAACTGAAGATGATTTTTCTGTGGAGATTAAAGGAGTAGTTTCGTTGGCGACTGGCATTTCAGTAGATGTAGCATTCCTACTAGATTCATCCAGTACCTGGTTGTGCGCAACAGTCATAGGCAAAGTGTTCAATTGTGTTTCAGTAGACGCACTCCTAACTTTACACAAATTTTCCGATCTTGTACTGGTAGATGCGGCTATAACGTTACTGTCTAAAAGTTTTTTGGCGACGGTTATTTTATTATTTAAACAATCATCTACGTAGCCCTCCGCTGTGCTGGCGGATTTCCATCCGCCATGCCTTTTCAGTGCAAGGATATCTGCTCCTGAGTTAGCAAGAAGTGTGGCTGATGTCCTTCTAAAAGTGTGCCCTGTATATTCTTTGGGGTTAGGCAAGTTCAAATAAGAGGCTATTTTAGAAGGCATTGCCCCAATTGTGTGATGTCCCACGTTTTGAGCTGCACACTTTCCAACGTGATATTTCACAAATAATCGCCGAGAATTCATATTACGAGGACGCAGGCTGAAGTATTTTTTGCACATTGATACAACATTAACGAAATTTTCCTTCTCGACGTTACACACAGTAAAGGTTCGTCGCTTATAGGTTTTTGTATCTGGTACATGAGTTATTAAGATATCATCCTTGTCCACGACATCATCTATCGTCATTCTTGTGAGTTCGTCCGTTCTACAAGTACCGGAAATTCCAATAATCAATACCACCTAAAACAATCTTTCAATAGTATATTAATTCTAAATAATAATACCTGCTCCGTTTACTTTTGTCAACAAATATATTTCATCGGGGGCCAAACGGAGAAAATTCTCAATTTCTTGCTGTTCGAAGATTCTTAATTTTTTGGCAACGTGCCCCACTGACTGTTTTTTTAAAAAAGCTGTAACTTTCGTGTACTTTCCAATATCTACATTATCTTTCACCAATAATGTGGATTTTATCATTGAATGAATGGACCAGAGTGTTGAAGATTTAAATTTTTGTGACAACTCTGATAAATATGTTAAAATGACGCTTTCGCTGTATCTTTTTACTTTATTGGAAGCACACCACTGCATAAATTGGTTGTATTGAAGGTTGTATTTGGCTTTTGATTTTTCCGGTAGTAAATCAAGTGCAACCTGGTTCGCCTTATCACTTATTTCGGGCGGAGTGAGATACTCCATTTCTTTTTGTAAACTTTTCTCCATGGCACTTAATTTATCAAAAACAACACTGAATTACACAAATCAAACACAAATTTCGCGTTTCGTCAAAGTGAATAGTTATTCTTATCTGTCATTTCGTGCGTCGGTAAAACAGGTTTCCATTGCCGTGTGGTGTCACAGTGAGAACGATTTTTATCTGGTATGAGCAATGTGACTGGTATTTTTGCTAAAATAAAATAGTTGGATGTAAACGGGAAAAACTAGTAATTAAGTACGGTATAATTTTTCGATCACTCCAATTCAAAATAATTCACAAATTATTGGTCCGCCATCTAGCGACAAAATTTGTTAATTATTTTCTCGGCTAGCCATTTATCGTATATTTTGCCAGTCTAGCCGTAGAAACGACCGCTTTCTCTCTAAGAAGCCGGTAAAATTATACTTTCTGATAGTGTAGGATAATAGTATATTAAAGTATTAGTTTCATAAGATGCGTTTTTAGCGCACGCGTCCGAGTTTAGAAAACGACCCGCAAAGCGAGGGAGTTTTCTAACGGACAAGTGCGCTAAAACGCCTTATGAAACGAATACTTTATACTATTTTTTATACTTGCGTCGTTATTTCGTTAATTATTAAAAAATAAATTAGTTTTAAATAAGATTTGTTAGTGAAATTTTATTAAGTACTTTTGACAGTTGGCTACACTGAAAATTCAACTTCAGCATTTGATATTTAAATTGTTTTGTTTTTATAAAATTAATAATTAGTTTCTGTGACAAGAAGGTAAAAGTGGTCAGATATTCTCTCCCTCCATCTTATTAAAAAGAATTAACTTATCTTAATTAATCTTAATCTTATTAAAATATTGGAATTTAACCATATTGATAGATTTATAACAACTGCAGAAAATAACCAACATTTAGCTATGAAAGTAAGTAAAATCTTGTGCTAAATACTTTCAATTTTTAATATATTTCAATTATTTAAGGTTGCGTTAATAATGGGATTCTGTGGTGCCTGCCGAAGAGATGAATTGACCAAAATGTTATTAGACGATATTGTGGTCAAAGATCATGTGTTCACTGTGACTGTAACAAAAACAAAAAATAAAGTTCGAAGAGAATTCTTAATTACAGAGAAACTGTGGATTGATTTAATTAAGCAATATTTGAGCCTAAGGCCTAAGAAAATAAACCACAGGCGGTTTTTTATAACCTACCGCAATGGAAAATGTATTTCTACTCCTATCGGTTTAAACACCATGGGAAAAGTTCCCTTTATTATTGCCACTTATTTGCATTTAGCCAACCCGAAGCTTTTTACAGGTAATTTCGACGTTCAAGTGCTTGCCAATTGGCAAACAAAGGTGGCGATTTAATAACTATAAAACGGCATGGATGTTGGAAGTCTTCAGCTGTGGCTGAGGGCTGTATTGATGCTTCAGTTAAAAAAAATGGAGGTAGCTGAATTGCTATCTAATAAGCCATGTACTTCCACTTCAACGGCTCAAGTGGTAATTGACCAGTCTTCCACTGCTTCATTTTTACATGAAGAATCACACACTTTTAGCAGCAACCCAATAACGAGTCAACAAAACATTGTTGAGGGGCAAAATTTACCTTCATTAAGATTAATGCCCAGGACACTTCTGTTGTTTAAATCAAAGTGTATAATAACTGTACTTTTAATACAAAAGATGTATAAAGAATAATTTGTGAATTTATTAATTAATCTTTAATTTAATTAATTTATTTTGTGTATGTTTATTTTATATTTTAAAAGTTTGGCATTTTATCACATAACATAACCGCACTTTTAAATATAAGTTTGACATTTAAGAACAGTTGTTAGGTGCGACCAACTTAAAAAAACAAAATTTTACTGTTTCCAGTACTCTAATAAATCTCATTAGGACACGCAAATGCGTGTCCTAATGGAGTTCATTAGGACACGCAAGTATAAAAAAAAAATTTTTCTTACTAGTAGTTGGTATTTTCATATATAATATAACAAGTGGTCTAATTTTTACCGACAAGATTTGTCATTTCAGATATGAGTAGCTTTTGCAACGAAAACTACACGAGTCGACACAGGAGACGAGTGTAATTTTCCGAAAGCAAAAGCTACGAATGTCTTAAATGATAAATTTTGCAAAATTAGACCACGAGTTGTATTCGGCTTGACAATCCATCGAGCAAATTTTTATTTAGCGTGTGTAGTTAATATTAATTTAATTAAATTCGACATTTCATTTTGACATAAATTTTTTCACTAAGAAAAAACCACTAGTGGTTTTTCACTATAAAACTAATTTCATTGGTCCCAATTTGAAAAATTCTGTAATTTGATTGGTTAAAAATTTTCGAGTTGGATTGTCATATATAATACCATAAGTGGTAAAATTTTGTCGGCAAAATTTTCTTATTGTTACGAGCGTTTGTTGCATAGCAATTTCTCGAGTGACATGATGTCGTGTGATCAATGTCACGAGATGAATTGGCAACAAACACGAGTAAATCAAAAAGAAAATTTTGCCAAGACAAAATTTTACCACGTATGTTATTCCTTATGACTATTTCGCGAATAAACAACACAAAGAATAAAAATATTTACCATTTATTTCAATGAAACGTACAGTTTGTGTATACTATTTTTGTAGGATCGTTACTATAGCAAAAAAATTGTCGGTGAAATAAAGGGTAGGTTGCTTATTTGAACGTTTTCATTGGTAGAACAAGTTCGGAAAATTTTATAAACAAAAAATAGTCGCCGGAATAGAGAGAATTTCGTACACAGGATAAGTTTTTATTGGTTCGTATAACATTGAGTGAAATAGTCATATATAATACCATAAGTGGTAAAATTTTGTCGGCAAAATTTTCTTATTGTTACGAGCGTTTGTTGCATAGCAATTTCTCGAGTGACATTGTCACTAAAAACCACGAGACGTCAGTCGAGTGGTTTTTGATCAATGTCACGAGATGAATTGGCAACAAACACGAGTAAATCAAAAAGAAAATTTTGCCAAGACAAAATTTTACCACGTATGTTATTCGTTATGACTATTTCGCGAATAAACAACACAAAGAATAAAAATATTTAACATTTATTGCAATGAAACGTACAGTTTGTGTATACTATTTTTGTAGGATCGTTACTATAGCAAAAAAATTGTCGGTGAAATAAAGGGTAGGTTGCTTATTTGAACGTTTTCATTGGTAGAACAAGTTCGGAAAATTTTATAAACAAAAAATAGTCGCCGGAATAGAGAGAATTTCGTTCACAGGATAAATTTTTATTGGTTCGTATAACATTGAGTGAAATAGTCATCGTAATAAGTTGGCAATTTTAAGGTTACCCCCTCCAAAAAAACTCTTTAGGTTCGTCCCTGATGTTACACAATTCTATTTTAGAAAACATAATGCACTCGGCGAAGTTTTGTCTCTATGCCCCTTTGGACAGGAGTGATTTGAATTGAAAACGTACAGGTACTTATTGCAATAAAAAGCTAAACAGGTTATGTGGTCTAGAGCTACTACTGCATAAAGTTGTCTTGATATGCATTCGTATCCTGGTAGATTTTTTTCTATTATTTTTGGCATTAAAGGCACCTTCAGATTCAAAGAGCTACTGCTCCTATTCTAATGCCCCATACAGTCTAGATATTTTGCACTTGTTAAAACGCAAAACCCCCACAACATATCCAAGATTCAACTTGAAACTTGAACTACAGATCATACCGTTCCTATTAAGTTATCTGAAATTAATATTCTTTTTCTTCTCTTTTTACTTTTTTATATGATAACCACCCTATTCATAGTTTTTTTTTGTTCTTAAGTTAAACACCAAGAAGAAATAAATATATCAAAATAATGATCTTTTCCTTACCATTACTAAACGCAAAGCGTTCGAAGGTAATCCGATAAACAACCTTACAGACTAATAAATATACCAGCCTTTTTTTTAACGAAAAAATATTTTTTGATGTGTTTAAATAATGAAATAGTTATTTGTGTATCTAGTGTGCGAAATGCTACTTTGGTGGTAATGAAAGTCTTATGACGAGGCGTAACCGAGTCAAAAACTCAATCGAGACCACCAATCATTCCGAGCACCGAAATGAAATAATCGAAAAAATTGTAATAGTAAAAATTATAAAAAATGAAGTACGAAAATATGTTAGTTGTCTTGCAAAATGCTCTAACAATGAGAATAATCGTGAATAATGTTATTTTAAATTCCTTTACAAAATAATGAAAAATGAACAAATAAAAAAAAACTCGTTAACATTTATATTTTTATTTACCAAGTTAGTAAACATTTTAGAAATATCAAAGAAAAAATTTACAAATATATTTTTATAGGTTATTGTTTTAGAAGATTATGGGAATATTGGTTTGGGAAAAAACCTAAAATGTTTTGCTATTTTTATGATTGTATTTTATATTCCATTTATAAACACATTAGAAATGTTTTTTAGTAAATCCTTTCCGCATCTTCGTTCTGTATATGTATAGTATATTACTTTTAATTATCCCGCTTTCTCTACTTACTTTCTTGCGTCCATTTTTACTATTTCTTTGTTTTTTCTTTTTAGAACACACGTATATCATTAGTGAGTCCCTCAACGGTACACATTTCGCTCTCAGCTGTTGAATTCGTTCTTAAAATAACTTGTAATTGCATATTTTAAAAAAGAGCATCAATTTATTTTAAATTGATACTTAAATGAAATAGCAATACTTACACCTACTTCAATTATTAGTCATTGTTAATGACATTATCATCGCACGTTCGAAATAAAAAGTTTCCCAGAAACAAACTGTATTTTCCGATAAGATTATTTTTTAATGATTTGCTCTTCACTCTGATCAGCTCATCCGTTTTCGCGTATTTTATTATCTCTCTTGGTACGGACAGATAATGACGACAATATGCTGTTATATCAAGTCCAACAAAACCTAATATACGGCTCTTATGTATATTCAGTTCTCGCTTGATTAAAACCCAGTAATCAATAGGTATTAAAAATAGCACTCGGATTGTTAACGTTTCCTTCATTTCCAAACCTTAAATTTACCTTATTATTATTTCAAAGAACGGTTCATTTTGAAGGTTTATCATTGATTTAATATTTTTTACTAAATCAAATCAATATGATGCTTCTGTCGTAACTTGTATGTTTATAAAATATAATAAAAGATGTAACGATTACGTAAAAACTACAAAAACTGTATAAATACATAATATTCACTAACGTAATGTGTTTTGTAACGGTTATCTATGTTTTTGGAAAACATTATATTGCATATCTGCAAATATTTATCTGGCTGTACACATAAATAATATAGATTTTTTAAATAATTACTGGCGATTTTATTTTTGGAATGGTTTGGTAAATATTTCATTGCTATCACGATTACAATTTTTAAAATATTCTCTATGTTGGCTTTCCAACCAAGTTTTCGCATAGATTGAGTTTATCGTGACAGAGATTTTTTTTGTATAGGGGAAAAAGATTTACTGACTTTTTAAAATTTTGTATTACTACATGCCTATATTTTTCAAAACAAAAACAATACAATTTAAAAAATCAACTAAAAGTGAACAGAATTATAGTTGATAAAGTTCAAAATGCTAACAGAATCAATGCGAACTAGACCTGCAACTGAAACACTAGACCGCTCTAAAAAATGTGTGTTTAGGTCTAATACATTTAGAGTAAAATATCTAATCTGTACCTTCGTGTATACCATAGAGTTAACTTCAATACGATGTTAGTGTAAATTTATCACAATCAAAAATAATTAGGTATATCTTTAATCATTTATAATAACCCTTTACATTAAAACAGTCAAATTTTTAATCGTTTCAGAGTAAGATTTTACTCTTAACTTTTGAATCTTTTACTCGATATTAAAAAAATATTGCTTATTTAGAGTGGATTTTTGTATAATTTGTTTTCTATTTAGATTAGAATTTAGAGTGAAAGTAGTGTAGTTTCCAAGGTCAAGGTCAATAATAAATTAAGTGATTTACTTATTGCATTGCAAAACATACATAAAAAGTATATACTATATACAATTAGAACATAAGAATCTATTGAAAAAAATAT
Source organism: Agrypnus murinus (assembly GCA_929113105.1). Lineage (NCBI taxonomy): Eukaryota > Metazoa > Arthropoda > Insecta > Coleoptera > Elateridae > Agrypnus > Agrypnus murinus. Next base: position 116,040,931 of record OV816026.1, on the reverse strand, counting down.
ATACGAGCCCAGTTGAGACACTGCTATTTTGGTTAAAGAACTCCCCGGACCCTTTACTTCGAAATTGTTTTTCTTGGTCCACGGTGTGGTTGTTAATTGTTGCTAGAGTGAACTACTACCCATGCTCCATGATAACTCTCATGGCATTTCTATCTTCTAGCACAGATGTTCAAAATTACTACAATTATGATGTAATTACTCTTTTGTTCTGCGAATTCGATATAATTATAATTGTTGCTTTTACCTACCTAATTTCTTAATATCTTTGTTTATTGTCTGGAAATAAAACACTGAATATGAATTACTGAAAAAAGTACCACTCATTAATAAAATGTGTAAAATGTAAAATTGTTTTAAGTTACCTTATATTAATTATTAAAAGAAACATTCACAACCAAGTAAAAAGACGTGAACATATTTGTACTAACAGGTCTCTACTTAAAACTGTTAAAACTTACCAATTTTACAAACCTAAACTTAATGTAGGTACTATTAGTTATGTACAGATGCCTGTTTTTGGTCTAGTCAATATAATCTTGACCTCTAAATTTTGATTAGTTGTTCATTACATTTTAAATTTTACAGCTACATTAAGTTAGTGAAAGATTTGTGAAATTTTAAAATTTCCACCAATTTTAGTAACTTTTGAAATTTCAAAGTTTCAACAGTTATAACTAGTTGAACTCAAATACAGCAGACAACTGATTGTCGCCATTTTTTAGTACTAGTGTCGTTATTGCACACACGCTTTTTTGCCAAATACACTGTCCAGTGTATATTGGCGTGTATTCGTTTTATTTACTCTAACTAGAGTAGTATGAACACTATATCATAATAATGGGTGCCTCCAACACTCTAGAGCGATTAGACACCCCGTAAAGCTCCACAGAAAAAAAACGACATTTTATTGTTATCACTGTCATTTTGCTACCACACTTTAGTGCCTTGGACGCACTCAATATAACAATTTGGAAAAACAAAAACACACGCTTTTTTAATTAAGACGTGAACAGGAAGAGGAAACCAAAATATAATTGAGTCGAGAATAAACCAATAAAATTATAACATTGTTTGGAAATGTCCATCCTATCTGCAGTATTTTGTTTACAGTGCGAAAGTTGCACAACCGCAAAAGGAAATTTCATTTATTCAACCGCAAATAAATATCGCTATTTGGAACAATTTTACAAGTTTTGTGATTGTTACGTTTGGTCTAACAATTCGAAATTAAATCGTCTAGAAATTTTCAGTTTTCATGTTTTTCCAGAAGAAATAATTGCCATTATATCAATTATTTAAAAACTATATTGAAAAACGCTGGATTCTTATCAAGTGAATGATATTTCTAAGGTCATTTGATTAACATATTTCATACGGACATCGCAGGCTTATTCGATCAAAGAAGAATCTTGTTGTTGATCTGACTAGAAGAACGGAAGAAATAATGGAAATACGCAGAAGAGTTACTACAATGTGATTAGCGGACATTATTATTTTGTCCATTAGTCCTTTTCTAACTCGTCTCTGTTGCCTTCGCACCACATCAGGCATGATTACCCGGATAAAACAAAAAGGAAAACATCCCAATGGATCATTCAGTAAGGGAGATACTATACAGAGAAAAATAATCATATTTTATTCCCAACTTCTGGCCACGGAATTTCTTAAGATTTTTATTTACCAATTGATAATAACTAAACTTTTTTTTGCCCGCGTCGACCGAGCATAAATATACAACTGTAGTGCGTAACTAAACTGTTGCGGTGCCGTTGATATAGTCGAGTCTCAAAATGGATTTGGTAGAGGCAGCTTTCATCAAAATTAGTTTAGACCACGTGACGTTAAAAAAAGAGGTTCGAAATAGAAGATATTGGGTTCAGGGTGGAGGGTCAGTTTCATAACCTATTCAAGAATTTGAGTCCGGACAAAGTTGTGTCCCATCAAGTCGTCTAGCACGCACAGGCATACTCAGTTCAGTCATATCATGGTTTGTGACAAGTCTTTGTGTGACAAGAGAAAAATTGAATAAACTGTTTTGTCGATAATCCTCGTATGTTGCAACATACCTCACTCGGACGACTAAACTGTTGGACGATAAAAAGTTCCAAGTGTTCGATAGTCCTAAGATGTCGATGTAAGATTATTCTTCCTTACACCTGTTTGTGGCGTTAACGTCGGATTTTAAAAAACGTACCGGGTGGAAACGCCTGGGCTTGGTATACGGATAATATCAAAGCTTTATAAAAATAGAGAAACCACGCTATAAAGAAGAGGTATATTATGTTATAACTTAATATTATATTATAATATATTCCCCTTTATCGCGTTGTTTCACTATTTTTGTGAACGCTTTTATATGACTATACCAAGCCCTTGCATTTCCAACCGGTATACTAGAAAGCGTTAAAATGTCTATGTTGCGGTAAAAACGGATCGTCCTACCATTCCTATGTTACGTATCAGAACTCTTGGAAGTGGCTATTTTCTTTTGAGCATTATTCAAATAGAAAGCCCAAGAAGGCTTACAATTATTTTCTACGTATTATCTTCCGTGCACTCTTCAAATGTTTATATAGCAATACTATAATATACCATAGCAATACCATACACTGTTTGAGTCTCCATGTTTGTATAAGAACAAATATCCTAAAGATCCCTAAAGTAACAAGAAAAAAACATTCACGAACTGTGAATGTACTAATGTAGCATTTTGGCTATAAGTTGTTAGTCCAAATTCGCTGTCCGATAGGGGTTTATTCGTCCAACTTTTCCACTTCGGGCTGTAATTTTCGGTAATCGGATAAATCTGAATTTTCAGTATCGTGCGCTTCTGATTTAGATGGTCTTGAATCATTTTCCTCATTTTGAACTTTCAACTTTATTTTCTTCACCTTCCGTACCAGAGTCTGCTAAATAATTATCTCCATCATTGGTAATGTTGGCGAAATCTTGTGGTTGTCGGATTCGTACAACAATTTTTCAAGATTTCAGCAGTCAAATTACGCTTTGATGATGTCATAACATCACATTACTGTCAGTCAAATAACGCAATCTCTTGGTATATCAATCTAACATTTAACAATTTAGGTTAGGATATGTTGAAGAAATACCACAGCAGTGATGATAGAAGGGTGTCGGGTAACGGGGCACTGGATTTTCCCCCCGGTCAGCTATTCCCCACCACGTCGGCTGGACATCGAGACGCTTACTGTCTGCTGAAAGGAGCATTTAGTCCCTTCTACAGTTAACCTATAGCCTATTACCTTTAAATTATACAATAGGCCGTACGTAGTATTGCACTTTAGGTATTTCATTTAATGTTTTATTCTGAACTTTAGGGAGTTCCTTCCCGCCTTTTAGACATGCCGAAGCATGAATTGAGATTATGCTCAATTAGCGCGCATTGCCTACACTTCACAATGCTACCAGTAACTTACTGGTGAGAGCGAGATACTATCCATACTCTACTAGCTCTCCAGGCTAGTGCCGGAGCGATAAACGTGCTCACCTGTCGGCTCCATCTCCAAGGAGGATGTGAGGGACGTATCACACGACCAAGGAGATTTCCCCTCGTCCACACTCGGACTATTCCTCTAACATGCTGTCCCAAGCTGTTAGGAGCCACTGCTCGATCTAATCCAACCTCAATTGTGGCAGGACTTGGTTTTTAAATTGTTTTGCCATCCCGATCTACCAAATTATAGGCTTGGTGAGCCCTCGACAGAGCTTCGTTTGTAGTCTACACGTTATAGACTCCCAGTATGTACCTCAATGACGTGAAGTTGTTTTGAGTGTGAGAGGCTGTGTATTCGCTTCAACTCCCCTTAAGAGTAATGGCTTTTAGAGCTTCTCCTGATCACAGTACCCAGCTGGAGTCTGGATCATAGGGTGGTCTGGATAGCATTCTAAGCACAGTTACCTGGCGGCATGCAGTTTCCCATAGGCATGAATTTACCCCTTCTCGCCGGGATTTCAGCGGATTCCTTACGGTGACCATAAATGACCTTGCCGGCTGGACAGTCAGACATGCTTGCTAATATTTCTTATCTCGTTACGATTTGTCCTGATCTATTTTATTAAGTACAAATGATTTAAAACAAATGAGATTTTTATCTTACGTTTGAATAGCAGTAAGAACTTTATATAGATGTTTCATATCAAGAAAAAGTAATTTGCATAATAAAAATATAATGTTTTTTAATACTGAAATAGCTGCTTGAGTATCACGACAAACTGGAGTGCCTAAAACCGTTGAGTGAAGAGTTTCTTTACTCAACGCTAAAACTGATTTTAAAAGGCATGTTTGTGGGTACACCAAAAACTCCGTACTGAACCGGACCGAGCTCTTCTGTCCGTACAGCTTCACGCTCTTGATTTCAGACTTTTGAGTTTTGAGAATTTTTGGCCTTGTGTGACTTGAAAATCTTCTTTTGGTTCTACCTCATTGCAATAAAAAACGGTTTTATTATACAATACTTTCATAATTTGCATTATTAACTTACATTTGCAATTAAAATAACATCCATAATAAAACTTGTTTATAAATGATTAATGCGAAAAATTACATTTTATTTAAAATAGGGTTGTTTGTAATCTGAAACCACGCTAAAAATCTATCGTAGGCGTATTATACAGTGGCTGAACTTCTCATAATGGAACATTGTCCGACAACATGCGTATAGTAGTATACATTCTATAATGATTAATAATTCCATGTTTTTCTTTGACATGATTAGACTCCATTGTTCGTCTCCATTGGTTTGGTTTATTTTAGTGCGGAATTTGATATTGATGATAAATAATAATAGCTAATAGCGTGTAATAGCTATACACAATATAGGTAGGGGAGGATAGATCGGTAATTCTTAAATCAATATTATTGTTTCTAATCATTTATAATTAGTGATGGGAACTTGGGTGTCGAGTGTCGTGATACTGTTCGTGGTCGTGACACTTGAAGTGTCGCGACACTTCGTGTCGAACAGTATCGCTCTTATTAGAGTGTAATTCGAAGTTGCTTGATCATTATTACAAAGAAATTAAAGGCAGATTTGTTGAACTGACCAACAAGCATTGAATGAGACGTACATATAAAACTATTTTGTTGTGGATTTTTTTCTTTTGTATTAGTATAATATTGACGGTGATAATTTTATCTTGGGTTTTCCGCAAAATAAATTAAAATCAATAATTGAAGTTGAATAAGTTCCTCATGTACCTAATTATTATTTCAGCTTCTTATATTTATACCTTATAATGTATTTCGAAGAAAGACTACTGTCGAAACACGTGTAAATAAATACAATAATCATTAATTTTAATTAATTCAATTTATTTTGATGAAAACACAAAATAAAAGTATGTGTCATCTTCAATCTTAACAAAAACACGTTCTCTAAAGACCAACGTCGTCAGCGAAATTACATTTTTAAATAGTTTTTATAATAAATCCAACGAATCAAGTCTATTCATTACAAGTTATTTACAGAATTTGTTTCTTTTCTTTTAAATTATTGTTTCATAATATGTATTTGCTTTTATAAATAATTTAATGTCTTTTAATGTACTTAATGCATAAATATATAACCATAACAGAATTTACTCATATAATTGTTTTTTAATCCATAGTTTGCTTATGATTTATGTAGCTATGAATCTTGACTGTTTCTCGTTTTAATTGGATTACATTTACACTAGCGCGTGCATGATGTAAAGGCGAAGTGTCGTTAAAGTATCATGAAGAGTCGACACTTCTGACGTCATAATGGTTTCGACTCTCAAGTGTCGTGACACGCGGGTAGTGTCGAGAACACATCACTATTTATAATGAATCACCAAATTAAAAATGAATCTTTTGTTGTTACTGTATGTTACCATTTCGTGACTCATGATACCTTCCTTTTTTGTTTTATTGTATACACGTGAAAGAGTGAAAGATTTAATTTAAAATCTTATCGCAATTAATCCATCTGTAATTATAATGTCTTCAACTAATTAATATATCTAATTACGTCTGTGCATACGTCAATTATGCTAATATTAGAAATTGTATTTTTTATTACCTATACACTTCATGTTGTAAAATTTCATATTATTGCAAAATAGACATAAACAATAACAAATAATTATTATTAATTATTATCCTGCATGCTAACACATGTTTTTTGTTTGTTACAGATTGTGATAGATAATCTACGACGTAGACGTCGTGATTGCATGGTGGTACCGCTCTTATTAATAGATCCTAACCGTAGTGTTTTAATCAGTCGAGAACGCGCGTTTGAACGGTTCTAATATACAAAAGTCGAAAAGTTATTATCTACAATAAAATAAATTCTGTGATATTTTATTTATTTTTAAATTTAATTTTAAATTTTAATTACGCAGTGAAGCGATTTATAACTATATAATCAATTAATGATTTAGTGTGCGCTTAATTGCAATAAATAAATGATTCCTTTAATTAATTGAAATGGAATCGAAGATATTGTGAAGTTTCTCTATTATATGGAAGAACAGAAGATAAATAAAAAAAGCATCACCATGCATGGAATGAACTATATTGGGAGATTTTTCTCCAATTTTAAAGACTTTTATAATGATATCAACGGTGCTACACTTACTGGTGCCATTGATGTTATCATTGTGGAACAACAGGATGGTACCTTCAATTGTTCACCATTTCATGTCAGATTTGGCAAACTTGGAGTGCTAAGGAGTAGGGAAAAAGTGGTAAGTAATTAGTATTTAGTAATTAGCGTTTACCTGACTTTCTTTGTTATACATACAGATTTTCAACGCTTTCTTGTGATTAGATAGACAGATTTGATAAGCTAAAAGAGGGATTTCTTTTGTTTTCTAAAGAGAAAAATTGCTCTTTTGTGCAACATTCAATATTCCTAAAAATTAAATATATTTATAACATAATTATCTTCCTTGTTTATGAAATATGTATGTTGAAACACTTTTCCAAGATAATTACATCTGTTTACATGCATGCATACTTACCTTATTTGTTACCCACTATGTAAATTCATGTAAGTTGCAATGTCACAAATGGCATTTATTTCGACCTTTAACTTTCCGATGTGTTTGTTATGTTGTTTATCATTTTCATTATTTGCATTTCATGATTCCATGATGTGCTAATCGCTAAGTGAAATTATTTTCATTTTTTTGTATGTTCTATAATTTAGTGTAATTACAGTCTTCTTCTAATTATCATTAAATTTCAGTTTATTGTTCAACATTTTAAGTTGTTTTTAAAAAGCAATCATATAACTCCTGTATATTTTTTCTGGTAATCTCAAGGTCCTATTTTGGTATTTGATTATTATTATTACAACTTAAATAGTAGTTCATAATTATTAGATTATGGCATTTTAATAAAGCGATTTGATTTGAAGAAAGATACTTTCACTGAGCAGAGATGTTTACTTATACAACCACACATTACTTCCAAGTTGTTTGTGGTATCAAGGTTGCAGTATTTGTTTACATAAATATATTAATGCCTAGTAAATATTATAGAGTAATAAAAACATTTATTCATGAACTCTCGACTGATTAGAAATATTGGAAATCTTATGATAAATATAATCACTTGAATTAGAGTAACCACCCACTATCCTTGCTGGAAGCCTCATAATCACGGAAGACTCATGTGATGATTCTTGAATACTTTAATGTGCGAGTCAGGTATGATATTTTGTTTGGAATTAAGTAGAGGTTCAATCAAGATACGAATAAGGACAATAGAATCTTAGTGCAATTCTGTGCTGAAAATAAAATAAATATAGCAGTTTTTGGCTACAAAGTGCAGTCGAAGCCATCAGGGTTCAGATATCAGTCATAGACTTTACACTATACTATACAGTGTGTAAATAAAGTAAGGAATAAAATTCATATTTTTTGTATTATCACTGTTTAGAAGAAAAGCTCGGACACGTCAATTTTATTTTTTTCCTGTGGATTTTATGGTCGTCAATTTTAGTTTTTTAGTTTACTACTATCATAGTCATAGGCCCCATAGTAGTAAACTAAAAAATTAAAATTGACGACAATAAAATCCACAGGAAAAAAATAAAATTGACGTGTCCGAGCTTTTCTTCCAAACAGTGATAATACAAAAAATATGAATTTTATTCCTTACTTTATTTACACACTATATAATCACTAATGAAGATATCTACCCAACACAAATCACTGACATACTGAGCATTAAATTCAGCAGATATCTACAGTAGTCATGTAAATTATGCTTACAAATTCAGAGACATAAAGGAAGGAATTCAGAAGAAACTATAAATGGAGAGCAATTAAAAGATACAAACAGTTAGTACTTAGTAATTTTTAGTAAAATGTTAATAACATTTTTGCATCACACGTGAGCTATCGTCTGGCACATTCTGAAAGTGTTGCGATACATTAGTCGGGAAACACTTAGGTATATGCTAAGCAGTCACGATTAGGGTTTGTTCAGACTATCTTTATTATCAGACCATTTTATGATTCAAAAAGCCCTACAATATAATCGACCAGTATACAGGATGTTCGCAGTTATCGGCGCACTATTGCTATCTCCGTTATTATTGGAGCTACGAAGTCGGGTAAATTTGCGGAATTTTTTCTACTGATTAACATAGCGAAGACAAAAAAAAAGAAACAATTTGACGTCGCGTTTTCGGATTATTTTCAAAAGGAACATTTTTTTAAATGGGACTTCCTGTATATTTTGTAGGAACGAATGGACAGCGACATTATAAATTCAAAAGTTTGTCTCTTTAAAATGAAAAATAAACAATTTATAGGACACTTCATATTTTTCACGCATTGAATATCTCGAAAACGCGACCGTCAATTGTTTTTTGTCTTCGTCATGTTAATCAGCAAAAAAAATACTGCTAATTTGCTAATTTAACTGATTTCGTAGCGGCAATACTAACGGACATAGCAATAGTGCGTCGATAACTGTAAACAGCCTGTATATCTGTTTTATAGATAAGTAAGGCATTTGATAACCCTACTAAAGTAGGCACACCTGGTTCTAACTAGTTGCATAATTTAATGCTAACTTGATGCTAATTTAATGCCATGAAAAAAAATTTATTGCTCCTTTTTTTAAAAATATACCAACGTGTGTGCTAGCTATAGATATAGTTGGCACACACGTTAGCGTAAAAGTCAAGACAAGGGGTATATCAAGGTAAAGAAGATGATATAATTTAATGCTTCTCATATATGATGCATTCAAGTTTGTAACTCTAATAGGAACAAAGTTATTGAAACATAAAGAAAAATATGATAGCACACCCGTTGGTGTAGAACGATTACAAATAATCAATTCATAAACTATAATTTAATGCTAATTTAATGCTTCTCATCCATCATACTTTCAATAATATAGCTTTAATTGGAAAAATATTATTGACAATTAATTAAATAAAAAAGCATCCATTAAGAAAATCGCGGTACGCTAGCTGCCTAATCAATTTATTGGTATAAAGATTCGGTCACAGAATCAATATACTTATTATTCTAACTTCCGAATTTAATACCAGTCATTGGAGCACTAATTAATTTGTTACGATTCATAAAACCTACGATATGGTAATAGATCTTCAGAAATGCCCGGTACGCTAGCTGCTTAATTTACATATACGTGTGAAAATTTAGTCAGAGCACTAATATGCTTCCTGTTCAACGTTCTGAATTTAATGCCAGTCATTGGAGCACTAATTAATTTGTTACGACAAAAAACCTACGATATGGTAATAGATCTTCAGAAATGCCCGGTACGCTAGCTGCTTAATTTACATATAGGTGTGAAAATTTAGTCAGAGCATCAATGTGCTTCCTGTTCAATGTTCTGAATTTAATGCCAGTCATTGGAGCACTAATTAATTTGTTACGACTCAAAAAACCTACGATATGGTAATAGATATTCAGAAATGCCCGGTACGCTAGCTGCTTAATTTACATATACGTGTGAAAATTTAGTCAGAGCACCAATATGCTTCCTGTTCAACGTTCTGAATTTAATGCCAGTCATTGGAGCACTATACCATATTTCAGAGAGGTTAAGACACAATTTCTTTTAATTTAATCGATGGTTAGTTGTCTTACATATTTTTTTATTATTCAATAACATTGAACTGCAATTTAAAACTAAACTCATAATTACATGCAATGATGGTTTTCATCTTATTTTACACATTTTTGCATAAAAGTATAACAAATAAGCCATTATCATGTCAGTTTGGCTGCGGCAATTGTAATTTGTGTTATAATATGAATTTGACCCCTGCTCAAATGCATTGGTTTAGGCCTCTTTAAGCATTATTGAACATTTAATTTTATCTGTGGAGGTTGACCTTTTCGCGGAATGCGCGAAATAATAGTGAATATAATACCTGCAGTGGCGTAGCTACAGTTGGTGGCACCCGGGGCTATATTAATGACTATAAAATCGACTATAAAAATTTATATCATAGAAGTCTGTAAATGCTTTTATTAAAAATGAAAATATATTTACACATAATATTTGTGATGTTTAAAAAGATTACAAATTCTTTGTATGGTACAATAATTAAAATAAAATTGTTGAGCAAATAATTTAAAATAGAATTAAACTAATGAACATGTTTTTGCTTATCTACATGAACGTTTTTTGAGATTTTAGGGCTGCAAACTTTTCTATAATTTAATCAAAATCAATGCTTGATGCAACATCAGTTTCAATTGATAATAGCGCCAAATCAGAAAGTCTTGACTGACTCATTGTTGATCGCAAATAAAATTTTATAAGTGTGTTGTTGTAAATAATTGTTTCTCATTATTACATTACTAACAACCAACCAACCATATAACAGTAATAAAATTTATAATCAAAAATTTAATTAAGGAAGTTGCACCTTTTACTGTAATAATAACTTTAATAATAATAGCACGTTACAATTAACATATATGTAATTTTTAAATAAAACATTTCAAAATGTATAACTTTAAAATCAAGTTTTCAATTGGTGTCGCCCCTAAAATGGTGTCACTCGGGACGCACCGCTCCCCTGCCCCCCGTAACTACGCCACTGATAATACTGTGGGATTGTGAAAACAGAAAACCTAAATTTAAACATTCAAGAATATAACGCTAAACGATCAGGCCTTTATTAATTGCTATTACTATCAATTTCTTTATCACTGCCATTTTCACTAAAATTGATGTCATTTATTTTCAAATGCATTGAGTTAAATTACCGAAACACTTAAGAAAATGATTGAGTGCCGCTGGTCAGAACAAAACAACATTTTCAAAATTCATATTTGCGAGACTGCACCTACTGGTTGTTATTATTATTGAGACAAGGTCAACTTTTCGGTATTCAAGATGGTAACAAACCAGAAACATAAGCTGATTCTTCAACAATTTTCAATGAGATATACTTTATTATTTCAAAATGACTGTGCTTTACAGAAAACAAGTAGGAAAACACCTGCAAATTAAAATAAAAGTAGAGTAGCATGAATGAAAAAGTGACAAATTATTACCCATCGTAGTAAATCATTAAATTCATTGCTTATCATATTTATGTAATTAGGAATAAGATTAGTAATTATTGTAATTATGGAATTAGCACAAAAGCACTACACAGCGAGTTAAACAAAATAATAATGTACGAGGTGTGTAAATTAAGTAATGAGACTGATTTTTTCAATTTTTTTATTCGAATAGAATTACAATTCAATATTGTCTCCCTCAAAATAACTTCCTTGGGAAGCCACACAGCGCTGGAGACAGTTCTTCCAATCCTCATAGCAGTGCTGGAACTCGGATACTGGAATAGCCTTCAGCTGGTTAGTTACAGCCGTTTGAATGTTTTCGAGTGTCCCAAAATGAGTTCCCTTGAGGTGATTTTTCAATCTCGGGAAGAGGAAAAAGTCACAAGGACTCAAGTCAGGCGAATAAAGAGGCTGAGGAGCCACAGGAATGTTTTTACTGGCCAATAACTCGTTTATTGAAATTGCTGTGTGACAAGGCACATTATCGTGATGCAACACCCAGTTGTTCTTGAAGTTTGGTCTCACACGAATGGCCCTTTTTCAAAGCTTTTCAAGAACCTCTCGGTAAAAGTGTTGATTGACCATTTGGCCTTGAGGCACAAACTCTTTGTGGACGATTCCCTGGCTATCAAAAAAACAAATCAGTATGCATTTGATCTTCGACTTGCTCATTCTTGCTTTTTTGGCCTTGGAGAGGTTGAAGTGTGCCACTCCATGCTCTGGAGCTTGGTTTCGGGTCGTACTCAAACACCCAAGACATGACACGTTCTTTTTGGTCTTGCAAAAGGTTTTTTGGAACCATTTCTGCGCAGATTTTTCTCATCCCCAATTCATTGCTCAAAATCTGATGAACGGTGGTGTGAGTCAAATTCAACTCTTCCCCGATCATTCTGACTGTCAATCGACGATCTGAACACACAAGATCCCGGATTCTGTTGATATTTTCATCGGTTCTTGAAGATGAAGGCCTTCCGCTTCGTGTTTCATCTTCAATCGACTCTCTTCCTTCTGAAAATGCCTTAAGCCACCAAAAAACCTGGGCCCTTGATAAAACACTGTCTCCGTAGGCCTGCTGAAGTTTTGCAAAAGTTTCCGTTGCACTGTGCCCAAGTCTGAAGCAAAACCTGATAGCACACCGTTGCTCGAAATTGATGTCACTCATTTTTAGAACGCACTAGAAAAAACTGTTTCACAAAAAAAATCGCTACAGACAACCAAATGACTTTAGCGAGTTCAAACTCGTACTGAAGGCGTATCACATGTTCTCCTTCCGCTCCTCCAAGTCCCGCATCCCAAGTGTCGCCAGATCAAACGCTACGTTGCCAGTCTCATTACTTAATTTACACACCTCGTATTCAATTCAAGTACAATCAAACCTAACAACTTTAAAGGGTGGACATTTAAGGCTTCAAATTTTATAATAATTAAAGAATTATACAAATTAACTTTAAAAACTTTAATAAGAAACCTCAGTATATGTTCAAAATGTTCACCATTAATTTATATACATACATACCCTTCTTCAGAGCGGCATTATTCCATTATTCGCTATCTTTGTACAAGACTCTTGGCCTCTCAGAATGCCAAAGTTCACCAAAATATGTACCATGCCCCGTGCAACATATCAATCAAAACCATTTGAATAGCAGATGCACATACGCAGCAATGTACATATCTTGAACACAAGATCAATTCAAAACAAATTCTGATAAAGATGAGATCAAGACATATTTCATACAAAAAGGAATTTCTTCAAAACTCTAGAACTAGCCGCATACTCCATTGGATGTGAATGGAACGGTAGGAATAGGAACCCTTATAGATGAAAACTAATTTTGTCCGTACATTAGGTCAGAACTGATAATCGAAATTCATGTCAGTCAGAAAACAACAGCTGTACAGGGTACATTGTGAAACTTAGTTCCACTCTTATCAGTATCTTTCCATTTTTCTGCATGACTCCAAACTTCTGTTTTATATTTAATACAAAATATCCAAAAAAGAAACTTTTTGAAATAAATAATTATCAACAAATCTAAATTTTTAGGTTGACATTGAGGTAAATGGAGACCCATTAGATATTCACATGAAACTAGGAGAAAGCGGTGAAGCATTCTTTGTTGAAGAAATTCAAGATTCAGATAATGAAGAAATCCCCGAACATCTAGCCACATCTCCAATTCCTGTAGAATTCGAAGAATTATATACCTCGAAGGTATGTTCTTTTAATCTCAAAATATCCATATCACTAAATATTTTTGTTAATTATAGAGTCGTCGAAGGAATAGTTTAGATTTAAGTGACAAAAAGCCACAACTATTAGAAAATGAAGTTAATGACTACACAAAACGACGGCATACTGCAAACACAGATGATGGCTTCATTGCAAAAGACTTTATAAAACGACAAATTGGATTAGGAAATATAGAATTAGGAGAAAATTCTGCTGAAGATTTAACTTTATCATTACCGTCTGGTAATACTACTAAAATCAGTAGTGAAGATATTAGTAAAGATAATAGTATATCAGAAACAATATTTCAAATGGATAGTTTAGAAATGGAGAAGCCAGTTGAAATTATTAAACCTGAAATTGTTAGTACAACCCCTATTAAGGGTGAGGAATCAACTAGTGAGAGTAAAAATGGAAAGAAGAAAAGACGAAAAAAGTCATTAATGAAGAAGAAGAAAGATGCTCAAAGAAAGGCTTGTGCATCTACAGAGCCTCCTTCTGTTGAAGTATCAGAACCTACTAATAATACAGATGTTAAGATAAATGATTCTGGAACTGATAGAAGCTCTTTTGGTAGTAATATTTCAGAACATGAACTGAAAGATTTACAGTAAGTATAAAATTGCAAATATGAGATCATATAATATGAAAATTTTATTAAATTTCAGAAAATCTGAAACTGACATAACGACTTCTACAAATAATAATACTAATAATCGTAAAGTGTTAGATCCAGACTTTCACTTCTTCAGTGATACAGAATTGACAACAGGACCTGGAGATTCACGCCCTATTTCACCTACTAATGTTGAAGGTGTCTTATCTGATACCGAGTTTGAAGTAAAGAGTCGAAAAGGTAAGTCTATACGATGACTTTGATGATAATTGGTAGGCGTTATATAAAATCTATATTTACATAGATGAAGATAAAGAAACTGACGGTCAGAGTTGGGCCTGGGGTGAATTCCCAAGTTCGAAATCACAAATGGTGTCTCCTTGTGCTGATAACGGTGCAGGCCAAATTCCTAATCAAGCACATAACTCTATGCTTAGTTCAGTATTCTCATTCATGAAACATCGTAGACAGAATAGTAGCAATGATGGTGTCTATTTGGCTGATCTAAGTTCTGGGGCAATTGATCCAAATATTGCAAAATTGTATTTTACTAATCCTGAAGACAAGAAAAACACAGGTAGGTAATTTTATATAGTTTAAATGTTGTTAAGATACCCTCTTGCCCAGCCTTTAATAGTTTTTGTGATTTGTCTTGGCTAAATACACCTGTTTTTTGGCTTGTGTTTTGTCGTAGCAAATTTCTTTTGTTAGTGCTTGTTTTATCTCCCATTTCATATATTGTAATTGGTGTTATTGTCATATCACGTTCAGATGCAGACATGGATTGTGAATCAGGAAATGGTCCATCTCTAACTCAGAGTCCCAATAGTGCGGAGGGGTGCAAGTCCATAGATTCAGACTTTGAAGAACAAAATAAAGCGTGAGTTTTAAATACAATGAAAGAAATATAGTGAATGACAATTATTCTAATTGCTTTTTAGAACGCAAGTTTATATGTATGATGTCAACTTATCACTATGTGGTTGGGATCCTGAACCCAACGAAGAGATTTTTTCTAAAAATACTCTTGCCTTTTCCGATCTGTGTAACAATCCTTCAATTCTGGAATCATCTAAACTTGTGGTTCGTATACGTGATAAGTATTACAACTGGAAAGTTGCTAGCCCAATTCTAACAAGTCTAATGATCTATCAAAGACCACTGCCTCAGGTAATTTGGATGTTTAGATTTGTTTTTGTATTGGAGGTGTAAGGTTATGTATCTTTTATAGTCAACTGTTGATCAACTTTGCAATATACATATGACATCAAGTGTACAAGAAAAAAGAACAAAACCAGAATCCAGAAGTTACTCATGGTGGGGTTGGCGTCGTAGTCGAAGTTCTAGGGAAACCACACCGGCTCCAGATACTTCGTTAAGTATTGATTCATCGAAAGGTGGAGATGAAACCAAAGAATCTACTGCAGTGCTGATTGAACCTCCTAGTACAAAAATTGATATTTCAGGTACTTAATTAAAAATGTCTAAAGCAGGGGTTGTCGATCTTGAATCATGAAAACATTTGGGGTGATTAAATAAATTATAAAATTTAACTCGTGATTAAAAAAGGTTGTAGACCCCTTTGAACAGACTTCTTTCAGTGCATTTTTAACATATTGTATAAGAAATTTCTATTATATTTGCATTATATGAAATGGGCATGTCTTGTGGTAATGGTGTATAAAACATTGCTTTGGGAATTTAATTTTGCTTCTCTTATAATAATGCTTTAAAAATCAAGGCGCTTCTTTGTTTACTTCTGCTTTTCTTTTAAAAGTTCTAAGAACAGAAAAATGAAATTTGGAACATGTTAGCATGACATAAGAGCGTTTTGAATTTCGAATGCTTATTTGAAACTCAAATGACAAATTTATTTTTTTTAAATTGCCAGTAAAATAAAAGAGATAGCAAAGAAAGGCAAAATCAGCAGTTAACTAATCCATTAGTGTACGCTTTTGTTAAATTTTGATGCAGTAACGAGCTGTAATATGTTTATAACTAATGTTAAAATAATTTTGTGTGGTACGCATTCACTTTGTAAAAGGATGATGGCCGTGACTTTTTGGCAGATTTCAACTCTGCATAGTATTTTGACAATATCACAGATTGAAAGGTTAAGATTTTGACAATCATATAGCAGCACATCAGCGTTGCCATTTTCTTAGAATTTTTGTGTGCAACAATGAAAATTTTAGAGATGCCAATTTTGTAATAGATTTTTTTCTATTTTTTTTTCTAAGCTTCTTATTTTTTATTTTCATAAATATTTATTTTATTTTCAATCCTCATATAAGAAAGGACTTATATGACTCAGTTGGCAAGGTATAAGTGGCATTTCCATGGCACCACTCTTGAGCGGCGTATATTACTTTTATACTTTGGCAGAGTATAAAACATTACCTTCAAAGATGTTGTCCATAGCAACCACCATAATTGACTTAAGGCAACTTACCCATATTTCTGTTTTCTTTTCTTTTTTTTTAATACCCCAATTTTAATATCACGCGTTATAGAATGAATTGTTTGAAAATAAAATATTATATTTTATTTCCAGTATGAGGGACTTTAAGTGACTTTGACATACTTCGTCATATAAAGTTTCACTTATACTCCTAATAAAATAAATATCTATTCACAAATAATAATGTCAGATAAGACTGCTTTAAAAATTTGCTTCCACAGGTTATACAACCATGAAATAATAAAAACTATCGCCAGTGGTGACACTTTTATAACAACAAATCACAGCCAACTCTCATCTATTTACAAAATGAATCATATAAATGAAGTGCACCTACTTTTGAGGTAACATAATGATTGAGGAACATAACCTTAAAAAGTATTATATCTGCCATCATTTTTGTGTTATATTAATTTATATTCATCAATTTATCTTCAGTATTTTCTTTCTATAATATTCGATTGCTTCTTCAAAAGTTCTGTACAGATAAAAATATAGTTTTTGGTTAGCTTGTCAAATATTAAATCACAAACTTCAAATCACGTTTGTACATTAATTATAGTGCACACATACTCGACGATATTTATCTCCATCAGTGTCTATCAACTGCCTAACAGGGTGTTGCTTAGCTAGAATGGTATATGCAGATAATATATGTTTATAAATGTTGTCATTTGCTTATCAGTTATTCTAGAGTGAAAAAGACGTTTTCAATTGTCGTTTATTAATTGATACACATGTGGCCGGTTTCAGAAAGCTTGTTTTGAGTTCTGATTAACTTAATTGTCATTAACTTCAAAATTCAGACATTTCAATGGCTGAGATTTAACAGACCTTGAATTATATCCAATCAGATGTTTATACATCCGAGGAAAAAAAAACGCACCACTTGAAAACGCACCAAAAATAACAAAATTTCAATCCGTCATAACTCGGCGGATTTTGGACGAAAATGGATGAACCTTTGAGTACTAAAAAGTTTAAAGTGTCTAGTTTAATGGTCGATTGGGTTCACGATTTTTTTGGTACAAGCTGTTAAAGTTTGAAATTTTTTGAATCAAAAACATTGTTATTCTTTGGGGGAGCGGAAAGGCTTAAACGAAACATTCGCTCATACGCCCTTAAACTAGACACATTAAACTTTTTAGCACACAAAGGTTCATCCATTTTCGTCCAAAATCCGCCAAGTTATGACGGTTTGAAATTTTGGTATTTTTGGTGCGTTTTTTTCCTCGAGTGTATAATTCATTCATTCTATTATTATTTTATACCGAATATTACAATAATAGCTATTTATGTAACAAGTACATAATGTAGGACTTTATAGACAAGCCCAGTTTATGGCCGAGCGAGCGAAGCGAGCAAGGCCTATAAAAAGGGTGAGTACTTTATAATGCAATCGAACATAAATACTTTTAATATTTTCAAAAATCTATCATAGAAAATTCATAAATATAGAAAATATAAATGGGAAATGACAAATTCAGTTTTACATAACCTAAATTTACTCGATTCCCTGCCTAAAAAGAATATTAGCTTGAACAGTTCTTAATCAACACATTAATTAAAAAACTGGCTGATTGTCAAGCATCAGCACACATACTTATACTTTATAAAGTATACCGACTTATCATTTGGTTAATAAAAGAATGATTCACAGATCAAATAGGGACCTCCCTGTTCATGCAAATTCGCTGGTTTATTCAACCTTTGAGGTGAATTTGCATTTCTGCTCAATTTGTTGATTTGAAACCGTTTGATCATCAACAAACGCATGATTTACTGTGTGCAAATTTTCCTGATCTTGTGACCTTGAAATTTCTGTGTTAAGTGAATGGATAATAGTATATTAATTATTAATTTCCATTTTTGCATATTTGCAGTTAATGAAGATGGTTATTATGGATCTCAAAGTTCTGGTAGTGATCACGGTAAAGACCTTGCTGTAGTAGAAGAAAAACCAATTGAAGAAAGTGCGTCTCCCCAATCAGATAAATCTGATAAATGCCGTAAAACTTTAAGGCTTAGTTCTGAACAAATAGTAAGTGTGATATTATAATTTTATAAGAAATTTGCACATATTTAATAATTTTTTCTTCTTAAATAGAAAAGACTGAATTTACGAGATGGTTTAAATGAGGTTGAATTTAGTGTTACCACTGCTTATCAAGGTACAACTCGTTGCAAGTGTCACATATACAAATGGAGATGGGATGATAAGATTGTTATATCTGATATAGATGGAACTATAACAAAGTAATTTATTTAAATATTTTAAGATAACAGTGAGATTTTACAAGAGCTTTTTATTTTTAGGTCTGATGTATTAGGGCATATTCTGCCTATAGTAGGTAAAGACTGGGCTCAATCCGGTGTAGCTCAATTATTTAATAAGATTAAAGATAATGGATACAAACTATTATATCTAAGTGCAAGGGCTATCGGTCAAGCACATATTACACGTGAATATCTTAAATCAATTAAACAAGGTGATCTTACGATGCCCGATGGGCCCATTTTATTAAATCCCACATCTTTAATAACAGCCTTTCATAGGTAAATTAGTTGTATTCTCTATTAAATAATTATAAGTTATAAGAGATGTTATCTTTTGTAGGGAGGTAATAGAAAAGAAACCAGAGCAATTTAAAATTTCTTGTATGAGTGATATTAGGGCTTTATTCCCGGCTGATTCAAATCCATTCTATGCAGGTTATGGAAATAGGATTAATGTAAGTTAAAGATTGATACATAACTGTTTTGATAAATTGTTAAATTATTATCGTTTTAGGATGTTTGGGCGTATAGAGCAGTGGGAATTCCTATTGTTAGGATTTTTACAATAAACCCTAAAGGTGAACTCAAGCACGAACTTACACAAACCTTCCAGTCAAGGTAAGTTTTTAAATTTAAGCATTTAGGGTTTTCTAATGGAGATTAGCAAAAATTCTGTAAATATCAATTTATTTTATAACAAAAGAATTTATATGCATTTTTCTTAAGATTTAGAATTTTGAATATTTAAAGCTATAATCGGTAATAAGAGTGAAAATTTACGATGTTGATATATGTAGTGATTTCGATATTAATCAATTAATGGAAGGAATAATATTTCAAATAAAAATAAAACCTAAAGAAAACTAAAATTGGTGGAACACACATTGGGTGCCATACGAAAATGTGTGGTGATATTTTATGAATTTTATTGAAAAAAATTACAAAAAAGATATTAGCTATAGTTTATGCCATATAAAATTTTTAAACTTTAATTTATTGTTAAAATATTGTTATTGAAATTTAATAGCTATAAATATTTTATTTTAAAGATTTTAATTGGATCAATTTAATAATAATCAGATTTATCTTTTCCATTAAATTTAATGATTTAAAACATGAATTAATTATGCTATAAAAATAAATGTTAAATTAAATCTTAATGAACAATATCCTTAGCTTGACAAAAATATTTCCAGATTGTTTTGGTAACTAATAAATTAATTATTCGGTTATACCGGGTGGGGCTTGGGGGTGGAGATAAACAGTGAAGGGAGACAGGAAACAGAAATAAAGAAAAGAATGTTGAGTGCCTCAAAGTGTGTGGGTTCCCTAAACCGTTATATAGTTAATAAAAGTGTTCCAAGACCGGCTAAAATTCGTTTGTACAAAACAGTCGTAAGACCTATTTTAACATATGCCAGCGAAACATGGGTAATAACGAAAGCAGTTGAAAATAGACTACAAGCGTGGGAGAGAAAAATATTTAGAAGAATTTTTGGCGGTATAAAAGAGGAACAAACATGGCGGAAAAGAACAAATAAGGAATTAGAAGAGCTATATAAAGAACCAACTATCACCACAGTACTAAAACAAAATAGGTTGAGATGGCTTGGACACGTTAAGAGAAGAGGAAAAGAAGAGCCTATACGAAAAGTGTTAGAACAGGAACTGGAAGGAGGACAAAAAGTAGGAAGACCCAAGAAAACGTGGAAGCAGCAAATAGAGGAGGACCTAAAAGATGCAGAATTAGGAAACTGGAAAACAGAAATTCAAGACAGAAGAATATGGAGAAAGAAAATAGAAGCCATAGGCCAAATTGGCCTCTAGTGCTGTTTTATATATACCGGGTGGGGCAATAGTTTGGGGAAGTCCGATAGCTCCTAAACGGTAACAGCTAGAAAAATCGTTCTAATATGGATGTAAACAGTGGATAGAGGCTCATCTAGAGAAATTATTTTCAAATATACAGGGTGTTGCAGAAAAGTGTGGCACGCTTAAGATAATTTTTTTTTAAATAGAATGCCCCAAATATTTTTGCATATTTAATACCTCTTTTGGCAGGTTTATTCATATCTAAAATTTTAGCGCCATCTAATGACCGGTTTAGAAGTTATAAATTCTTTTTCAAAAAAATTGAGTTTTACATTATCCCACTTAACAGTTTACCGCTTTGACGGCCGCAAAATTAATTTTTAAATTTAGAGAACTTCAAAGCTAAAATTCACAGCTTTTTCAAATGGTACAACCTGTATATTTTGTACCTTTGTGTTGCAGAATTAAATAACAAACATTTTTTGTATGTACGTCCCTATAGCTATCTTTAACCACTTTTGATTTATTGAGAAAAAACTGCAAGAAGTAAACAATTAAAAAATTATTTATTTAAAAAATCAAGGTTTTTCAAATAAAACAAAAGAAGAAAACTATAACAAATGCTCCATATGTTGCCCATTTGCATGGACACACATTTCGATGCGTCTTTGGAACGATCTTTATACGTTTCTTAACATTGCCGGCGTGATACTTCTAAAAGCATATATTATTCTATCCTCCATATTTTGGATTGGGGTTGGTGTCTCTGTATAAACAATTTCTTTCACATATCCCCATAAAAAGAAATCCATTTTTGTAAGATCAGTAGATCTCCCAGGCCATTTAGTGGGTTCATTCCTTCCATCCAATCCATTGATGTGGGTAGATATTATTTAGGTGGTCTCTTACTGCCTGTAAATAATACGGTGGAGCACCGTCTTGCTGAAGCCACATCCCATTTCGGATCCTTTGAGGAAGGTTCGCCAATAATTGTGGCAGATAGTTCTTTAAAAAATGAAGATAAAGAGCTCCAATTAATGTACCATCAAAAAAATGTGGCCCTATTACATGTTCTCCAATAATTCCCCCCCAAACGTTTATGGACCATCTGTGCTGGTTATCAAGTTGTCTGAAAAAGTGGGGATTTTCTGTAGCATAATAATGGAAATTGTGCATGTTAACAAATCCATTTTTATGAAACGTTGCCTCATCAGTGAACAAAACATTGTTGAAGAATGTAGCATTGTCTTGCATTTTACTACCTATGGCCCAATTACAAAACTGTAAACGTTTTAGAAAATCGTCATCAGTTAATTCCTGGTGTATTTGAATATGATATGCATGAAACTTATTTTTCTTTAAGATTCGATGAACAGAACGTCTACTTATTCCTACAGATGAACTCACTTCTCTCTGACTAACATGGGGATTCTCAATCGTTGCCAGCACAGCAGATAACTCTTCTTCGTTCACAACATTGTTAATTTATTCACTTTTTTCATACTGTGCATGGTGAGTCCATTTTCTTTTAAAGAAGAGCACCCTTTAAGCCCCTGCAACAAAATCCCTACTTAAATTCGTCTTCACAGTTGCTGCCGTGAAAGCGGTAAACTGTTAAGTGGGATAATGTAAAACTCAATTTTTTGAAAAAAAATTTATAACTTCTAAACTGGTCATTAGATGGCGCTAAAATTTTAGATATGAATAAACCTGCCAAGAGAGGTGTTAAATATGCAAAAATATTTGGGGCATTCTATTTAAAAGAAAATTACCTTAAGCTTGCCACACTTTTCTGCAGCACCCTCTATATTTGAAAATAATTTCTCTAGATGCGCCTCTATCCACTGTTTACATCCGTATTAGGACGATTTTTCTAACTGTTACCGTTTAGGAGCTATCGGACTTCCCCACACTATTGCCCCACCCGGTATATTTTTATTGTGCATCAGCCAGGTTTGCTCTTTCAGTTCTCTTCACTCAAAGAGCTCTCTCAGTTTCTTTAATTTGAATCGTTATAAACAATTGTAATATTTATTTATACTGATAAAATGCATATAAATTCGACCTGCAGTAGCAAGCTGGTGATGGAGTACTAACACTAAAAGGCTATTGCTTTTTTTACCTGGAAAAGCTTTTAATTTTAGTAAAAAAAATTAAAAATTTAGTACCAATGGATTTGCTGATATTATTTACTTTTTATATAATAATAAATTAAATATATCTCGGTATAGATAATTTAAAAAACCCAGAATTGTAAAGTGCATTTCAGAATATAATGCATGCATTTTTTATTTTTATTTTAGTTTTAATTAATTAATTTATTTATTTTTAATATTATTTTAATAGATGTAACTTTTATTTCAAAGTAGCTTCTTTTCATGATTTCAGTTACACGGGCCAATCTATGGTCGTCAATGATGTTTTCCCACCAATAGTTAAAAAAATCCCTAAATTAGATGAAGACTATAGGGAACGATTTTATAGTGTTGATTCTGAATTTATAAATGTTCCAGAATCAAACTATTACTCCTATAATTATTATTATAAATAATCAAAATTTTATTTTTGAAACTTTTTCTGTGGTAGTTCTGAGCAACTGTGATCAATACAGTATTGTCTTATAAATATGGAGGCTATAGTTTCTTAGATTCTTTATTTTTTTGTTAATTATTGGGAAGTATATATATTTTAACGTTAAGTTTGTTTCTTGTTGTTGAGTGGTTGCTCTTTGCTACAAAGGCGGTTACTGTTGTTATCTATTCAACATATGCGTTTTATACTGAAAAAAACAAATTATGCATGTGTAACCAAAAGATTGATAAACCATGACATGTTTTTTGTTGTTTTAAATTGAGGCTTTTGTATGGTATAGCTTATGTTGTATGTTATCTACTGGCATTTGTTTTCCTTAAAGCTTATTAATGTACTGCATGTTAATTTATGTAGAATCACAGTTAAATCATATGATATGAAAATGCATATGTTGGATTATTTTTATTATATAAATGCGTAGTACAAAATTTTAATTTTCCCTAAAAAGTATTAATGCTTCTTTCGCGGTCTTGGTAGTTTCTCCTATGATCCAGAGGCCATAATTTCTTATGGTAAGGTTACTATGAGATCAGCATGGGGTGGGCTTTTTGGTTGCTTTTACTGGTTTTGCTTATTTTTTTGTTAATAATAACATTTTTTGTCTCATTCCATATGAAAGTAAATCAAATTGTGTTGTTGAAATCTTGATAAAATACATAATAGGATAAGACTTCATGACTTATAAATTCATCCATTCAATCCATGAACGTGCATGATAGATTTACTATAAATGCTTTTTAAGTTTTTAATAAACCATCGAACTACAAACTAACTTAAGCCATTAGGACTGACACTGTTAATTATATAGTTCTACATTCTTATTGAGAAATGACATAACATAAATCCGAATTTAAAGATGGTTTTCTTTTCTCGGAAGTGTATGTCATTTTAGTATCATTTTATTGCATATTCCACTTAATAGAGAATTTGTATGAATGACCTTAGAATCATTCCGCATGTGTAATCTGAGCTAATAGCTGTTCAATCATAAGTTGGGATTTAATGATCAAAAATATTAAATCAATACATTATTATCATCAATCCCAAGCAAATACTTTTAAAAATCTAATCCCTTATCCCAAAAAATATTTTTCAGAATACAGATATTCAATCCGAAATTCCCCAAACATTTTTAAAAACCCATCCTCAATAGGGTCGTTTGACAATTTTGAAACTTAACGTTTTTATATTCTACCTAATTCTTAGTGCAGCCGTTAGCGAGATATTCAATTTACAGTTTTAAATTTTTCTGTCCTTTTCGCGTACAACAACGTCATAGTCGTTGTATGCGCTGTATTAAAACCAAATATGTAAGTTGGCAATACGGAATTGTTTGACAGCTGTCTTTTGTTTATATTTACGGTATTTACGTGCATATGTTGATAACTTGATATGTTTGAATCACATGTTATTTTATTATATGTGTTTACTAAAACAAGTATTGCGACGACTGTATTAGCAGTAAATGGAATGAGAATTTTATTAAAGTCCGTTCGCCGAGACCTGTCGCAAGACCAAAATACACTTGAAGTTAGCTGACCCTAGAAGCTTCATTTACGATGATGCGCGTTTGCGTACCATGTGCGCTTAACGCGCTTTTACGGTTGCAGCGTAATATGGAATGGAAAGTGATTGCATTATACGTGTTTCCGCATTTATGTAAAGTAGTTTAAACGTTAATGCGACCACGTGCGCGCCGGCCAATAGCATCGCTTATAGTTTGTTTAGTGCTAGCTTCAAGTGTATTTTGGTAACATTTTATTATGCAATTCTGGTACAGTACAGTATATTATCTAAACGATTATATAATTTATTTAGTCCATATTTTTGCTTGTAGTCTGACTAAAGACAGCCTTCATTATCCCTTTTGTTTTAAGAGAAATTAAAAAAGTACAACTAATTCGATTGGGTCCCGTCGCGTCTCACATTCGGTCTTCACGTGCTCCCGCTGTCAAAGATTTCAGGAATCGCCAACGTTACGAATTTAAATCGCGTTCGCGTAATGCGCGTTTAAATCTTGAATATTATTGATGACGTCAGCGATATAGAAAAGGACAGAATATATTTAAAATTAAATTCGTATTAAGTTATCGTAATGGATTTCTCGATTTTATGTGGATCTGTTCTTTAGATAATAGTTATACTAACAAAATATACAGTTTATGTCAAAATCTAAATTCCATGCACAATGATCCTATTCTTAATACCAAAAATATTTTTAAAAAATCCAATCTTCAATCCTTAATTCCAAAGAAATATTTAAAAAAATCTGATTCCCAATCTCTAATCCCAGAGGCCTTTTAAAAATTCAATCTTTAATCCCTAATCTCAGAGAAATAGTTATAAAAATCCAATCATCAATTCCTAATCTCAAAAATATTTTAAAAGAATCTAATCTCTAATCCCAAATTTAAAAAGAAATTTAATTGCTAAGTTATCCCACTTCTTATTCATTGTCAAAAATTGGAGAATTACCCAACTCTGGTTATTTTTATCCAAAACCGATTTCTGGATTAATCACCAACACCAAACAAATATTTTTAAAAATCTAATTCCAATCTTTAATCCCACAAAGTATTTTAAGAATCTAATCCTCAAACACTATTCCCAAATAATATTTAAAAAAAATCCAATTTTCAATCTCTAATCCCAAATAAATATGTAATAATAGTAAAGTAAATAGTATGTTTCTAGTAAGCCAGTGTGGCTTGGAAAGCTAAGTTGACAGCTTAGCAATCTTAGGTGTGTTGTATCTGCAGTAGTGGTGGGTTATAATTATAACGCATAAAGTTCTCGATGCTTCTCGGAGTGTTACAACGCCTAGGCATTATTATAAAATACAAATTTTTATATATTGCCATATCTATCACTTTCACTGGTTTGACAATTCAAGCGGCCTCCAAGAGTACCATTCATGCTTATGCGCATGCATAGACGTGCATCTGGATGACATGATAAATGCACCAACTTTATTGTTAGTACTTCCGATAACAAAATGCTATGAGGCTCTGCTACTGTTTAGCTTGACGTCTCGAGAAGTTTGTTTGTTTGTTTTTGGGCGAGGAATCAGGATGGCGGAGCATCCTTCGCACCTCATGACACCGATTGCTATGATCATTTGGCCGACCCTACTAGAATTTAGCCGAATCTGGGGGAATTCCACCCCCAGTAAGGATTTTTAACGTGCCAAACATCACATTGACACGGGACCTAACAGTTTTACTTCCTATCCGAGAAGAAGGCATGTTTTTAATTTTTCTCCGCTATGAAAAATTACCAGCTCAGCCGGGGATCGAACCTGCTATCATTGGATTATGAAGCAAACATGCAAACCACTAATCCACCGAAGCTGGCATCTCAATAAGTGTTAGAGACGTTTTTATTTCCCGACGCTTGGGTGTTGGGAGAAGCATTAAAACACACCACTAATCTGCAGATATGGCATTATACTTGGTGAACTAATTACCAAGTCTATAGGTGTTGTTCTATATCTTTGCATGTTAGATATTGAGTCATATGATATTAATTAGCAATTGGGTCCTTTCCCCAATGAGGTGTTTAGGGAAAAAAAAAGTATTTTATATTATGTATAATCAACATTTTAGCAACACTTTTTTTAATCATTTATAATAAAAAGAAATTTATAACAATACATAAAATTATTCTTTCTTCAATATTCTCATGGTGCAACATTTGCAAATGGGGCCTAACATAACATATTCTTAATAAAAATACCATTATCATTTTATATTTAAAAAACAAAAATAATAATTTTTTGTTTCTTTCCAGCTATTCTAATATGAGCAACTATGTCGATCAACTATTTCCACCGTTATTAGAAGCAGCTAATGATTACTCTCAAATTTTCTATTGGAGAGATCCCTTACCTATTATACAAGAGCTCGATGTATTAACTTAAACAAATAAATATGTAATACTTTAATATTAACACATTTGCAAAATGTAGCCAGTTTAAAATCATTGGGTCATCGTTTCATCAGTTCAGAATGTAGAAGTCAACCTTTTTTTTTGTACATAATCAATCAATCTTTATTGTATTTGAACCCAGTGATTTAAATAGTCATTAGCTTACAAGATTGAGGCAAAAATCTAGAATTAAATACGATATGTGTAATTCTCTAATTATTGTACTCTTTGGCACTATTTTAACTAAAAAAAAGTCACAGTTACCTATTATATTCTGCCATATTTAATAATTACAGCAAGTTACCTACAGTTAGCAGCTTTCTGTGTGAAACTCTGAATTATATGGTAAATAAAATATAATATAAAGTTTTGTGATTTTATGTTGGCCATTTTTGTAGTTGGTGTTTATAAAGATAAGTATTGATTTTCACTTTAATGGCTGTTGGTATTGTGATATTAGACATACCAATAGATATTCCAATAAATTTTAGTTGTATTAGTAGTTAATAAAATAGTAAATAACACTCACTGTAAAACTGATCTAAAAGACATTTTGTTTAAAGTAATAACTTGTCTTCTTTATAATCAGTGAAGCCTGCCTTCGATTTAGTAAATATTAGACAGGAATTTTTTTAATATTAAGAGTTGATTCCTTTTTCATACAGTGATTGATATAAAGGACCTGTTGCATGAGTACTTCTATGCAAATTTCTTGTCCCATCCTTTTCTTGGAGTCATTTGATAGTATTATACCCAGATGGCATTGGGCATGATAACTGACAAGATTGTGTCCAAAACATCAAGTTTAAGTAGCGAATTTTGCCATGTTTCATCGCATGCTGTGCAAAGATGCGTGAAAATGCTCCCCAATGAATCGAAAAAAGAGTCGATCATCAGTCAAGAAATTTGTATGAAGTCTTTTGCAATAGGTTCTTTGTATTAGCAGTTTGGATTGCTGTTGTTAAAATTTGTTTGTACTGATTAAGTTATAAATTATATGTATAAGATAAAGCACAGACTCTTTAGTAGTCTGTTAATGGATTAAGTTGATTGTATGACAATTTTTTTTTTGTTATTATTATGTAGCATGTGATATTATAGTGATTTATTTTTTTTTAAGTTATGAAACTCTAAAATACCTTTATTTTTTAATTATTTTGTCTTTTAAGCAATAATTTAAAAATATACTATTAGGTGTATGTGAATTAATGCTTTCTACAAATATATTGAACAAAATAAATATGTGATTTGATAATTAGTGTTTCTATTTCATTGCAGTATTTGCACAGAATGCTCCAGGTTGTAACCTACCACGATCATCCAATATTATGATTTAATCAAGCTATACTACGACCAGCATGAGGTTATCCTATCTTTAATTAGAGCAACTATCTTTAATTAGAGTCGCATAGAGTGTGGATATTATAAGCTGTTCATATCAGAACTTGGTTGAAATGTTTGCTGCATGCCACTGTGTTTGCAAAATTGTTGATTGATAGTTGAAATTTAATAATAACACTGGTCAACAAATTAGTTTTTACCTCCGAAATTCTGTCAACTAATTTTGAAAGGTATACTCCTAAGAAGAATTTCTATCATAAACATTAGCTAAAGTTAGTTCGAGTTTCTTAGAGATTAATGATTAAAAAAATGTTACAATTTTTAGACACATTTATTGATATTATATTGGAGTGTTATTTAATATGCCCCACGTTCTGGGCAAGCATTAAAATATGGTGAAATTTAATAAATAAAAAAAATATAACCCCAATATTTTTTCTTTTTCCCAATGGTCTGACTCAGGTTTAATTCGATAGAGCATGAGATAAATGAAATAATAAAATATTATTGATTCTTATACCTGGAATAAAAGAACTTACTACCAAGACACTTGGATTTCCGCAACTGGACGACAGCAAACTAAATTCTATATGTGAAAAGAAAAAGAAATGGATGCTTGCATACACATCAAATAAACACATAAATAAATTTAAAAACACAGTCTTTATTTTTATTAAAGAAAATTAAAAAAATCTAATTCAAAAAGTAAGAGAAAAACTATTTAAACAGAACAATAAAAAGTATAGGAAAATCTTCCTTTTGTACATTATGTACAAATGTGTACATTAGTCGTTATTAACCTGATATAGGGCTATAACTGTTCTCCATTTGAGCAAAATGACATCAATCAATGTTATCGATTAAAAATAATTACATTTGTTAAAATAAATTTATCTTATGACAATAAAATTTTTATAAACAAATTTTAAATTGTTTATTTGGTAGAATTTTATTATTGAAAGAACTTTTAAAATGAGGAAAATAAATTCTGAATTTATTCAGATTGTCTTTATAATTTTGTTATTTGAAAAATTTAATCAAAACCTTTTATTTTTGACCAACCTTGTATATAAAGTACGTCGAGATCCACTTCAAATCTTTTTTCAATTGGTACAACTGCATTTATTCACACAGGTGAGTTTATCCAAATCAATAATGGAAATAAAATCTTCTTGATTTGATTTGATTGATTTAGTTTAATAAATAAATCTTTAATTCAAATATCCAGGTAACTATTTATTACACTTTGTTGAATTTTCATTTGTTGACAAACAAACATATGGTTATCACTTAACCTCACTTATTTTTCAAATTTTTGATCTCTAGTCGAACGTGGATTCACCCAAAGCGTTTTATCGACTGAATTTGTTAATTTTTCCTGGCCTTTTTATACATTCTGCCAAAACACTTGACGACTACGTCAAATTTTAGAAAAACAAAATCTACCCGCTATGTTTATGACGTCACATCACCAAAACAGATGTTTATAATTATCATTAATCTTAAATCTAAAAAGATAGAAATGTAGATGGCAAAATAACGATCAAAACAACATAAGACACTTATAGTCTAAAATTTATCATAACTGACAAAATTAACAAAAACGATTGACAATGAAAAAATCTCATTAGAACTTAATTATACACAAAACTCATTAAATCCAACTCTACCTTTACAAAAATGAATACATAACTACACTATGTAACTGATACATATAAAATTTACATAAGAACATCTTTACAATAGAAGAAAAACAAAAATGAAGATTCGTTTCCACGATTCATGAATTCAATGATGCTATACAACCTCCTACACCAAAATCAAGTTAAATGAAATTATAGTCAAACTTGTCCGGCATACAGTCCTCCAAGTGCTTGTGTTCAAATAACGGTGTCAAATGTTATATTAAAATCAACATTTAGAAAAATCGAAGCATATCAGCAAAGCCGAAACCTTCATAAGGATAAATGCTCTTTATTAGTATTCAGGAGATTGTAAGTTTAATGTGTTTATGTAGTCATTACAATATTGACCTAATTTGCATATTTTT
Organism: Agrypnus murinus; assembly: GCA_929113105.1. NCBI lineage: Eukaryota > Metazoa > Arthropoda > Insecta > Coleoptera > Elateridae > Agrypnus > Agrypnus murinus. The sequence goes on along the minus strand of OV816026.1, from coordinate 116,010,063 downwards.
AGTTAAATATAATCCCGAAACTGAATCAGTCACATGGGAAATAGAAAGAATTTCCCTACGTTATCCATCGTTGAACTCAAATCTAATCAAGAAAATTAAATATTCCAGACAAATAAAAAAACCATCCTAACATGTTACTTGGGTTGCATAAAACATGTATTACTATGAAAACAATCTAAATGATTGATATCCTTTTTATAAATTCAGACTTTTTATGTAAACATTGAGGTTACATCTGCATGAAATTTATCCTTCTATAATTTCTGTTTCAAAAATTGTATCTATCTGTAACCTAACATGTAGCTTTTAGATTAAAGGTGCGTTCGGTTTTACGTTTCAAGAGCAGAGTGAGAAGAGTAGATCATGTAGTCACGTGACCAGCGAGTATATGGAATCCAAGATATTATCTAGAACGATATAGAGCACAAAAATCGTCAAGCGTAAAAGTCATGGATAACCTTAAAGAGCGACTTATCTCATTATTTATTATTATTATCTCATCATTTGCTTAAGAAATAATGTTTTGTAATTTTCATCTTTTCTGTTTCCTAAAAAATTCTTGAACACTGCAACCATCGATCTCCATGCCCTCTTTTCTGTTAAATTTAATTTGATTTCGAAATTTGTATCGGCTATCAATTCATAACAAATATTCCCTCTTTTATTTTGGTTTCACTTATCTGAGGGAACTTTGCACGTAGATATAGCCTTCACGAAGTTTTTCATTAATCCTAGCTTAATGTGAAGAGGAGGTATTATAATTTTGTCTTGGTTCACTAAAGGAGAATGTTTTATGTTTGATTTCCCGGCGTGAAGGATGTTCTTCCCTCCCATGCTTGTAACATAATGGTTTTCCTTATCGGGACTGTCCTATAGACACAGAAAACAACAATACTTTGTGTAGCCTTGATGCATTCCCATAAGTACTGTAATGACTTTGAAATCAGCACATATTCTCAAGAATATTTATCGTAATTAACTTTTTCCAGATGTGTCTTCAGATATTCATATGTTTCTTTCATCGATGCGGCATGATCCAGTGGAACAAAAGGGTAGTCGTTTCCATTGTGTAGGAGTACTGCTTTAAGACTTGCTTTGGAGGAATCTATAAACAATCTCCAATCATCTGGACTGTGCTCTATTCCCAGACTCGTGAAAACTCTTTCAATGTCATTGCAGTACACTAAATCACCGTCCACAAAATCCTCATGGCGATGACGAAATGCAGTAACTTTTGTCTCCTTCTCCAAAAGATTCCATTGCTTTAGGCGTGATCCAAGAAGTTCTGCTTGCGATTTTTCTCTCTGGTTGATTAAATGGGGTTGGGTGGACGTGGATGGTAAAAAATCAATATCTTTAGCGGTCTCAATGGGAGATTCTGGGTTATCACTTTCGATATATTCTGATGAAGAGCTTGCTGGGATTTGAGGAATGGGATGATTGCCGTCGTGTGGTCGAGGTCTTCGTGCCGCCGGTGTTTCTACATATTCATAACTCCTTCTTTTGCGAACATTTAGTCCTTGTGTTTTATTATTACAAAAGTAATAGTCGTTGGTATGATCTGTTTGCTCTGTCCATATCATTGGTATACCAAATGGCAAACTTTGTAGTTTTCTTTCTTTCCAATCACACAAGTATTTAGCACAAGTTCTACAGGAATCCCGAAATACACTTCATATATTTCACAAAGGGTAGAAGTAATAGATTTGCCCTTGTTCAAAGGAGTAAACGTACCGCAAACGTAACAAAAGTTATTAGGATTGCTGTTACACCGAGAAGACATTATGAATATTCTTATAAACACTCACAACAAAATTTAATTTTAAACAGATAACTTTTGTTTATAAAATTTGCTAAACATAAAAGTTTGTTGGGTGTTCAGGAACGACTAAATTTAAGATGTTCTATGTCCTCTATTTATATAAGTACACAACCATCCCTTCTTTTAACTCTAATAATAACAAACCAGATGGTTTTGTTCAACATTTTCGTGCAAGGACACACAAAGGCGATAGCCCCATAAATCATTACTGTGGCAAAACCAATCCTAAGAATGTAAATTTTTCTTTGAGTTACTGATCAACACAGGCTATGTGAGAAAAAAAATGTGTCATTCGAACTGTGTAAAATTTGTGAACCTGAAGGGTTTTTATAATAAATACACCAATAACTAAAATTGTTGAATTATTTGCATCCTGGTCACTCTTTTAGGTAAGTAAATGATTTAAAGATACCTCATTTACTTAAATATATTCTTTGTCATGTGAAACAAATAGTTCATAAACATCTTGCAAGATTTTGATTGTTAGGGTAGCACATACATTGTTGTAATATTATTTGATTTATACCGTGATATCAAAAATTATCTTGGTCAAGGGTGGTTATGGAATATAAAACGGTTTCTTAGTTTGACTTAATAATAATGATAATTGACTAATAAATATGCAAAAACTCAAACTAAGACAACCGTTTTATATTCCATAACCACCCTTGACCAAGATAATTTTTGATATCACGGTATTAACTCTTTTATTAGGGCCGGTATTATAAAACTTTTTACTTCCTAGATAAAATTTACTTTGAGAGTACATTCATTTGTTCTGTCAATTTCATATGCAAATTGACAGAATAAGTTAATTTACTCTCAAAGTAAATTTTATCTAGGAAGTAAAAAGTTTTATAATACCGGCCCTTAGACAATTTGAAACAACCCTGTGTACGGCATCTAGATTAGCCTTCAATAAAACAATTCCTCACGACCCTGCGTTCATTTCCTATATACAGCTAACCTGCAATTTCAGAAGTGCAAAACAAACTTTGTTTTACCACATTACCTGGAATTACTAATAAACACTCGTTTTAAAAATTTTCTGCGAAATGCGAACTAGCTTTTAATTTTTAAGTTGTTAAAAAATACATTACATTATCAGAGCTATTTCATCCCCTTGGCCTTGTTATTTCGGAAAATTTGGCTAGAAAATAACAAAACAACGGCTAAAAACAGTAATCAAACAAAATTTTAATAAAAATATATCAGCAATAATTTAACTGAAATCTGCCTAACACTCATTAGAGATGTGTAGTTCAAGACTGAATAGTTTAAAAGAACTATTTATTCTCTTAAAATGATAGTGATTCATTAGACGTGTTTTTTTGGGTTTGGTTCTGGTCCCGGTCGGTGAAACCATTAACCAACCGTGTTCTATTGGAAAACAATGACGTCACATACGACCTGGTTTCAATTTTAATTGCTTTTGGTCTGTCAAATTCAGAACCTGCTCAGGGATTAGGTTCTAAATGCAGGTAAGTTTTGAGACGTGTTTTTTTCGCAATTGGTTCTGGTCTCGGTTCACAGCGGTTGACAGGTATTTGACAGATTTTTTGACAGCGGTTGCTCTTTGGGTCTGTTTGGTTCGGAAGCACTCGGAGTCATGACGTCAAGTGACGTTTTTTCCAGGAACTCAATCGAACGGGTTGGTTCTGAGATTGGTTGCTCTTCATTGTTTACAAACAGTATTCTAACCTTTATTAATAACAATAACTTGCATTTATTAATCTTTTATTATTACGTAGATTTTGAATTCCAAATGCATACTTGACAATAAGTCTATCATAATGTATTCATTTATCATGAAGAAAGACGTCCCCATAAAAGGTGTCATATACATGTCTTAAGTGTCATTTCAACAGAAAGGTAAACTAGGATTAGTGTAGGTTTTTTTATACTGTTATGTACAGAGTTGGATAACAATTACATAAAACTATTACTTTATCGTAGACGATATGTATTTAGATGAATTGGGCATTATATACATATTGAATAATGTACTTTTACAAAGATATGTATTTACATAATCCATTTTCCTTTCTATGACAGTGCAATGGGGCTACTACATATAACAAGTAGATTATGCTCCGTCACACCCTATCATTTATATAACTTCCACATCATAACTATTTAGCTCAAATATGATTGTACTGGATTTTTAAGAATCCTACCCCAATTGAGATTTGGATTCGTTCCTTGGATTGAGAGACAAGCTCTCTACCACTTACTCAGGGAGGGCCTTGCCTTTGGAAAAAATAACGTATTACTGCACAAATGGTTATAGAACAGCAAATAGAAATAACATGTACAGTACAGTAAATTTTTAGGATAAAAGTTGTACATTTAATAGAACATAATGTTTATACATTATCTTCTCATGTATAAAATCCTGCCAAAGCAGTGCATTTTTAGTACCACAGTAATACTAAATACACATAATACTTTACCGAGTTAATATTCTAACTCGTTAAATAAATATTCTAAAACACTAGCCGTTATGTATTTTGCATGTATTTCATTCAATCACTAGATATGAAATGAATATTATTACTTATTATACACTATTATAGAATGGGTATAAAATCCCAATATCTTGTACTACAGTGGATGTATACTTTTAACTAAACCAAGTCAGTATATGATATATAATATAAACTGTTACACATGAGTAATTAATGTTAACAATGAACCTAATATACATAAATATACAGTGGATAAATTAATTAACTACAACTAGATAATGAGCATAAGTCTAATCTTTTTCACACAATGTGCAGTATATTTGTCTCGATTACAGTCTCTTCTTCAATGCGTGGGACTCTTTTAGCCCTATTAGTAAAACAACTATTTTGTTTCTAGTAGGTTTTATGATTCAATTACTGTAAGTAGCTGGGTCTGTTTGCAACAGCTGGTTGGAAATTATTTAGTTCGTAATTAAATAGTAGTTACCTGCAACAAAAAATACAATTGTTTTCTCCAAATGTTTCTAAACTTGGTAGACAAATAACTATAGACATCTATTACAACTAGCAGTACTACGTACACATTCTGTAATTATGTTTTTCTTCAACAACCCTTTGCATAATTCTTCTGTAATATCTCTTATCACTGTAGTATTTTCAACTCATATTTGTTTGTACGAAGGTAAGATTATATTGTTCTTATTAATTCTTTGCTGTTTCACTTATCTCTTCCATTTATCATTTGTATTTGAAGTACCTTCTACTTTGCACGTACCTCACCGGCAGTGTAGTCGGTACATGGTAAACCAACAGACCTAAAATAGTTTTATGTAATTGTTATCCAACTCTGTACATAACAGTATAAAAAAACCTACACTAATCCTAGTTTACCTTTCTGTTGAAATGACACTTAAGACATGTATATGACACCTTTTATGGGGACGTCTTTCTTCATGATAAATGAATACATTATGATAGACTTATTGTCAAGTATGCATTTGGAATTCAAAATCTACGTAATAATAAAAGATTAATAAATGCAAGTTATTGTTATTAATAAAGGTTAGAATACTGTTTGTAAACAATGAAGAGCAACCGATCTCAGAACCAACCCGTTCGATTGAGTTCCTGGAAAAAACGTCACTTGACGTCATGACTCCGAGTGCTTCCGAACCAAACAGACCCGAAGAGCAACCGCTGTCAAAAAATCTGTCAAATACCTGTCAACCGCTGTGAACCGAGACCAGAACCAATTGCGAAAAAAACACGTCTATTATTATCCTAGCAAATACTTCATTTCGAACTATTATGTTTCCGAGTCGAATGATTTCTTTTTTGCGCTCTCTACTTCAGCAGGAAAGGTATTCTATTCTGGGTTTCATGATCAAATGAATGACCATTTTTAAATATCTTGATTCTGCTATGAATATGACAGTAAATTAAACGAATTAATGAATGATTATGTAATACAGCATGTATTCTATTCTTAGAAATATAAATACGTACCTATAGCAAAGTTACATAGTAATAAGATCCATAAGTTTCTGGACCAGGGCAGAAGGAAGGTAAAATTTTCATATAATGTGCAAATATTAATTCAAATTAGTTTAACAAAAACGTATTTAGAATACTGAAATATTAATCTAAAGAATATTTGATTATTAATACTATATTAATTAGTTCAAAGTGTAGTAATACTAACATTAAATAAATGGACATTCTAGTTCCGAATTGTTAAGCTTGATTATACAGCGTGTCCGGCGTTAGAACGCATTAATTTTAAGGGGTGATAGAAGACATCAAAAGGAACAAAGAAGTCTTATACAACTTTGTTCTAGAACGTACTACTTTTACAGAAAAAAATAAGAAAGTTGGAAACTTTAACATAATTTTGCCGCGTTAATAGTTGTACTTTAATTATGGCGCTTTGTCAGCAGATGCATCTCATCTATCACAACAACAAACCTTAATAACGTTTTATCCTATCGTATGTCGTTTCCGCGTAAAAGTGGATTATTTTTACAATTAAAAATTTATTTTACTCAATTAAGAAACGTGACAACCCTGTAAAGTTTGTAATAAAATTTGTCCACATCCGCACAAAATGCGGATTGGACATCTTGACATTGAAATAAAGCACGTCTTGCTTACAACCTTATTTACGAATATTTGGGTCAATGTCTCGTGACATTTTTGTAAATAATACCCTTGAGGTAATACTGCGTTTGTAGTTCGTTGAACTTAGAAATAATAATTTGTCAATAACGCAATTCGCAACTTGCTGTTTATTTAAGGAGGATACAGCGAAATGTAAAAATGTAGAGAATGGCGTGAAATTTAAACCTCGAGTTCTTTGACACTTATTCTATTCGGTAACTTTTTTTTATAATCTTCTTGTGTACCATTACCGAGAAAAATGGAAAATAAAATCCAGAATTTAACATGGGTTCTTATGGAGACCATCTAACCTTTAGCAGTTTTAACGAAAAATTATGATGAAGAAATGTAGGGAATCTGATAAAAAACTAAAATGACATACTCTCATATTCGAAGAACAATGCTGCCCAATATTTTTGAAATATTGTGTCTAGTTAATGCACAATAATAATTTAAAGTAAACAAAACAAGAATTTTTCACGACATATGTGGAAAGACAGCAGAGATGTGACAACACCTCATAGCGCGCGAATTCAAATAACAGAACAGAAAGATGACATATAATGACTGTTATAATAATCTATATTTTATTGTATTAACTAATAATCATATATTTTATTAATCAAATTATGTTGAACAATTCAGTCTTCTGCGTTAATAATATCAGAATACAAATGTTAATTCGACGGAAATATTGCAAAATGTAAAATTACCTTTTGCAATGTGATGAATACAATTTATCACCACTATCAGAATATCCACGAAATCAGTAAAGAAACACACTAATTTTAAAAATATATGTATTAAACTTCAACAACTTTTTATATATTTCTTGTATCTGCTTAGCAGATTGTAATCTTTAGACTATACAAAAGTTAAAAAATAGAATATTCCCATCTGTAATTGCATACAAAATTACAAAACATTCAACATGTTTCCACTTATATTTTGGGATTGACATTTGGAGGTTAGGATGTCAACTCAATCGAAAGCTGAAACCTAACACTGCTACCAACAAAATCGATTGATTTCTTTGAGGTGTTGCCACGATTCTTAACCTATTTACATTTATATTTACACTTTCAACAATTAAACAAATGCACTCCAATCGACTTAAATTATTTTAATATATACAAATAATTAATAAATGCATTATAGGCATTCATAATAAAATGATTTTATTCAGTTTTAAGAATGTTAATTTATTTTTTTATCGATTGGTATTTCTTGTTAGAGCCTATGTAAAAGCATAGGAGATATCCCCTTGCCCTTCACCCCGCAAAGATCCGCTGTAACCTCCTTAATAACAGTTTTTAATGATTTTATAAGAGAATATCTTTTAAAGAGAAGATTTATCTAATTAGGTTAAGGGATTTTGTTGACACATTGTTTTTGGCTACATTAAAAAAATCTTTAATTTTATGGTAATTAGGTGTCTTAATCAATTTTTTTTACATAAGATAGTATTTTTTAATAAAAAAACAAATACGTCAAGACATTTTGAAAATATTCCGGAAATTAATAAATATAAAATGTAGGTCAATTATTGTCTTATTTTTACAGTTGGTTTGTTATGATTCAGCATGTTTTTAATTAACCTACAAACTTTGTTTACGGAAACAGTTCGGATTACAATTTTCATAGAACTAGCCCCGACTAATCTGCTTTGGATGTTTATTATTTTGATTTCATTTCGTATTTCAAACAATTGTTTATATACCATAATTAGTAAAATAAAGTATATCTTTATCTCTGTTGTCAATGACAGATATCTTTATATCCGTTGTCAATGACACCGGAGTTCAAGACGTTCTTGATCTCCGTTGTTGTTGGCAACGTAAATACAATAAATTCGGATGAATTTTAAAAGGGAGAAATTAGGATTGAAATACGAAATAAAATAAAACAACTTATGCAATACGGAGATCAAGCTTCTTTAAATCTTCGAAGATGTTATAACGCCTCGGCTGGCGCCTCAGCCTTACAATACATCTTCTCGGATTTAAAGTATCGCTTGATCTCCTAATTACATAATATATATTAAACGGCGACTGTCATCATCAGTTTGTTTGTTTGGTTTTCTAAAACAAGGTCAAGACTCAGCTGCGATTATACTTGAGCGAGGTTGCCAGATATGGCGATGGTTTTTTGTAAATTACTCGAAAGCCTATTAACATAGAAAAAATATTATTAGACTTTTTTGTTCCTTTTGATATCTTCGCCCCTTAAAATTAATGCGTTCTAACTCAGGACACCCTGTATAGATGAGCTGATTCCCTAAACAAAAACCCTGAGCTGAGGGATAGGGATATTTGTCGGTAGCGGCAATGCATTAAGTACAGTGAAGCTCGCTAATTCGGACTAATTAAAACGGGCAATCCGAATCATCGCGGTTTCCGGATTACCGCGTCTGTAGAGTTACAACGTTTTATTTGTAACTAAATGCAATTAAAACATTCTGCAAAAACATTTATTTTAAAATAAATAAAACTACAAAAATATTTACGCAAAAACTGTTTTAAAAACACAAAAAATAATATTCCGCATTAACATGTCATTAAAAAAAGGCGGTGATTTTTGCTTGTTTCGCTTTTTGAACTTAATACGTTAGATATGATTTTTTTTAAATCTTCCGGCATCACAATTGTTTCAAATTTTTTACCGCCCAGTGCAAAGCCACCGCTTTGCAACTGTTTCTTACATGGCTTCACTGCGTGCGAATCACTGAACAGCTTTTCTCCCGCACACTGAAAAAAATGTTCAGGTTAAATTAACCAAAAATGATTTACCGGTGATTGACGGTATTTACCATACCGTGTTAGGTTGTTTCAGCCTTGCATACGGTTGAAATAGTCTTAATAGTATAGTTAGATATACGAAATGAGACAGTTAGAAATAAAGCTCATATAGTTAAATCAACCTAGTAGACTACTAAAAGCAACTCACGATGTAGTTGCATTAGCTTGGATTTTCTGGCTGATGTAATAATATTGGATACTAAAATATACCTATCCCAAGCAGCATTTTTAGTCGTCGCTACGTACCAGCAACTACCGGTAGAACTATTAAGTTTTAGCCACTAGTCACAAGCACGTAATTGCTACGGTTTTGTTACGTGCCTGGAACCAAAATGGGGAACAATTTTTGGGTAGCAGGTACGTGGCGGCGTAGTAATTGCTACTTTCGTGGAACTTCTTTTCTCTTTGACACATCATGTCGCGTGGTTGCTCTCTCTCTTGCTCTTGCAACTTAACAAATATTCTATCATTTTCTATACTATATAATGCTGGATCGTGTCACAAAATGAATTACCAGTTTATTTGTAATACGTACTTAATATAAAGAGCGATGAAATGTTTGATTATTTTGTCATTCCAGTACACCAAAATTATAAACCATTGCAACTTTTCTGTTAAATATGATGATGATAGATCGAAAAATAACAACGCGCCTTCTTTAAATATATTTTTTAGTAAAAAATGTCTTGAATAAAACATGATAAATACACACGAAATACTTATAAGTTAATAAACATGATAGAAACCATTTTTATATTATTCCTGTTATGTTCTTTTATGTGTTTAAATAAAAGATACTCAATTATTGTTATTAATTAACTTTATTAATATTGAGTGAGCAGGGCGAATTACATACACAATGCATATACTGTAGAAGACGTGTATCCTCCAAGCCGGCTCGAGTGTTACTGACGCTCGCCGGCGACGCGGGCCAGGATTGGTTAGTTACATCACTACAAATAAATGTTGCCAACTTCAAGCTACATACATAACAATCCCTAAGGCACAATTTGGCACCAATTTGTTATTTTTATTGATGGTTATATAGTAAAACATCTATTAACAATCATAACAAATTGCAAATTGATTAATGATTATTGATTAAACCAACATTTTACAAGTAAATATGGAGATGGAGTAGTTTACGAAAAATTACTTTAGTGTGATTCTCCTGGGTAGCAAAAACGTAAGTGTTACATTCAATACTACTGTAAGGTTTTAAAAACTTTAAAGTAGCTTCGGGCAAGTTACTGCTACAATCATAATACCACTTTGAAGTTGCAACAACTTTAAAGTAAGTATACTAAGTGGCAATACCGTTCCACATACTTTAATAGTTACTCAGAAGTAATGAAACTACATAGTTCCAATAAATAGTAGAAACAACTACACAATTACTAAAATATTCCGAATTGAAGAAATTAAACCTATAAAGTCATAAATTTAGTTGCAGTTACGTAACAACTGCTCAATCAAAGTTCCGATCTCAGTTACTGCTACTTAAATGCTGCTTGGGATATGTCAAGTTAAGTCGGCATCTTTCAAAGGTGGAATCAGCTACATATGATAGCAGTCATGACCATTGCATATAATTAAAATACCATTCTGTTTAGTTGATTTTACCCATCAATTCAAGTTCACATTACTATATTTTCTGGTTGTTTCTACCAGATGACATTGGTGATTTCAACTCACTATTTTTGGTAGTTTGCCTAATTTTCTCTTCATAATCTCCAAATTTCCCCCACTCTCTCAAAATCCTATTTTAAGCTAATTCTAGGAGAAACCCTGTAATGAGATGGAAGGAAAATGCACATTGAAAATATGAATGTTTTCAATTTTTACACTTCTACTACATTTCAATGTGTATTACCTTCATCTGCTATATAAGTTTTTCTCACAGAGATAGCTGAAAATATTTTCAATAACTGATGGAAATCTAGTAATTCTGAAGAGCAAATCTGGCTAACTAGCAATAGTGAGTTCAAGTCACCAATATCATACTTACACAAAAAAAAGTTGAAAAAAAACAAATTGAATAAAAAAACTGTTATTGTTCAAAAATGAAGGCAAGACAAATAAAATAAAACGGTGTTTACTTAAAAAACTTGCATTAGAATAATTAATCATATTGTATTCATTATAGTCAACATCCTGAAATAATTATGCAAGAAATTATAATTATGATAACATGTGATAATTATAAGTACAAATTAAAGATTCCTATAAAAATCAAAATCTAAAGACGCGACTTTTTTCCTTGGTTCCTCTCTTGCTCTTCGTTAACTATAAGGTGGCATAATCTCTTTCTGGCTGTCTGATCTAGGATACCTTTCTCGAAGTACAGATCTAATCAGGCTCTGCCCTGTGGGGTTAGTTGCAATGTTACAGCATATACTTCCTGCAATTAAAAGAGAACATTATTCAAATTTCAAAAATGATAGGTATGTCAAAAATATTGAAGTAAAAAATAATAGTCAAATCACTATAGTACAGTCAAATTAGAAAAAGTAGCCGAAAGTCGAGGTAAGTCCGTGGATTTTTGCATAGGGCTCCCTTGTGGGTTGTTAAATCATCCCCTCAAAGTCAACACCTGTAGGTGGTGAGCTCGAAGAGATAATGAGCGTAAACCACGCACCCTACCGGTTTTTGTCGTTTTTCTAGAAAACTGTTAGATTTATTTAGATGGAGATTAGGATAATGCTTATTAAATCCCTACCAAAAATGCTTTTTCGTACCTCGCCTTTGTTTTCTGTATTCGAAGAAAGAAGGTATGCCATACATGGATCAGCTATTTGCACCAGTAAATTTGCTCAAGAAACTTTCGGGCGTAACTTTTTATGGTCTCATATTCGTCATGAAGTAGTTAAGAAAAATTTGTTGAGATCCGGACGCGATCATGGTCTAGCAGTGGCGTGCGGTCCATGGAAGCAATGCTTCCCTTAAGAATTTATTAAAAATAAAAATCAATGCTAACAAAAATATTTTTATAAAATTATGGTTATCGTTTATTTAAATTTGTAATATTTAATCAACCTAAAGTTCAATATGAATTCCGTACAGCAAAAAGTATAATTATTTAGAGTACTATTTTAAATTAGGCTCAAAAAACTTGCGCGGAAAAGTAATACCGATTCAAATGTGTAACATACACTGCATATAAGCACTATTTTCGTTGCTTACTGCTCTTCTCCTCGATGAGTCCGCGCATAGTGGTGCGGTTGACATCGTATAAGATCGTTATTTTTAAGTGTGCTCCGTGCCTAAATGTTCGTTTATTAATATTTGGTTATTTGTTCGATTTAGTGTTACTTAAGTAATGTAAATCTGTGAATGAAACTGTATTTTGAAACATTTTATTATTTCAATTTATATAAGTTGGAATTTTTTAAAGACAAATAATTCTATTTATTTGGTCTGTACGCAAATTTAAAATTGCATTATCGTCATGACTGCAAATTCAGCTGCTTCGGTGAAAGGTTCGAGTACTTCCGATACATCCGAATCGCCACGATTTTGTGGTTCAGTTTGAGATAAAGAATTTTCTGCATACCGTGTTGGAGAGATATTACAAATTAATTTAGAAAGATAGATCAAAACCAGAACTTTCAAATTTAATAACAAAGATTAAAACCTGCATCAGGTATTTTACTTAAAAAGATCGGAAAATCGAGTTGAATTATAAATACATAGTAGTAGTTTTTTAAAATAAAGAATAATAGCCAACAAATTCCATAAGTATAAAGTGTAACACTTCTTTGAAAAACTTTTAAGCTTAATAATTATAACACTGTTTTTTTATTGTACCTAGCATGGGCGGATCCAGAGAATTATTTTGGGGGGAGGATTTTTAGAAAAATAATTGTTTTAACAAATAGTAATTAAACAAACATTATTTGTTTCTATCCTATGTATACTTATTTCTAAATTTGGGGGGATTTCTCCCATTACCCCCCTCCCCGTGAATCCACGCCTGTACCTAGGTATATTAAAATTAAAATCGTGGTTGCTTCCCAAGCCTAAATTCTCACTGCACGCCACTGTGGTCTGGTCATCTTTTACCTTAGCATATCTTCGTCAAAACCCTTCAGGCGAGATTATCGATATTATTGGTGCCAGTCGGCTGAAAAATTCGTATTAGCAAGTTAATTCTTAGGAGAGTACACTGTACCAGTTAATTTTTGTATCCAACCCAATACGTACAGGGTGTTTCGCCTATTTTGAAATCCTAATTTTCTTTATTTATAAGACCTTGGTATCGAGTAAATTTTTTTCTTGAATGATTTTTGATGTAAAATTGAAATACACGATTTAATTCCTGACTTGCTATTATTGTACGGGCGCCACAGTAAGGCAACAGTTTCGTTTTAAATCGTATATTTCAGTTTTACAGCAAAAATCATTCACGAAAAAAATTTACTGATCTTATAAATAAAGGAGATTAGGATTTCAAAACAAGCGAAACACCTTTCCATAATGGGTTGAATAAAAAAATTGACTAGTACAGTGTACTCTCCTAAGAATTAACTTGCCAAAACGAATTTTTCAGCCAACTGGCACCAAGAATATCGATAATCTCGCCTTATGGGTTTTGACAAAGGGATTTAAGTAAGCTTTATTTTACCTAATCTCCTTCATCTCGATAAACCTAATAATTTTTGAGAAAAACGACAAAAACCGTTAGGGGGCGTGGTTTACCCTTATTATCTCTTCGAGCTCACCACCTACAGGTGTCTCTTATAATCTCGAGGTAAGGAATATTTTGAAAAGTGCCCCGAGTCACAGATGAGGAATAATTTTCTGTAAACATTCCTGATCGAGACAGAATTTCTGGTTAATAATTCCAGCGCGTGTGAGATTCGGTACGAAAATTTCACACCAAACTTCAAATTCAAAAAAATAAAATATGAAAATAAATAGAAATTTCCAGTGTAATTACCTCCTGTCAATCAAAATAAGACTATCCTAGTGGTCAAAAAATACTGGTGCGGAATTTTCTAAGATATGTATTTCTGTTTAAAGAAGTTTAGATTGTTATACAGTGATCATGAAACAGTTGAACCAACTGGAGGCAGCGGTGAAACACTTTACCCTAAGCAATGTGTTAAATTACTGAAATATCACAACTATTAATACTCACACTCTCATTATTCCCTTCGACCTGGGAGATGGTGTAGGAATGCTGTATGTATCTGCGGCAGGATCCAAAGAAATACGATCCTGGCTGAAGGATGGATTAGAACTATAGGTTGCCTCAGATTGACTTTGAGTAGTGCTGGTGAACTGACCAACTGGTGATGGCAAGTCTCCAATATCTACGTTCTGAAGATCACTCGTAGCAGCTGACTGAAAAAGAACAATGTAATTCTGTTACTGTAATAAATAGTAATTATTAGTTCTACTATAATAAGTTCAGTCTATAATACTACATTTCTTATGGCAACATTTCGAGAGCCCCCCCCCCCCTTGCAGAGACCAGGTCCAGAAATGTTTATTTAAAAGGTTATTGCCCAAAAACTATTAAAAATCACGTGTTTACGTTGTAGATATTTAAATTTCAAACGTACTAACCTTCCTTATTGCTGTCCCTTGGAATGTAGATTTCCACTGCTATAGGTTAAACATAAAAACAGAGCGGTCCCCTGCAGCCGGTATCAAATCTCGGACGATATCTGCTGTCAGGCATTTCTCTAGTAACAATAGACGGCAGAATTAATTTTCAATAACAATGAAGTAGTGAGAAGTTCAACTTATAAAGAATGAAATACGTTAAAATGATGCTTAAAAACAAATGCAAGATAATTCCGAAGAATCCATCTTTACACCTAGAAATTTGATGGGTTTGCTCTTTAAAAATTTATGAATTCTAGAACTGTGGAACAGGTTATTAACGTACATAAATTACCGTAAAATGGGGTGAAATAACAACACTTTCTAACCATTCGGTCTTCTTAATTCGGAAACCGAATTTTTGTTGTATTAACTAAAATAGCCAAAAGTCTGATCTTATCTTGAGGGTTAAGGGTGTCCTGCAGACCTCCTGCAATTTCTTAACGAGAGAGTTAATAAACTTCAGAGAAGGACGAACATATTTTTGTGATATTTGGTGCGTTCGGCTTTTCAACTCTTTTAACACTTTTTACTCTAATCACCCCCTCGCCGTTCGTTTATTCCAAAAAGTGCAAACAGAGCTCGCCGGTGAGCGTTTGTTTAATACAGAGCAGAGTGAAAAGAATGCACTCCATTAGTACCACCTCGGGAAGGAGGAACTTGTGGAGTGCACATAAAACTTCAAAGGTCTGTGGATCCATTCGAAAATGTGTTTTAAATTGTCTAGTGTTCATGTGTGGCACTGTGGATTCTGCATATTGATCTATTTTTTCAACAACAGTTTCCTCATCTTCATCTGTAGAATCGTAAAATATTTCACGAGCAAAATGCACAATTGGTAAAAGAAAATTCATAATATGGCTGAACAACTACAATCTTCGAATCTAACCTTACATTTCACAATTTGACAGAAATACCCAGAGTGCAACGAACTCTGGGATACCCTTTTCGTTCGGTTATGAATGGTTCATATACACCCCATGAACTCTTGATCCACTCCTGCATCTACACCACTCCGTCCCGTGCACAAATTTCCGAACGCACCTATATTATTATATATAAATCAGCATTGTATTTCTTGCTAACATTTAATAGCTGCTGACGTAACGCAGTCGAAGATACGTTACGGGATAGATGTTTTGCGGGCGATAGTTATATCTTATCGTTTTAAATTACCCAAACAGTCTTGGATATAAAATAAACACGTTTTTATACTATTGTATGTTTTATAGTATGCTACTGCTGTATGTATTATTATTGAAATTATTTAAATATTTCTCATTTCTAGACAATCAGAGTTTTATTTTTTGAAATCTGACTTTTGAAGTTTTCTATTTTTCTCGAAGACCCGCCTTTATACCTATGCTATGTTAGCAATAAATTCCATCCATACATATTGTTTTTTAATTCCTCAAACGACTAATTTAAAATTTTTAACTTGATTTAAATTTTTATAGAAAATCTCAAAAGATCAATCAGTTTATTAAACACAAAACAGATGAAAAAACTATTCTGAATAAACTGATAGAAAAAGCAATTCAAGATCTATTAGGAATATGCTATGCGTATGTAATGTAATAATGGGTCATGTGAATAAAAGTAGTAAAAGCTTTTATGTCCGATTGCATTATAAAGTGCTGTTTATTGTATTGTTTTGCGGCAGTGAACTGGCTTATTATTGTACTCGTAAAATAAAGTGGTAGTAGTAAAATAAAGTATATAGTAGTAAAATAAAGTATGACAACTGTATATTACATGTCAAATTTTCTTCTGTCAAGAATAGATGTCAAATTTATAAACTGATTTTCTTTTGATAATTACTCGATTTTAGGAATCGAACATAAAGCTTTGTATGCAACTCTTACATAATCGGACCTTATAGACTCGCCCTTTTTATAGGCCTTGCTCGCTTCGCTCGCTCGGCCATAAACTGGGCTTGTCAATAATGTCCTACATTATGTACTTGATACATAAATAGCTATTATGTCCGATTGCATTATAAAGTGCTGTTTATTGTATTGTTTTGCGGCAGTGAACTGGCTTATTATTGTACTCGTAAAATAAAGTGGTAGTAGTAAAATAAAGTATATAGTAGTAAAATAAAGTATGACAATTGTATATTACATGTCAAATTTTCTTCTGTCAAGAATAGATGTCAAATTTATAAACTGATTTTTTTTTTATAATTACCCAATTTTAGGAATCAAACATAAAGCTTTGTATGCAACTCTTACATAATCGGACCTTATAGACTCGCCCTTTTTATAGGCCTTGCTCGCTTCGCTCGCTCGGCCATAAACTGGGCTTGTCAATAATGTCCTACATTATGTACTTGATACATAAATAGCTATTACTATGTATGTATCTATGATATTCTTATCGATTAAAAATCATATTTGTATTATTTTATTAACAGTAGGAAAAGCATTAATTCGCTACATTTTATTCACATAATAAAAGTGTTATAAAAAACATGTCAACTAAATATTCACAGTGCGAGACTTTTCGTATCGTAGAGTTTTTCTTTTGGAATGGAAAGTTTTTTGGAAAGACTTTAAATTTTAAAGTTTGAGAACTATTAGGGTATTGCAGTGGCTTGAAAATTATTAAAAAGTACCTAAAGATATAGTTTTTGATGTGGTTTTGGGCTTGTTTGAAAGGAAATTGAAAGTAGATACAAACACAAATACTGCGTCCGGCAAAAGGATTGAACGTTTTTAAAAAATTGCTATGGAAATACTGTTTATTTGATAAACGTCAAATAGTGATAAATTTGTATTTTATTGTTGACGGTTTTGTGTTACAATGTACAATGTCTTTGTTGTAAATTCGTTTATTCTGATCCAGTCGTTTTCGTCATGATCTTAATTTGCCAGAACGCACTAAAGTTCCAACAAGAAATTCCATCTTTAGATGGATAAGCGATTTCAACGAAAAGGGCAGTGTAAGCTCAGAATTATCTGTCGTACCCGTACAGTTGGTACACAAGGGAGTATTGACAGCGTCAGAGTAGCAGTTGAGCGGAGTCTACAACTTTTGCAATTCGGCACTCGATTGCACCTCGAATTTCAGAGCGAAATTTTCGATGAATCTTACATCTGGATTTGGAATTCCGTCCGTATAAGATACAGATAGTCCAGAGGCTGAATCCTATTGATAAAGTTAAGAACCTCAATTTCTGCAACCAATTTCTGTAAACATTGAACAACAATGCAGAAATTTTTTATAAACTGATCATGTATGAGGAAGCTCACTTCCAGCTTAGTGGGTACGTTAATCAGCAGAACCCACTTCATGACCAAAAGGTAACAGTGTGGTGTGGAGTGTCCACATTTGGTGTGACCGGGTCATACTTTTTTGAAGAAAGCGGCCACATTGTTACAGTCAATGCAGTTTGGTATGTTGAAAAGTTGGAAACATTTGTGGCTGCGGAGTTCCAAAGAATGGATTAAAATGAAGCATGATTCCAACAGGACAGCGTCAGAGCGGATGTTTTCAAATCGCCTAATTTCAAGGTTTGGTGACATTGTATGGCTCACAAGATCACCGGACCTAATAGTCCCGGATTTTTTTCTGTGGAGATTCTTAAAATGTAAATGTACTCTGCCCATCCCCAAACATTTCTTGACCTTAAAAAGAGGATTCGTGAAGAGATAAATTCGATAAACAAAGATTTACTCAGAAACGATATGCTCAATTTGAGGATTAGATTGCAGCAATGAATAGAAGAAGACGGTGGTCATCTTAGGGATCTGATCTTTGCAAACTAAAAGTGTTATAACAGATTTCCAGAATTATACTTTTAGTTTTAGTAACAATTAGTCCAAATATATTGTTTGTTTCTTTACAGTGGCCGATTAAAAACAGTACAATCCTATTGCGGGACCCAGAATAAGTAATATTTTTGCACCAACAGGTTTTAAAATGCATTTAAAGCGGTAATTTGATTGGGGGATAAGGAGAGAGGGGACAGAGAGCGTTATAGTTCACAGTAAATTTTTTTCCAAATGTTTTTCAAAAAGAAAAAGATATCAATGTCTCTCACAACACATTTTTTTAATAGCCACTTTGAATATTGTGAGAAGCAGTTAGTTTCAGAGTCTGATGAGCATGGCGACGATTTCATTAAGTTGCAATGCCTATGGAAATTCGATACAGTACAGTAAAATGAAATTCCATGTTAGGGGGATTTGTGTTTGTGGCTAAGGAGTCTCTCCTTACGCGGAGGATAGCGAAGATGATGTCAACACATCCAACTCATACATACAAATCAGAAAGAAGCCAAAAAGGAAAAAGAAGAAAATAGAACAATAGAGTTAAGTAAAAATTGAATATTGAACACAATTAAAACAAAATAAAAACATAGATTCATAATTCAGCATTTAATTCAAAAAATTCATTTTTCCATGAAAAAACATTGCTATCAGTCTAAAATTGCAATATAATAAGGGACGTTCGGAGAACATTCTTTATGAAAAAGAAACGCCCTGTGTCACCTTTTTAACCCATCCTCCAATCAAATTAGCGCTTTAAATGCATTTAAAAGCGACCTTTAATGGTGTAAAAATTTTACTTATATTTGTTTTTGTACCTCCTTTCAATTTCCTTTCAAAGCCCAAAAATACCTCGAAAACTATAATTTAGGTACTTATCCAAATTTCTCAAGCCAATGCAATACCATGATAGTTCTCAAACATTCATTCTATTATTTTTAATGGAGCTTAAATAAAAAGTAACTTTCTCAAAATTGACACTTATAAAAAACTATTTGAGATCAACGATGAGTCAATCGAGGCTTTCCGGCTTAGCTTTATTGTCTATTGGAAATAACATCTGAAATTGATTTTGAAGATGTTATAAATGAGTTTGCTGCTTTAAAATGTAGAAGAAAATTGTTGTAAAAGAGACATAGAATCATAGTCAGTCATTTTTGTTCTTATTCAATATTGTAATCTTTCGTGCAATAAATAAAATAGTACATTTGTTAGTGATTTTATTGTTTTATTATTGTAAAACTTGATTTGCTTTATTGTATTGTTTGTTTTCTTGTGTTATTGTATAACTCTCTAAATTTTCGTTAATTTATAGGATTTATAACCTTTTTTACATCTAAGTATAGGGGTGATACCATTACTTCTGCCCCGGGTGACACCCACCCTAGCTACGCCACTGCATGTTATGTAAACATTTTATTTGCGCGAATGATATAATAATTCAGTTTCCAACGTCTTTTACAAAGTTAAAAAACAAAACTTCCTCACTTATTTTGTAGGAAATTTAGCGTACTTTTAGGCTGTAAAAAACATTTTTCGATAAAAGTTGTCAAACATATTTGCTATGGTACTTTTACGAGGCACTATAGCATTACGTATAGCATGTTTCTTGTGATTTGCCCACCGTCCTTTAAAAGGACGTTTTCAGTTTAATTTATTGCTAGTTATTCTAAGCCCAAGAGATGTCATCAAAGTAGATAATTGTACTAATGACTTCATTTGATCGGATGATTTCGTTATTTTAACGGTTTTTGTAACAGTACATTTAATGACAAATTTCCATTGTTGTAACTACGAAGCACTTAACCAGTTGGGCAAATTTGCAAAAGTGATACCGCTTTTCACTATGATCGATGAAACATTTTTGGAAAATGCACCTTACTCTGAATATCATAGTCGATGAAGCCATGGTGCCTTATATTGGTAGGCACCCGTGCAAGCAAGTTATAAATGCCAAACCGATTAGGTATGGCTTCACATTTTGGGTTGGTGCTACTGACAAAGGATATACAGCATTGTTGAACCCTAGCAGGGATCCAACAGTAAAATAAGGAACGAATATAAGGAATTGAGAAGGAATGAGTCCGTGGGTGGTTTTAGAATATGCAAAAGTTCTTCTTTCTAACTGAAAATTTTGCTACCATCTGTATTTTGACAATTTTTTCACTACTACTATATCATGATTGGATGGACTGGCTAAACTCGGTGTTAGAGGTACCGGGACAATTCGTGAGAACAGAATTAGAGTTACTGGAACGACTAGTGAAAAAAATGATGAGAAATAAAAAAAACATACATAATATCGTATAAAATATAATAGTACTATCGTATATTTGTGGCACACTGGATTTTCTTTTTTATTTTTCTCTATTTATATAGTACCTCTACTATTAAGAAAACGTCAAGGACTAAAAGTATTTCGCAAAAAAAGAAATTGGGCAAGAAATATCTGGGTTAAGAAAGATTATAGTTTTTCCAACTGTTTTGTTATGAAATGTTTTTTAAATTTTGAAAAATAAAAAAAAAATTGTAGATGAGATTGATTGCTAACGTAACATAGCCAAAGATTATATTTGTTTTTTCTTATTTTATTATACTTTTCATCAGATACGTTTATCAGAAACGCAAAAAGATTAATGCTAGAATTTTAAAATAATTTTAATTTTTATAATTTTAGTACGTTTTATACAATGCGCGTATAAAATCTGGAACTATCCAAAGAAATCTTTTATTAAATATTTTGAGAAAAATCCTCGAACACATCGATTTTTATCTTAAATGAGACATATTTTAATGTAATTGTTATTTGTAGATGGTCTAGTGTTTCATAGTTACGACGATAGCGAAAATTTTTTTAATTGGAAACCCTAATTTCTTATGATTGATTTGGAAAGATACTACAATTCTAAGACCAAATATGCTAAAAAAGTATGATACTGTATTAAGAAATTTCCGAGATAATTACTTTTAAGTTTTAAAACAAAAATTAAAAAACAATTCAGAGTTCCTAGAATTGCATTATCTTTCCAAATCCATCATAAAAAATTAGGGTTTCCATTTAAAAAAATTTTCACTATCGCCAATACTCAGAAACAAAAGACGATCTACAAATAATAATTACACTAAAATATGTCTCATTTAAGATAAAAATCGACGTGTTCGAGGATTTTTTCAAAAATATTTAATAAAAGGTTTATTTCGATAGTTCCAGACTTTATACGCGCACGGTACCGTCTATATTTTATTAATTTTAATTTTGTGTTGTAATGCACACAAATGATTAATTTTCATAAATAAATTTAAAATTTTTGTAACCTTCTTATTCTAGTACGGAAATTTCAATTAATTTTTCTTTCTAGATTAATTCATTTTTATTCGCAGGATGCGAATAAAAAATGCACCTATTATTAATATTTCTGTGCGAGTGTTATTGTATTTATCAAGTATTTATCACTTGAAATGTATATAACAACAGAACAACAGTAATTAGTTTTCAAGGTTTATAAATAAATTAATTATAATAAACTATGAGGTAGATTTAATATAAGGTAATGCATATTAACCAAATTTATAAAGAATTTCATACTAAGTACTAGTCAATTTCTTTATAGTTTTTAAAACGTATTGAATTTCCCTTCATGCATTTTGTAAGTGATACTGTCTCGACGGAATGTCGCCTGGGTGCCTGATTAAAATATCCGAGAATTATACTACTGTTAGCCCCTAATGTTAGATAATTTCGAAGCTCCTCTGTTAATTGGATTGCCTATTTTCCATTTTTTATTTTAATAACTATTAACTTTTAAACAAATTCATAAAATCAGCCTAGTACAAAAAATAACATGTTTGCAAATTAAAGTAAAACCACAATCCTGGCTGTATTACCCGTTGAGAAAAACTATTATAAATTTTTTTTTCTAAATTAACCTATTTTAACTGTGTGAACCAAATTTTCATAAAATATAGAAACTGCCTACTGTATATTTATATAAGAGTCCTTCACTGTATTTTCTGAAATTTAATTTATAAAAACAAGTCCTAAAAACTATTACATTTTTTTGATACTTCTAACTATCCTGCAGGACAGCCTTAATACTGCAGATTACGAACTTTTTCTGTATTAGTTAAATGTAGGAAAAAAATTATTTAATGCTCTGTTGTTTGCTAAAAGCAACGTTTGTAGACGTTTCTTTGCATTGGGTGTCCTTATGAGGTGAAAGACAATATCAATTATATTTTTAAAAAAGACAACCTAAGTATATGTAAAAAACCGATTTTCTAAAATACGTACATATATTCATCAAAAAACATATTTTTTTAAAACGAATGCAATAAGTTCTGCATTTTACTTAAAAAACCTATAAATTAAAACATATTTAAATTTTTTGAATATTACTATACATATGTATAGGTAACAAATCAATATGTAGTTAGTACAAGTAACATTAAACTCCAAAACGTGCAAAAATCTTTTTCAATGATAGTAGCTAACCTAAATTAACGCCACTTGCTTGATGTATTTAATTTGAATTGCATTATTCCGTGTTTGCAGGTTGCAGGAAAATCTACTCAATATCTTGTTGTTGTGATTCACCCCGCGAAATACTAATTATTGCTACTTCAAAATAAAAAAAAATTCATTGAACCAAATTTAAATTTTAGTTTTGCAAACACAAAAATTAGTTTACAATAATGTTGTGGGTGTCTTCTGGCAATTCCTAAAATTTGTTTTTAAAGTTTTAAATAGGTTCTGCAAGTAAAGTTATTTCCATGTTTCAATAGCATTAAAAAATGAAACCGGGATATTTCTTTTTTAGAATCTTAACAATAAAATCAGTTTTGCTGCTGACTGAATATTTTAATTCACGAAAGTGTTGGGAATTTACAAATAAAAATTCAAATTGCTAAAATAAATATTACAATATTGAGCAATAAAACAAAAACTTTTTGCAACTTTGTTGCTATTTAGACTCTAGTTGTGTTTCACCCCATTTTACTTTAAAGACCAAACTCATTGTCAGATAACAGACAAGATAAGACAGTTGAATATTATTCGTATCACGAACAAATGAAGTAACTTACCTTTGAAGGTGTCTATGTACTACTAAAGCCCCTCTGCCAATAAACCATCGCAATCGAATCATAATTAAGACACGTTGTAAAAAACTTTATTCACTTGTAACAGCACTCGATAAACTGAACTCCGTTTGAAAGACAATATAAAATGTCTTTTAATTTTCGCAGGCTAAAGCTGATATAGCATTTTTAATGGGAATGTTTATAAAAGCAACTTCACAAATACCCAACAGAAGCTGTATATTTAAAACTCGAAAATAAAATTTAATTCCAGAGACGTTTTATCAAAACATAAATGCATTTTATACGTGACTAATAAATGCTATGGGTATCAAATAACAAAGCCACTTTTGTTTATGTACGTATGTATGACAACATCATATGGTAAATACAACTATTTCGAATGGTGTAGATTTAACCCAATTAAAGTAAATTCCTCGTTAAGTTGACATTACCCACACTAATGGTTGATTTTACTAGAAACCGAGTAAAATCTGCTAAAAACCGATTAACCATAACTAGATAGTTCACTAAATAAATCGTTTGTTCATTCTGACCTATATTTTTAGTTAACGCTGCTAAACTTAGGTTAGAACAACAAAAAAATCGGTTTACTATAATATAGTTAGTGATATTTCTCTCAGTGCGATTTTTAGCTAATACTGCAATACATGTAAGAGAGATGGGTAATTGACAGAATAATGTGTTAGAAAGAAAAAATTAAACTCATTGACTAATCTACTTTAAAGGAGGCGGGATTCAAAAAAATCTGTAATCTTTCACAAATATTTTCTAAAAATTTTAGGTAAACATATATTAATGATATATATGAACTAAGGTTCTATGCTTTGCCAAGGGTGTTTCTTAATTTTTGTTTTGTAACTGTTTTGACTTTAGTAGTTACTATATCTATGTTTCTAGTGTTTTCTTAGTTTGTAGTATTTTTTATTAAAACAGCTGAATATTGAATAACTTTAAAATTTTAACGTATTTACATAAATAAATGCCTATATTATTACTTTATTTTTATTTATCGCTTACATTAATTTCTGCGATTATTAAATTATCTAAAATACTTCTAATCCTCTATTTTTTTATTGATTGTTTTCATTATTATTTTCGTTTATGTAGTTATGTTTTATTAAAGGTAAAGAATGAAACATAAACACGCTATATAACTTTGTTTACTAATAGATGCTTCCATTTAAAAGGACTATTTTATAAAGTGTGTCAAAGAAATTTTGAATAGAATGAGTAACAAGAGTATTTACAAGCGTGTTTTCAAAACAAGCTTTAAAGAATTTAAATATCTTGCGCAGGCAGTTGTCCATCTCTGTTTAATTCGGTCTCTTTCGTACACAGTATAAGGATTAGGTATAAGGGGTATTTCGATTCTTAAAGCAGAAACACCATTAGGCTAAGTTCTCATGTGTACGAAATCCGACGTCCAAAACGTAATCGTATTATGCATTTCGTAAGCGGGAAAACAGTCTCCACATACTTACGATTTTCGTATCCGATTATATATCAGTTATTGGTAAAAAATATAATGACATTTGTAGTTAATTTGTTGTTCTTTCTTTTAATTTGTTTGTTTTTTGCACACAATACAATAACATTCATTTTATACAGATATATTTGATACTGTATGCAATCCATTTTGACGAGTTTGACACATACATAAATAATAAAAACGAGGTTAAAAACACACGATCACACGAAATATCGGAAAAAGTTGAACTGAATTCAACTTTTATACGATGACGGACGAAGTTAAATTTTCGTGTGCAGAAGTTACCGCCAGTCGATTTTTAAATTTTTAGGCCAATCAGGTGATTTTCGGATTGTCGTATCATCGGATTTCGTACGCATGAGAACTTAGCCTTACTCGGGACAAGACATTTGTTAAAGACCGTACGTAACAAGCGAGCGGTTAGCGAGCTTGTTATGCGTGAAAGCACGAGGATCGAGCAGTGTTATAGGCATCAATAAATTAAATTTTTAATCAATTAATCAGTTAATTGAAGATTTAATTGTGACATTTCAATTGCAATTATATTTAATTGCAATTAACCTCTTAATTGCAGACTGCAACTAAATTTAATTGCAATTAAACTTAGTTTCAATTAATACGTCAAATGCAATTGAATATCACAACTAAAATTGGTATAAATACTATTTATGAAAGTTTTAATTTAAATAAAATAATAACTATGAAGGTCATTCTAGTATTTTGTAATAACAGCAGATCACATTTCAATCTTGTCCCAGAGTTATAAACAAACCCTAATAAATAAAAAGAGTAATTGAAATATCTTTATGCATGTATGTATTATAATATTGGGTGCACAAATAAACTTTGTAAACTATTAAAAATGTATGTAATGTAATTATCTGCACAATCTCTATAAAAATATACATCGTAAAATGCTTTTGATAAAAAATAGCAAAATATACTGATTGTAGCCTGAAAACGTAATGTCCCAGCTTACAAATAAAAAACATCTGATTTCTTAAGGGATGCATTTATTATACAGCAACATCCCGTCTTTTTAATAAATATCAGGTTATCATAATGAAAATCAATTGTTAATTGTAATGACAATCACATTTAATAATTTTAACTAACAATTAATTAATTGTGAATTGTCGGAGCAACTGATATAATTAATTAATTGTTAATTGCCAGAACAATTAGCAATTAATTAATTGTAATCATGCAAAATAAAAAATATTCATAATTAATTAATTTAATTGTCAATTGCAATTAACAATTAAAATTTTAATTGTCAATTGTTAATTGCTAGTGATACAACCAGGGCATTATAAGCGGGCTTATAGTCTATAACGCCCGCTCATGGTTTACTTTGTAATCGGAGCCGGGGTTTAGTTTAATAGTAATTTTGATCATTAGGCCAAAAACAATACTGTACTATGTTTGCGTACGGATGTGTTGCTACACAACAAATAACGAGTATTTTTTTTATTATTTACTTATTTATAAGAGAAGGAAAGGCAGCATAGCTGATTTAGTCCCGTTACAAAACTTAAAAATAAAACAAAAACTTAAAGTAAACCTTCAATACAATAAAAATTAAATAATATTATCATTAACATTACACATACACAGTCTGTCAAAATAGTCCCAGATTAACTGAATCATTTTTATTTAATAATGGAAATTAGGAATAGAACACGTGAGAAAATAATAAGCTTAACAGGAAAACTGATAAATACTAATAAAAACTAAGAAATAGGTAAATAAAGTTAATAAATCATAAATAAACAGTTACAATAATTACAAATTAAAATAGAACTTAATTTTGTGAACCTTGTGTCAATTCTTTGTCAAGGGAATTTTTAAAGCTATTTAATGAAACAGCAGACACTGTAACTTCGGATAAGTTATTCCAGTCATTACATACTCTAATGCTTAAGTAGTGTTGTCTTGGTAGTTTATTAATAGAAGATTTATATAATTTTTGTGAAAGACCACCAGTTACACTGTTAGAATGTTGTGTAAAAATCTGTTGGTCTGGACATAACATAGTGATTGTGCAATATTTTGTAAGTTTCAATTAGGTCACCTCGGGATCTTCTTTCGGCGAGAGAAGTTACTTTTAATTTTGATAGCCGTTCATTATAGGGTAAATATCTAAGTTGTGGGAAAAGTTTGGTTATCTTACGCAAGGTCATTTCCAGTAAAGCCTTGTTTTTCTCATAATATGGGGACCATATTACAATACCATATTCGAGTTTCGGTCGTAAATATAAGCTATAAATTTTTAATATTAATTCTGGGGTAGGTTTCATAAACGCTTTATTAATTATAAAGATCAGGCTGTTCACTCTCTTTATAATTCGAATAATATGAGCTTCCCATTTTAGTTCATGTGTCATAGTTATACCAAGATCAACGTGTGAGTTTACATTCTGGAGAGGTTGTCCATTAATATAATAGGGTAGCTGAGGATTATTAGAACCAATATGAAGTACGGTATGGTACGGTTTGGATGTATTTAGTTGTGTTAACCAGGTTTCGGACCATTTCTGGATCATATCAAGATCTTCTTGAAGAACTTTTTGAGATAATAAAGGGTTATTATATATTTTTGTATCATCTGCATAACAACTTGAAGGAGATGATATGCTTGATAGAAGATCACTGATATAAATGATGAATAAAACCGGCCTCAAAAGCGAACCCTGGGGTACACCACTAAGCACAGCTCTGCAAGAGGATAATTTATCACTGATCCGCACTGTAAAGAGTCGATCACACGGAAATGCACTAATCCATTGCAGAAGTTGACCTCTAATGCCATGATACTCAAGTTTGTATATTAGTCGTCTTAAAGGGACGCTATCAAAAGCTTTGGCAAAGTCAAGATAAATTACATCAATCGAATTGTCCAAGCTTTTGGTCCAGTCATTTAGACACAGAAGGAGGTTTGTTATTACCGAGCGCCTTGGAACAAAATCGTGTTGATTATCATTGATTATATTGTTGTCAACTAGGAATGGAAGCAGCTGGTCTACTATGATGCGTTCCATTATTTTGCACACTATTGATGTTAGGTTTATGGGCCTGTAATTGGAAGCCATTAGCTTATCGCCATTTTAAAAAATAGGTAGAACAGTAGCACACTTCCAGTCTGTTGGTAGTAGGCCAGAGTGGAACGATTGGGCAATTATGGAACAGAGTGGTCTAGCTAGCACCTGGGCAGTTTGTTTTAGAAAGTGAGGATTGAGTCCATTATGATTTGGAGATGAGTGGCTATTAAGTTGCCGCAGATGTTTCTGTACTAATTCAGACGTAAATACAATATCACTTATAGTGTTCAAATTGCGGTTGCCATCTGGAAGATGTGGTAGAATTCCAGAAGGTTCTCTGACAAAAACTTTATGAAAATATTGTACAAATTGCTCGGACACATTTTGAGGGTCGGTAATAAATAATAGTGCCATTTTGATCTTTTAATATAGGAGTCGAAATTTTGGAGCACAGTTTGGCTTTTATGTATGAGTAGAATTGATTAATTCCATTGTCTACAATAGCATTTTCATATTGAGTACGAGACTTACGAAGACATGTGGTAACTAAGTTAGTTATCCTACGATATTCGTTATAATGTTGTATTGTTCTGGATAATTTGTATTTATCCCACGCTTTTTTTTTTATTTTATGAGTTCTTGTAGCTTTATTGTTATCCAAGGTTTTGTTTTATGTTTGCGTTTTATTTTGAACGGGACATGGTGATTAATTATATCGGAAAGTTTGTTAACAAAAGCTAACCACGAACTTTCTACATTTTCGCTTATAGTATCATTTAAATCGCAATTTAATAAAGCCTGGTTGATCATTGTATAAATTGCTTTCCAAAAATTTCTAATTTTGTTGTTATTAATTGTGATTGAGTTAACAGTTAATTGCATGTCAGCTAGGATTACAACATGATCACTAATTCCAATAGGCTGGTCTGGTTTAATATCAGATATCAGATATTTATTTAGATCAGATCTTTATTCAGATCAGATCAGATATTTGTTTACTAGACAAAGATCAAGAGTAGAAGGACGGTCTAGTCCGCGATATCGAGTGGGAAATGTGACTAATTGGTGTAGATTGGAGTTGAGAAACATTTGCAACGTAGTTTTTGGGAAATTTTTTAAATAAAATTAACTTATTCTTTAGATGACATTAGTGCTATTGAACTTTTTTGTTTTTATGTTGGTAACAACGATAAAAACATTTGAATTTAAATTGTCATATCTCTGTTTGACTTATGTAAATTTAGTAAAAATTCTTACCAGCGGACAAACATAAAAATTCCTAGCTTTATATAATAGTATTTTTTGCCCGATATGGCGTTTTGGTTCATTTACAAGCTCTGCTCTCAGGGCGGTAAGTTCAACTTACCGCCCAAGGCTCGGTAATAAAGTACCTCGTCATTTAAGTCGAAAAACACTCACTATCATTCTAGAATTCGTCCGGATTGAGACAAAAATTGTTTTTGTTTATTCAACTCCATAACAACCAGGCACATTGACCGACTGAAAATTCACATTTTCAGTGTGATGTGTTTAATTTTTACTCTATATGTTTAAAATTCACTCATAGATCCGATCTGGCAAAAAATAGTGTAAGCATTACGGGCGTTAGGTACGCTTTACCAGCCTCGGCTAATATGGAGACCTCCGCTACGCGTCGGTCTCCACACTGTCTCGACTGGTAAACCTCTGGTCTCGACTGGTAAAGCGTACCTACCGCCCTTAATACTTAAATAACTATTTTGCCCGATCGGGCGTTTTGGTTCATTTACAAGCTCTACTCTCAGGGCGGTAAGTTCAACTTACCGCCCAAGGCTCGGTAATAAAGTACCTCGTCATTTAAGTCGAAATGATAAAATTCACATTTTCAGTGTGATGTGTTTAATGTTTATTCTATATATTTAAAATTCACTCATAGATCCGATCGGGCAAAAAATAGTGTAAGCATTACGGGCGGTAGGTACGCTTTACCAGTCGAGGCTAATAGTGTGGAGTAATAAAGTACTTCGTCATTTAAGTCGAAAAACACTCACTATAATTCTAAAATTCGTCCGGATTGAGACAAAATTGTTTTTGTTTATTCAACTCCATAACAACCAGGCACATTAACCGACTGAAAATTCACATTCTCAGTGTGATGTGTTTAATGTTTACTCCATATATTTAAAATTCACTCATAGATCCGATCGGGAAAAAATAGTATAAGCATTACGGGCTAATTAGTCTCGGCTAATATGGAGACCTCCGCTACGCATCGGTCTCTACACTATTAGCCTCGACTGGTAAAGCGTACCTACCGCCCTTAATACTTAAATAAATATTACATTATTAGCAAGGTAAACCCGTTTTTACTGGCGATAGAATGAAATGACTGGCGAGCCCATAGGCGAGTGAAATGCCGTGGAAGTCAGTTACCTAGTTAGTTTCTGTATTTCCATCATATATGATGTTATTATCTAGGAAGTGTGCGTAGACGTAGATGTTATTATGACAATAAATTTGATTAATTGCCAAATGTCATTTTCTACTAACTTGCAAAACTTTTACAGGTCAGCTATCAGTTTTACAAGTCAGTAGCTCGTAAAAGTAACTTTTACTAGTAACTAAAACTACAAAATACATACGCATTCAGTTTATTTTTAATCATTTATTACATAACAATGAAAGCACGGCAGTTGTTAATTAACGTATGTAATAAATCGGCCTTTCTTGTAAAGGTAGCAGCTTTTGTTTCGAATAATTGAACTTTCTTAGGCGATTAGAACTGTCACGCTAACAATCAAACCTTCTTTTGACGACAGCGGCCTTACTTTTGAATACAGCAGCCTTTTAGATGAATAAACAGAAATTAATTACTAATAAAAATAAATTGCGTTGATACTTTACGTTTCTTCTCGGGTTTCCTACTGCATGTAGCCTTGAAAATGGCTAAATAAATAAATTCAAAAGTAACTAACAAACGAATACGTATCAAGACAAAACGAAACAACTTTAAACGCACCGGCAAAACAAGTAAACCATGTTGCAGGCATAGCCGTAACCTCCGAGATAGTCAAGAGGCCGCGACCAAGCAATTATGACGTCACGAAAACCGGCTAACAATTGCGAAACGTAAAATACCCATCATAAAGACACTTATATATTTCTGAGTAAAACTGAATATTATTTCAAAAAAAGCACTTATATTATGATAAACAATGAATAGGGTTTTCCACGTCACCGTTGAGGTACCCATGATAGACGCGTTCGCTATTATGGAGGCCTCGCCAATAGCCCTATCTCCATGCGTTAACGTGTTTTATAACTTCTTAACCATTAAATTTAATCAGTTTTCTCTTTGATAGATCCATGTTTTGGGTGTTAATTTTGTCGTTGATTATTTTTGAATAGTTATTGAGAAATATATTGGCAAGAATATGACAATTTTTTAACAATATCGACTTCAACGTTTTGCTACATAAAATACATTTCTCATTGATTTCGTGTACATATTTTTCCAATTTTAACATTGTCAATTCCCGTAAAATAATCCTTTGTTTACCTGTCTTTAGAAATTCAGTTTCATATTTATCTGAAATAAGCTCACTGAATATCTGATACGCCTGAATAGAGACTTCAAAGAATAATTCAGATGGTTGTTTTAGAGCACCTCTTGTTAAATTTTTTAAATATTTGCCAATATCTGCAGAGTCATTTTCACCACAGTTGGTAAAATTTATAACAAAATCTGAATTGGTAGTAATGGATGTTAAACAATTTAATTTAATAATGCTATAGCATTATTAATGCTATTAATAATGCTATATAATTATCGAAATGGCAAAAAACAAGTGATCGTTCTTTATTTTTTTGATTTAACCAATTATTTCGAATAGATTTTTATAAATGAACAGTATCAAAAAGTAAATAAATTTGTTGTTGCGGATCAGAAACATTTTGGATAAAGCAAGGTAACTAACTCTTCCTTAATGCTTGTACTACTTAAAAGTCGATAACAAGTTCGATTCATTCTGTAATTATCACAAATTAAAGAAATTACCCGAAAACCAATTTTGGTTAGAATCTTAATTACTTCTAAAATCATTTCTTTTAAATCAACGGCAGAAGTTTTTTTTACAGGAAATAGAGCCACAATATCTTCATTCTTCGCAACATTTATCAGGCATTTTTAATGAAATAAACAAGACTCACCCAAGTATCTCGTCAAACTGTTGGCTTTTTTGATTAACTAATCAAAATATTTATGAAATTGTATTTTATATAGGTAAACGGCACAATACACAATCATATTATGAACGACACCAACCGAAAGTTATTTTAGCGGCCATTTCTGCCAACGCCTACACTCGATACGGCTATTGAGAAACAGTCTCTTTTCACTGATTTTATAAATTGTCTTCACATAAATCAGGTAAATCTGAAATTCTACACCTTTAATTTAACACTTTAACTTATTTGAACTTATGTATGAGAGTTTTTGAAAGAAAACCTTCCGAAAAAGAGTCTAGTTCACACGACTACGATCACGGCAAATGTAAACTGCAATAGCCGGCATTCGTGACGTCAGATCACGTGACACAAGCCTTGTTCGTGGCCTCTATATTCTCGGAGGTTACGGCATAGCTGATACAGAACTGTAAACGCGTAGTGACGTCACGCGATTGGCGCAGACTCCTAGGCGTTTTGCAAGCACTTTCGAATTTCATAATTTGATTAACTTTTAATTTAGTTTTAATCCACATTTGTACACTTTTATGTCGCCCAAAAAATTCCGACACTTATTTTAGCTGTATAAATTTCATATTATATGCGATTTAGCAATATTTATTTTTTATTATACCTGCATCAGAATCGCCGTTTAAAGCACGCCTGAGCGTGCGAAAACAGACGATTAAAGCACGCCGAGCTTTAAAGGTTGTCAAGGAAACGAGGTATATAGGTAACATTATAACTTCATCGCTCTCTTTATTAAAAATAAATTATTGAAATAACAACATAAACCTAATTAAGGTAGAAATTCAAGGTACAATTTGCATTGTTAGATATTTGAATCTGATTAGCTCCCGATTTTGTCTTCTGGTTTTCAGTAACATTATGTCGACCATTATGTGATGTAGATGATCTAAACTCGTAGTTTATTTCCTCATTAGCAGCAACTGAGACACTAGTACTTTCACCACTGACCATTCCAGCAATGAGTTTTGATACCTTCGTCCTGTTTGCGATGGATTCTTCAATATAACTCGCTGCAACTGTAGAAGACTTCCAACCAACTTGACGCTTAAGTTGATCTATGTCCATTCCGCCATTTGCCATAATTGTAGCAGACGTTCGCCTGAAAAAATACCATTGTTAATCTTTAATTCATTTATAGAATGAGAGTAAACTACCTAAATGCATGACCAGTGTATTTGTCAGGGTCTGGTAGATTTAAGAAACGCGCTACCAGAGAGGGACATTTTCCGAAAGTATTAATTCCTACAACATGGCGAATACATCTGCCAGATTCATATTTTAAATATACTCTGTCGGTGTTAACATTGCTTGGGCGAAGAGAAAGATACTTTTTAAACAACTGAACGTATGGTATGCCACCGTCACCATCTACAATAACGAATTTCCGGCCTTTGCCCGTTTTTAACGGACGAATGTTGACCACCAACATAGAACCTTCTTCTTTAACATCAGACATCCGCAAATCACACATTTCTTGTCTCCTACACGAACCAAAAATTCCACAAATGGTGACAACCTGAAAATTGAAAGCATTATCTGACTTTTTTTTAGAGAAAATTCATACACACCTTTAAAAACAAGAAGCTAGCATCAGGAGCGTCGATGAAAAATTTTCGTAAATCTTCGTCTGTAAACACCCAAGACTTTTTTGCCTCGTGCCCCCTGTTCAAACTTTTCATAAATGCATGTAGCTTATTATATTTTGATATGTCTATCCCACTTTTTAATCTTAACATTGCCTGCAATTTTGAATGAACGCACCATACCGTTGAACATTTATATGTCTTAGACTGAAAAAAAAAGTCTAATATAACATTCCCGATTTAATGTGTTTATCAACTTACCATTTCCATATATTTTTTCCAATTATAATTATATATTAAATTTCCAACATATAAGCAAGCATCAACGTTTCATCTACGTTTATGGCTTTTTTCAGTTCCATCCACTTTACAAACTTTTCATATTCCTTTATGTATGCGTCTTTTGACTTCGACGGTAGTATTTTCGATTCCGCTTGTTCGGCCAATGCTTTTATATCGGGTGAAATCTCGTTTTCACTCATTTTTCCTCGATTTTTGCTGACACGACTGAATGCAACGACGGACGTGGACGCGAGAAAAACGTAAACAATTCTCGTAACTATAGTAGCAATATTATTATGCCCTCTCGATTTATCACGGCAAAAATGATTTCTAAGTTTTTAGTGCGTAATTTATTTCCAGTATTGCAGGTATAATAAAAAATAGCGTAAAGTATTCGTGGATAACTGGTCTTTAAAACACGTGCTCTATTTCGAGCACTCCGGCTACGCCGTCGTGCTCGAAAACTCGCGCGTGTTTTAAAGACCTTGTTATCCACTCATACTTTAATATACTATTTTTTTATTGGTAACCTATTTTGCTTATTTAAAGTACGCCTCAGCGTACATAAATCCAACTTTCAAAAACGCGCGTTTTAAAGTTTCCATGGCAACATCAACAATCCGAGAAACGCCAAGTTTAAATGTGAACTTTTCAATGACTGATCTGACAGGAGTACCTTGTAACGTCAAATAAAATACTACTAACAAATGTTTCAAAAGCTTTATTCATATATTCAACAATCTTAATTTTTTAAATGAATGTGAAAAGTACAGTTGGTATTGTTTGAAATACTTATACTTCGGTTTTTTAAGTCAGAAGAAATATTGTTCAAATTAACAGTGCTAACATTTTCGGAACTCACTGGGTTGCGCTTCCACTAATGGCACTTCCAATTATGTTCGAAACATTCTTCTTATTGCTTATACTTTCTTCAACGTAACCAGCCGCCACCGCTGCCGATTTCCATCCTACTTGTCGTTGGATTTGATCTATTGTCATGCCACTATTCGCCATAATGGTAGCAGACGTACGTCGGAACGCATGACCCGTGTATTTCTCAGGATCGTCCAATTTAAGATAACGTGCAATTTGCAAGGGACATGATCCAAATGTATTAATACCAACCACTTGATTGGTGCACTTCCCCTTATCATACCGTAAGAAAACTCGGTTTGTACTTACATCTTGGGGGCGCAATGATAAATACTGCTTCACCAAACGCACATTACTAATTCCATCACTGTCGGCAACAGTAAAACGTCGACCCTTGACTGTCTTGGATGGTCAGATTGTAATAAGCAATACGCTTCCTTCTTCCTGGATGTCATGTAAGCGTAAATCGCATAATTCACATCTTCTACAAGAGCCAAAGATTCCGCAAATGGCTACCATCTTTAAAAATAAATACGTAATGTCCGGTGCATCTATGAAAAACTTCCGCAAATCGTCTTCCTGGAATGCCTTCT
Source organism: Agrypnus murinus (assembly GCA_929113105.1). NCBI lineage: Eukaryota > Metazoa > Arthropoda > Insecta > Coleoptera > Elateridae > Agrypnus > Agrypnus murinus. The sequence goes on along the minus strand of OV816026.1, from coordinate 115,974,241 downwards.
TGCATTCATTCACGTCATTCTTGCTAATTGCCTTAATGAATGCATGCACCTTCACAAACGATTTTATATCAACCCCTTTGTTTACCCTCAACATACTTTGCAATTTCGAATGGATAGCCCACATAGTTAACGCCTTGTACTGCTCCGACATTTTCTGAAGGTAAGCAAGTACAACTCGTTCATCTGTATCTGTTATCTTTTGCTCTTCCATCCATTTGATAAACTTGTATTCTTTTTTATAAGCGTGTTCCGATTTTTGGGGTATTAACCGCGATTCTGCTTTGCTGTATAAGTTATCAATATTATGACTCATTTTTAAACGAAATACAACCAGTAACAACTGTGGTCAGAAAAATTATTCTCAAGTGACAGATTAAAAATTAATTTTTGTTTTTTTCATTTTCCATGACAACGAAAGGTATACTGATTTTACATCACTAACGTAACCATTCTACATTATTAGTTCTTATTTCCAGTTTTTGTAATATTTACCAGTATTATTTATGATTTCAAAGTGTACCAATAAAAAAAACTAGCGTAAAGTATTCGTGGATAACTGGTCTTTAAAACACTTGCTCTATTTCAAGCACTCCGGCTACGCCGTCGTGCTTGAAAACTCGCGCGTGTTTTAAAGACCTCAATATCCACTTATACTTTAATATACTATATACTAGAATCTCTCGAAATAACATTATTTATAATGAATTAACAATTCATATGCAAAAATGTTTTATTGTAAATGTCACTTTCACATAAAACCAATCAGAACAATCTGTGCTGCCTTGATTTCTTTTGTACTATATCTGTTCGGCGGCCCGAGTTATAATTTTCTACTTCGATACATTCTCGTGGAAAATAAAATTTTGTATGCACCACGAGCGTTATTAGATGATAATGCCGATAATGGACTTCCATCCTTCAGGCCCTCGGACTGGAAGTCCCTCCTAGCATTATCATCATCCTAACGCCCTTGATAAAAAATAACTATTATGGGCTTCATAATGGGCTAGCTAGTAAAAAGAATCTTTAGCTTTACCCATGGAGACAGAGTTTAATAAACAGATGTTTACGAGTCTGTATACCATAAAATATGTTACTGCATGAAGTCAGGAAATGATAGTTTCAGAATGTAGTAATAATAATAAAATTGATAATACTTTATCAAGAATTTATTTGTTGTGATAAACTGTTATTAGAGGAATCAACAAAAACAAACAATGAGAAGACAAAAATGTCAAAGTAGATAAAAGTTATAGAATTTTATTTTAATTTGGATATCCCTTTTATCAAAACTATTCTAAAACTTAAATAACTTATAAAATATTTTATTTTACAATTAAGACATGAAAAAATTCAAAAGTTTTATCTTATCAACCAAACACCAATTGTTAATATGATTCAACTTGTACTCGTTAGTAACCGCTTGTGAATCATAATCAACATCATGTACCAAATCACTGCTATTATTAATAAATTACATTATTTATTTCACTTATTCTGATTACATTGTTTAGCTGGAAAACTTGTATTATATTTGTTTATATTATAATCATACTTAAGTAATGTAGGTACCTACATATCGCTATCTATAACTGAAAATAGTGCTGAATTACTGCTGAATATACAGAAAACAAAATACATTTAAATGCACTTCTTACCTCTTTTGCATGAAAAATTACAATATAAAAGCAGTGTACAAATATTATGTACTTAATAGTAATTAAAGTATTAAGGGCGATAGGTACACTTTCCTAACCTCCCATTGGCGGTAAGTTGAACTTACCGCCCTGAAAGCAGAGCTTACAAATGAACGAAAACGCCTGAGCGGGCAAAATAGTATATTATTGTAACGTTCTTTTTCAAATAATAACAAAATGCTGTTTAAATCGTCTATTAATAAAGAAAAGATTATTTACAATGCACTTAATTAAAAACACTATAACTATAAACTATTTAACAAACTATAGCATTTAAATAAATGCTAGGTATTTACAAATTTATATGAGGACTATTTATATAAACTATTTATGTATTACAATAATTATTAACTAATTACTCAGAGTACATTCCAACACGACGCCGTTGTCTTCACCTCGACTACATGTTCCATTACGGTAGAAATAACAGTCTACACTTTTTGTTGGCCTTGATGCGGGCTGGGGATCGAAGCTACAGACTAAGATCTTCACATCCGTATCTCTAAAAATAACTTCCAACATGTTCCGAAAGATTCTTCAATTCAACTGGTTCCGCCCACAGCCGAGTTTGAGAACTGCCAATTTGTTAATACCCCTGGTAAGCACCTCGATCCTCAAATCCCATAATGCCCTCCACAGGTCGGCGTAACTCGGTTTCTGGTAATAAAACTGCTTGGTTACCAATTAGTAAATGGAGCGGTCATGATCAGGCAAGTGTAAGGCTTTGCCAACAGAGGGATTCTGATCTCGAAGTTCATCCAGCCGTCCAAATTTATTCCTAAACACTACTACGATCCCCCTGGACATGCGGAGATCCTCGGAGACACAGTGGGCAATGGAATAATTACCAGGGACCCGGAAGAGGTCTTGTTGCATCTCGGCTGTGACTCCGAATCGGGATTTTCTAGTTCGATCATCTTCAGGCCTTACGGTATTGACAGCCACCTCAGCGTCATCTTCTCGATCAGGGACTGCGATATTGTTTCCCTCATAGTGCGCCAGACTATTGGAGTGTACCACCTTTGGTTTCCCTCATGGCAATTTCTGGATACGATAAATCAAGTCATTTATTCGTTTCTTCACCTGGTATGGGTCCTCCCAATTTCGCTGTAACTTTGGAGAATAGCCACGACGTCTTTGCGGATTGTATAACCAAACAAGCTCTTCAGGTTAAAACCCTCCTTCTTGGGCTCTCACGTCGTACGTAGTCTTCATCCGGTCACTCGCGATTCGACTATTGTTTCGGGTTCGGTCGTGAATATCCTCCAACTTCTTCTTTAGGTTGATCACATAATCATTCCCGGCTACCTCCTGCTCTATAGGTGGAGATCCAAATTCCAGATCACACGGCAACCGCAACTCGCGTCCAACATTACAGACGCTGGTGACTGACCGGTTGTTTCGTGGACCGACGCACGATAAGCCATCAGGAACAGATTCAGGTATTGATCCCAGTCTCGTTGATGATCGGAGACGACCTTGGCCAAATATTTACCCATTGTGCGATTCATGCGTTATACCATTCCATCGGACTGCGGATGTAACGATGTGGTCCGAGTCTTGCGAATGCCCAACAATCGACAGACTTCTCCAAAGAGTACAGACTCAAAATTGCGGCCTTGATCCGAATGCAGCTCCATGGGCACTCCGAAACGACTGAAAAACTCTTGGACTAGTACGTCAGCAACAGTCGCGGCTTCCTGGTTTGGTAGGGCATATGCTTCTGGCCATTTGGTAAAATAGTCCATTGCCACTAAGATATATTTATTCCCATCGTCGGTTTCGGGAAATGGTCCGGCAATATCTATAGCTATTCTTTCCAGAGGACTACCCACATTGTACTGCCTCATAGGTGCTCTTCGTTTCCCCAAGGGTTCGTTACCAGTGGCACATAGTTCGCATTTCCGGCACCACTCTTTCACTTCTTCTTTACAATTGACCCAATAAAAACGCTCCCTAACTTTCTCTCTAATACTGTAGCCACTCGGCTTCTTGGAACCACGAACTGAGACCTAATGGTGGTGCCATCTTCACTCTCCAGCACTCGCTTCAGTAGATCGTTTTCCACCTTCAAGGACTTCCATTGTGACCAATATGCTTTGAGGGTTCTGTTGAAAGGGTTGACGGCCTCCCAGGCAGGCCTCTCTCCCACACGTTTCATTCCAGTACCATTTTTAATTCGGGATCAGCCTCCTGCTGTCGTTGCAATTCTTCCGGCAACCAATTGTCGTTGACGATGGTAGTTCTTAATACTTGGCAAACCTTCTCTTCCAAACGAGAACAATGACGGCAATCCGTTGGACAGGGTCTTCTTGAAAGAGCATCGACATTTCGATGACTAGTGCCCGCTCGATGTTCCGTGTCAAAATCGTATCCTTGTAATCGTTCGATTCACCTTGCGACCTGGCCTTCCGGATTACGGAATTGTAGGAGCCATTTCAACGCAGCATGATCCGTCCTCAATAAAAACTTCCTTCCGTACAAGTATTTGTAGAAGTTCTCAACGGAGTTCACGACAGCCAATAATTCTTTTCTGGTCACACAATAATTCCTTTCGGCTTTCGACAAAACCTTACTAAAATAGCCGATGACCTTTTCTTGTCCATTCTGTATCTGAGAAAGTACACCCCCAATAGCCAGATTACTTGCATCTGTGTCAAGTATGAATTTCCCTTCTGTCCGTGGATAGCTCAATATTGGTGCTGTTGTCAAGGCACGCTTCAACTGTTGGAAAGCTGTTTCGCACTCTCCGCTCCAAACGTACTCCCGCCCGTCTTCAGTTAACCTTGCCAGGGGCTTCGCTATATTGGCAAACCCAGTGACGAAGCGCCTATAGTAGGTACACTAGGATAATCGGCCCTACGGGCCTAAGCACTTAAGTATGATAGAAATAGCATTTATCGATTTTTTTAAAAGTAGGTCAGTATTTACATGACCTACATAAATCTCAAATCGATTCCCTATCGATAGAGCACATATTAGTACCAAATAGCACTCAATAGCACTAAATAGTACGATAGAATCAGCATTTATCGATTTGTTAAAACATGACCTAATTTAAAAAATTTTCATTTGCATTTATTTCGTGCATTATCCTCGACAAATTACGGGTCGAATGAGCCCAAGCCCATCTCTCCAGCCCTTATAGAACGCGAGAATGGGGCTCGGACACACTCACACACATACAAATCAACTTTAGTAGTATAGGATAACCCAAGAAAACTACGAACTTGGTGTTTATCTTTTGGTGTTGGCTACTCTTGGACTGCACGGATTTTATCGGGGTCAGCTGCCACTCCACTTTGTGATACGACGTGCCAGAGATATTTCACTTCCCTTCTGAATATGTGGCACTTTTTCGGACTCAGTTTCAGATTGGCTCCACGTAGTTTTCGGAACACTTCCTCTAGATTTTTAAAATGTTCGTTGAATGATTTTCCTAATACAATCACATCATCTAGGTATACCAGGCAAGTCTTCAACGACAGCCCCTTCTGAGTGGTCTCCATTAGACGCTCACAGGTGGCCGGAGCGTTACATAGACCGAAAGGCATAACCGTAAACTGCCATAGTCCGGAACCAATAGTGAACGCGGTCTTCTCCCGGACTTTAGGTTCCATTTCAACTTGCCAATAACCACTCTTTAAACTCCAAAGTCGAAAACCATCGTGAACCAGACAGGGTATCTAACGTGTCGTCGATGCGTGGTAAGGGATAGCTGTCTTTCTTGGTCACGTTATTGAGCTGCCGATAGTCCACACAAAATCTCGTTGACCCGTCCTTCTTACTGACCAGGACCACCGGTGATGCCCACGGACTGCTGGATGCCTCGATGACCCCTTGTTCTGCCATATCGATAATAATTTTATCGGCTTCTGCTCGCCTTGCTAGAGGTAGACGTCTAGGTTGCTGTCGGATTGGCCTAGAGTTCCCTGTATTGATTTTATGACGCACAATATTTGTTCGTCCCTTCTGGGTGTCGTCAAGAGCGAAGATATCTTGGTATCGGTGAACCAAATCCTGTACCTCTTTCATTTCCGTTATATTAAGGTCTTCGCACGAACTAGTAACCATACCCACTAATTTTCCACCATTGTCTTTGGGCACTGGTTTTGGAACATCAGCCATACACCTGGCTACTCGGAATACTGGCACACACTGTCCCACAAGGGTGCTCTTCTTTAATGTCACCGGATCTATATTAACGTTCATAATTCTCACCGGTACTATCTTTCCAACCTTGATCAGCGCTTTTCCCACCAGCATGCCACTATGGATTTTCTTATCACAGACAGGCTCCATCATTCGCACACATCCTACCCGAAAGTCTATCCAAACCTGCCTCGACAACCATCTCGCTTTGACCCGGCAATATCACATCTTCTATCAGCAAAACCCTTACAACAGGATCTTCTCGTGGGTGCAACGGAAGTTCTTCGTTAACGACCTTCAAAACACCCTCTTTCAAATCCAACGTAAAACCAAATTTTCTCAGGAGGTCCATTCCCAAAATAAAGTCATCAGTGATATCGGCTACCAGCACCTCATGATCATGTTCTTCACTTCCAATGCCAATCTTCATCTTCACCACTCCGCATGTTGGTATCACTTCACCTGTTGCTGTACGGAGTTGAGTAGTTGTCGGTAACAACTTAATACTTGATCGAAGTACGATGGATTTTGATGCCCCCGTATCAATAAGTAGTGGAACAGTTTGGTTAGCAATCTTCCCATCTACAAACAAACTGCCGTTACTATTCTTTGATGTTACGGCCTGGATGGCCACTCAGAAGTTGAGGGAAATGGTAGTTGACTCATTCTATCTTCCAGCATTTCGGTTATGTCGTCTTTCTTAGTTGTTGGTAGTAATTGCATTTGGGCTACTTTCTCTTCTACCATCTGTATTACCCTATCTTGTTCCGCCAGTCTACCTTCCAACAGTCCTAACGAACTGGCATTCTCAAAAAATTCTTCTAAAACTTTTTCTTCTGACGCTTTGACATTGTCCTGCAATTGTTCTTTAAGCCTTCTGGAACTTTCTTCAGACTTTTCTAATAATTCTGCAAACCTTCTAGAATTCTCTTCGTGCTTTTCCAGTAATTCTTCTTTAAGCATTCTAGAATTTTCAAAAACTTTTTCTTCCAGTGCTTTAGTGTTTTCCATTAGCTTTCTAGAATTCTCTTCGAACTTTCTAGAACTTTCCAGTAACTCTTCTTTTAACATTCTAGAATTTTCTTCGTACTTTCTAGAATTCTCTTCGGACTTTCTAGAATTTTCCAGTAATTCTTCTTTTAACATTCTAGAATTCTCTTCCATTTTACTTAACAACAAACTAGTATCAATTGCAGGTCCAGGTATTTCGAAGAGGTAATTTTCAGGGTCTTCCTTCTGTTCCAAAAGCCATTCTCTTAGCCGATTTATTAACACGCTTTTAAGGCCCGTTGTTTCCAAATCTCGTTCTTCCAGTTCGCGTTTTAAATCTATTACCTTCAGATCTTTTAACAATTTCATCGCCACTTTAATTATTAGTTGTAATTGTTTTTAACACTAACAGTTTATTCTCACAGCACTTTGTTTATTATGCGATTTTATTTATTTTAAAACCCGACACCTGTACACCACTATAACGTTCTTTTTAAAATAATAACAAAAATGCTGTTTAAATCGTCTATTAATAAAGAAACGATTATTTACAATGCACTTAATTAAAAACACTATAACTATAAACTATTTAACGAACTATTATTTAAATGCTAGATATTTGCAAATTTATTTGAGCACTATATAAAAACTATTTATGTATTACAACAATTATTAACTAATTATTCGGAGTACATTTCACTATGCCGGTCAAACATTAACTGCTCTCCTTCTACCCGCGAACTCAATTTATATCTTTCATAAGTTCTAGAACATAACCGATGAATCATACATGCAGCTGTTGATGAAGCACGTCGATAAGTCGCGTCGATGAGTCATACACGCAGCTGTTGATGAGTCATACATGCAGGTGTTATTGATGAGTCATACAGTTGATGACTCATACATCTAGAATGTTCGATGACGTCATATGTGGGTTTACTATTCGTTACAATATAAACAACGTCCTTAGAAACGCTAACAATTACAAATTAAAACTAACTTTCTACTTGTACAATATATTCTCGTGAAAAATAAAATCTTGTATGCACCACGAGCGTTACTAGATGACAATGCCCATCGGGCGACTTCCATCCCTCGGGCCCTTCAGGCCCTCGAACTAGCACAACGTCGCCCTCCAGGCATTATCATCATCCTAACTCCTTTGGTACATAAATAACTATAAAATATTGAAGTAACGTAAATAGTAAATTTAAGAGAAGTCGCTTTGTGAAAATCTTAGACTTGATGAGGAAAACGAAATGTTATTTTCGTAATCAGAGTGGTGGAAATACTTAAAAAAAAGATACTTCTCAAAATAGCTCAACTCCGTAACTTTAAAAAAATAAAAGAAAATAAATTTAGAAAATAAATAAACAATAATTATTGTTTATTGCTTCCAGCCTTATATGTTTAATTAAAATAATAATTAAAAACAATAATTAAACTAAATCACGTTAATAATAATTTCATTAGTAAAAACAAATTAATTGTATAATATTTAATTAAAATAAATAAATACAGTGTATATTTTTATCCCTGTTTTTAGGGGGCGTCGCACCCCCCTGTTTTAAAATAGAGAGGGCTCTCTGCCCTCTCTGACCCGTACCTACTTCTGACGCCCCCGAATAAATTCCTCACAAAGTCATAGTACTTCTGCTTGGGTTTTACAAAGTACTACAGATCAAACGTTGGCCCCTCGTAAAAAATCACGCGAGGCGCCACTGGTGTTTTTTCAAAAGAATTGTTATGGGAAGTAATTAGGGCTGTTAGGTTTCCAAAACCAAAAAGCGGGACACTTGGACATCAAAGGCTAAACTCAGACATCAAATGAAAGGGTCTATCAGAAGAGTTTATTTAGAAATAAAATTGTACACTTAACAATATAAACATAAAAATAAAAAGATACATTTTTGATGCAAAAACAAAAACAATAATAAAAAATTAAAAAAACTTCCTACTTATAAATATTTTTTTCCTTTCCCCATTTTACTAAACTTTTTTTCCGCGTCGGTTTTTAAATAATCACAAAATTCATTACAGGTCATGTTAAAATTGAATTTAACCAATAGTTTGGCTTCCACTGTTTTCATTAATAGGGAGTTTGTCTCTTTTCTCCATACTTTAGTCATAAACATGAACACGCATTCAGTGGCTTCGTTTGAAGGAGACAAGGAAAAGACAAAATTATATTTTTTTCTAAATTTGGACACTCTTCATGGTTAAAGCATTTTACCCATTTTTGATCATAAGCAAACGCTTTGTATTTATCATTAGTATTAGCAAGAAAAAACTTCAATTTACAATACTCCTCAAACAGTAAATCTTAATTTAGACCAGTAATTTCAAACTTCTCCGAAATTTGCAACGAGGTAATAATATTACCTCGTTGGAAATTTGCAAAATACTTTCAAAATTAACATCGATTTCCAAAGCTTTTTAATTTATGATCATCATAGTTAAACCACTTTTCTAAATATTTTATTATAGTTTCAAAAACTGCATATGCCTCCTTTGCAAATATTGTTTTCTATCTACAAAGGACAGAGTAGCATATAAATTACTGTGTCTTTACACTAAATTTGCAGTTTGCCAACATCATAAAAACGCAATCTAGGCTATAAATGGCGATAAAAAACTACCAATTGGCATTATTGTGATATGAATTATGTCATAATGTGTACTCTTTGAAAATCGGGATTTTTGTGTCCCGCTTAAGGTCTAGGCGTGACGCGGGACAAATTAAACAAAATCGGGACTGTCCCGCCTAAATCGGGACACCTGACAGCCCTAGAAGTAATAATAGTTATTTATGGTACAAGTGAGTTAAGTAAGATATTATCCACGAACGAAAAATTTACTCGAGGGCCGGGAGGCCCGAGAGGGTTAATTTTTCGGAGTGGATAATATCCTTAACTCACGCGTGCCATACAAAATTTTATCCAACACCTCTTTATTTAAGTTTAAACATCGAATTTGCAATGTATAGTTAGTCTGTAGTTTTGACGGTAATACTCTAGCACGATGACTGGATTTTAATAATATTAAGTAACGTAAGCTGGTGATTGGTTGTTATCTTTGAAGGAGTGAGTTTTTTAAAAATAACCCACGTTGCTAGGGGCAACGTAGGTTATAATGTAACATACGAGTAAACAATCACTTTCCTTATTTAAAATGACCATAGTAAACATGGTATTTATATAGAGGTGTTGGATAAATTAATAATAATATAATATTAATATAATAATAATATTTACGTCACCATTTAACTGGCGTCACTGACGATAAGTTTCAGTAGAATCTGAGAAAAAATAGGGTTGTCATTTAAAAAGTATTAATAATGATGTCATAGCACAAAACAAATACCGAGAAAAACGAATTTTTACGTGTCTTTAAAAAATAAATTTAACTTTTTCAGGGTTTTCAGGAAGGATAGGTATAAATTTATTTAAAAAAATTTGTGCGAACATTGTCACCACTCTAGATAAAAATCCATATTATATCTATAATTCTAATAAACCGTTAGTATTTTTAAATAATTTAAAAGATTATTTAAATATTTTTAATAAACATTAAACAATAATACATTATTAATCGTCCTTGAGCGTACGCATGCGTATAACAAGATAAAATTAAAACTGAAACTTCACTGCAGTTTCGTATTACGAGTGTACAGGGTAGGCGTAACTTTGTTACTTTGGTTCGCTCCAAATTTATTTTTACCTATTTTTGATTCTTATTAAATCGTGTCAGAAATCAAATTCCTGATCATTTTCTATGAAAAATGTCAAAATTAAATGATAGACAAAGTTATTCCCAAACATATAAGCTGGTAATTGTGGGCGGCGGAGGTGTAGGAAAATCTGCAATAACTTTACAATTTATCCAGGTATGTAATTTGATATTGGAGTAATTCCCAATGAATTTCGACTTTGTTAATCACTACTCATACATTTCTTATTTAAACAAAAAAATTCTATCCTGATAACATTTAATTGTACTTATTCTTTATAAGGAGTGAAATTGATAACCTTGTCTAATCCTACATGAAAAATCTTGCTAAATTCATGAATAAATAATTATTTTGTTTATTTCTAGAGCTACTTTGTTACCGATTATGACCCTACAATTGAAGATTCGTATACGAAACAATGTGTAATAGACGACATACCAGCAAAATTAGACAGTAAGTACTTATGATGGAAAATTTATTTCAAAGTTAATGATCTATAAATAGCCTACTCTGATTACTTAAAAACCTTGCTTCTTTTGTTTACCTATTTAGTACCTATTGCATTTGTTTCTATAGTTTTAGATACTGCCGGTCAAGAAGAATTTAGTGCTATGCGAGAACAATATATGAGATCAGGAGAGGGATTTCTTTTAGTATTCTCTGTAACAGAGAGATCGAGTTTTGAAGAAATATTCAAATTTCATAGGCAAATATTGCGAGTAAAGGATCGAGATGAATTTCCAATGCTTATGGTTGGAAATAAAGTAAGGAATTCGGAAGTACAGTGAGTCAAAATACTTAAAAAGACTGGTCAAAAATGTTTTCATTAAAGCTGCATACCAACACATGTCTTTAAACTGTTTAGAATACTTAGTATTTACAGTTTTTTCATTTGATCTTGAAGATCTTGTTTATAATTCACGTTTTCAAATGTTTCAGTAATTCCAGACATTTTGTTTTCTTTTGACCTAATTCCTTTTTATATCATCAGCTACTTTGTTTATACCATTAAGCACCCATAAAGTTGGTATTTTCTCTGAAAGCATAATAAAACTGCTGTATATAGTCTGTGCTGCAATATACAATGTAATGAGTAATATCTAATACTATAATAATAAACAGGAAGCACACTGACAAATCTGGATAATGGTGTTTGTTTAATAGGTTAAGCTTAATAGTACATATTGCCTTTTGTGTAAGTAGTATAATATCAAGAGATGAGGGGCTTGTCAAGGGAACTTGCCACCCAGGTGCAAGGTTTTGTTTGTTGTCTTTGTACCAAAAATAAAATAATAATAACGGGGAAGATTTTTTAAACAAATTGTCTCACATCACTGAACACTTTCAGAAATGCAGTTAAAAAAACATAAATAGTGAGCATAAATTTTATTAAACATTATCAGGGAATAACAGAATGATTTGCTGAAAACAAAACAACTTTTAGGGAAATCACATATTCACTGGAGAAGAACTAGTTTAACCTAGAGTTCCTAAATGAAAACTTTAACTGTGTTATTTTAGAGTTGGTACACGGATGTCAAAATCTATCTCTTTCTAAAACTGGTGACAACATTCAGCAGCTGTCAGTTATAAATTTTTGGTTATGCTGTCATGTTTATTTTTATACATCTAAAATATAATTTATTTACTGTTTGTAGAGAATTTTTAAAACTACTGTAGTACATATTATTACAAAATATTTTCTTTGTAATTAAAACAAAAGATAAACTAAAATACTTACTAATGCTAGCTCAACGGGCTGGGTTTATAAAATACCAAAATTCAGTAGCGACAAAGTAAATAATAATAATCAAAGTCAAAATAAAAGTACATTTATTAAAGGACGCCAAGGTATTTAAAAAAAAATTACAAAAGAAATTGTATAAATTGAAATTATAGTACTGTTAAGATTTTCAAATCACTAAACAAATCTGACTATACCCGGGCCGCTGAACAGATATAGTTAAAAAATAATCAAGGCAGCACAGATTGTTCTGATTGGTTTTATGTGAAAGTTAAATTTACAATAGAACATTTTTAGAAATGAATTGTTAATTCATTATAAATAATGGCACTTCGAGAAATGCTAGTATAAATAATAACCATAAATTTTAAAAAATTTCTGTAAACGCATTTATTTTGTCTGTGAATTATTAATAAAACAATGAATTTACATACAAACATGCTTTAAGTATATACATCTTTGGCACAAAATGTTTCATACAAAATAGAAATGCAGATTATAGAGCAATATAAATATAGAGCAGAAACTGCAACTACTAAACGAATACAGGATACAAATGAAAACTATAAAATATGTACACACGATGAATTACATAATAAATATTAATCAGAATCCGAGCTCGTTGATGAATCAGATTCATTTTCCAAATTGATAATCAATGGTTCGATCACAATATCCGCTACTAAATCAGCTTCCCACATGCCCTGTTCTACCAGCATGGTATGTGATATCGCTTTCTTCCAATTTTCGGAAGAAACATTAGCAACTGCAGTAAGTAGTAGGTTTCGTACATCTTGGATTTTAAAGTTGGTATTATTTCTTGCTACTTCTCCTTTTATTTGGGCCCATATTAATTCTATAGGATTAAGTTCGCAGTGATATGGTGGCAATCGTAGAATTTTACGACCAACTGCTGTAGCTAATTCGTCAATAGTATATTTCTTTTTCGCCGGTGCGTGTTGTTGCACCAGCGTTAATAATTCAGCTCTAACCATATCGGCTTCATATGTAACAAAGTTCTTACTTAACCAAGCTTGAATCTCTGCCTTTTTTGCTGAAGAAGAAGGAACTTTTTCTACTTTTCTGCTGTGATATGAGGTATTATCCATAATTATCACTGCTCCTTCCTCCAAAGCCGGCAATATTGCTTGGAACCACTTTTCAAAGACTTCGGCGTTCATTTCTTCATGATAGTCGCCAGTCTTCTTGGATTCAAACAAAAGTAGGTCATTTTCTACAAATCCTTACTCTGACCCAATGTGCAACACAATAACACGTTTTCCTTTGCCAGATGGATTCTTCAGTCCTGTAGATAACCCTTGTAGGAAAGCTTGCCTTGCTGTAGTTATGGTTGTGTCTTGCCAAATTCTTTGCACTGTATGACCTGCATTTACCCACGTTTCATCTAAGTAATAAATTTGTTTCCCTTCTGCCCTCAATTTCCGCACTTCCCGGAGATACTGTCGTCGCCAAGCCACAATTTCATTTTTTTCCTTTAACATTCCATTTCTTTTTCTTTTGCTATACCTTCAACAATAATAAATTTAGATAATGACACAACATTACTTATTGTATATTTACCGAAATCCAATTTCCTTCAGAAATGCCCTCAAAGTAGTTTTTTTGAAATTTGGCAGTTCTTCGTTGTCATTAATAGCAAGCATTATTTTTGCTATTGTTGGTGGTTCGTTTCGTAGATAAAATTGGTGAATTATTCGTCTGACTCCACTTTTTATGCCCTCATTAATGTTGTCCAAAATGGGTTTACTTCGATGATATGACTTTGGCGGCTTGAATTTATGGTCAGCCTTATATTCTCGAAGAACGTTGTAAACACTTGCAACACCCACGCCTGTCATAAAATGAATATTTACAACATTGATATTGAAGAAATAACACAATACGTAATAAGCAAAATAAAATTACAATTGCCTACCTGCCGCTTTTGCAGTAAATTCCACGTTTTCAATTTTCGAATTAGTTGGATGTTTTTCTTGACACGCTTTAAAAATGTTTAGGATGGATGCTATATCAGACACCGAAAAATGCAATTGCCGCCGTTTTTTTGGAGGAGAAAGGGCCACATCTCTTGGATTTGAAAACAACAGTAAAGAACGAAATAATAACAAAACACAAAAAAATGAAAACGGGAACACTCAAAACAGAAAAGAACGGAAAATTAAACAAACAAACAAATACAGAATATCGAAAATGAATGAACGAAAATTTTAGTTATACAAGCGTCACGCACAACTAACAAGTGATTGCTGGATATTTGACAGTAAACGAATTGATATCTTTTTGGTACAATTAAACATGCCTTTCAATTTGAGCGGTATATTTGAATGCTACCAATAGAAAGGTTTTGTTACAAAGAGGGGGTAATTGTAGGCGGTTTTTATTACTATATCTGTTCAGCGGCCCAAGTATAGTTTGCTTAATTTTTAAACTAAAATTAATAAATGGCTTAAAAGAAAATAATTGTTACAATACGTTATTTCACTTATTAGTAATTAAACATTAAGAAATCCCTATCTACCTAAATTCTTCCTACCCTAGCAGAAATAATAATGCCTTTCTTTTATATGTAGAATGATTCTGATTAATTATTAAGCAATATTGATGCAGATGCGGGTAGTAAATATAAAAAAATTAAAACCAACAAACATTAAAGTAAACCCACAAAATTACGTTATAAAATGTTAGAAAACAGATAAGTAGTACTTATCCTGTAGATCGTGTAGAAGTGGCTCCTAGGACCGTGCTACTGTACCAGTTGTTCCTCTTAATATTTGAATCTTGAATTTACCAGAACCATATGAATTTCTTCTGAACAATTTATCCAGGTCCACTCTTAAAATCAATAATAACCAGGGCTTCTTGTCTTAGGTCTTAATTTTACCCCATTTAAAAGAAAGAAAAGAAAAGCCAAAAACGGAAACAAGAATTAGATTTACTTTATTAAATTACTTGTATAATTAGACAAACTCTATTTACCTTCGATAAGAAGACGGTTGATTTTAAATACTTAAAGTTAGCGAGAAATCCCCAATCCGGGTACGAATTATTCTATCCCAATTCCCAAGGAATAATTCACTTTATTTGCTTTCGTTCCAAATTATCCAAATCTTTACTAATTTATCATTAATCACCCTGTAAATTAATGAAAATAGGAACCAAAGTTATTGCAAACTGCTCACATTAAGAGGACTGTTAACATTTCTCTCTCCGAATTCCCAATTTTTAAAGTGTCCAACCAAACATATCGCTAGGCCGCAGACAGCGATAACATTTAGAAAGAATTTAAATATCTACCATACCGCATTTTTTATCTTTTCCTAAGACTTTATTTCTATTGTACACAAAATTATCTTTAAACATACTAACTGCGCTATTATATCAAAACCAAATTAATAAGGGAAAAAGTAAAACGTAACAATATATCAACAATAGTATTAATTGTACCAAATTTTAGATTTATATAATTGTCATACTGACAGTTTAATTTATTAAACCAATTTTCATGATTACCAACTTTCTAATAAATAGTTTTAAAAAATGAAATGTCACAAGGAAAATTTGACATGCGTGACTTAACTCTAAATAACACAGAGCTCAGTTCATATTCAGAAATTCTAGTTTAAACTAGCTAAAGAATGCAAATAATTGATATTCAGGTTTTGATCAAAGGCTCTTTAATCTAGGACCAACAGCACCTACATAACAAGGCCTACCAACCACATAGTGACGTCACGACAAAGAGGCAATCACCGAATCTTTTATTCCTCATTTTACATACAAATTTTAGCTAATAGGCTGTCTTATTCTACCAAAAATTAAAGATTTCTCAGAATATTAATTAAGAATGAGTTTTTATTTGCAGGAACCCATTTTCGTATGAGAATCCTATCGTAAATTTAATATACTAACTTGGGTTTATTATGTATTTGCAATTAAATATCTTTAAAAATAAAATTTTTGTAGTAGTTAGGCTAAGTTGATGGTAATAGGGTGTGCAAAATAACTCAGAGAATAGGAATCTTAAATGAAATGGTGGTGACAACGCGTAAATAATCAGAAAATCAACGCTAAAGTTGCTATTTTGAGGTTACAGTTATACTTGACCGAAATATTTTATAATTCTTATGTATTTTTGCGAAGTTTTTCTAAAGAAAATCCCTTAGTCGCGAGGATCTTGGGTGTTTTAAATTTACTAAACCTCCTTTGGTAAGTGTACTTTCTACTGTTAAGACGCCAGAGCACCATCAGTTTTATCAAGCAATTATTGTACTCTTTAATAAAACGTGTTAGCATCTTACGAAACAGGTAAAAACCAAACCAAATAAAAACTAATAACTCACTACAGGATAATTCAATGGCATACAATTTACTCGGTGAATTCTATGAATCCACTTTCTTTGTGATTCGTCGTCTTTTGGAAACTTAAACAACATGTGCATTTTTTGTTCTTCATTGTAATTACCGTTGCACCGGGTACACAATAACACAACACTTATTTACTTTATTAGTACTACATTATACATGCTAATAATATGCTACACATATAAAAATTACAATGTATCAGCGAACACAATTACACATTTGACCTAATACTATTATAGTTTATTTCTTTTGTTTGTCGTTTGTTTTCACCTTTTGTATGTGACGTCACTATGACGTTTACAATATGTTGTAAGGCCTTAGTTATATAGGTGGTGTTGCTAGGACTCATTGATCAAATCTAGGACAAGTTTTGAGAGTAATTTTTGCGATTTTTAACAACATGTGAACCAAGCTTTAAATTGAATGTGAGTCATTCCACATTAAATGGCACAAAATTAGGTGAAAATTTACCTTAGGGTCTCCCATTTTTCAAACTCTGTCAGTGTATTCTAATGGATAAAATATAATGTATGCATGGTTTTATTTACCAGAGAAAAGTGTATTTTCCTACTTATTGGTTATTGAAGTTTTCGAAATTTTGCGTGCACGTCTTCACTTAACTAAGTATATCTTCGGTTATATTAATTGTAGAAATTTGTCGTGTGAAACATTATTTTGCGTTTTATTTTGATAAAATATGATTTTAAGTACAACCCAGCGCTTTGAAATACTAGAAAAAATAACATTTAATTGCCTTATATTTCCTACATAACTCTATGAAATTACAAGATGTAATTACTATTACTTATATCAGAAATAAATGACTTACTATATCAGGTGCTCCATGGAAACGTGTGCATAGTAGGTACTGGATTCGTCTTTTAATTTTATAATTTTAATTATAATGTAGTTTGACACAAGCACAAGAAAGAAAATTGGAAAAATCATATAAAGGACAGAACTTAGTACTACATTAATCTGTACAAATTTGAACATGCTTTCCTTCATTTTTAAAAGAGTATTGTTTGGTAAGGACCTCTGTTTTCCGATAATGGGATAATGGAATGCAACTTCAACGTGTCATGTATTGGTTTTGTTTTTTCATATCTGGAAATCTGAACTTTATTATGTTCTTTATGTTGATTCTGAGTAAAAAATTGAAAGTAAATGTTTTTAATATCCTTCAGAGCCCAGTTAAATAGTTTTTTAGGTGTTGTGATGGGATCCTGATTTAATTGGAGACTGGCCTTCACAGCAAGTCTTTTACTGGTACCCTCAATGCCATCGCATGGCCCCTTTCCATGAGAAGTCACAAAAAAATGCCATTCAGCGCTAATACCAAAATCCTCTGCATGGAAACATAGATTTGTAAAATTCTTTATATTTTTATATTGTGCACTAGCTACATCCGAAAAGTAATTTATTTTTTACTTTTAATGGCCGCTGAAATAAAGTTGCTTAATCACAACTGCCAGTTCAATACCATAGTCGGCATCTAACATTATTACGGTGCACATCACTTAACTGCATTTTTGTTTTTCAATGTTGATAATTCAGTGCAAAATAAGATTAACATATATCGTCAATTATTGGATCATAATCATTATCATCATTATTCATAACTAAAGGTAAGCTTATAACTGAGTATTATTAACCAGTTCAAAAAAAGATTGTTTGCTTGAATTAACGACAGCATAGAAAAGATTTTAGAATATAATAAAATTGTTAAAGAACGTTGAAGCACAAAAAGCATTACAAATGTGACTTCATTAGATTTCACCCAAACTCAGTATATTGATAGTTTTTGACCTGAAAAATTTCCCTCAAGTCCATCTGAGCAGGCATTGTCCTACTACAGGTTACCAAAGGTTAAGAAATACAATAAAACTTTGGATTTAATTTGGCAAATTAATTTAATTTGGATAAGCTTATAGCGCCTGACATCCTGAACAATGCCTAAATTACCCTTAAAGCAATCCCTTAGATCTTTATTTAGTTTGTGCTCAAAATATTCTAGTCATAGTTGGTAATTAGTCTTTATCCAGCAACATAGGTGCTATTAATACGTATTACAGTCTGATTTTTATTGTAGACTCAGAGTAGGCCACGATTACTCTTACTTTATAATTATTTTTTTCTTGTTTTATAGTTAAAATGACTAGTTGAGTATGCTTTCAAAGCATTTATATAATTTGTTATCACCAACACAGGTCTATGGTAGGAGAAATAACTTACATAACTTTTATAAATAATGTCAACCTAACCTCGAATAACCTAGAACTACCTTAAAACGTCATTGGAGACCGAATTCAACCTTGTAAAACCTAAAGATATCGCAATCATGCAACCTAGAATAACATCAATATGTTACTATCAATTGATCCTAACCTCGAACAACTTAAAAATGTCACAAACATAGCCTAGAATAACCTTATCATCTGACAATCAACTGAACCTAACTTTGAATATGGATGTTATTGACAACCCACCAAACATCTGTTTGGGGAATTTGGGAACCCCTGCTATAGAGTAGTGCTGTATTTTAACGCTTCTCGTAACACCCAAGCATCGGGAAACGAAAAGGTCTCTAACACTTCTCGATACTTTAAGCTAAACAATAGTGGCGCATCATAGCATTTTGTTATCGGAAGTACTAACAATAAGGTTGGTGCATTTATCATGTCACCCAGATGCACGTCTATGAGTGCGCATAAGCAAGGATGGTACTTTTGAAGGTCGTTCGAATTGTTAAACCAGTGGGAGTGATAGAAACAGCAATATATAAAAATCTGGATTTAAAATAAAGATGGATTTAGTTCATATTTTAACGCTTCTCATAAGCAGGTCTCATAACACCTAGGCGTTGTAATACTCCGAGAAGCATCAATAACTGTATCTGTTATAATTCACCACTACTATAGTGTATACTGTTTTAGTCTGGGTTTGGGAATAGTATATTGTGTTAGAAGTGCAGAAAAGTGCCAATTTCTCACGAGTGTGAAGAAGTTCGACTTCGAATTCGACTTCGTCTCATGCCGCAATCACACGAGTCTGAAATTGGCGTTTATGCACGCGTTACAGACGCGAAAAATATTTAACCTAGAGTTTATACTCGCATTCATATTTTCTACGTTAAATCTCTGGCAATAAATGATGTAATGTGAGCCGCTTCCACGATGTTTGGAGGTGTACATCATCGGATTCACTCATGATACATCTAGAATTTCGAAAACAACAAAAGTAAACATTAAATTTTTAAAGACTATAGTAAATAATATGTTTACAATCTGTATAATTTCAGTAAATTTACTATTTAGTACTTACAACTAAATAATCATGCGTATGTACTTGTTTTCAAAAAATATTTTATATAAACAGTCACAATTCAATTGTCAAGGTTATTAACCCCTTTGCTGCGAAATGTCAACATATTCTCGCATTATGTAGCAAATTATAAATGCTTTCAATGTTTTTATTGTAATTTAGCAGTAATAATAAATAATATTATATTAACAATTATATAATAATGTAAAAAAATTAATCAATTTTACGTTATAATTGAATAACAATCTTTGTAACTTGATTTAATGAAAAATAACCAAGTTATGTCAAGACCTCTACGTAGCTGAATGGTTAAGCTCTCGCTTAGTAGACAGGCGATCCAGAGTTCGATTCCCCGCCGGACCGATGATAATTTTTCATTTTTTTGATGATGATTTGCATTCAAAATATAATTTAATGTAAAACATTAATTAAACAAAATATATTAACCTTTATCTAATTTTATTTTTCAAATAATTAATAATATTCTAATATTGCAAGTGCTTACATCTATGGAGTTTTAATAGAACTACTTGTTTTTGAGAAATCATTCCTCAAGGTCTTTACCGTTCAGTTTGGAGATTGTTTGCAATTGGTCGTTTTCATGGTTACTAGATTGTGCGGAATGTGTAACTTTTTATGGTGGTCGTAGATAAAAGATTTTTTGATAGTGACATCAAGCTTACCTGTAATTTTTCTTTAGGTACCTATAAAGTTTTTAAAAAATTTCTTTTATAGAGAAATTCACAGAATAGTCATCTGATTATATTTAATATGTATTTGTGTTGGTATTGGAGTTACCTTCTTAAGTACTTATTACTTTTGACCACATATTGAAGTGTTTTTCTCACTGTACTTATGTTTACTTTTAGGTTTGTTGTCTTTATTTCGTATAATTGTATTCTTAGGTTGATTTAGAACACCAACGAGTGGTATGGCAAGAAGAAGCACAAGCTTTAGCGCGACAGTTGAAAATCCCTTATATGGAATGCAGTGCGAAAATGAGGATGAATGTTGATAATGCATTTTATGAATTGGTGCGTGTCGTACGTAAGTTTCAACTATCTGAAAGACCACCACTTAAACCAAATTATAGTAAAAAGAATAAGAAAAAGTGCTGCGTGCTTTAACTTCTAGGTTAACAATCGTAATCACAGCCATATAATTATATTGTAAACCATAAATGCATATCTATATTTTTATAAACAAACCAGTTCTAGGTATTATTTCATTCACACATTGTGGTTTAAATATTTGATTCTTTTATTAGTAATTATTAAAACAGTGATATAGAATTTTATTTTTATACTTATGAATTATCACAGCGTAATTTCAATATTTAAAAAGCAAAGCTTTAATTTACATAATAGTGATTATAACTTTCGTTTATTCTGTACTGAAATAATTCAGAGAGTAAGATATGTATAAAATAGTAAAACTCAGTAAAATATGAAATTGTGCTGACTTATATTATTATAAGAAAAAATTGAACAAAAGTATTTAAAATTGAGGTACTTATTTTCATATTTCTGTATATCTTGTCACATATTATCAAATTTAATAATTATTATAACGCATAAAATCAATTTCAAACTGAAAATCAAATGATGTACAATATGTCTGAATTAATGTTTTTGTGATGTATTAAAAAATGAAATCCTGTCTAAAGATTATTTATGTAACATACTTACATATATAACACAGCCCAACACACATTTTGGTGCCAGGGCTTTTGTAACTGTTTCTATGTAAGTTTTGGGTGCAGAATCCAAAACTGGCCTCAAAGGTCTATCAGATCTAGTTTTTGAGATACTGTAAATTGGCCTTTTTTTAGAAAGAAATAGTCTAATTTTGCTTTCCTTGAATCATAACATTTCTTAAAGGCCAATTTCTGTTAACCCAATGCTGATCCTTAGCTCTACTGTCCCAAAGACATAAAAAACAAGGATATTTTGTATATCCACTTTGCTGCCCAAGCAGGAAGTTCACAATTTTTAGGTCGACACAAATCACCCACTGATGTTCTTCATACTTAATTTTTTTCAGGACAGTGATATTGCCTCATATTCCTCCTTTATGCTGGTAGAATGACCAATGGGTATTGAGCCATATTTATTACCATTGTGTAAAAGCACACATTTCAAACTACGTCTTGAACTGTCTATAAAAAGGCGCCATTCGTCTGGTGTGTATTCCGACAAACCTATTTTTTGTAAGAGTCCTCTTATATCGTTACAGAATACTAGGTTATCTTCCTCAGAGTAAAAGGGCAGCAAATCCTTATCTCTTTTACGATAAAATGTAATATTGGTACCTGCCTGAAGTAGATTCTTCTCATTTAATCTGGAAGCTAGTAATTCAGAAGATTCCTTTGAAAGATTCAGGTCTCTAGCGAGATCGTTCAGTTCTTGTTGATTGAAACGTTGGAGACTTGCTAAATCTGCTTCAAAATCACTGTCGTTTTCTGATTCCATACATTGAATTTCATCAAGTGTGGGTAGGTCTGCATCATCTTCCGGGAGCATAGGCAGACTGCTGAATGATGGAATGGGTATTTCTTCACTATGCAGCACAGGCCTCTTTGCTGAATCTAGCTGCGCGTTAATTAGGTTTTGATGGCGGTAACTATAAGAATGTTGAGTTTTACATTAATGAATAATACCAAGTAACGAAAACTGGCTAATTATATTCTAATCTCTTTATATAAACTGTACTTCGTAAAGCAGAGATATATATACGAGATAATACGACGTATTAATTAGTTTTTTATTGGTGTATAGGAATGTTGGGTTTTACAGTAATGAATAATACCAACTAACAGAACTAGCTCATTAGATTTTAATTATTTAGGTATGAAATTTCACTTTTGGCCTCGAAAGATATCACTATTTCAATATTTTTGCGTTTTATCAGAACTAATATCAATTAGCACGTATTTAAAAACTGGAACTGCTACGAAAAAAAGCCAGGTATTTTTGGAATCAGCACATCAAAAATATTCAAAATCAGTTCTTACTTTTCCGACACCAAAACAAAAATTTTATTTTGTTGGGCTGTGTAAAATTAATTACTTTCATGGCTTATTTGCTTAATATGTTTCTATTTTAATGAGAAAATATTAATTGTGTTGATTGCATTTATTTTATTACTGACAATTTTCGAAAGTTTTTGTATCGTCAAAGTATTGTACAAATAAGCAAAACAGGTATCTACTAATTAATACAATAATTATCTTATATAATGAAAAACTTGCCTAAATTATAGAAATATTAATTAATTAATATTACTCACTGCTGATTAATATTAAACTGATGTGATGTTTCTCAAAATAAAATGCTTAATACCATAGCAATAACAAGTTCACTGAGAACTTACTCGTATTTGCTTCCCTTCTGTAGGAATACAGCTTTGGCCATGTGAACATTTGATTTGTGTAGTTAAATACATTGTTTATTGTAAAATGTATTTGAGACTAATTTATGTAACAGGAGGTAAAGATAAGTCTTCTGATGCTTTCTTTGCCTGATAAGTTTATCAAATTAAATTACATTCACTGGTTGGTTCAATTTTTAGTGCAAAGGGTATTTACAAATGCAAGTAAGTAAACACCTGCACTGATCCAAAAACTATTTATAAAAATGCGAGAAAATTAATTCTCAATTACAAATCCAATTGAAATTACTAAAAAACTTGTGTAAATTATGGGTTTCAATTAAAATATATTTTTGATAGTTGAGTAGACAAATGAGTACTTTAGTTGACAGCTTCAATTGTCATTTATGTAAATATATTTCTAGGTACATTCTTTGAATGGTACCGTTTGCTTTGCCAACTAGTTACCCACATCTTTGCAATAATATATCTCAGGGAAATATTACATCCAAGAAATTAAGTCTGTGATACAGGCACAACATAAAAATATATAGTGTCTCCACTCGATTGTCAGCACTTAAAATTTGATAAAGTAACTTGGAATATTACACACAACAGTGACAAACTACGATCAGTTTACCGAGGCTTGTAGATCCTCATTGTATTGCTTATAATAACGAGGAACATATATCACAGCATAACTGTTGTTCTATAGCTCGCCAGTCCATTGTTTAACAGCCCCAGAATACAACAAGATCACACACAGGACCAGAGTGCACCAACTGGTTATAACTATACAGTAAAACCTTGGGTTGCGAGTAACTTGGTCCGCAAGTATTTTTCAAGACGAGCAAAAATGTTTATAAATTTTTAACTTAATAATCTCGAATCGCACGTTGCAAAGTGCTTCACTAAAGTCGCACGTTTGAATTTGTACGTGAGTTCTGCAATGCTATGTAGTCACTAGTCAGAGTGCAGGGTCTAAGTGTGCTGAAACAATACTGTATTTTGTATCCTTTTTATATGAATACTAAATACTTGTGGAATGAATCATTTGAGTTTCTTATGTCGAAATTCGCTTTGATATACGAGTACTTTGGATTACAAGAACATGTCCGGAACAAATTCTACTCGCAAACCAAGGTATCACTGTACTGCGATACATCAATACTCCTAAGCGACATGCATGGTTTGTGTATTGAGAAGAATCTTTGCTTTGGCATTTTCAAATAAAATGGGAATTGTTTAATAAGCACATCAATTATTATTAATACAGAAATTTAGCTCACAAAGTTATATTTAAACTCTAAGAATTTTACGAGAATTCTATTTTAGAACTGGTAAGTTTTTCAATATAAATAGCTTAATTCAATAATTAAGCTATTTATATTGAAAAACTTACCTTATAAATACAATTATTTATTAGCAGATACCTATTTTGCTTGTTTGTACCATATAATACAACCATATAGAAACAAAGCAGGGCTATCTTTGTTTAACCCTTCTTTTTTCTACCACTATCTCATGATTCATAACAACGTATTTTAATTACTATTCAGCATTGTAATTTAATTATACACTCGAGGAAAAAAAACGCTTTTTTTTTCTTGAGTGTATATGTCACAATAATAAAATCTTGAAAAAAATATATATACTGTTTAGTGATGCACCAAAGTGGCATTGGGCCGAATATTCGGTATTGGCAATACAAATTTGCCAAAGCGCTGAAGATGCGGCCGAAGCACGATAGAAATTTGAGTTTTGATTAGTTTTAGTGAATAACAAATTATGTCACAAAAAGAAAACATTGGTGTCCGAAAAATACGTTTCCTACTACGCATTTTGCTATAATAAAATAATACAAAATATAACTAAACAAAATTAATAAAAAATAAACAGTACCTATCGTATTATAAAAAAACATGTCAAAAACCTCATTAAACAACGCTTATTAAAAAACTACAACGTAATATAATAGCATTAAAAAACATTTCAATATTTAAAATTTAATTTAAGAAGATTGTGGTAGATAAAAAGTAGCTTTTTGGCTTTTTCCTTGAGCAATCTAAATCAAACACGTGACCGCCGCGTCTCGCCGAGTGATTGCTGCGTGATTCGCGATGCATTTTGCATTTTCACCCTCGTGATTTTCTTTGACCCAGATTCTTCTATTTAATATGCTCCCTTTGCGTCATCGTCTACACAGGACTTGAAAATAAATGCTTGAAATACTAAGAATTAAATAAATAATAATAATTGCTACAACCCATAACCTGGAATCCAGGTCCCAGAAGCTATAAGCTTGTGCGGGAGGGAGGGGGCGATTATTATTATTACGTAGGATCTATGTGCGGCTGCAGCCGACTTACAGATGGAACAACACAAAATCCCACATTTGTGTCACAGCTAAGGAAAACTGCAGAAAACCTTAACTGCTGAAAGGCCAGCACGCTAGACATTCCACTACCAAGTCTGTTTACACTACCAAATGCTAATACATATTTTAAAAATATGCCAAATAATGAGTTTTTCAGTTAAAATGCACTCAAATAAGTCAGATTGCGACAGGAAAAATTTTAAAAATCTGCCTTGGCCAGCCGAATACTGAATCTTTCATGCTGTTTCGGCCAAAACTGAATCTGTTAAAAATTACCTGAATCGGCCGAATAGCTAAGCTTCGGTGCATCTCTAGTACTGTTAATAGTCTTCGTAGTAGAAAGAATTCTATGTGAGACTTGGTCTAGTACAAATAATCGCTTTATATAGTGATCCTTCAGATTTTCATACACAGAGTTAAGCACATTTTCAGGAAACAGTCTACAATTATAATTTAGATATTTGATTTTAAGATTAAATTTTATAAATAAAAATTGTACTTTATAATCAGCAGGATTTTAACTGTAATACAAAAATATATTAAATCAAATATATATGTGTCATAGGTTAATCTCATTTGAAGATAGTGCCTCAATTATGGTTTATACCTGAGCAATTTAGAGTGAGCTAACACCAACTTTATTTTTATAAGAATTATATTTTTAGGCTTTTTTGCCTTTCTTGATGATCATTGTACATATAAACATTATCTACTTTATAAAAGTACAAGTTTTAATGTGTACGACTATAAGTAGGTACTACTTTTTGGCCTATTAGGAATATTATTCAATTTATATTGCCATATAGATCTCTTTATGATTTTTGTTTTGCTAAATGAGTAGGTACAACAAGACAACCTATATGCTATGTATTTAAAACCACCATACTTTATTGAAATATACATATTACTGCTGCAAACATTACATATGTGCAGTTTGTTAAAATAAAATGTACGTTTAATTGTAATGCTTTGTTCTGCACAAAATCTTACGTCACATTTGACAAAGTACAACTTGGAAATAAAGTTGAATCACCAACCTAGATGGTTTTTTTGTTTGGAACACGCAAACATAGAGACAAACATTCATAGAATGGGTGGGTTATTACTTGCCCCCTTTGAAACTTCAATTCACAAACCATGCATTTTGGAATAATATTTATTATTTATGTTTAAATAATATGTACAATATTCCAATAGGGTCGTTGCATGGAATTTAAATTTTGACATAACTTGTATATTTTATTAGTATAACAGTTATCTAATGAACAGGTCCACATAAAATCGATAAATGTATTACGATAACTTAAATATAAATATTTTCCGCCCTTTCTACACCGCTGACGTCATCGTACTATTCAAGATGGAACGCGATTTGCATTCATAACATTGGCAATACTGGAAATCTTTGCCAGCGATGAGCAGATAAACCGAACGTGAGACGCGACGGGACCCAATCAAATCAGCTGCTGTACTTTAAACAAAGGGTGCATGTTCCACGTTTTCTCTTAAAAGAAAAAGGGATAATGAAGACCGAGTTTAATCAAACTACAAGCAAAAACATGCACGAAATAAATTATATAAGTGTTCAGATAATATACTGTACTGTACCAGAATTGCATAATAAAATGTTAGTTCTTCCAACGGCCAACCACCACGTTTTTGCCGATCCCCGTAAAAAATTAAAAAGAATTAAAATAAAATAAAACTTTAGTACTGTTCAAAGACGCGTTTGTATACGACAGCATGAAACACTTCTTGAAATCCATATTAAATATTAATAAACCTTGAATAAAACATGCTAACTTGTTTAATCATTTACGTATATGAATAAAATTCACATTTTCCCTTTTCCGCTAATTAATAAATACGTCCGTCGCATTACTTGTGTTACTGAACATGTATAATAAAACAACAGCTGATTCAAACGTATCAAGTTATCAACACATACACGTAAATATAAACACAACAGTTGTCAAATGATTTCGTATTGCCAACTTACATAATTATTTAGTTTTAATACTGCGCATGCGAGGACAATGACGTTGTACTAGAAAAGGAAAAAAAATAAAATTGTAAATTGAATATCTCACTAACGGCTGCAAAAATTTAAAAAAAAATACGTAGAGTTATTACTAATCATATAGAATGTAAAAACGTTAAGTTTCAAAATTGTGAAACGACCCTATTCCAAATTAAGGATATCCTTGATATTTAGATTTCAATTTATTGAATTACATTAAATCATTAAAATCACCTTAAGCCTGAACTCATTCCAAAAATAGGCATAAGAATAAATTAAAACCATCTGGTTAGTGAGTATGAATGAATTCTTAAGAAAACCTTGATAATATTGATGCAGAAGGACAATGAAATAATTTCAAATTATTAGTGTTTAATAATAACGCACACTAATAAATATTTAAAAGCAATTAGTTCTTTATATTTTTCAAAATAAATCTAGAATTTTCTACTGTACATTTTATTATAACAACTTGTGTATTTGTTGTTGGTATTTGTAATAATTGAAAAGTGTTAATTCTATAAGTGTAAAATGAATAATCTTTAGGAAAAAAAAGATTCGTTACCTCTGAAACATAGTATGTTTTAAATCTATAAAATGTGGTAGACTTAGCAGACTTTTTAGAATTAACACTCTTTGGTTCTAATGTAATAAAGCAGCTACTAATGTTAGCTGCTTTAATAAGCGAACATAAGAAACATTGAAAAATTCTACCACTCACATTACTACATAAGATGATGTAAGTGTACGATATAGTGAAAAAAATAACTTTTCTAGTATAGTTTCTGTGAAAAGAAATACAAACTAATGCAAGGAGTTTATAATAATTTGCAAAACTCACATGAGACATTTTATTATGTAGCTTGTTACAGATCTGGACATTAAAGGACTTCTATTTTTGATGTTGTAATATCTATTCATGTATAAATCAGTTAGGGTTGTTAATAATAGGATTTAGAAAAGTATTTATCAGAGTGATGCAAAGATAGATATCGTATTCACCAGTATAATATTGTAATTGCAGTATAAAGAAGTCATTTATTGATCATTTCAGCTGACTGTATTTTTACATAAATTGCTAAAGATCGAAACACATCAAGAATGTTTGAAATAAATATAAAAAATGCTGTATGAAAAAATGTTAATTTCAATTTCTGATCCTTTCACTTATAAAGTTGTAGCAATCGATTGGTTAAACCTAATTACATTTGTGAGTATACATTGACTTCTGTAACTTTTGGAGACATCTTTGAATTCAGAAGATGTGATTCCATTCATAATTGACTTGGAGTCCATGTTGAACTGTAGATTATTTTTATTAGACCAATAAACTAGCTACATTGGGCTTTTACAGCCACATTTTCTTAACGTGTTATGCAATAGCCTAGACTTAGAAATTTACGTTAGTAATATTTTGTGCCGCACAGCAGCCCTTACGAGAAAAAAAATTATGGTTTAAATTCGTTTAAATTAACCAAAGTCGATAATGCAGTTCGTACCAAATACCGTTATCGACTCTTTTCTTATTGGGCTCTATTATGTATTAAACGGCCTATTTAAAAAATGATATTTTTCCGTTGTATGTAACTACTGTGGTACTGGGGCTACAAGAATATTGATATTTTAATGGAATTTATGCTTACACTATAAAGGCCTTTTTTTTATTCAAGAAAAATATTTTAATAAAGAATTATTGTTATAACATCAAAATAGAAGTCAATGAGCAGAGTCCTGCTAGATGTAGAACTCTTACAGATCTTAACTGAATATTTCATAGTTATTTATTATGAATATTAAAACACTTTCCATATAAATAAATAACATATAATAAGCACTATAAATCTAAAGAGTAAAGAATGCATTTTTTAATAATAGATAAAACACCAAATACTAGTAATATTTTCCAATCAAAATTGTAAGTGGTAGAATTTTCTTAAGAGAATGTTATTATAAACATCCAAATAGTACACTGCCAGGAAAGCTTACTTGAGCTGCCCATTGTAGGTACTAGAAGAAAATACTACTAATTGTCAATTAAAATTTAATTGTAAGGATGTGATAGTTTAGTAATGCTTAATATAATAAGTATTAATTAATACTCATCATTCTAAAACCCTGTCGATGTAATAAAATGTTGCTTTAATTATGATTATATATTATAGCACTGTTTACTTTTTTCATGTAATTTATAGTAGATAAATCATCAATATTCAGACAGCTATTTTTATTGCGGCAAATGTAAAGAAAAATGCTAACAATATTTAGAGTTGATTTTGTCAAAGATAAGATTTATTAATGTTAATATACGTAAATAATGTGTTAATAAAAACCAAAAATAGATATTCTTTTAAATATTGTTAGTTAAAAATCCAATTAAAGTTTATTCTTGTTACTTTCTAAAAAGAATTTTTGAATACAATGAGCATGTATTATATTTTGTTCATTATCTTCAGATATTCTTTTTATTTATGCATGTACATACATAGTAAATGTCTTCCCCTTTTATCTGTAAGAGTCACCGCCTTTTAAGCATTGTATGTATTTTACACCACCTTATATATTATTTAGAATTTGGTGTGATAAAAACTTGGCTTAAATAATGAATGTAATCCAGCACAAAAATAGAGAAATTGTCATGTTGTCTGGTGGTGCTATTTATACTTAACATTGTTGTACTGTGCGTATTTTCTCATTGTTTAACATAAGTTACGTGTTCAATTTAAAATGACTAATGAGAATAATTTACAATAATAAATGAAATTTAACATTGATAATAAATTTACTATTACATCACATACTTTTATTTTATTATTTATTAAAAAAACCTTTTAATCCTTCCTATCTCTGTATTATACTTTTTAATAAGCTACAGTTAATTATGATCATGTCTTTGCTCCGAAATCTTCTTTTGGTCTAGGAAGTTAAGCACTGCCTCTACATCTACTCCATGCGCAATTTCATAAATTCCTATCATGGAGTTTCCTTGCATTGCTTTTTGCAATATTTTTAGGGTAGTGTTGTCAAACTGCAGACGTAAAGAGGTGGTGTAAGGTAAACCCCATACGGAATCTCATAGAGTAAGTGCAGGAGTAGGAGTAATAGTTCACCTAGCAACAAATAACATCCACCATGTAGACCAAAATAATGCAGGATAAAGATTGCTCGGGGCCCTTTGATTTAAAATATAAAAAAAAGAATACCCCACAAAATATATAAACAATGAAAACAGGGGCTTGTAGGGTGCTCTTCTTTAAAAGAAAATGGACCCACCATGTTCAAAATTAATTTTTAAATTTAGAGAACTTCAAAGCTATAATTCACAACTTTTTCAAATGGAACACCCTGTATATTTTGTACCTTTGTGATGCAGAATTAAATAACGAACATTTTTTGTATGTACGTCCCTATAGCTATCTGTAACCACTTTTGATTTATTGAGAAAAAACTGCATGAAGTACACAATTAAAAAATTATTTATTTAAAAAATCAAGGTTTTTCAAATAAAACAACAGAAAAAAAACTATAACAAATGCTCCATATGTTACCCATTTGCAAGGACACACATTTCGATGCGCCTTTGGAACGATCTTTGTACGTTTTTTAACATTGCCGGTGTGATACTTCTAAAAGCATGTATTATTCTATCCTTCATATTTTGGATTGTGGTTGGTGTCTCTGTATAAACAATTTCTTTCACATATCCCCATAAAAAGAAATCCATTTTTGTAAGATCAGGAGATCTCGCAGGCCATTTAGTGGGTCCATTCCTTCCAATCCATTGATGTGGGTAGATATTATTTAGGTGGTCTCTTACTGCATGTAAATAATGCGGTGGAGCACCGTCTTGCTGAAGCCACATTCCATTTCGGGTTTTTTGAAGAAGGTTCGCCAATAATTGTGGCAGATAGTTCTCAAAAAAATGAAGATAAATAGCTCCAGTTAATGTACCATCAAAAAAATTTGGCCCTATTACATGTTCTCCAATAATTCCCCCCCAAACGTTCATGGACCATCTGTGCTGGTTATCAAATTGTCTGAAAAAGTGGTGATTTTCTGTAGCATAATAATGGAAATTGTGCCTGTTAACAAATCCATTTTTATGAAACGTTGCCTCGTCAGTGAACAAAACATTGTTGAAGAATGTAGCATCGTCTTGCATTTTACCTATTGCCCAATTACAAAACTGTAAACGTTTTAGAAAATCGTCATCAGTTAATTCCTGGTGCATTTGAATGTGATATGCATGAAACTTATTTTTCTTTAAGATTCGACCAACAGAACGTCTACTTATTCCTACAGATGAACTCACTTCTCTCTGACTAACGTGGGGATTCTCAATCGTTGCCAGCACAATAGATAACTCATTTTCTTCGTTCACAACATTATTAATTCGTTTACTTTTTTCATACTGTACATTGCCGGTCCTCACAAATCTATCGAGGAGGTTTTGAAAGCTGTGAACTTTAGGTAGCCTCCGTTCAGGATACCGTTGGTGGTAAATTCTGTGGGCAAGCAAACAATTTCTTTTCGACTCGCCCAAAACAAAAGTCATGTCTACAAGTTCTTCATTACTAAAATTCATTTTGAAAAACTAAAACACCTACTAGAACTAAACACTGATGGTCGATAACTGCGAGAAATGTACGTTTAGCATATGTGCACAACAATTGCTAGATGCTTTAATGTTTTGTTGAACAAAAACAACCAACACACTTGACAACTAAATAAATAATTGTTTTTAATTGTGTACTTGCAGTTTTTTCTCAATAAATGAAGAGTGGTTATAGATAGCTATAGAGACGTACATACAAAAAATGTTTGTCATTTAATTCTGCAACACAAAGGTACAAAATATACAAGATGTACCATTTGAAGAAGTTGTGAATTTTAGCTTTGAAGTTCTCTAAATTTAAAAATTAATTTTGAACACCCTGTACATGGTGGGTCCATTTTCTTTTAAAGAAGAGCACCCTACAAGTCCCTGCAGCAAAATCCCTACTTAAATTCGTCTTCACAGTTGTGGCCGTGAAAGCGGTAAACTGTTAAGTGGGATAATGTAAAACTCAATTTTCTTGAAAAAAACTTATAACTTCTAAACCGGTCATTAGATGGCGCTAAAATCTTAGATATGAATAATCCTGCCTTGAGAGATGTTAAATATGCAAAAATATTTGGGGCATTCTATTTAAAGAAAAATTACCTTAAGCGTGCCACACTTTTCTGCAACACCTTGTATATTTGAAAATAATTTCTCTAGATGCGCCTCTATCCACTGTTTACATCCATATTAGAACGATTTTTCTAGCTGTTACCGTTTAGGAGCTATCGGACTTCCCCACACTATTGCCCCACCCGGTACTATTGTTACATCCTTTTCTGATGATCTCTGTACATCACAATGGGCACATTCAGCAGACTTACCGGTGATTAGAGTTCCTATATAATAATAATAGGTTATATAAGATAAGAGTTAGGACATGTGGATCCAATGTCAAGAACGACTTGATTTCTCGTAAAGTATTTTCACCTATCAACTTTCAGTTGTTTGATTTGACAAATTGTTTCTTGACAAAATATGTAGATCGATGTCAATAAATTCTTTCATTCAACATTATTATAATACTCTTAATATTTATTTACTAATAAAAAATACATAGTATTATTAAGATAATTTAATACTATAAAGAAAAATGTGTATTGGGATGTAAAGTAATGTAAATTTTGTTATACAATCTAAAAAACAAAGTGTCAGACTATTAAGATCATGTACTCTTTGACATTGGATTCAGCCAATTAATATCCGGCATCATACATGTCCCAACTCTTATTATTTAATATTATTATAGAGGAACTCTATAATAATATGGTGATAAACAGGTGCTGCTCACCGGTACATTTTAACTGAATGATGAAAAATTGATTACCGGTTGATATACTTAAATTTACTTGTCAAATATAGTGACATAACCTAATTCGATATTTGTAATAATAATAATATTGGATCAGCTAATATTAGATGAGGATAATTTAAATCTAAATTGTAAATATCGACAGCTTTTTTGGAAGAGATTGTAAAAATATCTATTAAACACAACAAACGTCAAGGGGCGCTAGTGTAACCTCACTTTAATTGTACTGGTGCGGTATGTAAACAAACCGTATTTAAAATGTGGTGAGCAAAACAACTGCTGGTGAACCAGACCGGTAAGTATGCTGAATGCGCTCATTGGCATATAAAATGAATGCAAACAAAAACGGACATATCATTTGTAAGGCATATGAAAATTACATTCTTTTCATGTACCTTTTGTTTCTGAAAATTCTGAGGATGTAATTTGTGGCATGCAAAATTTATATAATTTTCATGTAATATTGCTACTTAGGTGAAATCTTTGGTACAAGTTTAGTTTACTGGAAATCATCTATGCAGGGTATCTAGCACTAGAACCAGCAACATATATGTGTTGCGGAGAGGGTGTAGAGTACAGATGAATCTAATCTCTAAACTTAGAGCATCTTCCTTCATGAGAGGGAATTCTTCAGAAAAAGCAATCGAGGTCCAGTCTGATACTAGGTAGCAGCATTTTATTATTTTTTTGCCTACCTGACCAGAAAGTGTTTTCTAAATGTCTCTGCCCTCTTATGTCAAATATATAATCTCTATACTACTACTACTAGATGAAAGCATGATTTATTTATGTTAAGTTGGAGATACTGTAAAAAGTGTTTTTTTTTAATTGTCATACTTTGACAACTCCTATGCATTATCCTAAAACGTTTTTTATCAAAAAATGAAATAATTCGTTTTTAACATTAAAAACATAACTCATAAAAGTTTTAATAACGGAATACGACGGAAAATGTAATCTCAAATATATTTTTACTTAACCTCTAAAAATATAAAAAGCATACGTCAAATTCTTCTAGGCTTCTTGGATCATAAGTTGAATTTTCATGTCTTTGTCGTTAAGGAAGTTGTGACGGTAGAGAAAAATGATGAAAATGTAAAAGAAATTAGTGCAGCTGATAGATTTTAATGCACAAAACTATTTTCTGAAAAATCTTTAATGTTTAGGAAGTTTGTCTATGCATAAATTGCAGTTGAAAATAACACGCGATTTTATGCAAAATGGTACGTTGTTGATACATATATTATAATAACTTCATAAAGAATGATAAGAAAAAATTGACACCAAAACATTTCACGTAAGAACGTTGTAAGATTGTACCGTTAAAGTTTCAACTTTGTTAGAAAGATACTTTTGGCAAAAAAAATTAATACCAAGAATTTGTCTATTGAACGCCTGATATAGCTCGCAAAGTAAAAACGTTGCATTGCGACAAACGAGCGGGAAACTTAAATGCTTTATATAGCTACATGCAGCACCACTGGCCGCTCGTAATTTAGATCTCGAAAACAAAATCAGTTGTATTAAATAAAAAGATACATACTTCAGAAATTTTTTACTGCTACGTTTTAAATGAATCTAAATAAGTAGTGTTTTTCATCCATCGTTTTATATACACATATTTGCAAGATAACGTCAAAACTTGAGTTAACGTCATTTAGTGCATTAATCTGTTTCCATCAGAACAACAAACGAAATACTGGTGCCAATTTAAGGCAACGTTGTCACTTTTTCATTACTCTAGAAGCGTATAATTTATTTATATTCTATAGAGATTTGTTTATTTTCTAGTGTTTACATAGTCATATTATCTTATTTTTACTAATAAAAAAGTAAACTTGAATGAAATTTCTGGTTAGAATAATTGTTTTTTTCGTCATATTTTCACGTTCTTAAGTTTGGACTAGACAGTCAAAAGTTAATCTCTGACTTTTAAAAGACTAATAATTAATTAAAAACATATATAAATAATAACTAAACTGCTTTCACATGCATTCTCATAAAACTAGTATCGTTTGAGTCATTATTTGAAGCAAAACTATGTAATTATTTCTATTTGTCAAAACAGCAAAGCTCCATAACTTTTGGCTCAGACTATCCCACCACAACTCCCATAAAGTCGTTTGTTTTTTCTTTTTATATTGTCAATATATTGTAAATGGTATTTGCGACAAACTTTATTTATAATTAAAATAAAAATACAGCTATAGTGACTTAATAAAGTGAAAATTGTGATTTAAAAAAATTGTACAATGATAAGCACCAATAACAATATTGAAAGCGATGAGTTCAGCTGTACACCATCTAAGCTTCGAGAACAACATTCATTCCCTCTAACATATGCCTATTTAATTTACTAATAAGTTACGTTACTGTTTAACTTTTGAAATTTTTTTTAAACTTTCATACAGGTTGGCGAAAAACTTTTGTATGTCATTCGGACAGAAAAGCATTTGTAGCCCTTAGTTGTCTGCTGCATCAAACAACTGCGGGTCCCAAATGCTAACTTTTTGACCTTGAGACACAAAGTACTTTTAAATTTATGTAAATTAGGATAGTTTGCATTTGACAGTGTCAGAATGAACTGAAAGTGATATTTCATAGAACGAGTGGGTATGTTTCAGCATGTGCATGTGTTAAACATAATGCAGGAGATATATATATATATACAGGGTGTAACCAATGTAACTAGACACCTCGTAAGGTGGGGTAGCTGTAATGAATTAGAACATATTTTCCTGATCAACATGTGGTCGCTTCCTGCTAGTTTTCGAGAAAATCTCATTTTAAATTAAAAAAATTTAAAAGATGTACCAATTGTGATCAACATCTCCAACAGGTGGTACTTGCAAATGTGTTTTTGTGTAACAGCATATATATATATATATATATATATATATATATATATATAGTGTCCGCGGATGCAGATGCAGAAAAACTTTTTTATTATTGATTTAACCCCTTACCGCATGATTTTTTTAATATCTTTGAATTTAAGGAGGATACAGCGAAATGTAAAAATGTAGAGAATGACGTGAAATTTAAACCTCGAGTTCTTTGACACTTATTCTATTCGGTAACTTTTTTTTATAATCTTGTGTACCATTACCGAGAAAAATGGAAAATAAAATCCAGAATTTAACATGGGCTCTTATGGAGAACATCTAACCTTTAGCCGTTTTAACAAAAAATTATGATGAAGAAATGTAGGGAATCTGATAAAAAACTAAAATGACATACTCTCATATTCGAAGAACAATGCTGCCCAATATTTTTGAAATCTTGTGTCTAGTTAATGCACAATAATAATTTAAAGTAAACAAAACAAGAATTTTTCACGACATATGTGGAAAGACAGCAGAGATGTGACAACACCTCATAGCGCGCGACAATTCAAATAACAGAACAGAAAGATGACATATAATGACTGTTATAATAATCTACATTTTATTGTATTAACTAATAATCATATATTTTATTAATCAAATTATGTTGAACAATTCAGTCTCTGCGTTAATAATATCAGAATACAAATGTTAATTCGACGGAAATATTGCAAAATGTAAAATTACCTTTTGCAATGTGATGATAAATACATGATAAATACAATTTATCATCACAATCAGAATATCCACGAAATCAGTAATACAAACACACTAATTTTAAAAATATATGTATTAAACCTCAACAACTTTTTATATATTTCTTGTATCTGCTTAGCAGATTGTAATCTTTAGACTATACAAAAGTTAAAAAATAGAATATTCCCATCTGTAATTATGCATACAAAATTACAAAACATTCAACATATTTCCACTTATATTTTGGGTTTGACATTTGGAGGTTAGGATGTCAACTCAATCGAAAGCTGAAACCTAACACTGCTACCAACGAAATCGATTGATTTCTTTGAGGTGTTGCCACGATTCTTAACCTATTTACATTTATATTTACACTTTCAACAATTAAACAAATGCACTCCAATCGACTTAAATTATTTTAATATATACAAATAATTAATAAATGCATTATAGGCATTCATAATAAAATGATTTTGTTCAGTTTTAAGAATGTTAATTTATTTTTTTATCGATTGGTATTTCTTGTTAGAGCCTATGTAAAAGCATAGGAGATATCCCCTTGCCCTTCACCCCGCAAAGATCCGCTGTAACCTCCTTAATATATGCTATTACTTATGGATCCAGTAACTCTACAAAAATATTTAAAAAAAAAATTCGACGCTTTTTTTAGCAAAAAATGCAAAAATAATTAGTCGTGCCAAATATGTCACGAATTGAGGTATGCGCAACAAAAAAACGTTTTATAATAATATCCTCTATTCAAAAAAATACAACACAAATAAGGTTTAATAAAAAATAATAATAATAAAACATATGTAGTTTATGAATAAATGTAAAAAATATATTATTCAGTGTGAAATGCAAAAAAACAGTTTCTTTCTTTATTTAGGCAGAGGTTCACCTGGCATTTTTGACAGAATATAAAGGATTTAAATGTACATCCAGAATACTTGCATCGCTGCCGGTCTTCCCATTTCGGCAGATGATTTTGAGCGTCTGTTCGAACTTCCTGAGCTGGAATTTGGGCAAAAGGGTATTTCTTTTTTTTCAGATCCAAATGTGGTTGTAAAGAATTACTGGGTCTTCCTCGCTTTTTGGGTGCAGTTTTTGAGTTTGTGAGAACCTCCGCTATTGCCAATTTGAATTCAGCAAGGGGTAAGTACATGTCTTCTGAATTTTGGTTTCTTCTCCACAGAATCCAGGCGTTGACGCATATCATGTCTATGAAATGGAAAAAGATTCTTAGATACCATTTTTTTGATCTTATAAGGATTCTATAATAGCCCAACATAGAATCCAACAAATCAACGCTTCCCATGTAGCTATTGTACACTTCTATACATTTGAGGCGCGGAATGTTGATATAGTTATTTTCCTTTTTGGAAAATCTTCTAACTTCAGAGACTGGCTGACTCCCCACATACGTTGATACGGTTGTCACTACCTTGTTATCATACCAACCAACGATAGTGACATCTATTCCATCAATATTTGTAACTTTTTCTACAAATGCACCTCTTCCTCGCTTTTTCAATACTGCCTCTTTGGGAAGGTCACAATTGGGCACTCAATTTACTCGGACAGTACCAAGTGGTAAAATTCCTTCTTTTGAGATATACCAACAGTGGTATGCCGGTAAACCAATTATCAAAGAATACTTTGTAATTTTGATTCCTTGGTACTGTCTCCGGCAGCTTTACCACTACGTTACAGCTTGCTCCAAGATCAGGTTGATGTGCTTGAAGTTCAATAGGTCCAGTAAAAATTTCAAAATCGTAGCTAAATCCTGACACGCCACTCAAAACGAATACTTTATACCCCCACTTATGCGACTTTTTCGGGTTATACTGTTTTAGAGTTGATCTCGCTTTGGTAGGAATTATTTGTTCGTCGACGGCTAAATTCTCTTCTTTTGGAACAAGTAGTAATCTTTCCCTTACTTTGGTAAGAAACGGACGAATCTTGAAGAGTTTATCGAATCCTGGTTGTCCACGCTGTATTTGTTCATTATTGTCATTGAAATGAAGAAAACGCTTGATTTCCTCAAATCGATTGCACGTCATTATTTGAGAAACTGCTGGAATTTCCAGTGAACTATTCCAATAACTCCTAGTGCTGGGTAAATGTACTACTGACATATAAATGCATATTCCAATAAAAGCATTTATTTCTTCTTCTGATATGTCAGCTGGCTTTTCAGGTTTGATTTGTACGGATTACAAATTGGTCTCCTGTGTGATATTTGATATTATTTCGTTTGTAAGAATGTATTTGAAAAATTGATAAGGTTGATCCATTTGGCTAATATCCCCAGGAAG
This sequence comes from Agrypnus murinus, assembly GCA_929113105.1. NCBI lineage: Eukaryota > Metazoa > Arthropoda > Insecta > Coleoptera > Elateridae > Agrypnus > Agrypnus murinus. The sequence continues at coordinate 115,934,647 of OV816026.1, read as the reverse complement.
GGATTCAGAACCTTTGAAAATTGTTTGGAACTTCCAGAAACTTCTCTTACCACAGATGTTTGGTTTTGTTTTTTCTTATTTGGTGCCCTTTGAACATATGTTGCCAAAGGCACCTCATCTTCTGCCTCCCATTCACTATCTGAAGTCTCAGAAACTATTTCACCGATTTCACGACCATCATCCTCACTGAGCAGACTATCAGATTCTTCTGCCAGGATATCGGCGAACTCGCTATTTTGTTCAAAATTATCATCAGACAAATTGTCATCTGATGGTATTGAGCTTATCTTCACCTTTGCTTTACCGTAAAATGATTTTGTATTCATCTAAAAAATAGTATTAGACTTTACTTCAAAGTGTTCCAAAAATAGCACAAGTCTTGTAACCGCCTAAATTCAACTACCGTGTTTTATCACGGTTACTTTGTGGATAAAAACATGAAGGATAAGAACTTACCTTTATGTGAATAATTTTTTTATTATAATATTTTGCCTTTTTATATTACTTTTACACTTAGAAAAACTCGTAATAATGCCACCTGCACATCTAGACAATATTGCATTTGTTTGTGCTTATATATTTTTTTGTATTTTGCTTTACACTCATATAAATGCATTAGTGGTGGGGAAGCGAATGTGCCAAATACGAGACAGTTTGCAGTAAGAGAAATAATTGCGTTACAAATTAGAAAAAAAATTTTTTTGATGGTGTGCCTTATTTGTCACAATATGCGGTAAGGGGTTAATGACAAAAAGTTATTCTTTATAAAAAAATTTGTTTGTCTCAAAACAATTAAAAACTATAACAAAGTTGCAATATTACTTATAATAAAGTAGGAAATCTAAAAAATAAAAATTCTTGCCATAAACATAAATAAACCGAACACATAATGTGATTGAATGCTCGTTACCAAAAACACTCGCCCATACACAGGCAACCACTTAATACGATGTCACTATTTATTAGTATGGAGAATCTCGAATTGTTCATTGCAACACACTTTACCAAAATAACGTGTTTGTATGTGTCTTATGCAATGCTATGTGGTCACTAATGCGTGTTAGCTAAGGCTTCGTGTGTACTGGGTATAAGGGCCGGCTGCATAAATCATACAACCATGTCCTTAAATTCATCACGCCGCTAAGCAACCTGATTGGATAATCACACTGCAACACTTGCTTTGTAGTTAGTAATGGTTTATACAACCGACCCTTTAAGAGTCTAACTTTTCTGGATAGTTGAAGAAAAAATATTTTTTCCAGAAGCAAAACTTCAATTACATAGTACAAAATATATTAAATATACAATAACAACTACAACTAGTTATACTACAGCTTTCTTAACATGATAGAGTCCCGCTAGAGCATCTTGTAAAGCTCTCATACAGGCAAGATTCGAAGTAAATCCTCCAGCTCGTTCTTGTTCAGTTTCCGATCTGATATGAGCACTATAACCTAATGTCCCATAATCTTCTTCTGGAGGTGGCTTAGGACCATCACTAACAGTTACTATAGGCTTATAAACATATGCAGGTCCTTCTTCTGTCGGCACTGGTAGAAAATTAGATTGTGATTGCCGACTAAATTGAATTCCTGTAGAAAATTGGGTAACTTTACTAGCAGCAGCTTTTGTTTCATTTTCTTTAGCTTCTTTGGCACTTTGTGCAAAAGTCTCTACAATATTCTTAGCGTTTGCATTAGAAAACATAAGTTCATCAATTAAAGCTTCTTTTTCACGTAATTTCTTCTTTTTCATTTCTACTTCTTCCATTTTTACTTCATTTCGACGTAATTGTTCTTGATGTTTTTCTAATTCTAACAGTTCTTCAAGTTCATATTCTTCTCTACTTAATTTTCCTGTAATAGGAATTAATTTATTTAATTATCTTTAAATAGTAATTATTAACTACAATATTGAAATAAAAGTGCAGAATGCTACATTACCTTTACTTTTTAATATTTGCTCTCGATTATTTCTTTTATAATCTTCTATTCTCTTATTAGTATTAACTATATCAATATTGTTTACTAAATTATAGATGATAGTTTCAATTTCTTCTAAATAATCGTTGTATTCTCTTACGGTGGCAAAATCTTCTTCTTTCTTATTGAAGTCTCTTAATACTCGTTTACGTATATCAACTTCTTTTTCAACAGCAGGATCTTCAAATAGTTGCACTCGAAAATTGTTTCGGCGGAGTGGTATGCGGCAGTCTGGGCATGCCCCCGATCCTTTAAGAAACAATAGATCCACACAACTTTCACATAAAGCATGGCCACAAACATTGACCATCATTTTTAGTGATGGATTTTGAAATTTGGTTGTCTTGCATCTTGGACAAATTGAATCATCCATTTCGGAAAAAAATCTGGTAAATAATTAAGGAAGCAATATATAACTTTCCAAAGCAAAATGTAATCGAAATAATTGTTATTCTGTGAACATAATATAAAATTTTTAAAGGCAAATAGTTTTAATACATTTAATAAAAGATAACCTCTTCGAATTTTTAGAAATGTTTACTAGTTTTTAATGACAGGTGGAAATGACAGTTATAGTAAGTAATAGCAACCTAACATTAACAAAAGTTCTAGGTTAAACTTAGGTATTTATATTTATGCCAATAAATGTTATTCAAATATAGGAAAAGTAAACGGATTTATATTTTAAAAAAACATACCTCATTTATTTTTTTAAATCGTTAATAAAGCTTAAAATAAACTAAAAATTTATAATATAAAGAAGAATCTAGGGATTTTCATTATTGTTAGGCAAGCGATGAATCATTCATCAAGAGTTCAAGGTCATTTTGCGTCTGCCGTCAGCCGTGTCTTCCTGAATCTGACAGTTTTCAAATCGTCCGTGTCCGTTTCTTGAAGTAGACGTATTGGCGTGCTTACTATATCATTATCTTGTCCAGTGATTAATTAGTTATTTAATGTAGTTTGTTAGTTTAATATTTAAATATGGGGGATTCTTTAGAAGGGAGTGAAAATACTCCCGAACCGCAAAATGTACCCGCGGTAGATTTTACAGCATTTGCAAATTATCTGCGAAAAGCGGCATCTTTACTTCTTCCCGAAGACGATGCCCATTCCGAACCACCTGCTCTTAACGCAGCTTTGGATGACAAAAACAATCAGGAATGCATTAGGAAATTCATAAGTGATCCCCAGGTGTCAATACTTTTTGTCCAAAGAAGTTCTTCAAAAGGTCAGTTTCAAATGATGGAAACGCCCTTGAATTACGTGTTACTTGAAATATTTTTAATGATTTATCATGTATAATGTAATGCGCATATTAATGTTAAAAATGATATTGTAGAGGATGAAAGCGATCAACCACCTGAAGGTGAAGAGGAAAAAGAACCAGTGGCTTATTACATCGGCAATGAAGTACATTACACAAATGGAAAGATGGCCAGTTTGGTCATGCTTAAAAGGGCAGGTGTTATTGAAGCGGATAAAAGTATTCGTGCTCAAGTACGGATTATAAATTTCAGCGATGGCTCTCCTTATGAAACGCTTCATTCGTATATCAGCAAGACTGTTGCTCCTTATTTTAAATCTTATGTGAAAGAGTCTGGTAGAGCAGATAGGTAAATAATTATTAAAAGGGTCACTTCATCACCTATTACCGACCATCAAATACAATTAAAAAAATCATAAGTACAACCCTATTTATATGTATAATATTGTTTTAATTGCAAACTACACTGCCATGTAAAAAAAATGTTAAGGAGGAGTTCATACGAGCAACAAATAAGAGTTAATGACACAATGTGTGTTAGAAAAATGTACTCTGTTGGGTCATGAGTCAAGAGTCACTAGTCGAGAGAGAATTGAAAAAAGGGGTGGCACTGTTAATACAATGGGTTATTTAAAAAAAGGTGGATTTCTGTTGCTGAAACGATGGTTAAGGTTGCTGTACAAAAACTAATGCAAGGGATTATTATCAATTTGCAAGATAATTATCTTGCAAATTGATTGAATTAAGGTAGAAAGTCACCCAAACCTTACAACTCAAGAATTACATAATTTAAGTATATTTGGTAAATTCAATGTTGCTCTTTCGATTGATACCCGAAAAACGGCATTTCACCACGTATATACCGAGAAAACGATTAACAAAGTTGCAGTCAAATACATTGATGTATATGGGTTTACACAGTATGCCCAGGAACAACTTGAAAGTTTTATATTTAAACAACTCACCATGTATATGAAAAACTATGTAACAACAGTTTAGAAATTGTATTTTATAATGACGTTAAAAAAACTGCAGTTTACCTCTTAGTTATTGAGATATTTCGATTATAAACTTGTATTCCAGCTGTAACCGGAAACTGATGACTGAAGTGCCTGCACATGCAAAACCCTATTATATGATCTGGCAACGTTGCTTCGCGCGGAAATTCAAATTCGTCAAGTCGCGGACTACTGAGTGCGTGATCTATATTAAAGAGACACTTTGAGTGGACAAATCAGTCTAATTTTTGATTAATAAGTGAGTAAATATGAAGTTCATTAGTAACCGTTTATATGTGTATAAAAAGGATCGAAGTTCTGTACTGCAATATTATCAATCATCGTTGAAGATCAATTTTTGATCAATTAATGTTATACACAAAAAGTTATAATGATAATAGGAAATAGTATTAAGAATCTTCTACCTGCTGCAAGTTTTATATTCAAAACATGACGTTTTGTAGAATCATCATTGGGGGAGTATGTTTCTGATCTGTGAACGTATTTGACAACTTGGCAAGAAGGGCAGCGAATCGACCAAAGTGAACCACACACTTGTTCTTTTATGATGTCATCAAAAAATAATTTTTGGTCACAATCATATTCATAACACCGCATAAAACTATTTAACGTGCAACAGTCAATAATTTTTACCAAACTCTAACCTCACTTTGGTTTTACGTCAAATACTGATCGTACATTGCGTTGCCAAATCTTACGCATCAATGTATACTACGTTAGTAAAGCGAACAACGATGTTATCATTATTAATTTCTTTTCTGATTTAAAATGACAATTTTTGTATGCTAAACAACAAATAAATAATTTTTTAATTTTCTATAATGTTCATATGTGAATTAAAATTTGTTGATTTTATTCATATACAGCAGCTAGCTCGACTTTAGATTTGGGTGACTTTCTACCTTAAATAAAAAATAAATTTAAAAATTGTAATGTAGAAACAACTTTTTTAGTTTTGCACTAATAAAAATATTTCCAGATTTTTGTGCACAGACCTTATGTTAGCAGATTGCACCTTCTATCAGTTCCATGATTGGCATGTTGAAAATTCTTCTTTAAAACTAGTTGAAAACATCAAGCTAACTTTTAAACTATTTCTTTTTAAACATGTTTTAAACATATGTTTAAAACACGTTCTTTTGTAATTGTTTTAAAACAGATTTTTGAAAACTTGAGAAAGAAAAAATCTTAGATTCTTATATTGCATTTTCGAATTTAAATGACCAGTTCCTATGAAAGGTGTATTATTATAAGTATGTATTAAAACTATAAATTATAAAATTAAAAAGTATGGACAATTTATCGGTTGTTTATTATTTAAATCTATTTTGGAAAACGATTAAGATTGAAACTTGAACCATAAAAACAATTATAATTTAATAGTAAATTAAATTATAAAGTGGATAGAGGATTAGATTAGATTGTATAAAATTTACCAATTTTGCTGCAACAATATTACATTAATGTTTTAAATATTTAAATGTTTCTTTTTAGATGTAGAGCATTTAATAAAAAGTTGCTATAAATAACGGAAAGAATAATTACAGAGATGACCTGGTTACCTAAATGGAAAATCTAAATAAACAAAAATACCTAAAAAAATGCTTCTCTTCAATATGAACTTAAGCAATAGTCTTTGATACTTCATAAATCAAACTAATTTAACGAGCACATTTCTTTTTTGCAATGGATACACTTTGCACGAATTTTATGAGGTTCAACAGCATCTTTAATAAAATTGTTAAAAAATGCTGCCATATAGGGTGCTTTCATCAACCAGTTATCATGAATAGTATATAACATTTGACTGATTTTCTATTTACTAATTCTGCATTATTTTTATAGGACACATTCTAAAAGAATAATGATTCTTTTTATTCATAAATTACAATTGCAAGGTGTTGACTTAACAATATTTAATACTGTAGTTTTGGTGATGATTGATGTAGGTTTTTTATTTATTTAGGTTTCCTTGAGTGAAAACAATGTTTTAAACATTTTTATTTTATGTGTAGTGTTTTAAACTCATTTTTGATAAAAAGCATGTTTTTTGCTATCCCTGAATTCAATTTAGTATTTTCTATCATGGAAATTTTACTATTAGTTTACTTGGCATTGTCATAAGATTAATTGCACTAAATGGTATTTTAAAGTTATTATGCTGAAGAATGCTATACAGTGAAATCCCCCATAAGCTGACACTGATGTTACCACAATTTTTGTCTATTTTTAAAATGAAGAAGTTATAGGACATTTTTCATATTTTTTATTGATTGAATAACTTGATGACTCTATCTTCAATTGTGTTTTTGTCTTCTCCATGTTCATCTTCATTATTATTGTAGCTAGGAAGCCGGTTAAATTAGAAAATTAGTAGTTTTTTCTGCTGATTAACATGGTGCAGACAATAGTATATTATACACCAAGGTGGTGAAGACTGTTATTATTGACCGAGCACCAAGATTATTTCGCGAGGGGCTTTGCCCCGAGCGGAATAAGGTGCGAGGTCTATTAATGTCTTCACCACTGTGGTGTATATACTATTTTTTCCACTACTAGCCAAATTTAAGGCAAAAATTAAAAATTAAAATTTTTCTTGTAAAATTCAAGTAGCACAGGAATGCAAATTCGCCTTTCCACTAATAAAACAAAAATCAAGTAGTCTGATGCAGATTGACATTTCCACTAATAAAACTTATTTTCAAACAACGTTTGTAATTATCGTGTTAGGTAATTTCAAGCAGCAAATACGTTAAAGACAATCTCCTGGGTATACAAAATTTGTTTCACAAGTTTTTGTTAAACAACTATCCCTGGATTCTCAAAACATTTGAATTTATCCATTATTAACCTAGGTTAATAATAAAAAAAATTATTAACCACTACTAGAGAAATTCAACTTCTCAGTTGGCTAGGAGACGCAATAATTGTCAACTTCATAGCTAGTAGTGGAAAAAAGATATTTTTGCCGGTCCTATATATAAGGCACTACTTTAGTCCCCCAAAAGAGGGAGTAAAGTAGCACTTTTACTCCGTGAGGGAGTAAAGTGTTTCCATGACAACAACAAGTAAACAACAAAAAAAAGTAACCGCGGTACATGTTAGGATTTATTATCCTGAAACTATGTGATTTTAGCGTTTGCAGATTTCAATTGTCAGAATGACATGTAACAAAATTTTCGGAAAAGATTTTCGAAATTTTGAATTTTTGCGATTAAGTCCTTTAGGACGTGCAAAAAATAGCGTATATACCACTGGACTAAAGTGCCTTTTAATCCCTCATGTGTTTCAAACTCTGAAACTCACATTCAGGATTAAAAGATGCTCTTTAGTACCTGGGTATATAATATACTATAATGCAACAACACCATTCCTATACTTTTTAAAATGTACCAGACAATTATTTAGAAAACGAGTAAAGCTGAGGAACAAGTTTTGGTATTGTATAATTTTATTACACAAAATACAAACTATCCACTTGAGGTACGCTCAACAAACTAACAGCTATTTTAACAATTTCATATCTTATCACAAAGCTGAAGTAAACTTTGATAGAAAAATAGTAGCTATGAATATCAGATTTAAAACTAACTTTATCAAAGTAAAATAATTTAAAAAGATGATGGTGGCCAATAGGTGAACTGACCCCCATTTGAATATGTTTACATAATAAGATTATTTACCTTAATTTCAATGTATTTAGAGATGGAGATAAAATGGCTCCAACTGTGGAAAAAACCATTGCAGAATTAGAAATGGGCTTGCTGCATTTGCAACAAAACATAGATATCCCTGAAATAACTTTGCCTGTCCATCCTACTGTAGCTAGTGTAATTAAACGTTGTGCTGATGAATCCCGTAAACCTAAAGTAGCAGATTTTGGAGATAAAGTTGATGATTCCACCTTCCTGAATCAACTGCAAAACGGTGTAAACAGATGGATTAAAGAAATTCAAAAGGTATTAGTAATGATACTATATGCAAGTAGTTAAAGCATTTAACTTTGTACGAATTTAGGTAACAAAATTGGATCGTGACCCTTCGTCAGGTACAGCACTTCAAGAAATCAGTTTTTGGTTAAATTTAGAACGTGCTCTGCATCGTATTCAAGAAAAAAGAGAAAGCATGGAAGTATCCTTAACTCTTGATATTTTAAAACATGGCAAACGCTTTCTTGCTACAGTGTCTTTTGATACTGATACTGGCCTTAAACAGTCTATTGCCACCGTTAATGATTATAACCTTTTAATGAAGGTATATCAATAATTGAATTCTTTTAAAATATTTTTGAGTAATTGCGTTTATTTTTAGGACTTTCCAATCAATCATTTGCTTGCAGCTACAGAGTTAGAACGAATTCGTGCAGCAGTGCAATTAACATTTGCCCATCTAAGAAAGATTCGTAGCACCAAATACCCCATTCAGAGATGTTTACGTCTTGTCGAAGCAATTTCGAGAGATTTAGGAGCACAATTATTAAAAGTGTTAGGCACTCGACGTCTTATGCATATACCTTTTGATGAATTTGAAAAGGTTATGACTCTTTGTTTTGAAGTGTTTTCAACATGGGAAGATGAATACGAAAAGCTGCAAGCGTTGCTTAGGTAAAATGCTTTGGGAATAATAAAAGTAATCCATTATTTAATATTATGAGATTTTATTACAGAGATATAATCAAGAAGAAGCGGGATGAACATATGAAGATGGTATGGCGCATTTCAGCCCAACATAAAAAGCTTCAGACTAGAATGGAACACATGCGTAAATTCCGAAGACAACACGAACAGTTGCGAACGGTTATAGTTCGAGTTTTACGCCCATCAGCTCGACAAATAGCAGCTAACGCAGAGGGAGAAGAGGTGGAAGTGGCTAAACAAGATACATTTACACTTGATGCAGCAGATGCTAATGCTATTGAGGTATTTTTGTTTTTACAGTCAACTCTTGTCTATTTCAAAATTTTTATATGACAAAATAGTCATGCTATACTATTATAGAGGGCCTATTGATGAGGATCCTATGTCTGTCAAACGTGTGAAGGAAACTAACAATGGGTGCATATGTAATTAGTTTCGAAGAGTTTAAAATTGTGGTCAACTTTGACCACTGATGTGACCTTTGACCTCTGCAAACAATCAACAGGGTCTTGTTTATTGTTTCCAGCCTTACTTTGTGGAACTCCATAATCATGAAATAAATAAAGATTAGTAAAAGTTTCACAGTTTTATTAAAATACAACCTGACAATATTGTTTCGACAGCTATGCTGTCATTATCAAAGGTAATATAATTATAAACAAACACGTCGCTAAGGTACATACAAAAATAGGTAACTAGATAAAATAATAATAATAATCAGAATTAAATATCTAATACATCCAGTAACGGAGAATTACTGAGCTCAAGTTGTTCATTCATTAAAGGTACCCTGAGTTTGTGTTTGTATATCTCAAAGGCTTCTAAAATGTCTAATTTGCGTTTGTTATTACAGAAATGTAGGAATTTAATATTATTTTGAAGAGTCATTGTGTGATTTTGTTCTAAAAGGTGTTTGGCGAAATTAGATTTTTCAGGATGTTTATTTTTGTAATGACGTACGTGTTCTTTATATCTTATGTCAAAATTTCGAAGTGTTTGTCCAATATATACCGAACTACAAAAAGAACAATTTAAATGGTAAATGCCCGATTTCATGATATCATGTGTCTTTAGCATTAAATAAAAATGAAAAAGTGTTAGTGTTGGTTTTAAATGTTATTTTATAATTGTTGGTTTTTCTTAGTATATGTGCAATTTTTTCTGATATTTTGCCAAAATATGGTATAGATATGTAATTTGTGTCTTCTGTTTGATTGTCAGTGGGATATATTCTTTTGATAGCTAACCTATAATCTTTTTGTTAAATTAAAGTGACAATCATGTTTGGATTGTAATGATTTGCATGTGCTAGTTGTTTAATAGTTGATATCTCTTTGCTAAAATCTGATTTTGTTAGTGGAATAGTTAAAGCTCTGTGTACTAATGATCTGTAGGCTGCTATTTTATGTGTATTATGGTGACAAGATTCATTTGGTATTGTTATGTCTGTTTGTGTTGGTTTTCTGTATATGGAAAATTCAAATAGATTGTCTGCGTTAATCCTGATATTTAAGTCTAGAAAGTTTATAGCCCTGTTTTGTTCTGTTTCTAGTGTAAATTTTATGTTAGGGTGGATACTGTTAATAAGAATTAAAAATTCATTGATAACCTCAAAAGAACTGTCAAAACAAGCTAAAATGTCATCAACATAACGAAACCAGAAGATAATGTGTTTAGAGGTTTAATTCAAATATTCGATCTTTAAACTTGTCCATAAATATGTTAGCTAATAGAGGACTTAGAGAATTACCCATAGGTAAACCATCCTTTTGTAAATAAATTATGTTATTAAAAGTTATTAAATTATTTCGTTATGTTGATGACATTTTAGCTTGTTTTGACAGTTCTTTCGAGGTTATCAATGAATTTTTAATTCTTATTAACAATATCCACCCTAACATAAAATTTACACTAGAAACAGAACAAAACAGGGCTATAAACTTTCTAGACTTAAATATCAAGATTAACGCAGACAATCTATTTGAATTTTCCTTATACAGAAAACCAACACAGACATAACAATACCAAATGAATCTTGTCACCATAATACACATAAAATAGCAGCTTAAAGATCATTAGTACACAGAGCTTTAACTATTCCACTAACAAAATCAGATTTTAGCAAAGAGATATCAACTATTAAACAACTAGCACATGCAAATCATTACAATCCGAACATGATTGAAACTTTAATTAAACAAAGATTATAGGTTAGCTATCAAAAGAATATATCCCATTGACAATCAAACAGAAGACACAAATTACATATCTATACCATATTTTGGCAAAATATCAGAAAAAACTGCACATACACTAAGAAAAACCAACAATTATAAAATAACATTTAAAACCAACACTAACACTTTTTCATTTTTATTTAATGCTAAAGACAGAACACATGATATCATGAAATCGGGCATTTACCATTTAAATTGTTCTTTTTGTAGTTTGGTATATATTGGACAAACACTTCGAAATTTTGACATAAGATATAAAGAACACGTACGTCATTACAAAAATAAACATCCTGAAAAATCTAATTTCGCCAAACACCTTTTAGAACAAAATCACACAATGACTCTTCAAAATAATATTAAATTCCTACATTTCTGTAATAACAAACGCAAATTAGACATTTTAGAAGCCTTTGAGATATACAAACACAAACTCAGGGTACCTTTAATGAATGAACAACTTGAGCTCAGTAATTCTCCGTTACTGGATGTATTAGATATTTAATTCTGATTATTATTATTATTTTATCTAGTTACCTATTTTTGTATGTACCTTAGCGACGTGTTTGTTTATAATTATATTACCTTTGATAATGACAGCATAGCTGTCGAAACAATATTGTCAGGTTGTATTTTAATAAAACTGTGAAACTTTTACTAATCTTTATTTATTTCATAATCAACAGGGTGGTCAGCGAACCTGGAAACCTTGAAAGCCGGGAATTTGCCGAATCGGAAAAAAACCTTGAATTAGCGATTAAAGTCGGGAATTTCTTTTCAGGGAGCAATAAAAAACCAAAACTAGCAATCGGTTACAAACAACGTGTAGCGGATAGTTACTAAGCAAATATTGAAAAAAAAAACTTTTTTCTACAGCTGTCAAAAAATGATTTAATATCCTTTTTTATTAGTATCCGTATGCAAAATGCCACATTGATTTTGTTTACCTGACAACATGCACGAAATATTTTTCACTTTAGAGCGAAAAACATTTATGCGATTTATGCATATTTGAGCAATGTCGTTTCCGTAGTAACAACGAAACTGTTCAATTTTTGCTAAAATAAAAATTTCCTTGTGTTATTATTTATGATTTTTTTTTCTACTTTTTTGGTAATTTCAATGATGCTGTAGAAAAACCATTGTGTGCAATTCGTGCATGAAATGACTTCAGTGGTCTCGAATGAGATTTTGACTCGGCTACGCCTCGTCAAAAGACTCTTTCTTGACCATCAAAATAGCATTTCGTGCCATAAATACACAAATAACTATTTTGTAGTAACGGAAGTAACTTAGTACCAGTATAAATATCTCTACCCATTTTTACGATTTTTTTTACAAAACTAATTGTTTTATTTATGTCATTTCCATAGAAACGTTGCAACTTGAAAGCCACCTTTCTATTTTCAACGAATTAAACTCTTTAACGGTTTTTTAAAGCAGTGAGATTTAATTATTTTACAATTGTACAAAAACTATTGTGTATACCTTGTTCGTGGAATTCTTTAATGTCCTAGAGATTGTCCTGCTTCGGCGGCAATATTCTCTCGGTACGTTAAAAAGAGATTTCGCAACCTTGGTATACAAATATTTTTTATATATTTGCGTGTTCAAACGAAGCCATTTGGACATGCATTTTGTGTATCAAAAAGAGATTCAAAACAGGAGGTTCGATACTGGAAACAGTAACATTTTATTTTTAAATTTGATATTGTTGAACAGCTCTTCTTAAAATGTCAAACTTATTTACGTAAATTTGAAAAACAAATGCAGAATTAGAATTTTCCAAGTTGCCAACTAATAAACTATTTAACAAACTATTCCTAACAAATTTTGTTTAAAACTAAGTTATTTTTGTTTAAACCGTTAAAAATAGTATATTAAAGTACATATTAGTTTCATAAGAGCACGTTTTAGCGCACACGTCCAAGTTTAGAAAGCAACCTATGTAGCAGGAAGTCTTTGTAAAGGACAACTGTGCTAAAACGTCTTATGAAACGAATACTTTATATTATTATTTCTATTTGCATTATTTTGTAATCATTTAAGAAAAATGACGTAGTTGTAAATAAAATTTGTTATGGATTCCTTGTTAAGTAGGCAAGTTAAGTTGACAGTTGCCACTAATAGTTATTTGTGTATTTAGGACCCTAAATAATAAATTTTATTTTTAAAGTTGATATAATAAAGTTGATATTAACAGTTGAACAGCTGTTCTTAAAATATCAAACTTACATAAATCTGATAAAATAAATGCAGACTTAGAATTTTCCAAGTTAAGTAGGCAAGTTTTCAAGGAGTTTTTCAAAGGACAAGGATAGTAAAGGACTAAGCACACTTATCCTTTAGACAACTCCCCGCTAGTACACGAGTCGTTTTCTAAACTTGGACGGGTGCGCTAAAAACGTGTCTTTTGAAACTAATTCTTTAATATACTATTTTACACAGTTCCGTTAAATTTCTGATCGTTATTTGATTAATTAGGCTCTTCCGACAATAAAAAAAGGCTTCAAGTATAGTTTCATGTTCCGTTATTATTAATTCTAAACAAATAATTTGATTATCAATATGGGTACTTATGCGTAAATTATTGAAGGAAAAAACAGGGAAAAATGATATTTTACGACCTGGAAAACCGGAAAAAAACCTTAAATTTTTAAAAGTATCAGTCTTGTTGTCCACCCTGATCAATTTCTGAACTTTTACACTCCAATATAGAATATAATGGTATATTCTTATATATCATTATCTAAGGGAAAATAAATTATTATTATTATTATTATTATTATTATTATTCAATAGATAGATCAGTTCAAACAGATCTAGTCAGAAAAATGGCAAACTATCACGCTTAATGTTCGATTCTGTTCTAAATCCAAATCCTAGAAGTTGTGATAAGATGCATAAACTTATTGATTCTAACCTTACAAATCTATAAATGTTTTCACAAGGTATTGATAATTAAGTTTGATTGAAAACGTTCCATACTGTAGTGTCTTTATTTATAAATATACACTCAGCAAACTTTATGTATTCTTATGTAAGACAACAAGTTCTACCTGTTCATTCATTTACTTCTCATATTTCAACAGGATGGAGCATCCTTCATAATACTAAATTAATGGAAATTTTGTATTGTTTCGAGCCTTGTTTGATGAAACTCCATAATCATGAAATAAATGAAAAAGATTATAAAAGGTTTTCAAAATTTATTTTATTCTACCTGACAATAGCTGTCGAAACAATTGTCAGGTAGAATTAAATAAATCTTTGAAACCTTTTATAATCATTTTCATTTATTTTAGGAAACCTTGTAGTTACTAATTTTCCTGCCTATTCATTGCTTACCCACAGCTCATATGTATAGAACTTAGAAGCTTTTTTTATGTTCTTTAATGATTTTGAAATAGAAAGAGCTGACTACCAATATTTTTTTTATACCTGATTGTTGTATTAACTCAAACAATATCTTAATAGGAAGTTAACATAGCATATGAAAACGTAAAAGAAGTTGATTGCCTTGATATCTCTAAAGACGGTCAAGATGCATGGGATGCAGCTGTCCAAAGATACGAAGAACGCATTGATCGAGTTGAAACTCGTATAACAGCACATTTACGTGATCAGTTAGGAACAGCCAAAAATGCAAACGAAATGTTTCGTATTTTCTCACGTTTTAATGCTCTTTTTGTACGTCCACATATTCGAGGAGCCATACGAGAATACCAAACACATCTCATCCAAAGAGTAAAAGATGATATTGAAGCACTACATGAGAAATTTAAGGTAAAATGTTTTAAACACTGTAAGCATTAATTATTTTATATAGACCTAATTAACTTCTTAGGTGCAATATCCTCAAAGCAACAGCGCTCGTATCAGCAAAGTTCGAGATCTTCCTCCAGTATCTGGTTCAATTATCTGGGCGCGTCAAATTGATCATCAGCTAACAACTTATTTGCGACGAGTGGAAGATGTTTTGGGAAAGGGTTGGGAAAATCATATTGAAGGTCAAAAGCTTAAAGCTGATGGTGATAGTTTTCGTCTTAAATTAAATACCCAGGAAATATTTGATGAATGGGCTAGAAATGTACAACAACGCAACTTGGGAGTGTCCGGCCGCATTTTTACAATAGAAGCTGTACGTTCTAGAAGTGGTCGTGGAAATGTGTTAAAACTACGAGTAAATTTCTTGCCAGAAATTATTACTTTAGCTAAGGAAGTGCGAAATTTAAAATGTCTAGGATTCAGAGTACCATTGGCAATTGTCAATAAGGCTCATCAAGCAAATCAGTTGTATCCATTCGCTATTTCGCTGATTGAAAGTGTACGAACTTACGAAATGACTTTAGAGAAGGTAAGTTGTTAATTGTTACTTTTTAAGATGAATCTGTCTTAGTGAAACAAATGAATAAATGAATAACATTTATTAAAATTAAAACAAAAATAGTAGATTGAAGTTTCTTTTGTTAATTAGTAAATTTTACTTGAAATGTTAGCTTACAAAAGGAAATAGTATCCAAACATCTATTAAGGTAGTCAGTCATATGATAATGTTGCCGTATTTACTGTGGCATGTTAAAGAAATAGTTAATCATTTGTAACAGCATAATTAAATAAAATAAGCATGAAATACAGGAAGTATAGCATGAAAATGATTGTACAGAATGTTCAAAAAGATGATTTCCACTTAGTAGTTTTCTGCAATTTATTAATGTTTCTTTATGTTAGCTGCATAGTATGTCTAAAGAAGTCAGAACAAGAAATCTTTGAAACCATTATAGAAAAACTTGTAAAGCTGCATTCATCAGTATAGGACCTTTTTCCAATAAAATATAAAGTTAGTAGTAACTATTGGGCAAATTGGGGGGAACATCAATATTAGTTATTATTAAGTTGGTACTTTTGCTTAGAGTTCATAATTTTGGCATTTTGAGACTTCTGGTATTGCAACATAACCTATAATTTTAACAAGTACGAGTAAGGTAAGTTACTTTGTCATAACAATGTACTATAGTGTTTGTTTTAAGCCTGCTGTATTTGCATTTTCTCAGTGTTTTCTTATCACAGCTTTGATTGCAGACGGACATTTACCAAAATTTCCTTTTCTAAAGTATCAAAAATTCAAACAAAAATATTTTTTTTAAATATTTGACATTTTGAAAAATTATCGAGGGGAATCTAAATATACCAGGTAGTCGGTTCCCTAGAGAAAAATTCCTTGGAAGTCGCCTTTTGGGCACCAATTTTGATAATTTTTTTTTAAATTGTAGGTAATCGACTATATTTCAAAGTCTAAATGCTGGATTTGTTCGCTAATGCTCTGTATAATTATTATTTTTCCATAAGGGGCTAATTAATAAATAAATAATTTCATCAAATTTTTATTATAATTGAATAAAATTAGGTACTTATAGCTTTCTGAGGTCGCAGATTACGAATTCAGGTCCAAATTGGTAAAAAATGCAAAATGGCGGCTACAAAATGGCCGCCGAGGTCAGACATTTATTATTTGAAATGACATATGAAAAATAGTACTAGGGGGTTTTTAAATTCGCAAATTGCGATGTTATAGTTATTTACGTATTAAGATCTGTTAAGATAGCTATAACGGCCAAGGAAGCTGTTTAAAGCTTTCATGCTTTCGCGGTGGAAAAGCGGGTCATTAAAAAAGACCCTCTGTTGAAACCTCTTTTAACAGCCCTGAGTGTTAACAGGGTGTTATTGACAGCTTAACGGTTGTCAAGTGTTTGAACGTTATTCCTTCTACAACAACATAGTATGGCGAAAAGCTAAAAAATGACCTAGATGCAAAGTGCCGGTCACAAAATGGCAGGTAAAATTAAAAAATTGTATAATGATTATCTCGAAATAAGGGAAGCTATAGTTATAAAGAGAAAGTTTTACACTAACATTTTAACCATCAATATACAACACAAAACTTTGGCATAGAATATTTTCTTAACACTTTAATACTTAAATATTTATATACAACATTCAGAAACTATTACAGCCTACAGAATTTTGACCAAAGAAATTGGACACGATTTTTTTTACACTACATAATTAACACTGCGTTATTTAAAAACATTTGAAACCATTGTATCAAAATTGTAGTGTAAAAAATCGTGTTTGACTTCTGTGGTCAAAAGTCTGTTTAAAGCTGGGCTGCTAAAGTTACTGTATGTTTATTTTAAGTGTTCAGTTCTTATTTTGTTAAAAATGAATCTCCTCAAATCATTTATGTTGTATAAATATTCAATGTGATCAAAACATGAGTTTAAAGCTTTTTAGGTGTAGTAGACTTGTGTCCAGCACTCGATTCTGCGCAGCAACATTTAAAGAGGGTATATCTGTTTTGTTCAACTATGGCTCGAAAATAGTATAACAATAACACTAGGGTTGAACAATTATGAAGGTAATCTTTTACCCCATAAGGATGACAGAACCTGCAGCTTTAGCAAATGTATTATAGATTATATTTTGCGGATGCAAAACTGGATGTGGAACAGCATGTGTGTGTAAGAAATAGGACTTGTACTTCATACTGTACTTCAGCTTCTAGAGAATTCAGCGGGGATGGCTACTTAAATGTACAACCGATTTTGTCGTTGCCAGAAGTATAGATGATGAAACTAACAGTATTTTAAAAGAAACACAAGTAAATAATAATTAATATAATAATCTTTATTTAAATCTGACGATGAATAAAATTTCAATATTAAACGGAATTATGGTGAAATTATGGAATATCAATTTATTTTAACATTATTCAAACTAAATTCCTTTCCACCAATTTGAATTTTAAATAAACAATACTCTTAACTAATAATTGGAACAATCTTAAAATTTTATTACCTAACTAATATATACTCGTATATAAATCCATCTTAAACAAACATGTCGGAGAGAACAAACATTTTGAATTTTAATCATATTTAGTTTCGGTGGCCTTTTGTGACTGGTACTTTACATCTAGGTCAGTTTTTAGCTTAACATCGGAATTTGTGACTTTAAAAATTCCTAGTACTACTTTTCATTTGAAATTTCAAATATTAAATTTTTGACCACGGCGGCTATTTTGTAGCCACCATTTTAGAGTTTGGGCCGATTTGGGCTGTTAAAAGAGGTTTCAACAGACGGTCTTTTTTAACGACCCTCTTTTTTCAAAATTTTAGTGTTATAGCTATCTTAACAGATCTTAAAACGTAAATAACTATAATATCACAATTTCTCACTTTAAAAATCCCCTAGTAACTACTATTTTTCATTTGCCATTTCAAATAATAAATTTGTGAACTCGGCGGCCGTTGTGTAGCAGCCATTTTGTACTTTTGACCGATTTGGACTCGAATTTGTAATCTGCGACCTCAAAGAGCTATAAGTACCTAATTTTATACAATTATAATAAATTTGATGAAATTATTTAATTATTAATTGGCCCTTATACAAAAAATATTATTTTGTTAATAACAATTAAACAGGGCATTAGCGGACAAATCCAACATTTAGACTTTGAAATACAGTCGATTACCTACAATTTAAAAAAAAATCATCAAAATCGCTGCCCAAAAGATGAGTTTCGAGGAATCACTCTTTTTTTGTCTCCAGGAAACCGACTAAGGGTGTATCGACAAAAGATCTGTACAAATTTTGTGAATTTCTAATTTGTTTGCATGCATCGAGAATGCTATGAATATATATTTTTTTTTACTTAAAGTTTACTTTACTTGGCAGAAGTATCATTTGTGCTATAATTGCTAATGCATACATAATCAAGAATTTAAACAAGAACTAACTTCAGAAAATGAATGCCAAATTGATATAATCTACTACTAGTATTATGTGATCGTCTTGACGTACCGTTTTAAAATCCAATTTTAAGTGTCTTGGAAAGGTATTCCACCTATAGTACACTGATTGAGTTGGCGGAGATGTACCTCCTATTACAGGCTTATTGTCTATAAAAGCTAAGATTGCATCTGTATGAGAATGTTTCTTTCACTTTAGAACCAAGCCATTTATCAACGTATGTTATTTGCATACCGTTCTAGCTAAGCAACACCCTGTTAGATGGTTGGTAAACACTGACGGAAATAAATAATATCACATATGTGTGCACTATTCTAGAGTCCACTAATGAATCAGCAGAAAATGTGATTTGAGGTTTTTAAGTTTTGACAAGCTAATCAGAAATCAGCATTTATCAAAAATGTGTCAAATAATATTTTTATCATATATAATATCACAAGTGGTCTGATTTTTTCCGACAAAATTTGTCGTTTCAGATATGAGTAGCTTTGCAATGAAAATTACACGAGTCGACGCAGGAGACGAGTGTAATTTTCCAAAAGCAAAAGCTACGAATGTCTTAAACGATAAATTTTGCAAGAAAAAATTAGACCACGAGTTGTATTCAGCTTGACAATCCACCGAGCAAATTTTTATTTAGCGTGTGTAGTTAATATTAATTTAATTAAATTTGACATTTCATTTTGACAAGTGGTTTTTTCTTAGTGAAAAAACCACTAGTGGTTTTTTCACTATAAAACTAATTTCATTGGTCCCAATTTGAAAAATTCTGTAATTTGATTGGTTAAAAATTTTCGATTTGATTTGTCTGTACAAAATGTAGGAAGAAGCCATCGAATAAATATTATAGGGAGAAAATATTGAAGATAGATTAATGAGAATAAATTTAAACAAAAAGTCACACCAGATATAATTTTTTTTGAGGTTATGTTCTTCAATCATAATAGGCGTTTACGAAAATTGGATTGTATGGTATCTACCACCTTCTCAGTGGTGAACAGCTGTGTAGACAGCTAAGTAGATGCAACCGATATATGCATTTCCATACGTTTTTAATAACAACATAACCTACAAAAGGATATGTGTGTTAAAATGTAAATTCAAATGTTTTTCGACAGTGTTTACATTTCCTTGTATACTACAGATAGAACACATCTTTGACACTGTTTCATATTCACTGTGCAGAATGAAAATGTACGTAAAAAACCACACACACCTATGAAGGAACTTGAATTTTAGGTTATGTTTACCGGTAGATTTCTATTTACCGAGTATAAATTTCGATCCACGAATCATGGATACGGTAGATGAAATGGGTATATACCGGCTAATCAACGGTTACTGCAATCCACATACTAAGACAAATAATAGAAAAAAATTACGAATACAATATAGAGATTTCAAGCAGGCATTTGACCAATTAAAGAGAGAGCAACTAATGAAATATCTGAATAGCAGAACAATACCAAGAAAAGTTGGAGAAATGATAAAAATTTTGAAGAAATAATCAAATGCAGTTGTAGACACGGGACACGGAACAACAGGGAAAATACAAATAAAAAAAGGTGTAAGACAGGGAGATACAAGACAATATTTAGACAATATTTATGAATTATGCTTCAATTTGTTACATAACTATGAGAATTAACTTTAGATCAATCTTCAAGGTTTAAGTTTTTGTTCTGACTACTTATTTTTTTTCTTATAAGTAGATCAAAAATTTATATTTAGGTTGCCCATAGAATAGGACAGAAAATTAGATATAATGTGAATTTCTATTTATTTTAACAAAGGGATAATAATGAGAAATCGTGCAATAGAGTCGGAAGAAGAAGTGAGTTGCAGCCATCTATAGGTACATGTGTTTCACACTTATTGGTGCTCATCAGGACAGCAGTATTGAAAATGAGGACGAACTATAGTATTATAGAGAATTAATTTTGACCACATCAATACATTTTCACCAATTAAAAATCTTTTTTTTACTAATTTTTCTACATAAAAGGTCACAATGTTTATCAAAATCTAAACCATTGTCAATTATTATGCCTAGATAATTAATTTCTTTAACAAACTCAATTTTACTACCACCTATTTGTATTATATTATTTTCTAGATTGCCTTTACATTTTCTAATTATTGAAAAAACTAAAATATTATGGAATCTCAGATATAGTTTTATTATGGTTACAAAATTCTCTAACAAATTGCTAACAATGCACAACGGTTAATGACAAAAAAGCAAATTATCGAGTTATTGTAAATAGGGTGCTATAAGGCTGTGTCCTAGCACCGCTCTTGTTTATTTTATATCTAAATGATATAAGATTATATTGATAATTGTGGATTTCTTAACTTTTTGCAGTTGACACTTTAATTGCAGCCACAGATGATAATCTTGTAAGGGCAGTAAATAAAATTAATTTTGTTCTTGAAAATATATCTAAGTTCTTAGATACTAACTTTCTAAAAATTAATATTACTAAAACAAATGCAATGATAACAACTGAATATAGATATAAACAAATCAGTGATAACCTAAATCTAGATATTTCTGGGGAACAGATTGAAATTGTGACTGAATTTAAATATTTAGGATTTTTAAAACTCCCACTTTAATCAGTTTATCACATATCACAATGAAATTCACCCTTACCCCACAAGTAAAAATACTTATTTTTATGTTAATAGAAGTAATTACACTAGTACTACAAAAATTGTTTTTTCATAATGGATTACTAGAATTTAATAAGCTCCCTAATGATATAAAAGAAAGAAATGCTATCGCAGGTTTTAAATCAACACTTTGAATATTTAAAATCATGCAACCAATAACTTTAATCATTTTCATATTTAATAACATTTAATATTCATATTTAAATATTTTGTTTATACACCGTGTTCGTTGTAACATTTGCTATAGGGAATTAGTATGGGAAATCTGAAATATGCCAAATAGTTCGTTCTCGAATAAAAGTCGGTAAAATTAATAGTTGCAATCGATAGAAAAGATATTCTAACGTACTGTCCAAAAATATTGCCCTTAATAACAATCCCAATTCTTCAGAAATTATAAATTCATGATAATTTATTGCAAATTATAAATTATTTGCAAAACATTAATTTAAAAGCCGAAACCTGAAAAGCGACTTGCCTCCGTGGTTCAATGGTTAACGTTCGACTTGCTAAAACGCACAGGCTCGTGGAATGCAAGATTGAACCCCGTAACAAGCAAGACATTTTTTAAATTTTATTTGTCATTAATCTTTAATTTAATAACAATTTAAATAATTTGTTATTATTCTTTTATTCGAAAAACGTACAAAAATAATAAATTAGAAATAAAAAATAATGATACCCAATTAATAAAACGTGAGTTCAAGAATTTTCATTACGTATTTATTTCAAATTAAAATAAATAAAATGTAAAATAACTTGTCAATACTGAAACTTTAAATGTATTTAAATCTTCAGGATTTTGAGTGTTAATAAACTAATATTGTAAAAATTGGTTTTTGTAGTATGCAGTATGAAAAAGCATCATCAGTTTTCATTACTAATTTATTATTTCTAGTACGTTTTTCGAATAAAAGAATAATAAATTATTTAAATTGTTAATTAATTAAAGATTAATGACAAATAAAATTTAAAAAAATGTTTTCCTTGTAACGGGGTTCGATCTAGCATTACACGAGCCCGTGCGGTTTAGCAAGTCGAACATTAACCATTATAACGGAGGCAAGTTGCGTCGACTTTTCAGGTTTAGGCTTTTAAATTAATGTTTTGCAAATAATTCACGAATTTATAATTTCTGAAGAATTGGGATTGTTATTAAGGGCAATATTTTTGGACAGTACGTTAGAATATCTTTTCTATCGATTGCAACTATTAATTTTACCGGCTTTTATTCGAGAACGAACTATTTGGCATATTTCAGATTTCCCATAATAATTCCCTATAGCAAATGTTACAACGAACACCGTGTATATTAGGCTTACCTATTTAATAAAGTTTTCTATTCTTAAATTTACTGGAAATCATTACGCACTTAGTCTTTGCGACTTTTAGCTTTAATTTATTGTTTGACTTCCAATTTTGTAGGTTTTTGAAATCGCTATTAATATTATTTATATTTACATTTCAATTATTCTCAGACATAAATACTAGAGCAAGATTTGTAAACAAAACAATCTTGGGTTTTTATATAACTTGTTCTATATTTTAATATATATTGCAAATAATAGAGGCCTCAAGACACTACCTTGGTGACTCCATATTCAATATTTTTTCCTGACAATGTTCCTTTGAATGTAAGTAATTGACATCTATTGTATAAATAAGATGCTATCCAAGGGAATACTGTACCACCTTCACTATTTTCATTTAATATGTTTTTCCATTTTGTAATAATATACTGTAAAAGGGTGTCGCATGAATTATTATTTCGGAAACCTGACTGCAGTCTACAAAGTAGATTATTATTTTCTAAGTAATTTTTTAACTGATTTACATGATCGTTTCTCAAAAAAGCAAACAATTATTTGGACGGAATTCACAGGCTTTATGTTAGTACCTTATAGGTATAGGAGTAACAGTATTAACTTTTAAATTATCTGGGGAAACAACCAGTTTCTAGGGAAGAATTAGTAGTTAATTTGTTTGATTAGTACAAAAAATGCATGCTTTTGGAACAAATAAGAAAGTTGCTGGACAACACGTTAGCGGAGTCCGGCAACCTTATGAGTCCCAAAAATGCTTTTTGTACGATTTAACATACTTACTATTTTTTCTCCAACCGCTTTTAACTAGAAAACTGTGAGAGGATGTTTAGAACAAAATAACATGACGTTAAACTACTTATTATTTAGTACAATTCTAATACGGGTAAAAAGGGGCAATTTGAATATTAAGAATTAATATCATTAAGAAATACTCACAAATGTATAATCTTCACTGTCATTCTATCAAAAATTCAAAGAACGGCTGACAGGTTTCGTCGAAGATATAGATCTTTGACGATTTATATGTTTAATAAAGAGAGGTTAGGATCGGTTTTTGTTTTTGTGATGTTGCGTTGTTCCAAGCTGTAACTAAAATTTTAATAGAAACGTTGAATTTGTTTTTTATTGTCTTAAGAAATTAATTTAAAATTGTTATAGAAGAGATAAATGATTATTATTTAATTGAGAATTTCACATTACTGGTATAAAAGAAAATGTTTTAGAGCACTGCGGAAAATATGTTGTGCACAACCTCAGAATTATTTTTTGCTCTAGTACAAAAAATGAGTCCCTAAATGGTCGGTTGAAGAAAAATGCATTAATGGAAAACTCATTGTTAGTACTGATAGGATGACTAATCATTTATAGACTGAAATCATTTCTTTTTGAGCATTCTGTAACAGTTAACTCGGTGTATCCATTCCATCACTATTAATCAAAATGGAAGTCTGAACTTTTTAATTATATGTGGTGTCTTACTTCATATATTTTATGGCATTGATAATTTGATAGCACTTTGATAAAAGTACAAATGATATTGATCATTCATGAGTTATTTTCTTAAAATGAAATCATTGTTTCTTTTCCGATGTCATTTTGATAATGCCAGAAATGCTATCAAGTCATGACAAATGAAAAATAAAAAATGAGAAGTATGCACCATAATACCATATAAAAATCTAGATTTGTACAATAATGGAATAGATATCCTGAATCATTCTGTATAGGGTACAAAAAACCATCTTTGCATGGCCATATGTAACTTATTCAACAATCCTTTATGTCAGCCTGTATCTTGATGAGCAAGTCGAAATCATGCCCTGCTTGAAATGTGCATATGCTATTGTACACTAAAATAGATGTGAATCATGTAATTATGCTTCTAAAAATTTCCAAATTGTGCTTATAATCCTATTTGATATATATTAATAATAATAATAATAAGTAATAAAACGGTTTTTGCTTTTTTTTTGAAAATTTAGATTGAAGATAAAGCCAGTATAATTCCACTAGTAGCTGGTATGAGAAAAGATGTTCAACTTCTGATAGCCGAGGGTATTCAACTGGTCTGGGAAAGTTACAAACTTGACCCCTATGTCCAACGTCTGTCTGATACAGTTGTGAGTTTCCAAGAACGCGTGGAAGAACTTGTCGTCATTGGAGAACAATTGGAAGTTGATGTTCGTTCTTTAGAAACCTGCCCGTATTCTGCTGCTACATTTGCTGATATTTTATCAAAAATACAACATGCAGTTGATGATCTATCTCTTAAACAATATTCCAACCTACATATTTGGGTCAGCCGATTAGATGAAGAGGTAATTTAAAGTAGAGAAACAAAATGTCTTGTGGGTACTGATTGATTACTTTTGTCAATAGGTGGAGAAGAATCTTGCCAGACGTTTACAAGCTGGCGTTCACGCTTGGACAGATTCTTTGAATGGTATTAAAAATGAAGTGGATCACAGCATGGATACTGATGCTCCAGCACAACCTACTCATAAACCTGGTGGTGATCCTCAAATTCAAACACTTATACATGAATTCCGTATTACTAACCAAACAATGTATTTGTATCCCAGCATTGAAGAAGCTAGATTCCAAATTATGCAACAGTTATTTGCATGGCAAGCTATTGTCATGTCTCAACAGCGATTGCAAAGTAGTAGATACCAAGTAGGAGTAGATAAACCTGTTACTGAAACATACAGAAATATTTTAACTAAACTTCCAGCTGGTTCAAATCCATTAGAAAATGCTTATAATGCAATTGATACAAAGATCAAAGAGGTATAGGATTTGTGAATTTATGATTGTAAGAAAAATGCATTTAATATTAAAATTCTAGGTTCAAAAATATGTAAAAGAGTGGTTAAATTACCAATCTTTGTGGGATCTTCAAGCTGATAATCTTTATGGATGTTTGGGAGAAGATATTAGTAAATGGATGGTTTGCCTTAATGATATCAAGTATGTATTTGGAAGATTTCTCTTGTGTTAGGTATGCATTGAAAATTCTATTTTAGGAAAACACGTACTACATTTGACACATCTGATACTCGGCGTCAGTTTGGTCCAATTGTCATAGATTTTGCCAAGGTTCAAAGTAAAGTTTCTTTAAAATATGATTCATGGCACAAAGAAGTGTTGAGCAAGTTTGGTACTCTTTTGGGCAATGAAATGTCAACTTTCCATACACAAGTATCAAAATCTCGTTCTGAATTGGAAATGCAAAGCATTGAAGCAGCTAGTACATCAGATGCTGTCAGTTTTATTACTTACGTTCAGTCTTTGAAGCGCAGCATGAAAGTAAGTTTCGACAAATATAAATCACTTACATTTATTTTAAATTTGTAATTATTTAGGCATGGGAAAACCAAGTCGAAGTATATCGTGAAGGACAAAGAATCTTGGAAAGACAACGGTTTCAATTTCCTAATTCTTGGCTACATGTTGAAAATCTTGAAGGAGAGTGGGGAGCATTTAATGAAATCATCAAACGTAAAGACTCGTCTATTCAAACTCAAGTAGCAAGTTTGCAACAGAAGATTGTGTCAGAAGATAAAGCAGTTGAAAGCCGTACTAATGATTTCTTAAGTGATTGGGAACGAAGCAAGCCTGTTGAAGGTTCACTCAGACCTGATGAAGCACTTACTCAATTGCAACTATTTGAAAGTAAATTTGCTAGACTTAAAGAAGAACGGGATAATGTTGCTAAGGCAAAAGAAGCTCTTGAATTACAAGAACCAGGTATTTTAATAATTCCTAAAAAAAATTTAAAATTTAATTAATTAAATTTTGTTTTTAACAGGTGGTATTAGCACTAGTGAAGATCGTATGCAAGTTGTTTTTGAAGAATTGCAAGATCTCCGAGGAGTATGGTCTGAATTGTCTCGTATTTGGACTCAAATTGATGAAACTCGAGAGAAACCCTGGTTATCAGTGCAACCTCGTAAACTACGACAACAATTGGATGCTATGTCAACACAGCTTAAAGAGTTGCCTGCTCGTTTGAGACAGTATGCTTCTTATGAATACGTGAAGAAATTACTTCAGAATTATACTAAAGTTAATATGATGATTGTTGAGTTGAAATCTGATGCACTTAAAGAACGTCATTGGAAACAATTGATGAAACAGTTGCGTGTCAATTGGGTATTGTCTGACTTGACTTTGGGTCAAGTATGGGATGTAAATTTGCAGAAAAATGAATCGATTGTTAAAGATATTATTTTGGTTGCCCAAGGAGAAATGGCCCTAGAAGAATTCTTGAAACAAGTGCGAGAATCATGGCAGACTTATCAGTTGGATTTGATTAATTATCAAAACAAGTGCAGATTAATTCGTGGTTGGGACGATCTTTTTAATAAAGTTAAGGAACATATTAATTCAGTGGCAGCTATGAAGTTATCCCCATATTATAAAGTTTTTGAAGAAGAGGCGTTAACTTGGGAAGAGAAATTGAACCGAATTAATGCCCTGTTTGATGTATGGATCGATGTGCAGAGACGCTGGGTGTATTTGGAAGGCATCTTTTCTGGAAGTGCAGATATTAAAACTCTATTACCAGTGGAAACTTCAAGATTTCAAAGTATTAGGTAAATTTTGAAAAATTATTTAGATTAATTATTTAATATTTACTGTAATAATTTATTGTAGTTCTGAATTCTTGGGTCTTATGAAGAAAGTAAGCAAATCTCCCATGGTAATGGATGTGTTGAATATTCCTGGGGTACAACGAGCTTTAGAGCGTCTCGCTGATTTATTGGGAAAGATACAAAAAGCTCTAGGAGAATATTTGGAGAGGGAGCGAACATCTTTCCCTCGCTTCTATTTTGTTGGAGATGAAGATTTACTTGAGATTATTGGCAATAGTAAAAATGTTGCACGTTTGCAAAAACATTTCAAAAAAATGTTTGCTGGTGTTGCATCGATTTTATTGAATGATGAAAATAATGTTATCACTGGCATTTCATCTAGAGAAGGCGAAGAAGTAAGTAGTCATTTTGAACTTTTCATAGTGCAAAACTAATATCGTGCATCTACCCCTATGTTATGAAACTCTTAAATTGTTTTTATATAAGGTGTCTTGAGAAACATGCAACACAGATCCTGTATGAGAGATGGTGTACCATGCATCAGGGTGGTATTTCTTAATTAGCTTTTATTTTTTTCAACTGCACCAAAGGAGTTCTGTGTACACTGTATCATTTTGTTAATTCACTTAAACCAAACAATTTGTTTCAGTTTGCACTTTATCTTTATTCTGGTAATAATAGGCGTTTACGAAAATTGGATTGTACGGTATCTACCGCATTCCCAGCGGTAAACAGCTGATACATAAGGTAGATGGAACCGGTATATGCATTTCCGAACATTTACGGTGCATTTTTAATAACAACATAACCTACAAAACCATAGTTGTGTTTATTAAAATGTTTTTCGATAGTGTTTAAGTTTTCTTGTATACCACAGACAGAACATATCCCTGAAACGTTATTCATGTACATAAAAAACCACAAACATCTATGAAACAACTTATTATTATTATTATGATGTATATAGTAGGCGGTCAAAACCGATGAAACTATTTGTTTAGTTTGCGTTTATCTTAAAAATTTTTGTTTGAAAGATTTTTTTTAGAACTTGATTGTTCAACTTATTAGTTGTAATAGCACAATTTGTCACAATCGATAGTCAATGTTTAGAGTCATTATGTTTTCTCTGTCAAGTTTGTTTTTAAAAGAATTCAAACTTGGTGCTGATATAGTGTCTTCTTGTAGAGAGTTCCAGGGGTATACCACACGGTTTACTAAGAAGTTTCTTCGTGGTAGCTTAGCAGTTTTTTCGTTTTCAAGTTTTTTTGAATGTCCTCTTAACTGTACTCTGTGGTTGTAGTTGTATATTTCTAAGTTACTAGAATAATATTCCTGAACTATCTTGTACGTTTCAATTATGTCTCCTCTTAATCTTCTCTCTCTCAACGTTGTTAACTGAAGTTTCTTTAGTCTTGCTTCATATGGTTGTTGTGATAGTTCTGGTGGAATTCTTGTAACCTTTCTTTGTACTTTCTCTAATGCCTCTATATCTTTCACATAGTAAGGATTCCATATTGTATGTGCATATTCTAATTTTGGCCTGATGAGACTCTTGTATAATTTTAAAATCATGTCTGGAGATTTATTCTTGAATGCTTTTTGAATTAAATAAATGAAAGAATTGGATTTTTTACAATTTCATTTATATGAATTTCCCATTTTATATCGATGCTGATGA
Source organism: Agrypnus murinus (assembly GCA_929113105.1). Lineage (NCBI taxonomy): Eukaryota > Metazoa > Arthropoda > Insecta > Coleoptera > Elateridae > Agrypnus > Agrypnus murinus. Next base: position 115,905,419 of record OV816026.1, on the reverse strand, counting down.
TGACACCAAGATCTTTTTGTTGATTGACATGCTGTAGTTCAATGTTGTTTAATTTATATGATTGGCTGTTGTTGTTTGGTCCAATATTTAGTACTGTACATTTAGCTGCATTTAGTTTCATTTTCCAAATAACTGCCCAATCTTCTATTATCTTCAAGTCATCATTCAGCTCTATGTATTGTTCCAAGGGATTTGCAAAAAGCTTGGTGTCATCAGCAAAGAAGATTATATTAGTTTTAATGTTATTAGCTAAGTCGCTGACATAGATTACAAAGAGTAGGGGGCCTAGGACCGATCCTTGGGGTCCTCCACTTAGCACTTTATGTTGATTTGATAGGAGACCATTTACTCTGACTTGGTAATATCGGTATTTAAGAAAATCCTCTATCAACTGAAGTAAATTACCTCTTACTCCAAAATGTTCTAGTTTATGTAATAGTCGATCATGTGGAACTTTATCAGAAACCTTTTCAAAATCAAGATATATTACATCGGTTGGCTGTCCTTCATCATGATTAAATGTCCATTCATTTATACAAGCTAGTAAGTTGGATGTTGTTGATCGTTTTGGTAAAAATCCATGTTGTGTGTCTGGAATAACTTGATTTTCTATTAGAAAAGGTGTTAGTTCCTTTACAATCACTTTTTCCATTACTTTACATGGATTACATGTTAAGCGAATTGGGCGGTAATTTTCTGGCAGGGGCTTATTGTCCTTTTTGTAAAGAGGTGTAACAATTGCTAGATGCCATTGTTGTGGCAATTGCCTGTATTCATGCATTCATTCAACGCATTTGCAATGGGAGTACAAATATTATCTTTTCATTTTTGTAAGAATATAGATGGAATGTTATAAGGTCCAGGACTTGACTCTGTCTTCAGATCATTAATTGCAATAGAGACCTTTTCTGCTGTAAAATTTATAGTTTAAAGACTTGAATTGTAGGATATGTTTACTGGTAAATTTCTAATTACCGACTATAAACCTCGATCCACGAATCATGGATTCGATAGATGCAACGGGTATATACCGACTAATTTTCGAACGCGGGTAGAACACCAGTGATACAATTTCCGAACACTTTCGGTACATCGGTATATATCCGATACAATTTTCGTAAATGCCTAATAAGAATAAGAACTGGTAAGCTTTCTTTCTGTTAGTTTTGAGTCTTATTTTTAATCCGTTAATGCCTTTTAATAACTTTTGGCCAGCAGTGTAAGAAGACTCTTTTCCTATTTTTTACCAGCATTACCTCTTTCTTCATGTTCAATACATGACAACAATTCATGTTCTAATTGTTTTTTTAAAAAACAGCTGATTAATTTACCCTATGGTGATTTTGACTTTTGTTTGTTTTGATGAGTACTACAAGTGGGTAAAGTATTTGACGCTTTTTTAACATCCAGTATATTAAATATTTATGCAATTATTATGATGCAATTTACCTTGAGCACTGGGTATCAGAAATTGGCAGACGTAAGTTAGAAATAGAAACGTCTGTAGAAGAGTCATTCAACAAGAAATGGATTTGCAATTTAGCTCTCTAGCTCTATCTCTTTTCTATTTAATCGCTGTAGATTCCGTGCCTTTATTTTTGTAACCTTAGTCCCTATTTTGTATTTCTAAATCTGTTTTTCTTAACTTTGTTTCTAAATTCATTTTCGTTGTCTTCTAAATGTCTTCTACTTTTTATACTTTCTGTCTTATTGACCATTTTTAGATCTGTAATAACGAGATTAGCTTTGCATTGTTTATTTTCTACAGGTAACCCACTTGTCATAAAATCATAAAATATCATAAAATTCTTTGGAGCGTCATAAAAGTCATAAAATGTCATAAAAAACAGGGGTTGTCATAAAATTCCAAAGAATTGCAATAAAAATTAAATTTTTGCTAATTGTTAGAATTATTAAAAAAATATTGAGTGAATCGAATAATTGGTCATTTTTTACTTTACGTCCCCCTAGTAAAGGTACCCTGAAACTTTGCTCACCTGACCTACGTCGTGCCCTGATGCCATTCCACACCATTAAAGTTTGTGCAAATGCCTACAAAGCCTCAATTTTTAAGATTATGTTTGTCACTTTCCCGTCGCCAACGCACTTAAATGTGTCAGACGGCGTTCATTGCCGCGATGCGAGAACCGTGGCAGACTCAAGTCCGACCGTCGACGAATTTCGTCGCTGACGCTAAATCGCAAGTTTTTACAATTAATTACCGACTTTTTTTGTGCAAAAATACATATTTGCAATGATGTACTACCTTGCCCTATAGCACAATTATGAGTATTTATCGCGGTAAACGTGGAGTTTGCACCAAATTTATTCGTAAAACCCGTAATTTGGGTCAAAAAGAGCATTTGCACAAACTTTAATGGTGTGGAATGGCATCAGGGAATAACGTAGGTCATGTGAGCGAAATTTCAGGGTACCTTTACTAGTGGGACGTAAAGTAAAATTTTACCGAATAATTAAGTTTGCTAACCTTTTTTTTTTTTTACTTTCGTTCTCGCCGCCTATGAATAAGTGCACTAGCACTCGAGCCGGCACTGCACTGAATACGCACTTAATGTGCGACTATTGGGTGCTTTGTCTCTGGTCAGATCAGACTGGTTTTGTTTCATTTCCCAGTAAAGGTTGGTTGAAAGCGGTTATGTGATTGAAACTTCATATTTTTAGTTCGTTGTTTTTACTCCAATTTGTTAACGCCACGATGTGCATCTTGCTTCTTTAAAGTGCTTACTTTTATGGAACAAGAATTTGCAGGTATGAGAGAAATAAATTTTTCTAGTAACCGTGTTTCTAATATAACAAACTTTTAGAAAAATGTCAGGCAGAAAAACAAAATTTAACGCCTCTTGGGAAATTGAGTTTCCATGGGTTAAAAAAAGCACTAAAGGACATCATTTTGCTTATTGTATTTACTGCAAGGCCAATATAAAAATTGATGGTAGTGGGAAATCGCAGGTGTCCAGTCATTCCAAAAACAAAAAGCATTTGCGTCTAGCGAAATCTTGCAATTCAAGTAACTCTATTCAGAAAATGCTAACCGATGCAAATAATACTTCTAACACCAGCCACGTCATTAACTTTAGCAAGGAAGAACAAGTGATTGGTGCTGAAATCTTATGGGCACTTAAAACCACATACAGTAATTTTTCATTTGAGAGCACAGATGGTTGTTCTGATATTTTCAAGCGAATGTTTCCAGACTCTTTAATTGTAAAAAATTTTTCTTTGGGCCATACCAAAGTTAAATACATGATTCAGTTTGGCATAGCTCCTTATATAGAACATCTAATAAAAATGGATATGAGAGGTTGTCCATTTTCCTTCTTATTTGATGAAACTACCACCAGTCAAGTTAAGAAGCAATTAGACTGTTATATACAATATTGGTCATTTAAGAAACATGTATTTGTACCTGCTATTTACTGTGGATCATTCTTCATGGGACATTGTTCCGCAGAGCATTTAAAAAATGTTTTTTTTGATTTTATAAAGAAGTTTGACTTAGATTGTTCGCTTCTTGTTCATATTGGTATGGATGGACCAAACACAAATTTAAAATTTTTAAAGTTGGTTAAGGAAGACCTTAACAGAACACAGAAAACATCGGTGTTAGACATGGGTACTTGCAGTCTACATGTGGTCCATAATGCTTACAAAACTGGTTTAAAATCTTTAAATTTTGATTTTGAGAGTTTCGTTAACGATCTGCTATTTTTTTTTAAACTTTCTAGTGCTAGAAGAGAAGATTACAAATCGCTTGAAGAAGTGACTGATGTTGCAACAAAATTTTTTTTGAGTTTTACTCTCACAAGATGGTTATCTCTTAAACCAGCACTAGTCAGAATACTAGACCAAATTAATAATATTAAACAATATTTTATAGAATATTTACCCAAACAAAATAATTTTTCACGAGAAATTAAAAATACTTCGAGATACAATAGAATTGTTAAAATTGTGAATCACAAGAAGACTCTTATTTACATTCATTTTGCAATATATACATCACAGATTTTCGAAACGTTTTTAACAAAATTTCAAGGGGAAAATGTCCTGATACACTTATTGTATGATAATTTATCACAATTACTTTATACACTAATGAGTCATTGCTTAAAAAATGAGCTTTTAATTGAAAATGGAAAAGAATTAGAAGGCGACTGGTTAAAAAACATTGACGTCCAGGACAAGAAGAACAGACTTAATGAAGTGAAGCTAAACATAACAATAAAGAAGATGATAGATGCATTGTCTCCAAAAGAGGCTTTGGAGGTGCATCATGAGTTTCAAAATTTTTATTTGAACACCTCAGAATACCTAAAAAAGAAACTTCCCCTGGATAACACTTTTTTAAAAGACATCAGGCATATTTCGCCGTCAAGAAAAAATAAAGAAGCAATTGAAAGAATTGCTGATGAACTCATCAATATTATTAACAATCTGAGCGTATTAAACAAATTATTCCAAACCACTGGTCTAACAAAAAGTGAATTAAGCAATACTATCTCCTTTCAGTATGCGATGTATATGCTTGAAAAACAAGAAGAGAACAGTACCAGCATTCTGGATCATTGGACGAATGTGGGAAATTTAGAATCTCCAGAAAATGGTGGAAAGAAATATTTGCAACTTTTTATTCTAGTCGTATGTGCAATTACAATTAGCCATGGAAATACTTCACCAGAGAGAGGATTTAGTGTTAATAAATATATTTTAAGCGACCGACATTTACTACAGGAAGACACTTTAAAATCTCTTCGTCTAGTGAAAGATTATTTACGCCATTTCGGTGGAATTAACAATTTTGAAATAACAAAGGAATTAATTATTCACGTAAAATCTGCGCATACAAAGTATATAGAGTACTTAGAAGAAAAGAAAAAAAACCAACATGGAGCAGCAAAGAAAAGAAATAATGAAGATGAAGATAATGGTAAAATCGACTTAGAACAAGAACTTCTGCGATATAAACGTAGGTTGGAAATCGCAAATAAAACCGTAGCAGATGGCAACAACATATTACAAAATCAAAGCGTGACAAAAAAAAAAGTCAATTCTCAAAGACTTTTGGAGGCCCAGACTCTTATAAATATGGGAGTTACAGAAATACAGCTGTGTATTTCCAAAATTGAAAATAATAAACTGAAAAAACCAAAAAAATAAATTTTTACTTGTTTTTTCTTTTAATAAGTTTTTATTTAATGTTAACTTTTTCATAATTTGTTTGTTTTTTCTTAATAAATAAGTGTTTTCACATTTTATTGTAATGTCATAATTTTTTGTCGTTGTCATAATTTTTACCTGTTTTTACCGGTTACCTGTTTCTAGTAGTATTAATTTCTGCTCTGTTTTTTCCATTCTCGCGAGTAAAATCTTGTTCTTCCATCCTCTCTTGTTTCTCTTTTTTTCACTTCCTCTTTTAGTTCCGGTATTTTTTTCAAGCCTTTGTTTACCTTATTTGTTAGCTCTTTTAGTACTTTTTTAAATTCTTGGATTTTTTCCGACTTTTTAATTCTTGTCTCAATTTGTTTTTCCAATCTTCAAGCTATGATATCCATTTCTGCTTCTAAGAATATTCTTTGCGTATAATCATAATTTTAATCTTCATTTGCAGACTGTCTTCGAAGTAGCTTTTCCACTGTCAAATTGTAAAAAATGGAATTTCTTGGCCATTTTAAAATGAAATTCCATTGTGAGACCATTCCAATATATTGAATAAAAATATGTATTTCAAAAACAGACATAGTTATTAGACATATAATTTTATTTTTCGTATTTTACTAAATTCCCGCATTTTACTTTTCCAAAAGTTCCATTTTGTATACATCATCACAGATGAACAAAAATAGATTGCAAGTATTACAAAACAGAGCCATGAGAATAATCTTGGGATGTGATAAATACACGAGAATTCATGTGAAATTCTTTGAACTGGATGAATATTGAAAATTTTCTTTTGTTTCGTGTTTTGGTATTTCTACATAAAATAAATCTAAATATATCGGCACCATATTAAAATAATTGTCTAATTAAATTTAATCGAGTTCACAGCTACATTACGAGAGGAAAAGATAATTTTATATTAGCGTTTACTGTCTCCAGCCTTACTTTGTGGAATATTTCATGATAATTTTATATTAGATTATAAACGATTGAAAACATCTCAAAATTCAATTTTTTTTAAAGGGGTAATAGAATATAATAAATTACATAGTGAGTTAAAAAATAGCAATCTTAACACTTTCATTAAAAAATTAAAAACAAAAATTTTAATAAACTTGGAAAAATTTTATTAAGAGCCTTTTTAAATTATAACTGTTCACAATTTAAAAAGTAAAAAAAAATTTTTATAATACTTATAAGATTTACTTGTAAATATCAAATTCTTGCTAAATAAATTGCATTGATTGATTGATTGAAACATATTAAACCGACACTCAATATAAACAAGGTTATAAACTCTAGATCTATAAAATAGTCTTTGCTGCAGATATTACATCCAAATTGATAAACCGATTGTACTAAAAGTAAATCCTCAACACCTTCATTTCTTTCTTTCTCTCCATTTCTGTCCTACCTCATTTGTCATTCCTTTTTAGCTAGTGTTATTATTAATGAGTTAGAATTTTTTTACATATAATTAATAACATTATTTGTTTTTATACAGAGTGTAACAAAAGTATTAAATAATGACTGTAACGTTTTAATTTGAAGAGTTACAAACAAATGTGTTAATGCATGCACGCTCTCTTCCATTTTCACACCCCCACTTTGGGGTAGTTTACCGTTTGGTGACAGCAACACACAAGCAAGTCGACAAGTGTGCATCAGTAGTGGTACACAAACAGTCAAGAACACAAATGTAACATATAATTTAGAATAAATAGTTAAGTTTCAACACTTCTTTTTATTTAAATGTTGGGTCCACAATAATGGACGTAACAAAATGCTACATACAAAAGTTTTTCGTTTGTTCATATCTTCTTTTGTTTTGTTGCTATAGCAACCAACTTTATTTTCCAAATGGTTTCCGTATGTTTTCTTTGCATTTTTGAGAAGTGTTTATTCTTCTCTATTTAGTAATGCTATTTTATCATACGTATATAATCTTTAACCTCTTATAGCTTTTGGTCTCAAGGTGCTGAAGTTAAAGTTAGAAAAAAATATTTTACAAAAAATGAGAAGAAATTAGTCAACAAAAAATGAAACTGGCTTGTAGCAAAATTAATCTAGTAAGACTTGATTATCCATTTTGATCAAATATGGTGTGGAAATTTGACAACTAGTTATACCAAGCAGACACCAACAAACAAGAAAATTAATATTTATTGAAACCATAATAAAAATAAATGCAGAAGGGCAAAAAAATCTAATATGGATATTAAATTACATTTTCAAATTGACCTCCATTAACTGCCAGGCAATGATCTAATCAGTGTTTAAAATTTGTTATAGCTCTTTGTAACATGTTCTGGTATTCTGCACATTTCAGCAGTTATTCTAACCTTTAAATCATTCAGATTACGTGGTCTCCCTTTGTATATGTTATTTTTTACATGACTCTACAGGAAGAAATCTAGTAGTGACAAATCTGGCATGCCACTCCATAGGTCTCCTACCGATCGATCAGTAAGAAAAAACATTATTCAAGTAAATGAGTAGGTGTTCCATCTTGTTGGAAGATCTCATTCTCACCGGGAAATATGACATGATTTTGAAGTGATCCATTAGCGTTACGAGTTTTATCAAGACAAAAAATCCTATGATATGTCCTTCTATAATCTCTGTCCCTACATTGACTTTTTGCAGAGACTGTGTGTGTCTTTCCGTCCAATGTGGATTTGTGTTTAACCACTACTGACAATTATGTCGATTTATTGTACCATTCAGCATAAATGGCATTCATCGGAGAACACAATGTTAAAAGCAAAATTGTCATCTATATTACATCTTTTCCATCATTTGCTTACAACCTTATGATTTATTTGCATGATCATAAAGGGAAGAAAAATCCCTATCGGATTCCACTATAAAAAATCTATATTGTAATTTAAATTTTTTGTGATGACGTCAAAACTTAGAAACAAATGAAAGTCGGAAGGTGAATCGCACATATTAATGTGTTTTTTTAAAAAACAAAATCGACGTGTTTCAGCGTTTTTAAAAAAACCAGTTGAGTTCGCTTTTTTTTTTAATATTCCATACTTTAATTCCACCCGGTATATAATCTTTTTAGAAAACGCTAGATTAGACTGGTGTATTGCACCTCGTCTAGCCACCCGCCGATACGTCATATATGCGACCAGTCTCGATCATTGTAGATGGGCCGGGACTCTTCTAGCTTCTTTGTTGCCCGTGTACATGGCAGACTTTATCGTCTGCCATGCCGTGTAGGGTTTTCCCATTTGTTACAATACATTGCTATTTGTTACTTTTAATATAATTTTGTTGTGGAGAAGATAAAGGTGTTTTATTTTGATTTATTCAACATACTCCACTAAGGATGGATTTGTTATTATACTACTATAATTAATTTTAAAATTCGTTATAATTTGTACTAATTTTTAATACTTTGTAATTAATAGAGTAATAATTATACAGGGTGTTTTGGAAAATGTGCCTTTCCCGTTAAAGGGCAATAGGGAAACATGTGTAGAGAGTAACATCTTACTAACAATTTACTGAAAGGTCTCTTTGAAATGACATCCCCCCTTATAAAAATAATAGGCACACAACTGCAAAGTAGTAGATAAAAGTGTATGAAAATTATGCCTATTAAATAGTACATACTTTTAAAGGTCATCAACAAAATAACCATAATAAACCCAAGCACCATACCTGGGTAAATAAATTCTTCGAAAATTATAAATTATAACCAAAACAAAATTGTGAGTACGTGATTTTAAAATGTTTTAGTTAAATAATAACAAACATTCATTCTGAACATCTGTAAATAACTGTTAATGACTCAGATCTTTAAAATTTGTAATCTGCAGTTTGTCCTCAACTTTCTTTGTGTTAAGGTGGCCGTAAACTTGAGTTTCGATTACGTATTAATACACGTTTTAGAATTAATAACTTGAGTGAGGTAGTGTTTTAAGTGTTTGTTAGTGTTAAGTAGTTTAATTAATTGTAGTTAGTTACTGTTTAAATTAGAGACGTTTCGCGGTAAATGTGTGGGTGGGAATTTATCAGAACTGTTTAATAAGACCTTTTATTCTGCTCCAATGATTAACCGGTGACTGGTACCTACATTTTCTGGACAATGAAGTGTTCGACGGACTCCCACTATTGAGTTTTTGAATAACGAATAACGATCACCGGACTTGACCTCCCCTCGATCTTTGTATTTGGGGATATTCTAAAACGTTAGTGTACAGGACAGAACTGAATACCGAGGAAGAGCTACGCACACGCATTGAAATCGCATCAGAATAAATTCGCGCAAATGCCGATATCTTGGCTAGCATAAACTTGTGGTGTACAGACAAACGGCGGTTTATTTGAACACATGTTATAAAGTTTTACTCTTTTGTTAAAATGACAATCTTAAAATAAAAACCAGGCAATGAAATTTGCATCACAATTAGGTCAACTAACGTATGTTACATTTTATTTACCAACCTTATTAATAAATGATCAAGTCATCAAGGTAGTGAGTCACTCGGCAACTGCTGCTGAAATTCAATTCTGTTATTTCTGTAAATTGATACGTACGTAGCGGAGATCAGTTATTAATTTAGTAGTGCAGATGTGAGATCATTGTTTGCTTTATCAGTAATTTAGGGTTAAAATCTTACAAATAATCCATAGTTGACTCGTGTCTTGCAAAAAATACGGAAAAGTCAGAATTTTTTTATTATTTTTTATTTTTATTTTATGAGTTTTGGGGTCTCTATATGTTCACCTTTCACCCCCTTAAAACATTCATTGCATATTTGTCCGGAACACCCTTTATATTCGTTTGTTTATTTGCGTTTGTTTGCTTGTTACAGTTTAGTTGTCAAATTTCCATAGCATACTTGACCAAACTAATAATCAAGTCTTACTAGATTAATTTTACTACCAGCCGATTCTCATTATTAATTGATTAATTTTCACAGTTTTTTTCTAAAACTGTTTTTTTGTCTAATTTTAACATTTTTTTTAACTCCTCAAATTAAAAAGTTACAGCCATTATTTGAACTTTTGTTACACTCTGTATATTTATCATGATAAGTAGAATAAATAGCAATGCTTATCGTAAACTGAAAAAATAGAAAGGCTTCTTTGAACTGTAGAAAATCTTAGCTGCAGGACTCTGTGTTCTTTGTTCCTTGGGACACTCTGTATACAATACTTATAATAATAATAATTATTGTTTGTTTGAATGTAGGTAACATTTGTATCACCAGTTTCAACAGTAGAACATCCAAAGATAAACGAATGGCTCACTCTGGTAGAACAAGAAATGCGTGTGACACTTGCTTCCAGTCTAGCACAAGCTGTTCAAGACATCAAACAGTTCAAGGATTCCATTGACCCAAACTTATTCATGCAATGGGTTGACAAATATCAAGCTCAGATCGTCGTTCTTGCAGCTCAAATATTGTGGAGCGAAGATGTAGAAGCGGCTTTGCAAAAGATGAACAGTGAACCACAGAAGGGTCCATTAGAGAAAGTGCTGCAAAATGTTGAAAACACCCTTAATGTGCTTGCTGATTCTGTTTTACAAGAACAGCCAGCTTTGAGAAGAAAGAAATTGGAACATTTAGTAAGTTTTACAACTGCTCCAATTTTATTATCCGTTGAGAGTTCATTGTTTTTAATCCTATTGTCTCTTTCTAGATCAATGAATTTGTCCATAAGAGAACAGTAACAAGACGATTAATTTCAAATGGAGTTTGCAGTAATAAAGCTTTCGAATGGTTATGTGAAATGCGTTTCTATTTTGATCCAAGGCAACAAGAAGTATTGAAACAACTTACAATTCATATGGCTAATGCCAGATTCCATTATGGCTTTGAATATTTAGGTGTTCAAGATAGACTTGTTCAAACACCTCTCACTGATCGTTGCTATTTGACTATGACGCAAGCTTTAGAAGCACGTCTTGGAGGTTCACCATTTGGTAAGACAAATCAATTCGAGATTGAAGAATTACAATATAGTAAATTATAAAATTTAATTTACAGGACCTGCTGGTACAGGAAAAACAGAGTCAGTTAAAGCTCTTGGTCATCAATTAGGTCGATTTGTACTTGTGTTTAATTGCGACGAAACATTTGATTTTCAAGCTATGGGACGTATTTTCGTTGGTTTGTGTCAAGTTGGCGCTTGGGGATGTTTTGATGAGTTCAATCGTCTTGAAGAAAGAATGTTATCAGCTGTATCTCAACAGATTCAAACAATACAAGAAGCTCTTAAATCTGAAAAAGAATCTATTGCAGAAGGAGCAGGTGGAGGAAGTAAGTTTTTGTTAAAATATTAAACTGTATTATAACGTTTGTTTTTAAATAGGTATCTGTGTGGAGTTAGTTGGAAAACAAGTACGAGTATCACCAGATATGGCTATATTCATCACCATGAATCCAGGATATGCTGGACGTTCAAATCTTCCTGATAATTTGAAGAAATTGTTCCGATCTTTAGCTATGACTACACCAGATCGTCAACTTATCGCAGAAGTTATGTTGTTCTCTCAAGGTTTCCGAACGGCAGAAAAACTTGCTTGCAAGATTGTACCTTTCTTCAAGTAATTTTAAATCTTTGTTTAAAGAAATAGACTTATGCTTAGTTTGATATTTTTATAGGTTATGTGACGAGCAGCTTTCTAACCAATCTCATTACGATTTTGGTTTGCGTGCATTAAAATCAGTTTTGATATCCGCTGGTAACGTAAAGAGAGATCGAATTATGCGCATTAAAGAGGGTATGATGCAGCGTGGTGAAACTCACATAGATGAAGCTAGCATTGCCGAGAACTTACCCGAGCAAGAAATTTTAATTCAATCAGTATGTGAAACTATGGTTCCCAAACTGGTCGCTGAAGATATTCCTTTACTGTTCTCACTTCTAAATGATGTGTTCCCAAATGTACAATACACAAGAGCAGAGATGAAAGGTTTAGTTATTTGTTAAATTTAAGGTAATTTGTATTTCATTTATTTCTTTGATTTTTAGGATTAAAAGATCAAATCAAGAAAGTTTGCCAAGAAGAATATCTCGTGTGTGGAGAAGGGGATGAACAAGGTTCAGCTTGGATGGAAAAGGTTAGTTAACATGTTGCAACCAATATAGAGCTCTCAGACTATTAATTTTGTATTAAGCTATATCCTTGCTTATAAGAAAATGAGTTGACCTGTTTGTCGGAAATCTGAGAGCTCTGGACTAACTTCAAAAGCGCATCATATAACTCTAATTGTATTTGTCATATATAATATTTATAATCTTAGCAAGATAAATTTAACTTTTCATGCCTATCAGAAGACTTTAGTCGGAGAAACTTGGGTTGAAAAGGTAGTGTTCTATGTTAGGTGTTTCCATTCCAAATCATTCAAGATTAATTGCATCCCTAATCGAGTTATCCATTTATTTATGAAAAATATTTACTAGTACATACTTCACAGGTTCTACAACTCTATCAAATATCAAATCTCAATCATGGTTTGATGATGGTTGGACCTAGTGGTTCTGGAAAAAGTTCTGCTTGGAGGGTATTATTAAAGGCTCTAGAACGATTTGAAGGTACAGAAGGAGTTGCTCATGTGATCGATCCTAAAGCTATTAGTAAAGAGGCTCTATATGGTGTTTTGGATCCTAACACAAGAGAATGGACGGACGGTTTGTTTACCCATATCTTGAGGTAGCTTTATTGTTTTCAATACAACCATCAAGTTCTATCTATCTTTTAATCATGTATATTTCAGAAAAATCATAGATAATGTAAGAGGAGAAATCAATAAAAGGCAATGGATTATATTTGATGGTGATGTAGATCCAGAATGGGTTGAAAATTTAAATTCAGTTTTGGATGACAATAAATTACTCACCTTACCTAATGGAGAACGTTTGTCACTGCCACCAAATGTTCGAGTAATGTTTGAGGTAAGTTTTCATGTAAAGATTAAAATTCTTTTTTTATGAGAATGCAAATGTTATATTAGGTACAAGATTTGAAATATGCCACTCTGGCTACTGTTTCTCGTTGTGGCATGGTTTGGTTCTCTGAGGATGTGTTATCAACAGAAATGATCTTTGAGAATTTCATGTTACGATTAAAGTATATTCCTTTGGAAGAAGGTGATGATGAAGGCTTTGGAATGAAACTAGGTGAAACCAAAGAAGATGCAGTTTCTCCTACTTTACAAGTACGGACTTTGTTTAATTTTTATTTAAATTTTATTACATGACTTTTTACTGTAGGTGCAAATGGATGCTGTTAGTATCTTCCAACCATTCTTGTCTCCTGATGGTTTAGTTGTTAAATGTTTAGAATATGCTATGGATCAAGAACATATTATGGACTTTACTAGACTTCGTGCATTAAGTTCTCTGTTTTCTATGTTGAATCAGAGTGTGCGGTAAGACATTTACAGTAACTTTTAAAGATACCCTGAAAGCAGAAAATTTATGTAGTAAAATAAACCATCACAAGGCGGATGTAACATGGTAGTGAAAGTGAGATACTGACTCTAACCTGCAATGAGGAGTATTATAAAACATCTTGATTACATCGAATGAAATATTACACTCAATTCAAAGGCATCTTATTGAATATTATTTTTAGGTTATGTCAGCTTTCATACAATCCGGTGGCATAGTTGAATTAGTTAAATTTAATCTAATTAGATTCTTAATCTAATTTAACTATAGTATGAACAAAAAGTAACTCCATCAAAGGTGCCTTTGGAATTTTGAACTTATGTGTATTATAACACCAGAAGATTATGAAAACTGTCACTGTCAAAAGACTAATTATTTTGTATAAGTTTCTGGTGTTATAATACACATGAGTTCAAAATTTCAAAGGCACCTTTGACGGAGTTACTTTTTGCTCATACTATATATCACTGGTGTTTGTGACAGCTGACAACAAAAATAACCTCTGCCATTATGTCTACCAGGTTTATCAATACTTTATACAGAGTGTCTCAAAAATAACAAACAGTACTTAAATATGAGATATGTGAGCATGTGTAGAGAAAACTTTTCTTATAACTTTTTTTTCTAAAATGTTTACTTTCCAAGTTATTTAAAGTTCAAGTTTTGAGTCTAACCCTGCATATTCTCCTTATTGGAATTGTAGTTTTTTGAATTTGAAATAAATTGGTCAATAAAGCACAATTTGTCTATGCTGCATAATACTTAGAATGGGAGACTGTTGATCTTAAAATAAATTCGTAAATAAAATACATGTACTTTTTGCTTATGCTGACTTTTGCAGTCTATTGATCTTAAAACAAATTAAATGTCCAATAAGAGCATATGTGTTTAACAACTTTAAAATAAAAACATCCTGTTTTAAAAAAGAACATTTGATTTTCTAATAAAGTTAGATTAAGTTAGTTAGATTTAAAGTGTCATTTTTATTAGTGTAGGCGGCTTTGAGTTTAATTTAAAAACATAAAAACGATTTTTATAAGAAGATTATATTATGAAATAATAAAAGTTTGAAAATTTATTTTCAAACGTTGGATGACTATGCTCACAAAATTTCAAAATGATGTGTATGTAAATCACAGACAGCACCCTAAGACAGACTGTTTCGAGAAATTGGCTCTCATCAGTTAGGGGTAGCTGCCCATGATTCCCAACTGATTCCTAACTGATGAGAGCCGATAGCTCGAAACAGTCTGTCTTAGGGTACTGTTTGTGATTTACATACACATCATTTTTAAATTTTGTGAGCATAGTCATTCAACGTTTGAAAATAAATTTTCAAACTTTTATTATTTTATATATGTGAATACTCACATTAATAAAACACTATGTATTTTTAATTTTTATATTATATTATGAGTTCTAATCTGCGATGCTAATTCATTTTTTACAACCTGAAGAATTACTTAATGCCAATAATCCTTTTCAGTGAAACTAAAACCATATTGGAATAAATAAACATTAAAATTGTAAAATGTTCCAAAACGCTGATTTGACCTTGTGACCGAAGTTTTTCAATGCATGTAAGTGGTACATGTCAATAACTAAAAATGCTAGATACTGTTTAAGATCTGATAAAGGTAACTGTGGTTGTAAACAAAACATTTTGTTCGGGCTTATGAGACATGCCAAATTCTCATTAGTGTAAATAGTTTGTTGCTGTTGTTACAATAAACTTTACAGACTGCAGAAGACAGTTGTGAATGCAGTGAATACACAACATGAATGCATTTTTATGTTCTTTATAATGTTTAAAAATAAACAGAAGATAAATCAAACTTTTAAAAACAACATTTTTAGAATTACGGTGCTAACATTAAATGTGCAGCTCGTTTCTCTTGATTTAAACCTTTTGAACTATTTTTTCTGGGGCTATTAAAAAATTTAGTGTATGTGCATCTCCTCCATAGACAATGAAATCAATTTGCTTGAAAGAATTTTTGCAAGATTGCCTTAAACATACTTGAAAGAATTTGGTAGATGTTTAGAAGCTTGTTTGGGCAACAACATTTTAAACATTTTTATAAATATTTTTAAAATTAGGTAAATTGATTTTAATTTTCAAAAAATTTTAAAATTAGGTTTTTATAAAAATTATTAATTAAAATTAGATAAATTAATATTAAATTAAAAGGCGATTTATTAAGTGCAAGCAATTTTTACCATTGATCCATTTTATTTAAAACAGAAAACACCGTCAAATAAACTCTCGATAATAAAAATAATCCGTTTGATGGTAGTTGCAGTTTATGATAACAGAAAAGCTAATGTTGGTAATAATCCTCTTCTTAATTTAACGTTCTCGGAATTTTCTGTCAACTCTGCAGGATAATACATATCAAATTACAATGTTTTGGCTATTTCAATGCTTTATGACTTATTAACTACTAACAAGTTGATGTAAAATATAACAGGATCTTATTAGTAAAAAGTATGACAAACAATTTCTTACAAATTTAAAAACATTTCAAGCTAGAGTTTTTTTTTTCTTCAGTTTTAGATTCTATCTCTGACATTCTCTATTCCTCTGCATTATTGCTCGTTTATTTTGAGACACTCTGTAACAACGCATCCAATAAATCAAACAAAATGGCAAATTTTACTTTTACTTTAATGTTGCCAGTTGTCACGTATACAAAAAGAAATAAAAATTGAAGCAGATGTGTGATGCTAGAAAGCCCACAAGTCATTTCTCAAAAACTACATTGAAAAATATCGAGACATTTTTGAAATACACGTGACAGATGCCGTGCTCTTAGAAAGTAGCTTTTGCTACTTAAAGGGGGTATAGCGCAAAAAATTATTTTTTAATATCATCTAGAATAAAAAATTCTAAGAATGAAAATGAAAACTGCACTTTTCTAGTGATAGTAGTTTCGTAGATATCGGCTTCTAAAGTATATGGAGTTTAGTGTGTGACGTCACACCGACACGACTGCCTCGACTACTATCCATTTTTTCTAGAGTCCTCTGACTTTGATACCTTATTGCTCCAGAACCACTGAACCAAATTAAATATTTTAAAAATGACCAAATAGTAAATTTATTTCTACATGCAACAGTAAAATATCATATTTCTAACTGATACACTTTTATTTTTATTGGACGATACATAATAAAAGGTACCCATTTTTAGGGATAATTTCATTGAAAGTTAAATATTTTTTTGTCGCTTGTCATCAAAAATGGTTTTTTTTGTTTCCGCATTTTTATTATTAAAATTGGGAACATTTTCAGTGATAAATGACGTTTACATTTCAAAAACAAATATGAAAATAAATTGTACAACTGAAATCCAACTAAACCAATTAACCAAAAGAAAAGCGTTTGTTAAGATTTGGTTGCAACAGACAAAATTGCGACAAGCTAAATGCCGCAACAATTATAGTATCGTTGTCTTTCTTCTTCCGTTTTACACTTTAAAAGTAAGCTGTGCCTTATCATATTTAAACTATCTAAGTGTAAAACTACATTTACAAATGACTCGTGAAGAATAATGCTCGTTTTCTTCACTTACTCCATTTTCAAGAGCATTTTCCTTACAGCAAATGCATCCCCTTACAGTTGACATAAGCATACAATTATTGCATTTGCACCAATTTAGATTGTTTAATCTTGTAATATTCAACTGATTTTCATGTTATTTTTGTATTCCTTTTTTTTGCCTTAATTGAACCTGTGTATATTTTGGTTCAACCCTAAACGCCATTGTTAAAGAGATATGCTTAACGCGAAGAGCACCTGCATCTAAAATGCATGTAATACTATTGAGGTTTCACGGCTCCGTGTCGGTGTGACGTCACGAACGAACTCTGACAAACTTCTAGCGGCTCTATCTCGGTTATTAGTTATCTTAGAAATGTGCTGTTTTCACTGTTGTTCTTAGATTTTTTTATTCTAGAATTTATTTTTTTGCACTACACCCCATTTAATAACCTTGTTGACTAAGATCCGACAGTTCAACTTCAGTATCAAATTAAAAATGGTTTTAATGCAACCATATTTCATATTACCTTTTCTGGCTATAGTTAGTTTTCGAGATTATCTTATCATAGTAAATAGATTAGGCTAAGTATTGGATCTCATTAGTCATTTATATTAATGTATAATACTGTTTTAGAAATGTTCTACAGTACAATCACAGCCACCAAGAGTTTCCAATGCCCATTGAGCAATTGGAACGATACCTTCCTAAATGTCTAATTAATGCCTTGTTGTGGTGTCTCGCTGGTGATTCTAAACTGAAGGTTCGTTCTGATTTGGGAGACTTCATACGTTCAGTTACAACTATTCCATTGCCACCAAATAATATGGCTATTATTGATTATGAAGTGAACATAAGGTATTAGTGACCATTCATTTCTTATTAATTTTGTTTATTACATTTAATGTACATTTCAGTGGTGAATGGACTCCATGGTCTAATAAAGTTCCACAAATCGATGTGGAAACACACAAAGTTGCAGCGCCTGATATTGTTGTACCCACTCTAGATACAGTGAGACATGAATCATTATTATACACTTGGCTTGCTGAACATAAACCACTAGGTAGGTATACCACATCTAAAGTGTTATTTATATGATGGTGTTAAAAAATAAACCTCACAAAATGTCATTTCAACAAAGTCGTGTGCTGGATGCCATTTTATTTTGTGCGAAATAGTTTAAAGGGGGGGGTCCAATCCCAAATTGGAATTTTGGGATATTTTTAAATTTTTAATCATTATGTCTTGAAAATTAGCTTGCCGATCTGGATGAGTTTTGCATGAAAATGAATGATGGGTTTAGGAAGGGTTGGCATAAGTCACGTCCTTCTTTGCAGAAGGATTGGGAGAATAGGCTGACCAAGGATTATTTTACCTCAAACAAACATTTTGTTGGTCTCATAGGCGTAGTGAAGTGAGCGATAGAAGTAGAAAATATTAAGATGCTCTTGAAGGGTTTTATTTGGTGTCAACTTCTGTGTCTAAGTACTCTAAGGAAGATGTTCTTAGTTTTCATCACTAGAGGGCACTCAATAATAATATTAAATAATAAGAATAAGAGTTGGGACATGTACGATGCCAGATTTTAATTGGCTGGATCCAATGTCAAGGAGTACATGATCTTAATAGTCTGGCACTTTGTTTTTTAAATTGTATAACAACATTTACATTACATTACATCCTAATACACATTTTCTTTATGAAATTAAATTTTCTAAATATAATATATGTATTTTTTATAAGTAAATAAATTATTATAATAATGTTGAATCGAAAGACTTATTGACATCTATGTACGTAGTTTGTCAAGAAACAATTGTCAAATCAAACAACTGAAGATTGCTAGGTGAGAAATCAAGTCGTTCATGACATTATTGGATCCACATGTCCTAACTCTTATCTTATATAACCTATTATTATTATTATACAGGAACTCTAATCCTTTAGAGATAAACTGTACTTGGAAGCATGTAGGAGGCTACAGTTTGTGGCATTAAATAAGGAACTTGGGAAGCTCTACAGCAAAATAGGGAGTGACAGATTGAATTAATTATATTTTTCACATGGCATGAAAGGTATTAAAACTATCAATTTTACTCACATTGACAAGCATGAACTGCAAAAATTAATCTTTAATGACCAACATACTAACATTGCTGATATATGAAGCAGTGCTGCTTAGTCGTAGCTTTTTCAATTCAATTCAAAGAAGGCAAGGCCGACTTGAAACCACAATAAAAAAGATTTTGGTCCAATCACAGCTAGAATAGCATAAGCAGATGACCTTGCACTTATTTTTATACTTTTTAAGTTTAAAAATTTACAAAAAATTTTGGCAAAATGTAAATAAATGGCCACAAAACCTGGGCCTATCAGATTATGAACTTTTTAGTTCACTCTAAGTATTTGAAGAAGAATAGAAATGATCTTTTTATATAAGGAAGAAAAAGCTTTAAGAATCCTTTTTAATCATTTTAATCACTTTATTTTGTTGTTTCAAACAATATACACTCGAGGAAACAAAAAACGCACCACTTGAAAACGCACCAAAAATACAAAAATTTCAAACCGTCATAACTCAGCGGATTTTGGACGAAAATGGATGAACCTTTGAGTGCTAAAAACTTTAAAGTGTCTAGTTTAAGGGCGTACCGTGGGTTGTCGGTTGGATTTTGCACATCGTGTGTGTGTGCGTGTGTCGCATACTAACTCCTACCTCCAAAAGGGCAACAATTCGTGCACGTTGAATGTCCGTTAATTGCGGCATTGTAACGCTTCGAATAACTTTCTGATACTGATTAATTTCAAAATATTAGTAAAATAAAAATCAAAACATTAATTTAGACACTTGCACATCGGGTAACGTTGTCGGCGGTTACACGTTAAAAAAAAATGAACGTTAATAAAAAAATGTTTTTATTAATCAAACGTTTTTCAAAATTTTTTAATTTGGAAAAGAAAAGATTCAAACTCAACCGATAATAATGTCGCTGGCAGAAGATGAAAAACACCCGACAAAATGCAGGGTAAGTTTCAAAAATTCATAACTTTGCGCCAAAAAATTGTAGGCACTCGAAGTTTTGAAAACTTAACAGAAAAAGGACTGAACTTTATTGTCTTGGCGGTCGATAGGGTCCACGATTTTTTTGGTACGCCATACAAACTGTTACAGTTTGACTTTTTTTTAATCAGAAACATTTTTTTTTCTGCGGGTGGTCGCGGGGGGCGGAAAGGCCTTTACGTAACATTCGCTCGCACACCCTTAAACTAGACACTTTAAACTTTTTAGCACTCAAAGGTTCATCCATTTTCGTCCAAAATCCACCGAGTTATGACAGTTTGAAATTTTGGTATTTTTGGTGCGTTTTCAAGTGGTGCATTTTTTGTTTCCTCGAGTGTATTTAAAATCGAGAGTGAGATCGCGCTGGCGTTAAAAAATATTAAAGGTTAAAGGTACAAAATTCGTTTCTTGGATGTCAATTAAGGTTTGAATAAAAATAAAAGAAGATAATTAGATTTCTGACAAAAAAGGTTATATTCATTTCTTACTTACAGCAAACCATTTACGAGATATACAGTAAAAAATGTCTATAAATCAAACATGCCTTGTAGTTTATGTCGAAGGTGGCTCGCAAAAATGGGATACAACGTACATTATACACATTCTTTGCTGTATAAATCACAAACAGTTCGTTGTACGTAAAAAATGCATATAACCTTTTTATCAGACAAATTAGGCAATCCAA
Source organism: Agrypnus murinus (assembly GCA_929113105.1). Classification (NCBI taxonomy): domain Eukaryota; kingdom Metazoa; phylum Arthropoda; class Insecta; order Coleoptera; family Elateridae; genus Agrypnus; species Agrypnus murinus. The sequence continues at coordinate 115,884,530 of OV816026.1, read as the reverse complement.
CGACCTGTCAAATCTAATTCCGAATGACAGTGGTTGGCACACATGTATGTAAACAACCATTTGAGCTTGCGTGGAAAGAGCATTTATATTCGTGTTTTCTAGTTAATTTTGTTGTTTGTTTTTTCTCCAGTGTTTTTAGAGAGCTTTATTATTATTATGCCTGTGACTTGTATTGTTGTTAACTGCGGAAGTCGACGCGATCGTGACAATATGTCGTTTTATAGAATTCCTGGTGTACTGAGTTTACCAAATACGCCACATAAAAATGAGTTGTCGAAAACACGCAGGGCCTTATCAATAGCTGCTATAAAGCCTGATGATTTAACCGAATCAAAGCTAAAATTTCAGAGAGTCTGCAGCAAACATTTTATAACTGGTACCTAAGTTTCTAAATCTTTACGGAAAAGTAACGTTCTTCAGCGTTTTAAGAAAGGAAATTTTAGTGGTTTTAGTTTCTAATCCATTTACTATTAATAGGGGAGCCTGCCTTATTGGAAAATACCTAAAAACAAAACGATGGTTACACAGGTAAACAAGAATATAAATTGTTAAACCTACCTTTCACCAACATCTCAGCTGATAATTTTCGAAGATATTCTCTGTCCATTATACAAAAATTCAGTTTATTTAATAAAAAAACACACCAAAATACTTAAAAACACGATCAAACACTGCAACGCCAACAAAATAAATGCTTTGGTTATGGAGCCTGTCGCCATGTGTACCAACCAACGTCAGTTTTGTTGACATTTCTACCGCGTGGTTTGGATTGCCTAATTATCATTCATTTTTATAATACCTTAATTGACCTCCAAGCCATAGGAAGTGAGATATTCGCAACAAAATGTTTGACCTTTAATATTTTGTAATGCCAGCGCGATCTCACTCTCAATCAAAAAAGAAGAATCAAGAATTATTTTGGAACAAGTCACGACTGTTTGTTTTTTGCCTAAATGCCGTTCCTAAGCATGAAAATTTTAAAAAACACCTAGTTAATGTGAACTTCAAGAAAATTAGGAAAAGTTTCAAATAGCTAACTTTAAATTAAAAACGTTACAAATCAAAAGACCCTAACAGTTACAATTAACTGAATTATAGAGCAATTGAAATAGCAAAGACTGAAGATATCTTTGAGATTTTTTTGTGGATTGGAGGTCAATAGTTTTCGAGATATGATTGTTTCAAGTGTTGGTATTTTTTTGTATGTAACATTTTTTTATTCAAACTTAACTAGGCTTACACAAGATGTTTCTTTAAGTTTAAACAGTTTCATTTACAATGACTGACTGCAATTATGCCCCATATTTCTTAATTGTAACGTAACTTCCAATTTGACAGTCATCCTACCGTTACGCGAGGGCTGGATCAATTTTAGGGCCCGGCAAAATATTTCCTTAGAGGGCCCCACCACCTCACTTCGGTTAATTTTTTTGGATAGTTTATTTATTTAGATTAATTATTAGACATTTTAAACTAAACAAGAGTTTTAATAAAGCTTGTTAGGTATTAAATACATAATGGTATAATATTTTATGAGGGGGTTAACAGAAAAAATGGGTCAACTCGTAATAAGGATGGTATAAAGACGACTCACTACTTACCTTTCATTAAAATAATTGTTCTGACTAAATGAAATTGTTGTGAAAAGTCTAACTCTCCATAAGTTAAGACTTCAATAAGGCACTAAATGGATCTAGGAACACAGTAATATTCCACAAATATAAAGCAATTCTATATCAAAACAACAGAAATTTATTTAATAAATTTTAACAAAAAACAAAATAAAAAATATAAAGAAAATTTAAACTTAGATTCCAAAATTCTATTTAAGATTAATCCCAAAATAGTATAATTATCTTTATTTGGGGATTAATACCTCTGGCATCAATATTTTTCTAACTTACTATAATTACTGTTGAAAAACTCATGCTTAAAAATATTTAAATCTTGGTGCCACCAGCTTGCCAACTGTATTGTAATACATAAATTAAAAAAGAGTTTGTTACAAAAATTTATTTTATACTTTTCAGGTAAACAATTGAACTCTACACTTAATTTTCATTAAAACAAAAGAACCCTGAGATTTGATTTATAACTTAACCAAATTATTGTTTATAAATTTTAATTAATCTTAAAACTAATTAAATAAAGTTACAGATTATCAAATTCCCTATTTAATGATATTTGACACTTAGGTTTTTATAACAAACTAAGGCTTCTATTGAATGTCGATGGCACCTACTTTTAACACTACTATTTATTAACTTATTTACATAAGAATACCATTTCATACCTTCCTATCTTTACAAATTTAAACATTATATGCTAACAAACATTATTTACATAATTTCACACATTAACAATATAAAGATTTCAACTAATTACAGTATTTCAATGTACGATGCATTACGCAGCATAATTATATGTTGTTTAACTGATATCAATTACAAAAAGCAACCCCTACATTTAAGATAGTTTCAGTTCTGTGGTAACAAAGTAGCTTTACAATCATCCACCAAAATTATTTAACCAAAAGTTGTAAAATTTTGAAATAAAAACGCATTTTTTGTATACCTTGTATACCTCCCTATTACAACACACCTTGCCTGTTTTAGGTTAAATCTTACATTAACTTTAGCCTAAACTTTATTTAAATGCAATATTAGATGATTGTCTCATATCGTTAATAAACAAGGAAAATTAAATAAGTTCTATGGAAAATCAGTTTTATAAATATCCTGTGTCTGATTATTGTGTACTAGTGTGCATGCTATTTAAGATTAACTATTTTTTAGCTTCTTAAAAGATAAATTTTTCAAAATTATAATTTAGAAATTCAAGGTGGTTCAAAAGTTTTGTGCAATTGTGCAATGAAAATGAAGTAACTTCAATTTCAAAGACTAATGCTTTAATAAATCCCTGAATGTTTCTGAAGTATATGCCCAAATACACTTTTACAAACAATAGATTATCGTAGATATTAAAGGACATATGAGGTTATTTTTTAGCACCAATATAAGTCATTCTTGTCCGGTAGAACTCCATGGACAAGAACATATAATTTTTAAGTTCAGAATAGTTAATCTTACAAATTGGTATTTCTAATTCCAGTGTTATGTGGTCCTCCTGGTTCTGGTAAAACCATGACACTATTCTCTGCTTTGAGAGCCCTTCCTGATATGGAAGTAGTTGGTCTTAACTTCTCATCAGCTACAACACCAGAATTGCTTCTTAAAACTTTTGACCACTATTGCGAATATAGAAAAACACCTAATGGTGTCATTTTATCTCCTGTTCAGGTATGTCCTTACCTCATTGAATTATTAATAGTATGCTCTTTATATTTTTCTTTTACAGTTGGGTAAATGGCTGGTGATATTCTGTGATGAAATTAATTTGCCAGACATGGATCAGTATGGAACTCAAAGAGTTATTATGTTCTTAAGACAGCTCGTTGAACAGAAAGGTTTTTATCGTGCTTCAGATCAAACTTGGGTATCACTAGAGCGCATACAGTTTGTTGGAGCTTGTAATCCACCTACTGATCCTGGACGTAAACCATTATCGCATAGATTCCTCAGGCATGTTCCTGTTATTTATGTAGATTATCCAGGAGAAACTTCTCTGAAACAGGTAAATATTATTTGAATTCTAGTATTTACATTCTTAATTTTTAACATTACCTATTTTAGATCTATGGTACGTTCAGTAGAGCTATGTTAAGATTAACACCTAATTTACGTGGATATGCCGAACCACTCACAAATGCTATGGTAGAATTCTATTTGGCTTCACAAGATAGATTTACTCAAGACATGCAACCACATTATGTGTATTCTCCTAGAGAAATGACAAGATGGGTGCGTGGCATTTGTGAAGCAATAAGGTAAATTTTCTCGATTTCATTTGTAATACTTATATTAATTAACAATTGTTTTAGGCCTTTAGATACTCTTGCAGTTGAGGGATTAGTAAGGTTATGGGCACATGAAGCTCTTCGTTTGTTCCAAGATCGTTTAGTTGAAGAAACTGAACGTCAGTGGACAAATGAAAACATAAATGCTGTTGCTATCAAGCACTTCCCATCAGCTAATTGTGAAAATGCTCTTACTAGACCTATTTTATACAGTAATTGGCTATCAAAGAATTACATACCTGTTGAAAGAGAACATCTTAGAGATTACGTAAAAGCACGATTGAAGGTATTCTATGAAGAAGAACTTGATGTTCCATTAGTTCTTTTTGATGAAGTGTTGGATCATGTGTTGAGAATTGATAGAATATTCCGGCAACCTCAAGGACACTTATTACTTATCGGAGTTTCAGGAGCTGGTAAAACAACTTTGTCACGGTTTGTAGCTTGGATGAATGGGTTATCAATATTCCAAATTAAGGTATGTAAAAGAATTTTGTAATAATAAGAAATTCTGAAATAAACGCATCTTTATCTGTAGGTACATAATAAATATACAGCTGAAGACTTTGACGAAGATTTACGTTCAGTTCTAAGGCGCAGTGGATGTAAAGATGAGAAGATTGCATTTATTTTAGATGAATCAAACATGCTGGATTCTAGTTTTCTGGAACGTATGAATACTCTTTTGGCTAATGGAGAAGTTCCGGGCTTATTCGAAGGTGATGAATATACAACACTCATGACGCAATGTAAAGAAGGTGCACAAAGAGAAGGTGAATTTAGTTGGTGTTTGTGATTAAGACTGAGTAAGATTCACTTACTGTTGATGTTGCAGGCCTTATGTTGGATTCAAGCGATGAACTCTATAAGTGGTTTACAGGGCAGGTTATGCGTAATTTGCACGTTGTATTCACTATGAATCCATCTACTGATGGACTTAAAGATCGTGCAGCTACTTCTCCTGCTTTGTTCAACAGATGCGTTCTTAACTGGTTTGGTGATTGGTCTGATGGAGCTTTATTCCAAGTAGGCAAAGAATTTACAAATCGTGTAGATCTAGACAGACCAATGTGGAAAGCACCAGACTTCTTCCCAGCAGCATGTAATTTCATATCTCCATCACCATCACACAGAGAAGCAGTAATTAATGGTTGTGTGTATGTCCATCAAACACTACATAAAGCTAATGCTCGTTTAGCAAAGAGGGGTAGCCGAACAATGGCTATAACTCCAAGGCATTATCTTGACTTTATTCATCACTTTGTAAAATTACACAATGAGAAGCGTTCAGATCTAGAAGAACAACAACTTCACTTGAATGTTGGTCTTAGTAAGATTGCTGAGACTGTTGAACAAGTTGAGGAAATGCAGAAGAGTCTTGCAGTAAAATCAAGAGAACTCGAAGCTAAGAATGATGCAGCCAATGCTAAGTTGCGTCAGATGGTAAAAGATCAACAAGAAGCTGAAAAGAAGAAGGTTCAAAGTCAGGAAATCCAACACCAGTTAGCTGAACAGACAGTTCACATTGATAAGAAACGTAAAGAGGTTATGGCTGATCTTGCTTTAGTAGAACCTGCTGTTATTGATGCCCAAAATGGTATGACAATGTTAATTTGTGAAGTAAATTTTAAATAAATTTAATGTTATAGCTGTGAAATCTATCAAAAAACAACAATTGGTTGAAATTCGTACCATGGGTAACCCACCAGCTGTAGTAAAGTTAGCTTTGGAATCAATTTGTTTGCTTCTTGGTGAAAATGCTAGTGATTGGAAATCAATTCGAGCTGTTATCATGAGGGACAACTTTATTAATACTGTTGTGTCTAACTTCAGCACTGAAGATATAACGTAAGTCCAATATTGAGCTGATGGTTTATTCGTTTCATTGCCTTTTTTTTTGCACAATTTTACAATTTACAATTACAATTTTTTGCACATTTTCTTAATAAAATGAAAAATTCTACTTTTATTCAGTTTCATTTTATTTAACGCAAGTTATCTTCAGCATTAGAGATGCAATGGCTAGTGATTCACATCAATGATAATTTAGTTCAATATCATTCATCATCACCTTTTTGCCATATTTCTAGGCACTTTATTACTGCTTCTAAGAGAAAATAGCCCAAATAGAAAGTATCACCAAACAAAATATAGCATAAAAAAAGCGTGGCAAAAACAATACAATATAAATGAATTTAATGAACACATACTACAATCTAGCAACCTAATCTAACCACTAACATCTAATCTATCCTCACCTTTAATCTAAACTAACCTCTATCCTGGTGGTTCTCAAACGGTGTTACATTTATATAAGTATTCCATGACTATTACAAAAGTAAACTAACAGTGACAAAAAAATAATGTTTCAAAATGTCAAATAAATTAGTATACCCAACTTTAATTGTGAAAAATCTTAGCAACATTTAGGCATAACAATTGGTAATCGTAATGTGATAATCAATTTAATGTTGCATTCAAAAAGTAATCCTTTTTAGAGTTATGAATGAAACATCTGATTTTTTTTCTAAAATGGATTATTTTACGAAAATGATGTACTGAGCAAATAAATAAAATATTAAATTTAGTGTTGGCAAATTTCCAGAAATTTATTTTTTGGAAACTTTCCGTGGAAATATTTTCGGAATATTATTGAAATGGAAAATGTAAAAAACAAGTTAACGAAATTCAAACGCAGTTTAAAAGGTATCTAAGTGAATAATAATAATGACTACAACCCATAACCTGGAAACAAGGCCCCAGAAGCTTATGCGGGTGGGAGGGACGATTACACATACACAGCCACACAAAAAAATCTTTTTTTCAGGTCTGGTGATCAGACTATGTTTTCTAGATGGTTTTCGGGTCGCTGAAACCGAATCCGAAGTCGGTTTTACCCCATCATGTCAGGTTTTTGACATAACCTCAAAAAGTCTTTGCAGCCACACAAAAATAAAAAACAATGCTGGCCTGGAGGTCAAGCCATTTTTACTATGTTTTTGGGGTGGCTCAACCGAATTCGAAGTCCATTTCACCCTATCATGTCAGGTTTTTGACATAACCTTAAAAAATCTTATAATCCAAGCCCAATTAGCCCCAGAAATTGGAATTTATGGTTATAGGGTAAAGAGGTTATGGGCTCAAGGTGTGAAGGGGTCGAATGATTATGGGGTTAGAGATTATTAGGTTCAATATATTAGGTTAACGGACTAATTGGGCTTGGATTAAAAGATTTTTGGGGTCGCTAAAACCGAATCAGAAGTTCGTGTTACTCCATCCCGTCAGGTTTTTGACATAACCTCAAAAAGTCTTCACAGCTACACAAAAATTAAAAATAATGCTGGCCTGGGAGTCAAGCCATTTTTACTGTGTTTTTGGGGTCGCTGAAACCGAATCAGGTTTTTGACATAACCTTCAAAAATCTTTTAATCCAAGCCCAATTAGCCTGTTATACCTAATATATTGAACCTCATAATTTCTTAACCCCATAACCTCTTTACCCTATAACCATAAATTCAAATTTGGGGGGCTAATTGGGCTTGGACTAGAGGATTTTTAAGGTTATGTCAAAAACCTGACATGATAGGATGAAATGGACTTTGAATTCGGTTTGGTGACCCCAAAAACATATAGAAAAAATAGTCTGATCCCCAGACCCCAAAAAGAATTTTTTTTTGTGTGGCTGCAGCTAACTTATAAATGTTATAGCACAAATCCCACATTTGTGTTACAGAAAACCTCTCAGAGAAAATCTTGGGCCGCTTGGTTGAGAAAAGAGCACGCTAGTCCCTACACTACACCTAAGGCTCTGGTAGTGTTTATATAATGCGTCTTGATGCTCTCCAATACATGTTCAACAACAAGACTCCGGAGTTAATATTTTCATCAATGTAATTAGAAGTTAAAACAAATGCATCAACATTTAGTTTTCCAAGGCAAATAATCCAGATATCAAACTCACACCACCCAAACGCCTGCCTCGTGGTGTAACCCGTAAAATACAATTTTCAGCTTTTTGGGGGTTGCGAATCTTAAAAGGTTGGGAAATGATGCTGTAACCCAAGTGAACCTCTTATCTAATCTAAACTAACCTACACAACCTCTATCCCAACATTTAACCTTATCACAGTATATATATATAACAATCAGTAGATTCACTTGCATGTGACACCATTCATTTTATTAATCCACCTTCGAATATCACGCCCATAAACGAAGTAGTGGACCGACGTTTATCGGTCCTCATCGCCGGTAAATAAAACGCAGAGCCGCATTCAACAAATATGTAAACAAAATCTCTTGTTATATAATAGTATAGTAAAATATGAAGTAGAATTACGTGTAGTGAATCATTTGATTGAAGTTGTTTTACTTATAGAATCTAATAAATAAAATGATAATCAATTTAGATATTTAAAACATTTATTAAACTAAGTTAGAAGAGTTGTTTCTTGTTACTTCGTTAATTTCCAACTAAAGTTACATTATTCTTTCAAGCCATTAACCATATTCTTGCGCTGCAATTGTCATTTCATTTTATTTAGAAATAATTACAAATAAATGCATAGCTGTATACAATTTGAATACTTGTTCAACAAACGAATGGAGAATCTAGGTCACCGAAATCACATACGCACAAAATAGGGGAGATGAAATCAATTTACACTATAATAATAATAATTAATAATAATAAAATTTATTTTCATTCATATTAAATTCAAGACACAATGACAAACGAAATGCTAAAAAGTACAATCCTAACGCACGCTTTTACTTTTTTTAAACGGTTGAGAGTAACAAAAAATGCTGTAGTTCACACCTGTTGATAAGGCGTTGACCTAGATTGTTGAACTCTTTTAATAAATCAGCATAAAAAATTTTATTATGTAGGATTTCGTAATCGCTTATTTGCTCTATTACGTGTTAGTAATTCAATTTTAAGCAATTGGTAAATATATACAAAAGTGGATTCTTAAATACGGCATTGTTCTTACGAGCATATTTATTAAAAAATAATAGTATGTAGGACAAAATAACCTGAAATCGGAAACCTGAAAAAACTAATTGTACGACTAACACTATGCTTTGTTTACTTGCACTAATACTGCACGATTGTGGGTTTAATCCGGCTCTGGTAATTTCGATACGTTCTGTTGCGTGTTTGAAATAGAACTGCTGTCTGCATACTGCCGACTCGCGCCAGCATGTAGTGTGGTGGATGGAAATTATTTGCGACAGTCACATTACTGTATGTATATATACTGTGACCTTATCATCTAACTTAATCTCTAACCTATCATAAACCAGGGTACAGCAAACGCATCATAAATTGGCGAGAGCCGGCGCATGCCGAAAGTACGATCGGCTTCCCCTCGTGTAGTATTTGCGAATGTTGCACTGTTCTAACAGTGGCGTAGACGCGTAGGGCACCTTATTTTATTTGCTTGCTGTATTTCAAACGAAATATTTCTAGCGGGACTGCCAAATTCCAAAGTAAATATTTTCATAAAATAAAATCATAATTTAGCTAATTGCACTCACTGAAAAAGTGAAATGAAACCATATTATAGATATTTAAATTAAATTTTCAATAATAAATAATAATGTTACAAAAAATATTTTGACTACATAATTAAACCTATAATAGAAAAAAGTTAAGTTAAGTTAATACGAGTGGTACTACAATAACGATCATATAATAATTTAAAAAAATAAATACAATAGGTATCTACAATTTATGTTACATATTTTAACCGCTATCCTCAAATACAGTTCCAAAGTCGGAATCCGAATCTTCGTCATTTACACTAATTATAAGTTGTTCGGTTCTAACGTCTATTATTTGTTCATTTTGCAAATAATTATTTTCACTTTTTATCACGTGTTCACAACGGTTCACCCAATCTTCTAAAGTTACAGAAGAAAACTCGTTTTTGGCTAATTTCCACGCATCATTTAATTTAAATGTAGTATTTTTCTTAGCAACGTTGTTTTTAACTTGTGCCCAAATTAGTTCTTTTGGGTTCAAATCTGGGTGGTACGGTGGAAGGCGCAGTACAGTATGGCCATTAGCATTGAAAATGGCATCAAATTTGTACTGAATGTACTGCTTTTTATGCCTTTTAATTATATCATATAACTGAGGTTTTAGCATTTGAGGTGAAAATGTTATTTTTTTTCAGTAAGCCAGGAGACCATATCTGCTTTTTTAGAATTGCTATTAGGAGCACGGTTTATTTGTACATTGTGATAAGGCGCGTTATCTATCACAACAACCGACTCTGCTGGCAAATTAGGTATTAATTTTTCCGTGACCCATTTTTCATAATTTGATGAATTCATTTCATCATGGTAATCTCCTGACTTCCTTCCAGATTTAAAAATGTTGAGGCAGTTTGGAATAAAACCCATGCTTCCACCTGCATGAATTATAATTAAGCGTTCCCCTTTTGAAATATTAGCAAGTAATCCATTATTACTGTCGTCACTCCAACTTTTTGATATAGTGTGCCCACTATGGATGTACGTTTTATCTAAGAAAACAATAGGACACTGCTGTTGGCGAAAAAACTTAATTTTATTTAAATAGTCTATTCTTAAAGCACGAATTTCACTTTTTTCAATTAATAGTTTACGATTATTTTGAGTACGGCGCCACTTAAACCCCAGCTTCTTTAACACTGTCCGAAGAGAAGACACTTGCCCCTGCCACCCCAAATCATTGCGAAGTGTTTCTTGTAAAGCAGGAAGCATAACTCTGCAATTTTCTGTTTTATGGAAATTATAGATTATACGGCGAAAATCAACCAACTCATAATCTTCAAGTGCGGTCACGTTACACACGCGACTTCGTTTTTTTCCAGGACTTTTAAATAGTTTATCAGTCTCAGATTCAGGCAAGGTGTTACCTTCCTTAATAATCCTTTCGATAGTCCTTACGGATACTCCAGTAGCACTTGACACTTTTTCTTTAATTCCCTTCATACACTGATATTCGTTTTGTGATTTTATCCATTTGTAAACGTTAAAAGCCATTTCGCGCACTTGACTGTGAAGAGTTTTTCCACGTAAAGTTGTCGACATAGTTATAACACTGATAAACTAAACTACAGATACTACTTGCACTAACAATAATGCAATGTGCCTTAAAATCCATTTTTAACGCTATATATATCTTATTACTTAAATTTCCCAAAAGAGAAAGCATAGTTAACGATTATTATCAAATCAGAGTTACTCATACTACCTATTAACATTCCTCGAACAGTATTTGACTCGCTTACGCAAATTATACATTACTGTATATTTATTTGTTTATTGTCGAGATCCGGTCATTCTTGTGGGACTATTTTCTAACTCATATTTTTAAGAAAATGAACGCAGTCTGCTCCGCCACTGCTGAAATCTCACTCGGTTCATGCCAGTGCGCAACCAAAGCTCTCGCCAATTTATGTTGTGCGAACTGTAACATTTGCCACTTTGGAAGAATTTTCTGCATTGGGTTGTTTTTAGGAAAGGAAAGGAAGTTATTTCTTGCTCATGAAAAAGCAAAGTATACGGAAGTAAGAGAAGGAAGAGCCTACAGTGCAAAACTAAACTGCAGTTTTTGTATTTTTTGAGGTTATCTTGTTTTGTCAATATTATATTTAACATTCAATTTGAGCTAGGTTCATAGCACGACCTTCTAGATTTCACGAGACGAAGTCTCTTATCCGGCCTGCGCACTCCATTAGTTCAAGTGTTTCTCCGCTGGCGCCACCAAACACGAAAATGCGGAAACGGATATATAACACGTAAACGCCAATTTCAAAATACGCTAACTTCGCGCGCTTTTATACTTTTTGTCGGTTTTGCGCGTATCGTCAATAAATTATATTTTCCTAATCTTTTAAGGCAGTTTTCTTTATTTTTTAATATAATTACGTTATTTCCTTATTTGTTTAAATTTTCGTAGTTTTGTTGCTGTTTTTTCGTTCACTTTAGTAATGGCAAACACTAGCAGAAAAAAGTATAACTGCCGCAATGCAATGTGTAATAGTACTGATCCTACAATATCATTTCATGAATTTCCTTCAAATTATACCTACCTTACGAGAAAAATGGTTTAAAATCTTACGTTGGGGTTATGGACACCAACACTCAACAGCAAAATAATATATACTTCTTTATTTCGACAGATCAACAATTACAGATACCCGAAAGAGTCAATTTCTACATCGAACTTCCTAAAAATATAACAGAATTAATAAAAGAACTCCAAACCTTATCTATGCATCTCGATTGCGAATTCTTTCAGCATCTGTAGCCCTTCTGTCAGGATACATTGCAAAAAAACTGAAGAAAGGATTGAATGTCAATAGCCTATTAGATTCTCTGTTAGCTGCCTCGTGTTCAAATTCACTGATAGGATTTGTAAATCTTCAAAACAGACGTGCCTTAAAATACTCCACTAGAAGATTTACACTTTTAATCAACCAAATAATCGAACTTGTAATACATATTGTAGAACATTTACCTGGAGAATGTAATCCGTCTAATATTCTAACATCACTAGGTATTTCTAACTCCAATTGCTTTTTCGCAGTTTTTGGTTTGCCACGACCACAAGCAGGAACTTAGTAATATAATTCTTTAAAAATGGCTAAAACCTTGTTTGGCAAACAGAAACATTGCAAAAACGTGAACAGATAATGTACTTACTGCTCACTATCTCTATATCCTAAATCCAGCTCACGGGAAGTTATAAAATTGTAATTTCAATAATGTCATTGAACTTGTAAATTAATTTTAATAACATAATTAATTTACTTATATAAATTTATTTAATTAATTCGCAAAATATTTAGGTAAACATGCAATGCTTGACATTTGTAAGGGTTATCTAACCTATATATCTTCAAGTGACAAATAAACATCAGCGTGTCAGCTAGCGCCGAAACGGCGAAATTTTGCGTTTTCTCAGAAACAAAGTTTATATGGGAAATCGTAAAAGTGCCCAGGCCGGATAAGAGACTTCGTCTCGTGAAATCTAGAAGGTCGTGGTTCATAGCTATGCATTTATACATACCCATTAACCAATACCAACACAGGAATATTATGTGTCCAACAGTTTTTTCAGTAAACTGTAAAAGTTGGTTGAACTTCAACTTTTGCTCATTGTTTCTAGCCTTACTTTGTGGAACTCCATAATTATGAAATAAATAAAGATTAATAAAAAGTTTCACAGTATTTATTAAATTATAACCTGACAATATTCTTTTGACAGCTAAGCTGTCATAATCAAGGGTAATATAAATAAGGTGTGAGCAATGGAATTTTGATTCAGAGAAGGCCTTGGAAATTTTAGGTTACATCTGATATTAATTTTAAGTAGGTAGTAGAACTACTGCAGACCATTTAGAACTGCTACAGATCATTGAGAACTACTCTCAGTCACTTACTGACAGACCTACTTTAAATGCATTTTAGCATTTTGGTTCTGATTTCGGAGCTCTCAACAATCTTTAATCAAGAAATTTTTAAATAATACAATTAAATTAAAAATTTATTAAAGAAGATAAATTATATTGCCCCCACCTACATCTCTACACAATGCAACTCTCCTTTTAACGGAATCGATAAAATTATGTAGGATACAAGGTGTGTTATTGATTTCTTCAATTTTGTTGCTAATTCTGTGTTAGATAAATTTCTACCATACTTCTCTTTTGTACTTCCTTAAATATGAATGTCATTATTAAAAACTGATTTTTTTTTAATTTTTTTTCAAAAACTGTTAATCTGACAGCTCTATTTAAAAAATGACAGTTTAAAATGTTTAAATAAACTAATTCATACGATTCAGAATTGCACATGACCGATATGTCTATCTCTTTCTTTCAAGGCCAACTCTGAATCAAAATTCCGTTGCTCACACATTATGAACAAACGTCTCTAAAGTAAATACAAAAAATAGGTAACTAGATAAAAAGATTCTTGTTTTGATGCGACATTTGATTACACACTTGATTAACCTCACTTTGTAAAATAAAACAAAAATAACAAATCTTTTTATCTAGTTACCTATTCTTTGTATTTACCTTAGCGACGTGTTTGTTTATATTTACATTACCTTTTATAATGACAGCTTAGCTGTCAAAATGATATTGTCAAGTTATAATTTAATAAATACTGTGAAACTTTTTATTAATCTTTATTTATTTCTGAAATATAATATAAATACAAAGATTAGTTAAAGTTTCACAAGTTTTATTAATATCTTAACCTGACAATATTGTTTCGACACTTTATGTCATCATCAAAGGTAGATAAGATTGATAAGCAAACACGTTGCTAACGATAAATACATACAGAAAATAGGTAACTAGATACAATACATACAAAAACTAAATATCTAACACTTCTAATAAAGGAGAATTACTAAGCTCAGTTTGTTCATTCATTAAAGGTGCTGTGCGTTTATGTCTGTATATTTCAAAAGCTTCTAAAATGTCTAATTTGTGTTTGTTGTTGCAAAATTGCGTCAGAATTGATCCATAATTGTCAAATGACTTGTTATATGAGGTTATGTTGTACAAACAATAACAAATAAAATGCTTTCAACAGTGCTGTGATATATTTTTAATATTCTTCACAAAGCACATACACTAAGCTAAGCGACACTTGATTACTCTCGTCTTACAAATGTGATAAATTTTTTAAAATATTTATACTTAAGAGATAACATTTAACTAATAAGTTAAATTAGACTACTTGATAAATTTGGAATTTAAATAACGTTAAATATCGAACAAAAAACCTAGAACCATTTCTTGTTTTGATGTGAAATTTGATTACACACTTGATTAACCTCACTTTGTAAAATAAAACAAAAAACAAATAGCCATGAATTTATTAACTACCTTTGAAACTCACTAACAAATTTCATTTCTCAAAGCCAATATCCTGTGAGAAAGGCTGTGTATAGATTTTCTATCAGATTTCTTGGAATGGCTTTCTAAACTGCTTTTATAGCAACAATAAGTTGTATTCGTACTGCTTTGCTTTTTCATATATTTTCTTAACCAACCATCCCCAGAGATTTTTGGTTATGTTATAAGTCAGGTGAGAAGGCAGAGCATGGTAAAACTTGAAGATTATGATAATCCTGGCAGTGTAGATTGGAGCATTCCAATGCTGAAAAATCCATTGCTCTTCTCGAAATAAAGTTCGATGTTAACTTTTTGATGTCGGATAAGTGTAGAGTACTTTTGAGCCGTTTGTTTGCCTTTGAAGACGACTAGATCTATTGGTCCACGGTTGTAGATGATAAATATTTTTCTTCCTTTTGCAAATCATGAAAATAACAGTGGAACTCATCTGATCCATCCAGATTAAATTTCTTTTTGTCACTAAAAATATTACTTTTCCATTCGCTGGTCCAATTTCTGTGATGATGGGCAGCCTGCAACCTGGCTTCCCAGTGTTGATGTCGTAACTGCGGTTTCTGACATAATCTTCTTCATTTCTTAATTATTCTTCGACCAATTTAAATACTTGCAGTTGTTCCACCCCTTTGAGAAATTTACCGTCTCACTAGAATTGGAAGCTTCCCTTATAATGTGTCGGCATTCCCTTACTGTAGTAGCCATTGCAGTTTGACCTCTATGATTTTTTCCATAATTAACCGTATCTTTTAGGTAGTTGTTGACTACCCAAGGACTTCTTCCATTTTCTTGGACTATTTGACGATTTGAAAAATTCCCAAGTCTCAAAGCTTCTATTTCTCCCATTTTTTGAGCAGACAAAGTATTTCTACGACCCATTGGAGCTACTGCTTTACACAATTTGTTTAAAACAGTTGGTAAACAATTGACTTGTTACTAAGCAACCTTCAAATTTGTTTTGCAACTTGCTTTGATTATTTTAAAAAATGGATATAATTAGTGAGAGTAATCAAGTGTTGCAAGTAATCTTTTATTTCTAAAAAAATTCTTTACCATATTTATCTTAAAAATGGACCAATGGAATTTTTTAGCTAGCATTTTGAAAGTTTTTCCATATTTGTAGGGTCAGAGTAATACAACACAGTGTATGTGTATACTATAAAACACGACATGAAAGTGAGGTCATTTTACCTCCTTTTTCTCGTTCTCTCAGTAGATTTCAGTTATAATTAGAATCGACATGCACTTACTTTCGAAATAACATTAGAATAACCCAGAGTTTTATTAAATTGATGTGATTAAAATCTTTGACCCATGCTTTACATTTTAAATATTTTTTTAACAAATTATATTAATTTTAAATAACTTTATAGAGATGAAGTACGTGAAAAAATGAGAACAAGATATCTCAACAATCCTGATTATAACTTTGAAAAAGTTAACCATGCTAGTAATGCTTGTGGTCCTTTAGTAAAATGGGCAATTGCTCAGGTAATAATTAATTTTGCACTTTTACTTACTGCTACTTGAATTTCATTTTCATGATTTATAGATTCAATATGCGGATATGTTGAAAAAAGTAGAACCTCTTAGGGAAGAATTAAATTCTCTGCAAAAGCAAGCAGATGAGAATAAACATCATGGCGAAGAAGTCAAAGATCTTATATCCCAATTGGAACATAGTATTGCTGCTTATAAAGAAGAATATGCCCAACTCATTGCACAAGCCCAAGCAATTAAAACCGATTTAGAAAATGTGCAAGCTAAAGTAGATCGATCAATTGCCTTATTAAAATCTCTCAACATTGAACGCGAAAGATGGGAAGCCACAAGTGAAACTTTCAGATCCCAAATGTCTACCATCATTGGTGATGTTCTTTTGTCAGCCGCTTTTATTGCATATGGTGGCTACTTTGATCAACATTATCGTCAAAATCTCTTCACTACTTGGTCCCAACATTTAGCACAAGCAGGCATTCAGTATCGGCCAGACATTGCTAGAACTGAATATTTGTCAAATCCTGATGAAAGGCTAAGATGGCAAGCTAATGCTTTACCAACAGATGATCTCTGCACTGAGAATGCAATCATGCTGAAACGTTTCAACCGTTATCCATTAATAATTGATCCATCTGGACAAGCAACAGAATTTATAATGAACGAGTTTAAGGATAAAAAGATAACAAAAACTAGTTTCTTGGATGATGCTTTCCGCAAGAACTTAGAATCTGCTTTGCGGTTTGGTAATCCATTATTGGTGCAAGATGTTGAAAATTATGATCCGATCCTCAATCCAGTATTGAACAAAGAATTGAGACGAACTGGCGGTCGTGTTTTGATCACTCTTGGTGACCAAGATATTGATTTATCACCATCGTTTGTTATTTTCTTATCTACCAGAGATCCAACAGTAGAATTTCCACCAGATATTTGTTCTCGAGTTACATTTGTCAACTTTACCGTAACTAGAAGTTCATTGCAAAGTCAGTGCTTGAATCAAGTCTTGAAAGCTGAAAGACCTGATATTGATGAGAAGAGATCTGACTTACTTAAATTACAAGGTGAGTTTTGTGCTTATTTGAATTATATATAAAGGTATGAAATATTAATTTCAGGTGAATTCCACTTACGTTTGCGTCAATTGGAGAAATCGCTGTTACAGGCATTGAATGATGCCAAAGGTAAAATTCTGGATGATGATAGTGTTATTACAACATTAGAAACATTGAAACAAGAGGCTGCTGAGATTGGTAAAAAAGTGGAAGAAACCGATAAGGTCATATCAGAAATCGAAACTGTTTCACAACAATATCTTCCGTTATCTCAGGTATATTAATTAATTAAATCTCTCAAGTCTGAAATGAGATATGATTTTTTATTTGTAGGCTTGCAGCAATACATACTTCACAATGGATAGCTTAAACCAGGTCCACTTCCTGTATCAATATTCGCTGCAAATGTTCTTGGACATGTTCAGCAGTGTGTTGCTTAGCAATCCACATTTGGAAGCTGTAACAGATTACCAAGCCCGGCTTCGTGTTATTACAGCTGATCTGTTTTCTGTAAGTAGTAATAGTTTTTTAAGCTGATTGAAAATGATGTAAATCAAAGCTTAGAATATAAATAGAAATATAAATAGAATGAGCAACACTGACAGACCACATTCACCATTTTGAGAAATCATGGAATTCTCCTTAATACAATTCTCCTTGCTTAAAAATTTAATAATGTTCCTGTGCAGTAGCTACATCAAATCTTTCCGTTTGTATATTGCAAAAGCAGGCCATGTGCTACCATTTCATAATATTAGACTCAACTAATACTCGGAAAATAAGTTTATCGGGTAACTCAACTTTTTTGTAATCAAAATTTTACTTTTCTACTATTCGTATTCGTATGATCAAAAAGTCTTTGGATGGCAATAGCCATGGAATGTATTAACTATTTATAGAATTATTTATTTCTACTGCCAGTAGTTTTTGTGAACTGTACAGTAGCGTCAATCTATCTTGAGTAGCGCTAATGGAGACACAGCCACCTGTGTGAAGAAAATATGACGTGCTGACACCGCTAAACAGAGCCCCATAGTGCACAGAAAATGTTAGGTTAGTATACACTATTATTATTCCTTGTGCTTCTAGCAGTTATGTTAAGTATTACTTAATAACATTTATAAAAAGAACACAGAATGGAATTGATTTGAACTAATACTATCTATTGACTTGAAAGTTGTGAAGTAAATGTCCAAAATAATAGAAATAAATAATTTCATAGATAGCTTGTTAATTTCATGGCAACCCTGATCCAAAAACTTTTTGATCATACTATATATTACAAAATGGCACCAAAGTCAATAAGACTAATATTTTTTATTAGTGAAATTTAAATGCTTTCCTAATAAAAATTACATCCCATCAAAGTTAATAAAAAATTGCATAGAAAATAAAAGTACCTACTTATGATAAATTAAATATAATTCCATAAAATCTACGACTTTAACGAGCGGGGGTGCGTACAATTCACGCATCTCTAGAGCGCTCTTAATTTAAGTTATTAACCGGTAAGATATAGATTAAGATATCCCATTAAGATAGTTAAGATATTCCATTACTAGGGGTGCCGAGAGCCAATGTCAGGCCTGGGGACAAGACTCTTCCAGTCTAATAAAATTAACAAGTAAACAAATCAGATTTTTATTTATCATGAAATTATGAGTAGTATGACTTCATGTGCTGATACACATGTTATATACAGTTTTTGTCGAGCAAAGGACTGCCAGTCTCTTTATACCATATTTATACTAAAAAAGACAGGCTGGACGACCGGAGGGGCTCTTTACGTGTATCTAACTTCCACTACAGCATCAATTTGAGTCATTTGGGTTGTCCTTAACCCTCACTATTCCCCTACTCGTCTCCCATGTCGTTCGTTAATTTCCTTGAAGTAACACGTTTAAATTGTATAAATTGAAAATTAATGTTTGGTTTCTGAGCATACAAATTTTACAAAATTATAACTAAAGAAGTAATTAATAAACCGTACATTCATAGCAATTATTATTTAATTTATAAACATGGGACAGGTTATAATTATAATATTTACAATCGGAAAGTAACACTAAATAGTGAAACATCTACATTTCTACGTACTTTAAAAGAAATCTTATGAAATACAAATTTAATATATTTACGTGAGTAAATAAATAAAAAAAATTGCAAGATATAAATGAATTATTCTTTTAATATAGTTTAGCTTTAGACTAATTAAGACTAGCAGAGATTCTGCTAAGTAGGGGTATGGATGTGTATTTAAACGCAATTCTGACGTGATCGTTGCACTAAAGTCCGTTTACGTTAACCAGTCGCAACGCATAAATAAACTTGAAGTTGGCTCACCCTTAAAGCTTTATTTACGATGATGCACGTTTGCGTACCGTGTGTGCTTAACTCGCTCTTACGGTGTTAGCGTAATATGGAATGGAAAATTATACTGACGAAAATTAAATACACCACAATTAAATCAGACTTGTCAATCACTATTTAAACATAACAAAGCCTAGTTTAAAAGAGGTGTTTGCTCTAAAAAGAGCAATTTTTTAACAGCATCCACGGCAAATAATCTTTTTATTCTGCGAACCTAAACCTTTCTCCTGATTTCTCCAACTAAACCTTTAATAGCTGTTAGAGTCATTTCTGGATGCTGTTCACACAACCTCATATAGTTATTAACTATGATCTCCTTTTCGCGTCTGGAAATTGCGACTTGTTTCCTTTTTAAAGGAGTGTTTTCTTGATTTTCCGCCATTCTTGAATACTTACATAAATCCAACACTCTTACAAAACAAATGCAACCACACAGTACAAACGTTAACGAGAACTGATTGCATATACGTGTTTCTGCATTTATGTGAAGTAGTTTATTTATGTGAATAGCATTGCTTATGGCTGTTTACGTCATTGCGACAGGTTATTCTGGACAAGGTTTAGTAGAGTAAGGGAAGGCCTCACTTAAAGTCGAACCCGCGAGCATGACCTTGGACCCCTATGGGCTAGGGCCTTTTTTCCTCCATTCCTCCGCTTCTCTCGTCAGAGTTGCTCATTGCAAGTTCCTGTTCTCTACATCACAATTCACAAATTTTCAAACACAATATTTTATCAGTACTGCTTTGTTATCATATACAGGGTGCTCGTTTCTTGAACGAGTTGAGTAAGGGATATGCGATTAATCAAATCAGGGCACAATTTGAGCTCGCTTCATTTTAAAAGTTTCCAAGAAAAACTGTAATCGTGATTTTTGTTTCATTTTTCTGAATGAAAACCGATAAAGCCAGATAATCTTAAACATTATTAGGGCACTTTTTTTATGGGAAGTTCAAATATGCCAACATATTTGTTGTGGCATCTAAGTGGGCGGAGGGATATTGAACTTTTTTATTGTAGGCATCAAATTGGATTTTTGCATTTTGAACAAAACATTTTTTTCTAAACATGTATCATAATACATTATGGTTTACTGTTTTATTTTTGCCGAAATGCCAAATTGTTCCATTTTTAGAAAGAATACTTTGGAAACAAAATCGCCAATAAAACATATTTTGACAACCTTGTCAAGTTTAATTGGCTGAGCAACACAGCTAAACTTTTTGTTGCATAGGACCAAAAAATCAAATGAAACAATACTAGGTAATAAGTTATAATAACTTATAAGAAGACTTGTAAAAGGACTACTCAACATCTAATTCTGCAACTTGTCTCTTAAGATAACCCAGATCCCCATGATGTGGGATCAAAGAACCATCACCCTGTATAAGCACTAAATAATTCACTTTTCCACCACTTTAATTTAAACTTCCTTCTTATTCACTGTTTTCACCTTCACTTTATTAAACTACTTTTTAATATAACATTTTTAAAAACATTTTACTATTTAAAATTTAATTTGATTTCCCACCCCTAATGTGAAACGGCTGGTTATGCTTTGCCACTCCATCTTATAAAGAAAATATTTATAGATCATTCGGTCAAGCAAAGGTCTTACGTCATAATCTGTTACCAACGTAAATTCGCAACTCTTCTAATACTTTCACGCCTAAGAAATGTATTCTTTGTTGGTATTATGATTACTACGTTTATTTGCATCTTCCAAGCGAAAACAATTGTCCATTGTTGTATCAATGCAAATATTTTGTCATCTTGGCAAGTTGAAACGTCAGAGAGATTATTAGACAGCTAATATTTTATTTGTATACAATATATTTTTATATTTTTTACCTTGTTCTTTTACCATGCCAAAACCATTTGCGAAAACCAGTTTGCAATCGAAAAACTTGATAGCCTCTTTAATTAACTATTTTCAGAAAGAGCGTGATAATTCTGGGTCTGTATTACGTTTAACTTCAGTACGAGAAGTGAGTCTTAAAATATAATATTTTTAAATATACAATTCGTTTTATGATCTGTCTCCAAAAATTAATATTTGTATAGGGTAGCTAGGCTTTGGGTATCGACAAAGTGCCGTTTGCAAGGTATCTACAACTATTAAAAAGCAGTAAACTTTTTAGTGATCCGAAGATCCTGCTAGAAATAGAAAAAGGAGAATTACTGACTTAGACAACAACTAAAGATTCGCATTACGAGATGCAATATATGATATGTTTGAAAAGAGTCAGTATCCTTCATTAATTTTATACATATAACAATATGTTACTGACCTTTACAAAATTCTTGCTTCTATAAATACCGGTTAATTTGGATTCAATTTTTAAATATGTAGGCATGTAATATTACAATAATTATTACAAGCCTCGAAATACATTTTAGGAATTATACCATGTTGTTTTACGTTGTTTAAATATAGTATAAGCAGAGACCAAACAAATTTAGAAAGTATTAAAGTGGACCAATGAAGAAAACGGTTTTGTTTTGATAAAGAAAGTTAGGTTAGTTAATAATTGGGTTTTCTATGGCTGATATACAGGGTCTTCATTAAGTTTGGAACCGGCTTAATATCTTCAAAACTATTAACTGGATTAAATTGAAATTTGGGGTGTGCATTTTATAAATTAATATCTATTGTGCCTAATTTTTTCACCCGCTTTGCATCGTTACTTTACGAGATACACAGCCAACTTGATTTTTTTTAAATAGCAATGGGGGTCAAATTTGACATCATTTGAAAGCTTATTTTTTTCTGAGTACCATTATGTAATACACGTGTTGTATCATTTTGACAAAAATCGCCAAAAAAATTAAAATCAACGAAACATGTTTTATCCACAAAATTAAATTTATTACTTAAAATTTACTTTTACTTAAAATTACTTAAATATTTACTGTCAATGTGTAACTTTTGACATTTCTATGAATTTTGTAAGATCACTAGATATTTTAATTTTTAATTTATTCAACACTTTTGATTTTGTGGATAAAACATGTTTCGTTGATTTTAATTTTTTTGGCGATTTTTGTCAAAATGATACAACACGTGTATTACATAATGGTACTCAGAAAAAATAATCTTTCAAATGATGTCAAATTTGACCCCCATTTCTATTTAAAAAAAATCAAGTTGGCTGTGTATCTCGTAAAGTAACGATGCAAAGCAGGTGAAAAAATTAGGTACAATAGATATTAATTTATAAAATGCACACCCCAAATTTCAATTTAATCCAGTTAATAGTTTTGAAGATATTAAGCCGGTTCCAAACTTAATGAAGACTCTGTATATTAAAGTTTGGAATTAAACAAATTTCAATTAAGAATTTTATTTTCTTTGCGAGATATCAATTTCATTTTTATTTAGTTGTAACTACATAGCCAAAATACACACCATTTCACAAACACTCCTAAACTTAACCTAATATTGAAAATGAAATGTCAGAAATTATTGGCATTTTCATTTTAACATATTTACAAAGTAAGTCACGTGACTAATGACGTAAGCCCTCTGGTTGACTGAATGGTCTATATAATATATATTATAGATTATCCAAAAATCAGTCTAAACATCCAAAATTAATGAGTGCAACAAGAAAGATATAAACAATATGGGTAGCATGACAAAGATAGAATGCAATCATGGCTAGGTAAATTTTTAAACTAAAGATCTCTGTCCAATAACAAGCAAGCAAGCAAAAACATCTGTCATAAATATTTTATCTGTCATTAAAAGCATAAAGTGAGGTTAAATTGCTGATCGTTTTAATTTGTGTATTCAAGGTGTGCAGTTTAAAACCACGATGTGTTATTCAATTGTGAAGAAGAGATCTGATGCCATAAAAACCACTAATCAATACGCAAAATAAATTGGGCTACCAATTCTACTCATTAATCGAAGAGATTAATTTATTAACAAAATTAACAGATAGGGCAAATAAAAATTACAAATAAAACTTTTAAATAAGCTTAACATAAAAAGTAAATATCACAAATTAAACAAACAAACAAACTAATTATAATAAATATCCAAATAGTCCCTGTTAGCACAAATCATCATGTTTCATGCTTTTTTCTCGTTCACTTGTGGTATATTTCGATTGCACTTGCGCTTGGAAACAGAACCATATTTTTCAAAATTGCGAACAATGTTGGATATTGTTCCACTTGAAGGAACTGGGCTTTGAAACCCGCTATAAATAAGTTTATACCAGTTGAATTTCCACCATAAATCCATTTAATAATTTGAATTTTTTCTTCCTGCGTGTATGGCATTTTAAATTTTCTAAGATTCTAACGACAAATTGTGGTAAAATTGATCTTTATGACAAAAGCAGTTTATTTGGTAGCAAACTATTATATCGACATAATTCTGTATTTTAATTATTTTAACCTCACTTTATGCTTTTAATGACAGATAAGATATTTGTGACAGATATGTTTGTTTGATGCTCGCTTGTTACTGGTAAAATTTACCTACCCATGATTGCATTCTATCTTTGTTGTGCTACCCATATTGTTTATGTCTTCCTTGTTGCACTCATTAATTTTTGTATGTTTAGACTGGTTTTTGGATAATCTGTATAAAAGAATATTTATACAGTGTTTCCCAGATGTGGTTTATGAGAGGAAGAACTTTTTTATTATTGATTTTATGACAAAAAGTTATTCTTTATAATAATTCTTGCTTAAAACCACTAAAAAGTGTAACAGAATTTCAACATTACTTATAATAAAATTGAAAATCTAAAAAATATCTACTAAGGATAAATCACCTTGCTTGAATAAATTGTATGAAAAATGAAAATAAAGTAAATAAATAAGTAAAATAAACTTTTTTGTCTAAAAATCAATAACAAAAAAGGTTTCCTCTTGTGAGTCGCATCTAGGGAACTCACTGTACACACATCCTCCAAACTTTCACAAGTTCCAAGCTATAACTTGCATTTCCATAGATCACTGGATGGATACCTTTTATTCATAGACAGTCTATACTACTGTCCTAGGCGCAAAGGGCAAATCTCTTTTTTTTTCATATTTTAGATTTTATCGTCTACAGACTACTTATGACATATGTAGCAGCTCTCTCTTCTTGAAAAATAGCCGTATCTCATGGTGCTATACACATAAAGCATTAATAAAATTAGACGTATCTCCAGAACATAAGCACCATAAGCGGTATAGTTGTAACTCAGTTAAATACTAAGCGAGATTAATTCATCTGAAACATATGTCCTATTTGCTTTACATTAATTTTTAAAATGAATTTATTTTAAACTAATGAACTCCAAATATCTTTAAGATCCAACGAAGAGTATTAAACGACGACACAAAGATTTTTTTCTGTTTTCTAAATTTGTGCTTAGGATTGCAGACGATAGTATACTTACCAGTTTTTATTTACATCATTTATAAAATTATCCTATAATTCACTAATTATATCATTAAAAATTAACTAATGAAATCATTGCAGGTTTGTTACGAAAGAGTTGCTAGAGGAATGTTACATACTGACAGATTAACATTTGCACTTCTTCTTTGCCGTATTCATCTCAAGGGTGTTCCATTAGAACCTAACCTTGATCAAGAATTTAATTTCTTCTTGCGTGGAAAGGAAGGTGTTGTTAATGTTGGAAGTGTTGGAGATGTGGAAAGTTTGAATCATGAACAGTTAGAAGCCTTAGCAAGACTATCATCAAGGTAATTTAATCTTTTTTAAATAAACAAACTGGTATTATTTAATAAAATGCTTGGTTTTAGGCTTCCAGCATTTAAGAAACTTCCAGAAAAAATCAGGGAAATGCCAGAGTTTGGAGCTTGGTTGCAACAAGGAACACCAGAACAAAATGTACCTAGATTGTGGATGGAAGAAAAACCATTAAGCCCAATCGGCAGTGGAATGTATCAACTCCTGCTGATACAAGCATTCCGACCTGATAGAGTTATAGCAGCAGCACAAATATTTGTTTCGTCTGTCTTAGGAGAAAACTTCATGCCTAGTGCTGAAAAAGAACTTGATCTTGCTGCTTGTGTTGAGAAAGAATTACGTGCAAGTGTACCAGCTCTTTTGTGTGCTGTACCTGGTTTTGATGCTTCTGGACGTGTGGACGATCTCGCTGCAGAACTTAATAAGCAGATTTCCAGCATTGCTATTGGTTCAGCTGAAGGTTTTAACCAAGCAGATAGAGCTATTAATATGGCATGTAAGACAGGAAGATGGGTTATGTTGAAGAATGTTCATTTGGCACCTCAATGGTTGGTGCAATTAGAAAAGAAACTTCATTCGTTACAACCTCATGCAGGATTTAGATTGTTCTTAACAATGGAAATAAATCCAAAATTGCCTGTTAATTTGCTTAGAGCCGGACGTATCTTTGTATTTGAACCACCACCAGGTATAAGGGCCAATTTGTTAAGAACATTCAGTACAGTAAGTCTTTAAAGTAACAGGGCAAAGAGAAATTCATTCTAATTTAAAAATGGTTTTCTAGGTACCAGCTAGTAGAATGATGAAGGCACCAAGTGAACGTGCTCGTTTGTACTTCTTACTGGCATGGTTCCATGCAATTGTTCAAGAACGTCTGCGCTACTCTCCTTTGGGTTGGGCTAAGCATTATGAATTTAATGAATCTGATCTTCGAGTTGCTTGTGATACTCTTGATACATGGATTGAAACAACTGCTATGGTAAATGAAATTATTTAAAATGATTTGTTATATTTGAGTATATATACGTTACTTATTGCAGGGTCGAACTAATTTACCACCAGAAAAAGTTCCATGGGATGCTCTTGTGACTTTACTGTCACAATCGATTTATGGAGGCAAAATTGATAATGACTTTGATCAAAGGCTACTTCATTCATTCTTAATGAAATTATTCACACCAAGAAGTTTCGAAGCTGATTTTGCACTAGTTGCTAATATAGATGGTGGACCTGGTGGAAATAGACATATTATTATGCCAGATGGTACCAGACGAGATCATTTCCTTAAATGGGTTGAAACACTTGCTGATAGACAAACACCTGCTTGGTTAGGTTTGCCTAATAATGCTGAAAAGGTTTGCGGATATCTTTTTTTTTTTTGAGAGCTAAGAGCAACTTTGAAATTTGATTTTAGGTGTTACTTACTACCCGTGGTACAGATCTAGTTAGTAAATTACTTAAAATGCAACAATTGGAAGATGATGATGAATTGGCTTACTCTGATGAGGTATCACCAACTGGACCAGTTCAGATTGATGGAAGACCATCATGGATGAAGACTTTACATAATTCTGCCATTACTTGGTTAGAATTATTGCCTAAATCCTTACAGGTACTAACTAGTAATAACATGCTTTCAAAAACTTTTTTTAGTTAAAGCTGTGATTTTATTATTTTATTTATTATAAAGTTGGTAAGACTAACGGTATGACAAGAATGCGTATCGAAATTCAACTTTACCGAATATCTATGTGATGACAACAGTCACATGATTAACGGTGTGTTGCTAATGCTTGTGGATTTTAACAATGAGTACTATGCTTTGTTGATGCATGCTATTACAAGTGAAGATTTAATAAATATGAAGGAATATATGATTCAAAATGTGTTGTGTTTTGAATGAATCTGAATAAATAGTGTTACCAACAAAATGGGAGTCGGGAACGGTAACAACCTTTAACCGCAGTGAAATCTGTCGGCTGCCAGCTCATTAACTTGAGGTTGTGGGTCTCACAAGAGGTCTTCTGTATCGGGCACCAAGAGTTGTCTAAAATAGCTCCAGAATATACCGACAATGTAAAGAACAACACATTTGCAACTACTTTCAATGTGGTCGACTTTTTCCAATATATATCTATCTCAACAGCTGAACACTGTGAGACAAACCACAGATAACACGTAAATAATAACAAGTCATAAGATATAAAGTGCTTTATTATAAAATTAAATGAAGAGTAGAGATAGTTTAATAAGGTTAAATAATCTTATGTACAAATAAAGAGGGAAAGAATTTATGCGAGCACGATAAATTACTCAGAGCTTGTCTAATATCAAAAATCAAATTAGAGTAACCAAAGGGTAAGGTAAGTTAATGCGGCTACAAGTACATTTATGTAGATGATACAATCGATAACTCCCGGAGTAGCTGATAGTTAAATAGCAAATAATTAAAGGTGAGCGAGAAGCTCAATGGAAAATACAGAAGGTCAAAAAGACTACAACCATACAACCAACAAAAGAAGGCCTGTAACAGAGCCGGCATGAGGCGGGTTCAACGCGTTCCCCGGAACCCGGCCCCGAGCTTTAGACGGCCCCGCATTAAGGTGGGATTTCCTATACACGTCTGACGTTTGCGTCAATGTTTTCGATTTTCTATAGATGCGACCTGTCACAATGTATTGCGGTTGACGGATGCCTCATGGAGTCATCTGCTTCAAAACCAGTCCAGTGCGTCTCAGAGGCAGTTGATTATTTCTTAGTTATAATTTGATAGTATATTTCAACACGGCAACACGATTTGGCATCGAAATGGCAACAAAATTTTGCTTTACCAAATGAAGAAGATGAACAATTGATTGAATGCGTGTCTAATTGTCGTGCCATATACGACAGTGGTCCCACAGATTATAAAAATCAAAGAATACACGAAAACTTGAAGAAACACGGTTTTCTCTAATTTTTTTTCTTTTTTAGTAGCAATGCTAATATAATTTCATTATCATCATGTTCTTCTAACTACGAAGGTGATTGAGTATTCATTTTGTGTGTAAGTTTTCTTCACTGATCTCCGACAATTGTCAATCTTGGAAAACACCAAGAAGCGTCGACGCATGCGTCAAACGCAAACGTCAGACGTGTATAGGAAATCCTACCTTTATTACAACTTACAAATACGCACGCTTTCTCTGCTACCATAGTCCATCACACTGATGTTTCTGTGTGATTTAACGACTGGCAAAGCAAACTCTTACCATTTAACCTACGTAAATCTTGATGATATAATTAAAAACTTTGCAACTCCAAAATTGGTTGCTACCAACCTAATCTCTACAAAAACACCACTACCTAATCAAAACACTATGCAAAAGCAAATTAGAGTTTCTTCAACCTAACCTAACTACCTAACTTAACTTAACCTAACCTAACCTATTCTAACTAAATTGTGTAACTGTAAATTCCACAATTTGGCAAGCATAGAAACTTAACATTGTTGTTATTCATATCCATGGAGATTGAGTATTTTTTTACTTTTGATCCCCCAAACTTGGGGCATTCGCGCCAACAATGATTTACATATTCAAATTTAGGATTTTTAGGAGCAAACACTCCTAATCCTCCAAAATTGGTTGCTACCAGCCCAACCTCCACAAAAAACGCGTAACCTAAACCTAACCTAACCTAACTAAATTGTGTAATTGTAAATGGCAATCATAGCAACTTACTTTAATTAGGATTCATTTCTATGGAGATTAAGCATTTTTTTACTTTTTATCTCCTTTAGGAGTTCGCCCCAAAAATGATTTCTGGAAACCAGTTTGGTCAAAAAATGTTTGGTGGGGAAGTTCTTCAATTATACCTAAAATTTAATTTAGAAAATGCCGTTTTACGTTTACTTTGAAATCGAAACAGTATTACAGATTTTGGTTAATTAAGTTTTCTTTATTTCTAAATTTCGTTTCAAAAAATTTTGTGAAAAACTCAATGCGCGAGGTCATCTTCGACGCATTCGCGCAAATGAATCACTAGCTCCTTCGTCGCTTGTGCTTCAACAAATGCATGGCTTCGCGTACTTTGTAAATAACTATAATGATACTTTATGATCTTATTGTAATCATGCGTTTAATGAATAATTTATTTAGAAGTTATTTTAGGCTAAGTGCATTTTTGAACCCGGCTCCACAAAAGCTTACGCCGGCCCTGCTGGAACAAATAGATCAATTACCAATATGCACATGGCAAACTTTGAGAACTTGAAACTTTGATGGTAGGCGACCTTGTGATAATGCTAAACCGCTTCCAAAGCGGCGATTAATTATAGAATCCTGCCAAAAAGAATAACATGCGAACCTTCAGAATGTGTTCCTAACCTCCAAAAGAACTAGTCAAAAATCCCTGACAGTTCCAATATAGATTGAAAATCATCACCCAAAAATCACACCATATCCACAAAAATGCGATCCCAATTAATTAACAAAAGGGAAAATTTAAAAGGCAATGCCACTAGCACATTCTTATAAGAAGTTACTTCAACAATGTACGTAAGGTGAGTCAACCTATCAACAAACAACAGGAAATTATTTCCGATCAAAATGCCAACTAAACGGAGAGGGAATACGAAAATCCCCTAACACTATACAATATAACACAAAAGCGTAGCAATACACATAACAATAGTGTTACAACAACCTAACACATGATGTCTTAAAAAGTCATTGATTGCATTTGTTTTCATCAGAACATCAAACGAAAATTTATGATGGAATCGATGAATTTTTACATTATATGTGAGATCTGTTTGGGACTAGTTGAATCATCTTCGCCAACGTTATGCAAATCCTTGAATTTCAACATGCACAGTATTTAAAACAATTTTAATTGCCTATCGTGGAATTATTCTACTTGTCATTCTGTTTGTTTCGCCAACTATGCAATAAATAAAATAATAAAATCAAAGCCTAATCTAAACAAAAAGTGTTTTGGAAGCTTGGCTCTTTGTAATTGAAAACAATCTCTCTTTATAAATCTTAAAATTGCAGATCCTGAAACGTACTATGGAGAATATCAAAGATCCTCTCTACAGATACTTTGAAAGAGAAGTCAATTGTGGTTCCAAACTATTGCAAGATGTTATTCACGATTTGAATGATGTTGTTCTTATTTGTCAGGTAAGAATCTATAAGTTAGGTTATGTTTAATTCAAAATAATCGCAAAGGGCATTTGGAATAACAGTTTAATATTTTTTTAATACAGGGAGTGAAAAAACAAACTAATTATCATAGAACCATGCTTTCCGAGCTTGTCAGAGGAATATTGCCTGCAAACTGGAGACGCTATACTGTTCCTCGTGGCTGTACTGTAATACAATGGGTTACTGACTTTAGTCAAAGAGTGAAACAGTTACAACAGGTTTCTCATTTGGTATCAGCAGCAGGAGCTAAGGAATTACAGGTATGATTATATTCAATCTAATAATATTTTTGGGCACTAGTGGGTTTAGATTTGTGTTTAGACAGTTGTCTGAAACTACTCTAAATGGAATTTGTGTGTTCGACTGTATCATTTACTTTGGTAAAAAACACTTGAAAGTTCTGAATTAATCTAACTTGTGAAAGATGGAGTTTTGTTAGTTTCCAAAAGCCATAACCTAAAAAGTTGTCATGTTTTCAGTAATTTGACATTGTAAGTTTATACAACTTGCAGAAACTACATCTGTGTATAGCGTGTGTTTAAACATTTTACAAACATTTACATTCTGTAAAATACGCAATAAGTAAATGAAGGATGTTTAAAGAAAGCATAGCACTAAACTAATAAATTATCTATACCGTGCAGTAGTGGTGGGTTATACCGCATAAAGTTCTCCGATGCTTCTTGGAGTGTTACAACGCCTAGGCGTTGCGTTGAAATATGAAGTATATCCATCTTTATTTTAAATACAGATTTTTATATATTGCCATTTCTATCACTCCCACTGGTTTGACAATTCGAGACGCCTTCAGGTGTGTGGCAGATGGTGAATGTTCAAGTGTCAAAATTGTAGCTCTGTTTCAAACACAATTTTTAAATGGAATAATGCAAATTAAATAGTTAAAATTGATATGAGAAGAAATAACAAATCTTCATCTACAAATTGGCATAAAAACTAATTGTGCCTCTAAAATAGAAATAGTAATTTTTATTGTATTAAGTGTAGACAGTAAAAGAAAGTTGTTTTTCATTGTGAGTTATTAGATATCTTTTATCAACAAAAGGAGAACTGGTATTGTTTGCAATCGGGTGTTGTTTACAAGTGAAATAGTTCAGGTTTTATCTGAAATTTTATATGGGAAAATGGAAATTAAATAGCTACTTTTTTTGATAACACCGAAACAGCAATTTTTTTTATAGTATACATACAATTCGGGTGTAAAAATCTAAAAAAAATTGTATGCTAAAGAAAAATAGTAATTTTATTACAAAAAGAGTATAAGAGAACAAAAAGAGTACAAGAAACTATAAGTCTTTATTGGGAATTGTTATAATCCAAAAATTATTTAATATTTAAAAAGTTAAAAATAATAAAAAAATGAAGTGTTCCCAATGTAAGAAACCACCTGATAAGGAGAAAGGAAGGGAAGTTTTTCCATGTGATTCCTGCCAGGAAAAGTTTTGTCAGGAGTGCAGTGGAATTACTATAACAGAATTAAGAGTAATTCAGTTGAAAAATAATAGAATACTAAAATTTTTCTGCAAAACATGCATTGAAAAACCAAAGAACGACATCTTAAGTAAGCTTGAATTTATTAAATGCACTTTTTCTGATGAAATAAATAAACTGAAAGCCACCATTAATTCTCAAAATCAGAACACACAAAAGCAAGATGAAATAATGAAGGAATTATTACAAGAAGTGAAATTATTAAAAAATATGAAAGAGATAACCCCATATGCTGAAATGCTAATGAAAAAAAATGAAAAAAATGAATTACTAGTTATAAAGCCAAAAGAGAAACAAGAAAGCAATAAAACAAAAACTGATCTTAGACAAAACATTGATCCAAAAAGTCTAGCAGTAGGAGTAGCAAACTTAAGAGAAGGTAAAGAAGGAGCTGTTATTATAAATTGCGACAGTAAAAATTCCAAAGAAAAAATCAGAAAAAAGGTTGAAAATGAACTTGGTAATCAATACAATGTAGTAGATGGTAAACAAAAAAATTCAAAAATAATTATAAGAGGAGTTGAAGAAGAATTTGTAGTAGGAGATGATGAAATGATACTACAAACTCTCAAAGATCAAAATGAGCTAGGGCCTGAAGAGGATATACAATTAAGGGTGCTTTCAAAGTATAGGCAGAGGGGACAACGCAATAAAGGTAACATAATATTAGAAGCGGATGTCACTCTTCAAAATAAGATATGTCAGGCTGGTAAGGTAAATATTGGATGGCGAAGATGTGCTGTGAATGAATACTTTTCAGTGGTTAGATGTTTTAAGTGTGCAAGATATGGACATATAGCGGTAAAATGTGAAAATAACCTAACCTGTTATACCGTGGAGCGGGGCATTATGGAACGATTTTTCAACATTTTGGTCAATAAATCGGCTCCTGTTTGCTTTAGCGCTTTACAGATTTTTTTGTCTGATGGGAGTATATCAAGGGTATCTAGTGACATACTCTACTTCATTGCGATAGTGGAGAAACTATTTTTTTTTATTTAATTTCTGGCGTTCCATATAACACGCTTCGAGGGGTAATATGGAACGACCAAGTTTTAACATGAATAAAATGTGCTATGGCGAATATCGTTCCAAGATAACTTACGCACTGTTTATATGGAACATTTCTCTACAAAATAAAAAAAAATGATCTAAATCGATCATCAAATAAGGGAAATATGAATTTTTGAATGAAAAGACGTAAAAAAGCGTTCCATTCGTTTATTTGACTAGACTGTATTTGTATAATTTTTACTGGAAATATAAGAAAAAAATAATTCTTTTACAAATTGACAAAAAACAATTTAAAAATTTTTAAAAAAATATTGCAAACAGTCCCTGGTACCTAAGTAACAAACAAAAATAAATTAAAAACAACAATGAACTACAAAATAATTCTTTGAAGAATTGACAAAAAACGACAAACTAAACTAAAATATGGCATCTGAAAAAATATGACGACCTCAGTAAATTGTTGGTTGAGGAAGAACCCATTTAATTTGCGTCATATTCACTTCATTGACATCTTCTACATTTGGAAATACAAAAATACATTTATTTTCTTTGAATTCTCTTAAACAACTAACAGAATATTTTTGATTGCCTAAACATTTCGTAATTTTTCCAACAAAGTCAATTGCTTTCTCTTTTTTTGTACCTTTGTTGTAGACAAATGTGACACTTACGAAGCTATTTGGTAACAAATTATCTTCAGTAGGCAGTTCTTTGGTAGCAGCCCTAAGATCAGAACTCGTTGTTCCACTGTGACTAGGAATTTCTTCAGACTCGTGCTCGTTTTGATTATCATTTTCTTCTTCTTCTTCACTACTGCTTATGTTAAATCGGCTGTTTACATCAATTGTTTTCGTTTTATGAACTGTGCTCTTGGACCTGGAGTTCTTTTCAGTCTCTTTAGTTGCGTCACTTGGTTGAAGATCAGACATCGTTACTGCTCTTCCAGGTGGAACATCAATCTTTTTCTTTCGTGTGCGAGTTGTTGTTTCTGGGACAGTCTTTCTGATAATTTCAGTGAATGACTTCGTTAATGCATCCGATGCCTCATCTTCAGTGCTATCATTGGAAGTTCCAATTAATCTTTTTAAAACTTGGTGCCTATTCAAGGGAATAATACCACTTCCTCGAAATCCACCTAATATATTGGTCTTCATTTTTTCTCCCAAACGGGTTAGTGTTTTATTCAGCATCTCTGGAAATGCAGTCTTTGGTAGTGCTCCTCTATTTCGTGCCTTCCATTCTCGTATAACTTCTCGCCATGCAGATTTCAACGATTTAAAGACTCCGACATCCAGGGGTTGACAAACATGAGTACTGTTTGCAGGTAGAAATATAAAAGAAATCTCATTATTTTCACAGGTTTCTATCACATGCGGTGAAAGATGGCTTGCAAGATTGTCTCCTATTAAAATTTTTTTTCCCTCCCGCCGCCTAAAATAGGGCAGTGCTATTTTGAGAAACCAATCCTCGAATATGAAACCGTCAAACCATCCACTGAGTGACCGATTGTAGCAAGTACCTGGAGGTCCATTGTATAACCATTCGGCATACAAATTTGCTGCTTTAAAAACAACATATGGTGGAAGGAACGTACCATCTCCTGCTGCTGCAAACATTACAGATGTTTGCGATTTAGAAGTATCCGTAATGTTATATGCATGCTTTGCACCCTTCTTTACAATAACCTTCTGTTTGCCAGGGTCATCTACTAAACCAGATTCATCATAATTCACAATATTTTCTGGAGGGACGTCCTCTAATGATATTGCTAGTTCGTCGAAATATTGATTGATAACATCTGGAGACAATTCAGCTCTGCTCCTCTTTATATTTTCAGAATTTCTTGTGGTAATCTCAGGATGCCTACGTAGAAAATTCTGCACCCAGTCCTTGCCAGGAAGATTAGCACGAAAACTTTTGATGTTCAATCCTCTTCGATTTATAAATTGTTGTACAAACCGTCTTAGTGCAATTGGAGGAAAGGGATACCCAAATTTTGATGCTGTTAATACGGCACTGACAATTTGTTTTTCTTGTCGAGTGCTTAGAGCTGTTGGCTTCCCTAATTTATCTGAATTCATTCCTCTATATTTGCGATAGACGGTGGTTTTCGGGACACCATTTTTGTCCGCGGCTTGGGCAAATGATAATCCTCCATCCACTACATCTCTCAAGGCATCCTCAAGTCGATCTAAGTTGTAATCTCGTCTTAATTTCCGACCTGGTGGTCTTTTTGGGTGCCGGGCCATAGCGTTCCAAATAACCCTACAAATGTAACATTTTTGTAATTGTTTATTTATCGTGAAATCCATAAATTATTTTGTAATTATGGTTATGCTAAATTGTTACAAAGAGGTTATTCTAAAACTTATTCCATTAGAGGTTATTTGACTTATGAACCGTTTTTGTGCTACAGATGAGACAATATGGACATCAAAAATTAAGCAAAAATTACATTACTTTCAATATTTGTTTATAAATACTTACAATCAACTTTCCGGTGTAAACAACCGCACATGTCGTCGTTTAACATATGTTCTAACAGATACCTATTTTATCGACTTGACATTTCCAACCACTAAACGACCAGCGCCAGATTTGAAAAACACTACATATTTGTTCCATATAAGCCGCCCGTTCCATAATACCCCGCTCCACGGTACTTGTGGTGATAGTCATAAGACTTCTGATTGTAAATCTGAAATAGTAAAATGTATAAATTGTTTTGAAACAAATGTCAAATTAAAAAAATCGTTACAAGTTAATCATAGAGTAACAGATCCAGAATGCCCTTGTTTTAAAAGAATTCTAGATATTGAGTCTAAAAAAACAAAGAGCTTATAGCAATCACATAACAAAATAGAGACCAATAGCAAGGATTGTATAAAACTATTTCATCAAAATGTTCAGGGACTATCTAATTGTCTAAATAATATAAATTTAGTTGTAAGCAGTCTAAATGTCCATTTTGTAGCTTTAACTGAAATTTGGTTAAATGCAAGTAGCATAGAGGCATACCAGTTAGAAAATTATAAAGTCGCTTCATATCATTGTCGCACTGCAAAAAGGGCACATGGAGGTGTTATTCTGTATTGTGCAGATTTTCTAAGACCAATT
Source organism: Agrypnus murinus (assembly GCA_929113105.1). NCBI lineage: Eukaryota > Metazoa > Arthropoda > Insecta > Coleoptera > Elateridae > Agrypnus > Agrypnus murinus. The sequence goes on along the minus strand of OV816026.1, from coordinate 115,848,219 downwards.
ATTAGGGATGATATAAATTCACTAAGTGAGGACTATATTTTTGAATGTACAGCAGCTGAATTCAAATTAAATGGTCATTGGTACATCATATGTGTAATATATAAGCCCCCGGACACAGGCACAGACGATTTTTTAAATAAATTAGATCAATTATTGCATCTTGCAACTCATGGTGGAAAAAAGTCTGTGGTAGTGGCTGGAGATTTCAATATAGATATGTTACCATTAGAAAAAAATATTAGAAATATAAATTCTGTAAACAATATTTTGAACACTTATAATATGAAATTTATAGTTGATTGTCCTACTAGAGTCACTCCCACCACGTCAACTTGCCTAGACAACATTTATTTATCTAATTTTTCAGTTTATAATGTTAGTGTTTTAAATGAAAACATATCTGATCATTTTGGTCAGGAAATCACCATTTTTGAAAAACAAGAAAATGTTAAAAACTCATATAGTTATAAACGTATTTTTAGTTCACAAAATTATCAAAATTTTTATAATCTCCTAAAAAATGAAACTTGGTTCCCAGTATATGAGGCATTAACAGTAGATGAAAAATACAGTACTTTTATTAGGTTATTTTTAGTTCATTTTAACAAACCAAAATGGATGACCGATGAGGTTATTCATGCCAAAGAAACTTTAAACTTTCTATTTGAACTGTATATTCAAAATCAGCTGCCCAAGGAGGCATACAATGAATATGAGGGTTTTTATTCTAAACTTCTTTTACAAGAAAAAAAGAACTACTATGACAATCAAATTTTTCAGTCTAATAATAAAACAAAGACTATATGGAACATAATACATACAGAAAAGGGCATCAAAAAATCAAAAAATGAAAGTTTCAGTGGGATTAAATCAAACGATGAAGTAGTTCTCTCTCCATCTGAGGCTTCTAGTATTTTTAATGACTTTTTTGTAACTGCAGCAAATAAACTTGTAGGCACAATCGCAGTAAACACTAATCTTAATCACGTAAGTAATATACCAGATTCTATTTATGTAACTGAAGTAACCGAAGCCGAAATCATTGAAATAATTGCTGGTCTAAAAAACAAATACTCCAGTGGAGATGATGGTATAAGTAATGTAATGTTGAAAAAAGTAGGTGTTTATATTTTGAAACCTTTAACTTACATTATTAACGCATCCTTGCTAAATGGAGTTTTCCCAACAATGTTGAAGTTAGCAGTAGTAAAGCCTCTGTTTAAAAAAGGGGATCCTCTAGTAGTAGAGAATTATAGGCCAATTAGCCTTCTTTCTAATTTTTCAAAAATATTTGAAATTGCCATGTGCAGAAGATTGGTGTCTTTTTTGAACGCGAAAAATATTATTGCACCGAACCAACATGGATATCAGAAAACAAAGTCTATTGCTACTGCTGTTTTCACTTTTGTACGAGAGATTCTTGATGCCCTTGATAGGGGAAATATTGCACTCGGGGTTTTTTTGGACCTATCCAAGGCGTTTGACTGTGTTCACCATCAGACTTTACTGAATAAAATGGAAAAAATGGGAATCCGAGGAATGGCCTACAATTGGTTTCAGTCTTATTTAAGTAACCGTTGTCAAAAAGTAAGTATTACAGCAAACTCAGCTGAGCATTTTTCAAATTCAAAACCTATTACTTTAGGAGTCCCACAGGGCAGTGTACTTGCTCCAATTTTGTTTTTACTATACATAAATGATCTTTCAGCAACTTTAAATGATCATTCAGTGACTTTAACAAACTATGCTGATGATACGACTGTGTTAGTTGTTGGGAAAGATTATAACGAGATAAAGGATAAAACAGTGTCTGCTATTTCAACCGTTACTAAATGGTTCGAGGAGAATACTTTAGTAATGAATACAAATAAAACCTAATGTATATTATTTAGACACAATCGAAATGAAACTGCTTATCCAAGAGAAATTGATATAAATAACAGCAACATTGAACTTACATCAAAAACCAAATTCTTAGGGGTCATAATAGATGAACACATGAAATGGTTGGAGCATGTACAACGGCTCTGTGGTCAACTCAGTAAAATTCATTATTTCTTGAAAGAATTGAAAAAAGTGGTTAATCATAACACACTGATAACTGCTTATTATGGCCATTTCTATTCACTTTTAATTTATGGAATTGTGTTCTGGGGTGGTGCACATAGTCAAACTATCTTCATACTGCAAAAGAGAGCAGTGAGAACTTTAGCTAATTTGAAACCTGGTGAAAGCTGTAAAGGAGTTTTTAGGTCGCTAAATTTACTAACTGTCCCAGGTTTATATGTTTATGAGTGTCTTTGCTACGTATACAGAAACAGAGATTATTTTTCAAATTTTAAAATTGACCACGACTGTATTACTAGACAAAAAGATTTTTTTCGTTATCCCATACATAAAACTACTTTACTCGAAAAAGGCTGCTTATACAGTTGCTTATCTTTTTTTAATTTACTTCCCAAGGAAATGCGAAATATTACATCCATCAATAGTTTTAAAAAAATTATAAAGAAATGCCTTATATCTGTGGAGCCATACGATATCAGGGAAATAACTAAAACAACTTTTTTAAATTATACTTAAATTTTAGATACATTTTTTATTGTAAATTCTTAGGAATTTTTTGTTTTTTAATCAGTTAAATTGTTAATTTGCAAAAAAAAAAATTTTTTAATTATTAACTTTTGAATTGTTTGTATTTTTTACTTTAGTTTTTGACTTGTACCATACAATATTTTTTGTTCCTAGTACACAATAAATATTCTATTCCATTCTATTCTATTCAAGAATACCATCCATGCTTATGTACACGCATAGATGTGCATCTGGGTGACATGATAAAGAACTTTATTGTTAGTAGTGCTGTGATGCACGGCCTTTGTTTAGCTTGATGTCTCGAGAAGTGTTAAACACCTTTTTATTTCCCGACGCTTGGGCGTTCGTTGTTACGATAAACGTTAAAACACACCACTACCTTGCAATATTGGTCACCAGGGACCTATGCAAAATGGTACATAATCATCAAGTTATAAGTAATCTTAATTTGTTTTCAAATTACAGGCAACCATTTTATCATTTCAGTTGCCTTTAGAATAGTTTGCGACGTGACTACAGTTAATCGATTGATCGATTAATCGATTATTTAAAAAAATTAATCGAAGGTCCGATTAATCGATTCATCGATTATTTTTAGAAAATAATCGTAGTTCCGAATAATCGACTAACCAATCAGTCGATTAAACCGATTAATCGATTTCTTTTTTAATCTATTTTTATTATTGATGTTCATAATCGCACAACCATAGTTGCTTCTCAATCTTTGGTTGAAATAGTATTAACAACGCCCACGAATTGCACAAATTGTTTCTCTACTAAAGCACAACATTGGTGATGTATGATGTCGTATTACTCGTATTCGTACTATGCATAATGCAAAATAAAATTTATTAGTATGAGCTTAATTTCAGAAAAACTAACATTAATTTCAGAGAAGTAAATTTAATTTCGGAAAAGGTAAATAAAGTTGCGGAAAAAGGTAGTATAGTACATATTATAATCTTTGCTTTATTATAACAAACTTCCTAATTCAAGATTCAGATCTGGTTCTTGGATCATTTCTAGATTGATTACATCAAAAACACTATTACAAATTTAAGGTAACAATTATCTTTTTTTTTACTTACAGAGTTTCCCAGTTTGGCTTGGAGGTTTATTAAATCCAGAAGCTTATATTACAGCCACTAGACAATGTGTAGCGCAAGCAAACAGTTGGTCGTTAGAAGAATTGCAGCTAGATGTGACTGTTACAGATTCATCAGATAAAAGCAATATTCCTAGTGACTGCTTTGCTGTGACAGGTAATTTAAATTTTTAATTTATTTTTAAATTTTGAAACTGTTTAAATATTGTTTTAATGCTCTGCAGGCATAAAGCTACAAGGAGCTCAATGTAGAAACAATCAACTTCTACTTACATCAAGCATAATGATTGAACTCCCAATCACTTTGTTACGTTGGGTACATGTCACTGGTGACGAAAAGGTGTACGACAGTCGTCTTGCTTTACCAGTTTATTTAAATTCAACACGTACCGAATTGTTGTTTACTGTCGATCTAACTATAGCACCTGGACAGGATCCTCATAGCTTTTATGAACGTGGCGTAGCCTTGCTTACATCTACTGCACTTAATTAAATGTTATATATCCATTAGTCTTCTTTCTGCAATAGTTAATTGTCGTAGTAAGTTCTAATAAATTGGTTCCAGGCTTCATAGCTAAGGTAACAGCTTTATGGTTTTTTAAAGTATTTATTACGTATTTAAAAGTGCTATGTATTACATATATATAAAAATATTTATATTAATTAATACTTGAGTTTTAATTTATATAGTGATATTAATAATCAGGGGCGTCCCCAGCGCTGTGCGAAGGTGTGCACGGCACACGGGCAGCCAAATCAATTTAAAATTAATACACTACTATATGGCGTCAGGCAGCGATAACAAATTCCAAATTAAAATTGTCGAAAAAATAATATGTGATGTTATTAAGATATTTGAGGTTAGAAATGCCAAATAATAAGCGTAGACTGTAGACATCAATTTAAAACATTTGTGTTTATTATTTTCGTTCCATGAAATCTTGATGCTCTCAATGCAGTTGTTTATTTAAAAGAATTCAAAATCGTATTCACTTTACTAAAAATTGTAACAGCAGTATTTACTTACATGTTTTGAATGACTTTATGAAGTTGTCACTACGGCTAAAGATGTATATATCTTTATGTTTCACTTGAATATTGTTTGTTGTTTATACCTATGATACGAACTATATAAACAACATCATAACAACCAGGGCATTATAAGCAGGCGTTATAGCCTTTAAGACTTTAATAAGAGCATTGTAGTAAATGAACTATACACCGTGTCTGAAATTAACCAAGACATATAAAAATTAACATGGGAAAAATGAATAAGATATTATTGATTTCATAATGATCTACACTCGGGCCTCCGAACAGATATAGTAATTAAAACCGCCTACAATTACCGCCTCTTTTTAACAAAACCTTTCTATTGGTAGCATTCAAATATACCGCTCAAATTGAAAGGCATGTTTAATTGTACCAAAAAGATATCAATTCATTTACTGTCAAACTGTCTTACTCACGAACTTTTAATGGCATTTTTATAAAATTAATAGAACTGCAATTTATTAAAATGTATGGTTATTATTTATACTAGCATCTCTCGAAGTGACATTATTTATAATAAATTAACAATTCATATGCAAAAATGTTTTATTGTAAATTTCACTTTCACATAAAACCAATCGGAACAATCTGTGCTGCCTTGATTTTTTTTGTTCTATATCTATTCGCCGGCCCGAGTATAGGACAACAAGGCTAATATGATGCTATTTTATTCTTTTTTCAGTGTAAATGCATAGAATAAAATGATAAAAAAATAGCATCATGTTAGCCTTGCTGTCATAGATCATTATAATATCAATAGTACATCAAATTTTAACAAAGTGACATTTATTGCAAACAAAAGTAATATTTAATTAAAATTAAATATTACAATATTTTATTATTACAATATTTCGTGCTGACAGTGGCCAAGGTCCGTAGATGCAAAGCAAGCTTTGAAATATAGGTCATCTCATACACTTCCACTATGCAGTAGCACGGAAATGGCGGAACATGTTAATTAACATGAAAACAGGAATAATCGACAACTCAACTTGTTTTCAGTTGGGTACTAAGCGTTAATTCAATGCTCATTTCTGAGATTAAAATTATGAACATTAACAGAGAATTTGATTTTATTGTAAAGGTTAGAAGGTGTTTTGGTATTATGTTATGAAATATACTGCGGTGATCTATTGAAGATAAAATAAAATACAATATGTCCATCGTTCCAAATATAAACATAAATTATATACGGTGGATTGAATGAGAATACACCACAGATATTTTTCTTTATTCCTCTCAGCTAGCTCAGGTTTGCTGAGTAAAGCATAAATTATTTGAATTACGAGACTCTTATTTACTTTTATGCTTGGAAAGGAAGAAAAACTTATATCGTAAGCACTAAAGCTCCTGCAAGCTGGACAACTGCTACTAAACTCTGAATTCAAAAGAAAAGAACGCTGGATGCTTATATTAACATCAATTAAACACATATGTAAAATTAAAAACACAAACTTTATTTAACGAACAAAATAAAAATTCTAAAGAAAAGTCAATGTAAAAAAAAATGTTATTCAAAATAATACAATTGAAAATTGAGAAATAAATTCTCAGGTTTGCTCAAACGTTAGAAATAGTTGTAGTAACCTGACATAGGGCCAGTACTGTCATTCGTTTGAACAGACCAACACAAATAAAATTTATTTATAAATAAAAATGTTTATCAAATAAAAATAAATTTTAATTAAAAGAAATTTAGTTGTTTTATTTACTTCAAATCAAATAAATTCTGAAAAAAAACTTAATGAACTAAACCAAATAGTTTTATATTTGAGGATGAACTTTACAAGTTAATTATTATTCATGAAATTAACAATAATCATTTATTATGACCAACCTGGTACGTTATAAAATAGTTCCTTTTATATAAAAATATAAATTTATATATATTTATATAAATTGGAGATTAGAGAATTGGTCAAAGATAAAAGAAAGGCTTGAAGAAAATGGCAGCATTCAAGAAACCCGTTGGATAAAACTATTTTAAATAATAAAACTCAGAGGCTTAAAAGAGAGATTCAGAAGTTGAAAGAGGACTCCATAAGAAGATATCTCATAGACTTGTCTGCAGATGAAACCACTTTCCTTATGGAAAGCCACCAAAAGAATTAGAAGACCTGTTTCATCTATTCCACCAATTAGGAAGGAAGATGGATCATGGGCTCATAGTAATAAACAAAAAGCTGATGTGTTTGCTGATCACTTAGCCAATATCTTTAAACCAAATCAAATCCAGTCAGATGTATTACTTGAGGACACATTTGATCCAGTTTCAGAAGAAATAATGTTGGTTACGCCGAAAGAACTGGCCAATGAAATTAAAACTAATCTGAATCCTAAAAAAGCCCCTGGTTTTGATCTCATTACTGGAGAAATCTTTAAACAACTGCCGAAGAAAGGAATAGTGATGCTTACTTATCTCTTCAATGCAGCATTTCGTCTCGGATACGTTCCTGCTATGTGGAAGGTGGCAGAAGTAATTATGTTACCAAAACCTGGTAAACCAGTAAATGATGTCAAATCATATAGACCTATTTCTCTACTTCCAATTATCTCGAAACTGTTCGAAAAACTACTATTGAAAAGACTGCAGCCTATAATAGAAAACAAAAGTTTAATCCCAGATTTTCAGTTTGGATTCCGCCAGAAACACTCCACCATCGATCAAGTGCATCGAATTACTGATGTTATTGAGAGAACTCTTGAAGAAAAATTAGTATGCTTGGCTGTCTTCCTCGATGTTGCCCAGGCTTTCGACAAGGTCTGGCACGATGGTCTAGTCCATAAATTAATAAAATAAATAAAAAGAATGCTACCGAAACAATATGTTGAAGTTTTATCATCATACATATCAGACAGACTATTTCGCATCAAACAAGAAGACGAATATTCAGATCTCAAAGAAATAAGTGCAGGTGTACCACAGGGAAGGGTCCTGGGACCATTACTTTACCTCCTTTACACCAGTGACTTGCCAGAAACAAGAGATGTGACTACCGCAACATTTGCTGGCTTTGCTTGCAGTTGGACACAATTCTGAAACCTCTACTGCTAAACTGCAAAATGCTAGTAACAGAATTCTTGATTGGACAATAAAATGGAAAATAAAACTAAATGAACTTAAATCTATCCATGTCTAAATCACCAATAAAAGATTGACCCCCTCCTAAGCTTAATATCAACGGTAACATTGTACCTCATGCAAACAACGCTAAGTACCTTGGTATGAACTTGGATGCTAAGTTACGCTGGAAGGAACATGTTAAGAAGAAACGGTCTGAACTTGGTATGAAATACAAAGAATACTATTGGCTCCTTGGTAGAAATTCCAAGCTGTCATTGCACAATAAAATTCTTATTTATAATCAGATTTTAAAACCTATTTGGCTTTATGGAATTTAACTCTGGGGTTGTACCAAGATTCCAACATAAAACTAATTCAGATCTTCCAAAACAAAGTGCTGCGTAACATGGTAAATGCTCCATGGTACTTACGCAACCAGGACCTCCATCGTGATCTTGGCATCCCAATGGTTCGAGAAGAGATAAAAAGGTTCGCTGTCAAACATCAGGCCAGACTATACCATCACGTCAACGCAGAAGCCCCTCAGCTACTGGATAACCAACATCTTGTCCGAAGAGTGAAGAGGACCAAACCGTTTGACCTTGTGTAGTGTTTTGTATAAAAGCAGAGCATTGTGCGTGAGTGAGTAGTATAAGTGTATTTTGCGCAGCCAGTACAAACTAAAGGACATCATTGGATGAACTCTAGCTTATAAATGTTTAGTTATTAAGATTTATCAGATTCAAATTATTGGTTAGTCATTTGTGACTAGTTTTAATATCTCGAACACCATGTAGGTGTTTATTAAGAAAAAAAAATATATATATAAAAATCCTTTTAGTGGTAACACTGTGACAGAACCTGTCAGCTGACTTCTTGTTTATAGAATATCGATACGTAGATCGATGTCAAAAAAATAAATTCAATCAGAATTTATTTAAACAATCACTTTCACTTTCAATAATTGTTACACAATAATTAAATCTTCTTTTAATCCTTGAAAGTTGTTCAGGTAACACTTTTAGTTTAATTTTAAACTTTATTTATACTATGACATTTGTGTCAAAAACATATGATTGAAGTATAACCTCAAATTTATTACAGATATTATCCGGAGCCGGGCATAAGTTCTGCCTTCTACATTTTATCGACTGACTTTGTTACAATTTGCCCCAGCTTATATAGTTTATGCCAGAACAAACAAAAACTATGACACTTTTTCAAAACAATGAAACATCGAGTAAGCTCGTGACGTCAGTAATCCCGCACAGCTGTTATTTTTTTATCACTAATCCTAATTCTGTTATTATTCAAGAAAAACGATTGACAATGTACATATCTTGTTACGATCTAATTACATATAAAGTTCAACAAATCAAGGTTCATCCTTTACAAACTAATTACATGAATACATGACACGGGTAATACAAATAATTTCTCCATAGAAACATCTTTACAATTTACTATAAACATAATTTTTTTAGAGTATGAACACCAATTAATGCATATAAAAGTGCCAGCTTAAATATTAAGTCAATGTTTATCAATTTATGCTCAAAATGTCTAGCATACAATGCTCTAAGCACTTACATCAAAACAATGGTGTGGAAAAACAGGATAAGAGTCATATCAACACGAACGACAGGATTTAATACCTTCATTAGGTAATTGAAGTGATTAAAAATCTTATAAACAAGTTCAAAAATTAATTGTATTGTATAAGTCACAACAAGATTGACCTAATTAATCTATTTTCAGCTAATTAACAACATAAACTTGAGCTGGCCTCCTGGAAAATATAAAAATCTATCTAACGTTAAACATCGTAATGTGTAAATTTTAATATGGAAATTACTTTCTCCTAACAAGTGGGAAACTGTCCCAAAGTGTAACTTGGGTTGCATAAACATATTTATAATCAAGTAATCTAACTAATTTATATCCTTTTTCTAAAATGAAACCTATTTATTTATGCATAAGAAAGCTAGGTTATGTTTTTTTTTTTTTATTATTATTTTTTTATATTTCAACAAATATATTATATTATAATATTACATTATAAAGATTTTAAATTAACTAAACTAATTATATACTAATTTATAATTATTTAAATTATATTTTTATAATAGTCTTTTTTAGTCCTTTACACTTTCTTCATTTATATTCATTAATTATACTTATTTGTTGAGTATTTTTACCCACTAGGGAAACAGGTATTGATATTAATAAAAGTTTCAAAGCGCTCTTTTTTTTCTTCTATTCCATTTTAAACAATCTTTAAAAAAGTATCAAGTTTACCTAAACCATTTACGCAACAGCTTGTAAGATGAGCATATGTTGATTAATAGGTGCCATAAGACCTTAATACCATAAATAAATTAAAAACCATAATACCATAAATAAATCAAAACAACATAAATCAAATCATTAATACCATAATCTGAGTGACCTTTAGTACATGAAGTATCAGATGAAGAAGGTGATTCAACATATTGGTATTTTTAGTTGAATATGTTCATTCCTGATACCTTGATTTCTTTACACCCTTCTTGCTTTCTTTACATCCTACCATTAAATCTACCTTGCTATAATCATCCTGTAATTCAGTTTCTAGCAATAAACAATTACCTAACAAGGTAGCTACAAGACAGATATTAGTTTTATTTTAAATATCGTTAAAACTGTTATTAATTTCTTTGCATTGTTTTAATATGTCCGGTATAATTTGTAACAATAACTGTCTTGTTTGCTCATTTGTTAGAATTTTTGTTACATTAAACGTGTCCACATTATTTAGAATAGTTATATGAAGTAATTCACGTCTGTTAAATTTTATTAGTTCACAATCGTAAATTAAATGTTCTATCTTTTGCACAAATCTATCATTGCATGGGCACATAGGACTAGCTCTTATCTTAAATCGATACAAATATTCATTCGTAAAATTGTGTCCGGTGAGTAATTGCGTGGTATAAAAGTCTGGTTTATTATTTTCATACCATTTCTGGGCCTCCACCGTTGTTTTAATAATTTCTTTAGTTTTTTTGCCTTTTGTACTATTTATATATCGATAGTTCCATTCAATTTGGTATTTATTTTTAACTATCTTCTTTAAAAAACTCATTGGTGCTCTGTTGTATATTGGTATTTGTTCCGATAGTGTAGCTTCTTTAGCCGCATTATCTGCTTCTTCATTTCCTTTAAACCCTGTGTGTGCTTTAATCCATGTATATGCTATTTCTTTCCCTTCTTCTTTAATTATTTCGTCTAATTTTTGAATTTTAAATATAAGTGGATTAACGCTATTTCGATCTTGTAACGCTTCGAGCGCTGATTTAGAATCTGAGACTATCAACGCCTTTTCTGCTGTTCTATATCCTTTTATATATATTAAGGCTTCCATGATTGCCAACAATTCTGCTTGAAATACCGAGCAGTTGTTTGCTAATTAAAAAATTTTTTGTTGACTTTGAATTGTACCGATATAGCTTTGCAAACCAGCACCTGTTTTGTTGTTCATTCTGCTTCCATCTGTAAATATTGTTAAATCTTTGTTCTTCATGATTGTTTGAAGCTCTTCAGTGTTACCATTAAATTGTTCATATCGCAATCCATTTCTATTGCCTGGATGATTTAAATTTTCAATTTTAATTTTCTGTTGTAATTGTATTTCTTCTCTTTCTGTTTTATAAATAAATTTTCTTTTTGCCCGCTCTATTTCTGCTACTTTAGCTATCTGAATATCTAATGGCATTATATTTGCTATAGCTAAAGCCGCCGTCGTTGATATTGTGTGAAAACCTATAGCAATTTTTACAGCAAATGGTCTTTGTAATTTTAGTAATTTATTTCTTATATATTTGTATTTCGGAGCTGTCGCCCATATTTCACATCCGTACTAACAATGGGTTCTATTACTCTCAAATATAATATCCTAATAATTTCTGAATTTAGGCCCCATGTTGGTCTCATTACCTTGACTAAATTTTTATATATTAGCGTAGTTTTGGTAATTATATAGTCTACATGTTTATGAAACTTAAGATTCTCATCCAGTATCACTCCTAGTACTTTAATTTGTAAGTCTTCTTTGTTATAAATCGTTTTACCATTCATATTATATTGTAAATCTCTAGCTCCTCTAGTGAAGGCCAAGGCTTGAGTTTTCTCAGGTCCAAAATCTAATTTATTTTTCTATCCCCATTCATGTATTGCATGTAAGCTTTCATTTTATTCATTTGCAATTGCCCAAGATTTTTATTATAAACTATTAATAATATGTCATCTGCAAATGCTTGTAAATGGCACTCTTGTGGTAAATTGATATCGAATATTTCGTTTAGTAATACAGGTTATGTTTGCATGGAATTTTTATTCTTAGTTTTTAAATTTAAGTATTAATGAACCTAACTGTGGTCCTATCTATAGCCTTTATATTAATTATGCCTACGACATAACATGTCTCTCTTTTAATTTAAATCTGATATAAAAATATTTGTGTTAACGTTTCCGTTCCGTTGTTGATAAAATTTTCAATACGGTGATTTGACAACACCGCAATACACCATGCATGTAAAATTCTTTTATTCATATTAAGCCACTTTCTTAATTAATTTAATAGATACAGACTCAAATTTCCTGATTCCGAATATTAGTCTTAAATAACAGTTTTGTTTTAATTAAATTCTTTTTGAATCCATGCTGTCATTACAGGACCCACATACAAAGTCGTAGTAGTTGAACTGCGATAGCACTACTGTTTCACAAAGCAATATTTTAGTGCTCTTCTCCAATAAAGTATATTTATTGACTGTAAATTAATTTTAAGTTCATAAAGGCTTTTTTTTACAGAATTTGAAATGTGATCCCTAAATTTTAGATTGAGTCTATAGTTAACCTTAGATTGCTTGCAATGTCAGAACTCCGGATGCAAGCATCTTTCACTCTAACAGAGAAGGAATCCTTTAGATTCTCCCTGCTTTTGGCTTTATCAAAAAGCACAACCACAGTTTTACTGGCATTAATACGTAAATTATGAGATTCCAATATTTCAATCAAACATTCAATGCCTTCATTAATTAACCGCATAGCTAGTACTGCGTCATTATAAAGAAAACTAAAATGCAATTGAGTGTCGTCAGTATAAAAAGTATACTTAATAATGAAGTACCAAGATTACGAGTGTATATTGTATATAAAAGTGGGCCAAGAATAAACCCTTGTGGTACTCCGGTCAAAACTGGAAGAAATGTGGATAATTGTTTATTTAAAATAACTTGTTGCTTCCTATTAAATAAATAATTTCCAACAAGAGTAATTGCTTTAACATCAAATCTAATAAAATGTAGCATTGAAAGCCTTTGAATAATATAACATTATAACAGCAGTCATTTTATTATTATTGGTAGAATAATAATAGAAGTTAAGATATCATCTATTATATCAAGTAGCGCTGTAGTGCAACTATATCCTGGCCTTAAACCTGATTGAGTATAGAATATTGTGGACAGAAAGATGTCTACTAATTTGTAGGGATATGATTTTTTTTAAGATTTTAATGGTATTACATACCTTTATTGCAAATACACTGTTTAAACTTGAAGTAATGGACCCCTTATAGTTTCCATTCAGAGCATTCAAATGTATTCATTGTTTTATTCACAATCATATTGCTATATGTACATTTCATATGTTGTAAAAACCTTGGAAAGTAAGCTATTGCTATAGCAACACCAAAGTGGTTAACAACTTCCTTTACGTGTCTGTAAAACTGACATAAAGTCTTGCCCAACTTTTTTTTTGTGAATAATTGAAAACAGGACGTTTTATCCTTTTTAAATTTAGGTTTCTATAAATGTATTTAACCCTAAAAGCATCTTTTTTTAATTTAATATTAGTTTTATTTTTCCGCATTTTATAATTAATAATTACGATGGAATTAATTAATTTCTAATTTTAAAATACTGAGCACACGCATACATTGTCATCTAGCGGGGAAGAATGAAACCTTACTTAAAATTTCTTTTGGTCGATAGATGGCGCTGATTGGAATTATGACAGTTTATAGAACATTTATTTTAAAATTTAAAATTACTTTTTATTTTGATTATTTAAGTCTAATTAAATAATAATAATAATAGTTCCCATTATTCCCTTTTGGGACATAGGGTGTTTGTGAAGTCTCTCCATTTTTGTTTGTCGTCCGCTATTGTTTTTAACTGTGAAAAGGGCATTCCTGTATCTTCCGCTATGTTTCTTTTCCATGTTAGCCGTGGCCTTCCTCTGGCTCTTCTTCCTTGGGGATTCCATTCCAGGACATTTCGACATGGGTACTCTTTTGTTTTCCTTAATGTATGTCCTAACCAGCCATATTTCCTCTTTTCAATTTCAATAGTTATTTCCTGTTGGTCGGTTCTTCTCCAGAGTTCAATGTTTGTGATTGTTTCTGGCCACCATATTTTTAAGATGTGTCTCAGGCACCTGTTTATAAAAGCTTGTATTTTCTTTTGAGTTGAACTACCATACTACATACACCACGTTTCACAACCGTATAGTAACACTGCTTTAACTGTACTATTGAATATGTTTATTTTGGTTTGCACACTTATATTGTTATCGCGCCACACTGCATTCATCCGTGAGAAAACTCCCCTTGCTTTATTGATCCGTTGCTCTATATCCCTTATTGAGCTGCCTTCATTAGATATCACAGTACCTAGATACACAAATTCTTCTACTTCTTCCACTTTCTCTTCATCTGCATATATATTTTTTACATTGATTGTGTTAACTTTCATAAGCTTGGTTTTTGTTCTGTTTATTTTAAGTCCTACTTTTTCTGATTCAGTTTTCAATCTATCTAGTTTTGTCTGCATATTTGGTAATGTATGTGAGAGTAGGCACACATCATCTGCATATTCTAGATCTTCTAAAGTCTTTGTTAGACCCCAAGTTATTCCTTTTCGATTTTCTCTCGTTACTTCTACCATTACATTGTCTAATACAATTAAAAATAGTAATGGCGACAAAATACACCCTTGCTTGACTCCACTTTCTGTTGCAAAAGCTTGTGACATTTTTCCATTTAAGAGTACTTGGCATTTTGAATCTGCGTATCCTTCTCTGATTAGGCGGATTAATTTTCCTGGTATTCCTTTGTTCTCCAGGGCATTCCATATACATTCTCTGTTGATAGAATCGAATGCGCGTTCGTAGTCTATGAAAAGTAATTGTAATGGTGACTGATATTCAAGGGACTGTTCAATTATAATTCTTAGTGTATTTATGTTATCTGTACAGGAACAACCAGCTCTAAAACCGGCTTGTTCCTTTCGTAAGTTTTTATCTAATATATTTGTAATTCTATTTAGTATTATTTTATAAAATATTTTATTTATTACACAGAGCAGTGTGATCCCTCTCCAGTTACTACAGATTTGTAAATTTCCTTTTTTTGGTATTGCTATCACCATCCCTGTTTTCCATTCTTTCGGGAACGTTTCATCTTCCCAGATTTTCTTTATTAATGGATAGATTACTTGCACTGTTGTATCTTCATCAATTTTCAGCATATCTATTGTTATTCCATCAATTCCTCCTGCTTTACCACATTTCATTTGTTGGATCGCTTTTCGTAGTTCTGTTTCCGTTGGTATGTCTGTACTGATATCTAGTTCCAAGATTTGATTTGGTTGTGGTAACTGGACTTCTTCTTGTTGCGTATTCATTACCTCTTCAAAATGTTCTTTCCAGCGCTGCAGTTGTTGTCCGATTGTTGTTAGAGTTTGTCCCTTTTTGTCTTTTATTTGCAATTTTTTCGGCTTCCTTTCTTTCTCTGTTAATTCCTTAATTGTTTTGTATAATTCTTTACTGTTACCAGTTTTTGATGCTTTTTCTGCTTTCTTTGCTAAACTCTCTACATATTGTTTTCTATCATTTTTAAAACTTTTCTTAACTTCTTTGCTGGCCTTTACATATTCTATTTGGTTTTCTTCTTTCACATTTTCACTTCGAGCCTGTAACACGCGATGTTTCCATTCTTTTCTCACTTTCACTTTCTCCCATGTGTCTTGACTTATCCATTCTGCATGTTGTCTCTTTTTGAGTTTAAGTATTTCTAGGCAGGGATCCTGGAATGTTTGTTTGCACTGTTGCCAAACATCTTCTATGGTCTGATTATAATTTATTTCTATTGCTTTCTGTTGCATTCTGTTAATTAGTTCAAGTCTTATTTAAGACTAATTATTGCGAATAAAATAGTATACATGTTTCGTTGGTAAAGTTTCCAAGTCTTGCGATATTGTTTGACCTAGACGTACCGTCTCGGCCAAACAATTATCACTTGGCTTGTAAAGATATCCTTTACCAACTCAACATGTAATATACAATTACATCACTAGGTGTATTTTCAAAATTGACACAATTGGTAACAAATTAAGTGCCAAGACAGACACCAGTGTCTGCCGAAGCCATATCAAACACCGGGTTCCTTACATTTCTACTACATAACTTCGTGTCACTGGGCCATAATGATACAAATAAATGCTCTAATAGTAAAATACAATGTGGTAACTAAAAAAGGCACTAAAAATAACTAATAAACAGATAAGAAAAAGGAAGATCGTTGAGACAGGTACATTATGTTTTGAGGGGACATCTGATATATATTTTTCAGAATCAACCTTCCCATTTAAAAATGTAACTTATGATAACTCATTTTAAAGAAAATTCATATACACATTTCTAAAATCTGTTCAATGATACCAAGGTTTCTATAAAGATTCGAAAATAAAAAATTACTACTACTGTTGATTATTTTATACACATAATATTGACCAATCAGGAAACTGGATTGACCTACCCTACATGATAAATAATTTTTCGATAATTTTTCAATAATTTTACAAATAGGATTGCATGGTAACAAATGAACATTTGTAATTTTCATGTACATGTCGATGCGTACACGTCAGAACGGCACAAACGCCAAACACTTGAATATCCACTTTTTGGTACGGTCCGGTTAAGCTGCATCTAACTGTATAAGTGGCATATCCGACAAAATTTACAAACCAAAGAATATTGAATTAAAACTTGTACAAACCCTATTTCAATCACCTTAAGTAAGACTGTAAGAGTCATTTGACAGAAACGCCAGTCGCCCATAAGTAACGCACACGGTAGAATCGTTGCGATTTTATTTTCACGGTAAGTCTAAATTCAATATTCTTAGTATCAGAGGCTGCTAAATTGAATTTCCCATACGTACTCCATGTTTAAATCCAGTTTTATTAGATAAAATTAGCTTTTTGATTATAAAAAAGTAGTTGTCGTGCCAAAAAGTGTCTTATGAGAATGTGTTTTATACAAACACAATCACCCTATTGTTTTCTTATGGAAACTTTTTTTATTGAAAAAATGTCTTTCTATACATTGCATTTCAATATTTTTTGTGTTTTTTCGAACAATACTTTCTAAAAATACTTGTTATTTTCAGTCATAGGCAAAATGCATTTTTAAAAGAAGTAAGACAGTGATTATTTTTGGCGTTTATGCCATTTCATTTGTTTGCAGTTGTTGTTGTTGTTTGTGATACTACATGATAAACTATCAATAGTGTGACCAAAAAAACCGACTGATAACTGCAATGTGAGCTATGATGTAACTGAGACTTTAAAAAATCTTGCGGCTCGTATTATTTTGTTTGACCTATGTATCGAGGTCTACAATCAGTATACTCAATATTATACACTTTATTTGATTCTAAAAGTATTTTTCGGTTTTGCAATTTAGGTTGGTGAACATTGAGTTTATAAGTGTATTTTATTTGTTTAAGCTACCTTTTTCTGTTATTTCCCATATGTTTTTCCATTATTTGTTTTTACATATGGTAGTCGTATATATGTAGAGTGTATTTTGGTTTTTATTTATATTGTCTGTTGTAAATGAAGTAATAATAATAATAATAATGTCAAGAACAACTGTAAGATATACCTATGTGATTGGATGTTTTAAAATCTTGCAGTTGTATGAACCTTATAGCGTATGTAACAATAGGTCAGTGGCAGCTCGTCCTTAAGAGCTGCAGAACAACCAAAGATACTCCAAAATATCCATTATTAATTAGTATAAGTCATATAAGTGATAAGAATATTAATTTAAGAATATATCATTGTACCTATAATAGATATCTACCCTACTAATAATGTTTATAAACATAAATGTATAATAGCCATTTTTCTAAACAGATTATTAAAATAACTGCAGAATTGAATGTTTCGAAGCGCGCGCTTCTCGCTTCTCCCTAGACTGCAGCGGTTCCCAACCTTTTTCGTTCGCGGACCGCCAAACGACGTAACATTTGCTTACGGACCGGTAAGATAAATAATTAAATAAAACATTTCGCAAAATAAATCTTATAATAATAAATTTACTTTTACACTGTACTAGAACAATCTAAAATAGTTAAGTATCCATTCTTTATAATAACAAAAGTCGGTTTTCGTACCTAATTTGCTTCCCGCATACGAAACCTCGAACGACCAAAACGGGGACCGGACCGAAATCAGTGGGTACCGTAAGGCCGGAGTTTTTCTCTTTCCGCCAAACGAACCAAAGAAACGAGTGCAGGACAGGGTGCGGCGTCGAAGACTATAACCGGTTTCTAGACACATAGGACGGTCCATCGTTCAAAACTAGAACAAGATATCTCGACAGGGAGCGTATATATATAAAACTGAGAAGGCTGGCGAGTGGGTTTCGAGCGCGGCGGTCGAAAACGGGAATGAGCTCAAACGATCCAGGAGGCAATGGTATAATTATTATTAACATAATATAATTAATAATAATATTATTAATATAATATAAGACCTGCAGAAGTGGTTTCCACTTAGAAGCCCGATTAGGCTGGTGACGACGATATTACTTTAGTACGATTCTCGGGTGAAAACAAAAAAATATCTAGTTTTTCGGCGGTATCTTTTTTCTTATGATTTTTCACGGCAGTTGAAGGAAAAACATTTTGAGACTGCCCGTCGTTTGACGCCAAGGTAGTCGTTTTGGCTTCTATAGTTTTCGAGAGATATCGCCTTTCGAAAACGGCTGGGGCTCCCTAGAGTGGAGATACGGAAAAAACAATAGATACACCGATCGTACACATGTTCGATCGCCCCTAAAAACCCTATGTCTACCGTAAGGGACGCAGTTTTTTGCCGCCTCCGCCTAAACGGTTTACCGGAGACGGTTGAGACTTCGAATCTGAGACGGGAACTACCCAACGCATCAACACACAAAAAGTGATCTAGATCGAAGCAAGTTTTGTGACATCTCGAAACCGCGAAACCCGAATTATGATCGTTCGCGTTAATCGGGGACACAAGACGAAAATTCTTTCGGTTCCGGTATGCCTAGACCCGTGCGCACCAAACGCGCTTATAAATTCTAAAATGGGAGATCCTCCTTATTACCTATTACTGGATACTACCCCACCATATAGGTACGGAGTGGGCGCGTTATATATAACGTATGTACTAGAGTGGTCGTTATTTTGCAAAAGTTAGAATAAATAAAATTTCTTAATGGGTGTAGCGTGTAGTGGACAGTAAAACACTGATAATCGTTTTATATTATTAATTTAATGAGTAAACTATAAATGATGTAACTGTTAACTACAATAATGATTTGACGTGCTGTATTTGACGACTGCTTGTTGTGTACTCGTTGTTGTTGTTGATGAAATAGCACGCTCGGTCCACGCGCAATAATGCGTGGGTGTAATCCGCACGGAACAATGGGTTTATGGTCGATACAACTTATGTACTTATGTTGTTGAAACCGCTAAACACGAATCTGATAAAATGCAAACTGTCAGAAAAAGTTTTGACAGTTGACAGCTGTCTCGGGCAACTTCACTAATATTAGCATTTCGTATTAAGCAACTTCAACAGCATATGTTAAGTATACGATCTTTCACGTTAATGTTAATACATAGAAAGATAAAAAAGTTACGCCACAAAGTCTCTAGAAATGCACCAGCCCATGTTAAATCCCATTTAAACTTAACCTCTCTGTGGCACAGGTTAGTATTGACCAAATGGGCTGAAATTTTGCACAATCCTTTTTTTGACGTTTTAAAGAGATCTAGAGGGAGGGACTTAAAAAATCTTAACACAAACATAAGAATAATTATGGTCTCTAAACATGGAATAAACATTTAGCCTTATCTATACAGCCCTGAACATGATGTACAGTCGTGTGCAATAAGGTGTTGTACAGAATTTGTTGTGTATGAACTTACCCGTTACTTCATCAAGTTCAAAAAAATGTTGTACAAGGAATGTTGCCTAGCAAATCGTAATTTAATTACAGAAAAACAGAAACATTTATTTCGAAATTAAATAACATAGCTAATAAATAAACTGTTTACGAACTAACATAACTTAAAACAATCTTTTCGTTAATATCTTGTCATAGCCCCATTTCTGTCCAAAATTTCTTGCAATCTATCAGGTATTGACGCATATAGATTTGTTGTTAAATTAACATCGTCGGTAAGTTCCTCCCACATTTGATTGATTTCATTTAACAATTCGTTTCTATTTTGTGGTCGGAAATTTCGCTGACTCAATTTCTTGGCCATTAATGCCCACAAATTTTCAATTATATTTATATCTGGACTTCTGGAGGGCCAGACCAATACTTCAATATTATTATCAACAAACCATTCATTAATTAGGCCTGCGGTATGAATGGGACAGTATGAATGTCCTGCTGAAATATGAAATTATCTTCGGGAAAGTGTTGCCTTACTGACGGTAACATAACATTTTCTAAGATATTTCTATATGTCATAGCATTAAATCTCTCTTCAATACTCCAACACACCCCAGGTCCATGGATACTTATCCATGCCCAACAATTAACAGAAAATCTTCCTGCTCTATCTCCGTTGGTAACATACTGCTCATCATATCTTGTTCTAGATGGTCTATATACTTTTACATGACCATTAAATGATGACTGAAAAGTCTTTTCGTCGGTAAAAACTACTTGATGCCAAGTTTCACGGAGCCTATTGTTTAAAGCAAATATTATTCTTGCTTGCTTTTGGTGTTCAGTTAGTCGTATTTTTCTTGCTGCAACGTTATTCTTCAAATGTGACTTTTTAATCCGTCGGCATGCGGTGCTTCTAGAACCTGGGAAGCCAGTTTCTTGTATGGCATGTCTCATAATATCAAACGGATTTTGTTCGAGATGGTGTAAAAGAGCGTTATCTTCTTCTTCAGTAGAAACTTTTGGCTTACCCGTAGACTTCTTCTTTTCCAGAGTTCCGTCGATTTCCCATCGTTTCTTCACTTTTGCAATGGTGTTTTTACTGGTGTGCATAATGTTTGCAACTTCTCTGATGGATAATCCATCATCTAAATATGCAATAATATGTGCTCTATCAATTATATTCATTGCCGGCATTTCAAAATTACTTGATGAGAAAAGCTGTGTCAGTGTGACATTTTTTAAAACCATGGTTACGTTTTAATTTTTTTAAAATCCGATGCACACACATCTGAACTAGCTGTACAACACCTTGCACACGACTGTACACATCGAAATGTAGGCATTTGTAGGAACGAAAGCCAAGTAATAAATCGACCATAAACCCATTGTTCCGTGCGGATTACACCCACGCATTATTGCGCGTGGACCGAGCGTGCTATTTCATCAACAACAAGAACGAGTACACAACAAGCAGTCGTCAAATACACGGCAAATCATTATTGTAGTTAACAGTTACATCATTTATAGTTTACTCATTAAATTAATAATATAAAACGATGATCAGTGTTTTACTGTCCACTACACGCTACACCCATTAAGAAATTTTATTTATTCTAACTTTTGCAAAATAACGACCACTCTAGTACATACGTTATATATAACGCGCCCACTCCGTACCTATATGGTGGGGTAGTATCCAGTAATAGGAAATAAGGAGGATCTCCCATTTTAGAATTTATAAGCGCGTTTGGTGCGCACGGGTCTAGGCATACCGGAACCGAAAGAATTTTCGTCTTGTGTCCCCGATTAACGCGAACGATCATAATTCGGGTTTCGCGGTTTCGAGATGTCACAAAACTTGCTTCGATCTAGATCACTTTTTGTGTGTTGATGCGTTGGGTAGTTCCCGTCTCAGATTCGAAGTCTCAACCGTCTCCGGTAAACCGTTTAGGTGGAGGCGGCAAAAAACTGCGTCCCTTACGGTAGACATAGGGTTTTTAGGGGCGATCGAACATGTGTACGATCGGTGTATCTATTGTTTTTTCCGTATCTCCACTCTAGGGAGCTCCAGCCGTTTTCGAAAGGCGATATCTCTCGAAAACTATAGAAGCCAAAACGACTACCTTGGCGTCAAACGACGGGCAGTCTCAAAATGTTTTTCCTTCAACTGCCGTGAAAAATCATAAGAAAAAAGATACCGCCGAAAAACTAGATATTTTTTTGTTTTCACCCGAGAATCGTACTAAAGTAATATCGTCGTCACCAGCCTAATCGGGCTTCTAAGTGGAAACCACTTCTGCAGGTCTTATATTATATTAATAATATTATTATTAATTATATTATGTTAATAATAATTATACCATTGCCTCCTGGATCGTTTGAGCTCATTCCCGTTTTCGACCGCCGCGCTCGAAACCCACTCGCCAGCGTTCTCAGTTTTATATATATACGCTCCCTGTCGAGATATCTTGTTCTAGTTTTGAACGATGGACCGTCCTATGTGTCTAGAAACCGGTTATAGTCTTCGACGCCGCACCCTGTCCTGCAATCGTTTCTTTGGTTCGTTTGGCGGAAAGAGAAAAACTCCGGCCTTACGGTACCCACTGATTTCGGTCCGGTCCCCGTTTTGGTCGTTCGAGGTTTCGTATACGCGTTTCGTAGACAGCTGTTAACTGTCAAAACTTTTTCTGACAGTTTGCATTTTATCAGATTCGTGTTTAGCGGTTTCAACAACATAAGTTTTCAAGTTAAAATATAGGAAGATGCAAAAGTTTTGCTACACACTCTAGAAATGTACCAAACCCGTATTAATTGCCATTTAAACTTTAAGCTTTCGCTGGCACGGGTTAATATTGACCAAATGGGCTGAAATTCTACACAGCTCGCTTTTTGGATATTTTAAAGAGATCTAGGAGGAGGGACCTAAGAAATTTTAACTTTTGCAAAATAACGGCCACCCTAGTATGTACATAACGCCGGCTCCGTATAAATTTACTCAGTTTACTCTTGGTCAACTCTGATAAACTATTTGGTCCTACGTTAGCTCCAGGGTAACACGAATTAAAAACATTCTTTCAGTAAAATTTAAAAAAATTTTGTTATTTCTCTACGGACCGGTACCGGTCCGCGGACCAGCAGTTGGGAAACGCTGCGTTAGAGCGATACCAGGCCACAGTATATATCAAGGTCCCTTAACTTTATAGGTTGCCTCAGTATTAGCCAATGAGCGCGCGAAACGTCAGAGGGCTACCCATTCTATCTCACTTATATTCATTTGATATATGGCATCCATCTCTGTTTTATAGCTTTTTCACGTTATTTTACAGCTTTAAAATAGTATATTAAAGAACAAGTTTTATAAGGGTTGATTTGGCGCACGAACCCCAAGTTAGAAAACGAGCCGCAGGCGAGTTTTTTTATGGGATGAGTGCGCCAATGCCCTTATAAAACGAGTATTTTATGCTATTTTTTCTAATTTGTGCCCCCTTTTTTCTTATTTTAATACAAAAAAAATATTTTGGTTGTCTAGAGAATTTTGTGTTAGTTGGTAACACTCGGCGCCCACTTGAGTTTTTGAATCATTTGTCATCATCCATCACTTCAAATAAATTAGTTATTACTTTTGTTACTTTATTAGTGTTACAAATAAATAAAATATGAGCGAAGACAACTTAATTTGCACTCCGCCCGAAATTCGCGAAATTGCCGAAGCAACAACGCAAAATTTGTTGCCTGACAAATCAGAAGCGGCATATAAAAAACAATTTGCCAAATTTGAAGACTGGCGAAAATAAAATAATATTCAAACTGTCTCAGAAAATGTTGTGTTGGCATACTTCGAGTCCCAGCGGCAAAAATATAAACCTTCCACTTGATCAATTTCTTGACATTTTTTAACTTTGATGCTTCATATTGCTTGAAACGGCTACAATATTGGGTGTCATCGGCACTTGTTCCTTTTACATAGCAGAATTTGTCTTCGAGTAGCTACTAGAAAAGAAAATAAAGAAGCAAAGATGATTAAATCGATGATACGTGTCTTGTTTATAGTACCATAAAATTACAAACATGAATTGGACTTACTGATTTGTCCAAGTAGATTTGATGTAGGTACGAGACTTGTTTATGTTACTAATTAGGAATATCCAAAACCTAACCTTCTTTCCAAGTAAAAATAGACCATAACTTCAAGTGAAATTTCATGTAAGTAACAATCAACAAACAGCGAACCAATTCAACGATATTAATTAAAAATTTATCGGAGGTTGACAATTTTGACAGATACTTGCAGTTTGAAGTTGTCACATCCCACGCATTACCCATCCAACCCTTAAAAACTAAATAACCCTATAATTCATTAAAGTACAGTGTACTTTTATAGATAGCCATAAACGACTCCTACTGATAGACGTTAATAAACGTATTACAAACGCAAATTAGAAAATAGTATATTAAAATATTAGTTTCATAAGACACGTTTTTAGCGCACGCGTTCGAGTTTAGAAAACGACCCGCGTAGCGGAGAGTTTTCTAATTAGGACAAGTGCGCTAAAACGTGTTATGAAACGAATACTTTATACTATTTTTTCTATTTGCGTTAGTTCGGTATTAAATAATTAAAAAAATTACTTAGTTTTATATAAAATTTGTTAGGGATATTTTGGTAAGTAGCATAGCAGCTGGCAACACTAGAAATTGTGCAATTTTGTTTTGTACATAACCTTGCTTAACTTTAGGTAATCCGAGCGACGTAGAAATTCCCATTCTTATCTCACACACAACGCCCGCTAACCAGCAGGACCTCGTTCAAATTTGCCAGGTGTATTATACGTACTGTTGAAAATTATTATAAATTCAAAGTAGAATGTATGCCAATATATTTGTGACATAAATAATTGCTACTTAATGAATTAAAAACTGGATGAAATAAGAATAATTATATTTCATTTCATAGAATAAATACCTTGTTTGTTAAAGAAATTAATGAGGTATAAATACAATAGTATTTTCAGCAAAGAATGATTCTTGTTAACCAAAATAATTATTTATTGGATCTTTTGGATATTATAACTTATAAGATAAAGGTATTATGTATAATTTTATAAAATTTAATTTTATTACGTTAAGTTTATCGTGAGCTATTAATACACAACACAATACATCCTTACGATGTTAGTATCAAAATTTACAATTTGGTTAATAATAAAGTAATAAATAGTATATTACATGTTGAGTTAGTAAAGGATATCTTTACAAGCCAAGCGATAATTGTTTGACCGAGACGGTACGTCGAGGTCAAACCATATCGCGAGGCGTGGAAACTTTACTAACGAAACATGTATACTATTTTATTCACAATAATTAGACTTAAGATAATCAAAATAAAAAGTAATTTTAAATTTTAAAATAATTTTTTATAAACTGTCATAACACGGCCTACTAGATTCATATAAGCTTCGCTTATATACGGCCGTCTCATTTCCAGTTTTTTCATTGTTGAAATTAGGATCCAAAAATTACAGATCGGTACGTTAAGTGGCGCCCACTGACGGTAATTTTGCAATCAAAATGGTTTGTAGTCAGACTGCAGTCATTAAGTTTTAGGTTATACGTCATGTCAGTAATTGTAATTTCCTATTGTGTAATAAATACTAATTAATTTATTGGCATTTGTACTACATATTTTGATATAATGTGCATAAATATGCCAAAAATATATTACAGTAGGAACTAGGAAACCAAAATATCCTACATAGTATAATAAAATTTAGAAAATTATACTGAGTTAACGCAATGTTTACTGATACCCCAATTCTTAAATTAGAAACACTTAATAACTATATGACAGCTACAGTATAAGTAAGTACAATTTCATATTTCGCAAATTCCACATTCTCATTTGGGTTTTGTAGCACTTGAATTACCACAGCATATGATATAAACACATAATATGAATGCACGATCTACGAACTGAAGCTATGATTAGAAGTAGGTATTCATGGAATGATGAAATCTCACTGTGGCAGTCATTACTGAAAATATTTTCTAGATATAAGAGCTGATGAAATCTACTTGAGTTTTAAGACCAATCGTTTCAGTAAAATAAATATGGAACTGACAAGATTTGACTCATAAGGCATTACCTTTATATAAGATTTGGTTTATATGATATAAATTAAAAGCGATGTCGTAGAAATTTTGAAGGGCGGTTTAAGAATTTAGGATACCAATAATTAAATAATGATTTTTGTATCATGCGTTAACAGATTTTGTGGTAAGAAGGTGGAGGAAGTGTTCCAGGTAGAAGATGCAGTCTGAAACCTCTCTGAACTAACCGAATGCATGATCTAAAGGGTATAGCATCAAGTTAATACTATAAAACTTTTACACACATTCGTATGGAGTGTCGCGCTATATAGGTCTGAAACTTGGACAATAGCAAAGACAAGCTTTTGAGTTGTGATACTATAGAAAGATGTCAATGGCGAGATGGATTGACAGAATATCGAACAACGAAATACTATAAAAAGTACAAGAAGAAAGTTAATGAAGGAGACCACGAGAAGCAGAGATAGATTAATAGGACATACTTTATAACATTCGGGTGTTATCTAAAAATGATAATAGAAAGTATGATCGAAGGAAAGAACATCCTAGTTAGACCTAGACTGCAATATATACTCCAAGTAAAAGAAAACTTAGGCTGCTCCAGCTATACAGAATTGACTATAGAGAAAAAAAAACTGATAGTCTGGCAGCATACCGAAAAGAATGGAGATATACAGTGCCGAGATAAACCAATCCACAAGATTAACTACTTAGAGAGGAGACAGAGAGTATAAAAATAGGTGTATTTGTAAAGTGGTTGTTAAAGTATGTTTTTTAGTTTTAATGTAGATAATGTGTAACTTTTTTAAATTGCTTACCAATTTTATTTGAGGACTGGCAGCGTTTTTTATAAAAATAAAGACGTCAAAAGAATAATAAAATAAAACAATAAATACAATTTTAATGTAACATTTTGTAATGTAATATACGTAATGTACCTACTGTTTTTTAATGCATAATCTAATAATATTTGATCGTTGTTAAGACATTTCTTATTATTAATTACTGTTAATATTCGAATAAACGTTCTTTAATCGGAGGCAGTTTGACACAATCGACAAAGTATAACCTAAAAATTAACGACTGAGCTCTGACTTTAAATATCTTTGTTGTAAAATTACCGCTAGATGGTGCAACTTAACGTACGAATCTGTAATAATTTTCAACAATGAAAAAACTGGAAATGAGACGGCCGTATATAAGCGAAGCTTATATGAATCTAGTAGGCCGTGGTCATAATTTCAATCAGAGCCATCTATCGACCAAAAGAAATTTTAAGTAATTTCATTCTTCGCCGCTAGATGGCGATGTATGCGCTCAGTATTTTAAAATTAAAATTAATTAATTCCATTGTAATTATTAAATATAAAATACGGAAAAATAAAACTAATATTAAATAAAAAATATTTTTAGCGTTAAATATATTTATAAAAACTTAAATTTAAATCAGATAAAACGCCCTGTTTTAAATTATTCAGAAAATAAAGTTGGCCATAACTTTACATGTAAGTTTTACAGACATGTAAAGGAAATTGTTAACCACTTTGGTGTTGCTATAGCAATAGCTTACTTTCCAAAGTTTTTACAACATATGAAATGTACATATTGCAATATGATTGTGAATAAAAACTGTTACGCCCTTATTAAGACTAATTATTATTCGGCGAATTTATGTAGCCTGCAATACTAGTTTTTCAAGCGTTGCATTCCAGTTATAAGAGTTCACTGTGTAAATAACATAAGTTTGACATTCTAAGAACAGCTGTCTAACAGTGATATCAACTTTAAAAAATAAAATGTTACTGTTTCTAGTATTTTAAAGAATTTCATTAGGACACGCAAATATAAAAAGTACATTTTAGTATGCAATGAAGTGAAAAACTGCCTTGTATGCCAAAATGATATTAACTTTATATTTATTAAATAATTTACTTGAGGCATTACTTAAAGAAACTAAGATATCTTTAATTATTGACGAGAGTGCATTATTTTGGTCTATATATGTCAGCAGCGTGCCGTGCATACGAGACGTGCATAGAAGCAGCCGCGATATTTAAAGTTAACATTAGTCGTTTTCTTTTTCATATTGTGATTAAATCTAAACAATCATAAAAATTTTAGCATGATTTTAGAATGCTTTGTCACAAAAGAACAATCGCAATATATCTAGTTAGTTACATGTGAAACCTTTTGTATGTTACTAAGGATCCGTAACTGTACGGGAAACAAAAAACCTCCGTGATCGCTTATAACTAGCCTGAAAGGCGGCTAATATTGATGCCTTTTGGGCAAGTTGAATACTAATTAAGAATTAAACTACATATTGACAATGCTAATTTATTGAGTAATTTTGCTATATTTGCTCATCTTCTGCTTTCCTTTTAATGCCTATTACTGAACTTTTTAATGAAATTTATGATATATATAATAGCTTCCTTAGCTTCTCTGGTTTTAATTAAACTATTATTGTATTATTGCAAACTGCAACTGTACATATTTCTCCCGGCATAGGCATAATACTATAAAGTATAAAACAATCAGAAATACACTGTCAACCTGAATACTTACTAGAAATTAAGGAGGATACAGCGAAATGTAAAAATGTAGAGCATGACGTGAAATTTAAACCTCGAGTTCTTTGACACTTATTCTATTCGGTAACTTTTTTTTATAATCTTCTTGTGTACCATTACCGAGAAAAATGGAAAATAAAATCCAGAATTTAACATGGGCTCTTATGGAGACCATCTAACCTTTAGCAGTTTTAACGAAAAATTATGATGAAGAAATGTAGGGAATCTGATAAAAAACTAAAATGACATACACTCATATTCGAAGAACAATGCTGCCCAATATTTTTGAAATCTTGTGTCTAGTTAATGCACAATAATAATTTAAAGTAAACAAAACAAGAATTTTTCACGACATATGTGGAAAGACAGCAGAGATGTGACAACAGCTCATAGCGCGCGAATTCAAATAACAGAACAGAAAGATGACATATAATGACTGTTATAATAATCTACATTTTATTGTATTAACTAATAATCATATATTTTATTAATCAAATTATGTTGAACAATTCAGTCTTTTGCGTTAATAATCAGAATACAAATGTTAATTCGACGGAAATATTGCAAAATGTAAAATTAATTACCTTTTGCAATGTGATGTATACAATTTATCATCACAATCAGAATATCCACGAAATCAGTAATACAAACACACTAATTTTAAAAATATATGTATTAAACCTCAACAACTTTTTAAATATTTCTTGTATCTGCTTAGCAGATTGTAATCTTTAGACTATACAAAAGTTAAAAAATAGAATATTCCCATCTGTAATTGCATACAAAATTACAAAACATTCAACATGTTTCCACTTATATTTTGGGATTGACATTTGGAGGTTAGGATGTCAACTCAATCGAAAGCTGAAACCTAACACTGCTACCAACAAAATCGATTGATTTCTTTGAGGTGTTGCCACGATTCTTAACTTATTTACATTTATATTTACACTTTCAACAATTAAACAAATGCACTCCAATCGACTTAAATTATTTTAATATATACAAATAATTAATAAATGCATTATAGGCATTCATAATAAAATGATTTTGTTCAGTTTTAAGAATGTTAATTTATTTTTTTATCGATTGGTATTTCTTGTTAGAGCCTATGTAAAAGCATAGGAGATATCCCCTTGCCCTTCACCCCGCAAAGATCCGCTGTAACCTCCTTAAATGGGGGGGAAAAAAGCCACTAGTAATTGAATTTATAAACTTATAACTGTCAAGAACTGACTTTTTTACTTCAAACAAATAATAATAATAATGTTTATTGATATAGCAAATTAATTAACATGATACAATGCAATAATTTACAAATTAATAATAAATAAATTAATAAATTTGCCCTAATGTTTGACAGTGACTGCGAGCGCTGCATAAACATAACATGAGTGCAAGTGAGAACAAATAGGTAGATGGGTAGTCCTAGGTAGTGCTCTGACGTATTTGCTTCCGCCCTTCCGTCCAAAGAGGGGTCTACTACCCAAGGTCCATTAACTTTTATAGGTTACCTCAGTAGAGCAGTTAGTTGACCCCTCTTTGAGACGGAAGCAAATACGTCAGTGGTCTACTTAGGACTACCCATCGACCTATTTGTTCTCACTTGCACTCATGTTGTGTTTATGTAGCGCTCGCAGTCACTGTCAAACGTCAGGGCAAATTAATTAATTTATTTATTATTAATTTGTAGATTAATTGTAGATTTGTGGCTTTACTGTTTATTTTTTTGTAAATTATTGTATTGTATCATGTTAATTAATTTGTTATATTAATAAACATTATTATTATTATTTGTTTGAAGTAAAAAAGTCAGTTCTTGATAGAAATTAGAAGTTTATAAATTCAATTACTAGTGTCTTATTTTCCCCATTTAATTTCTAATAAGTATTCAGTTTGACAGTTTGTTTCTGATTGTTTTATACTTTATAGTATTATGCCGGGAGAAAGATGTACAGTTGCAGTTTGCAATAATAGTTTAATTAAAACCAGAGAAGCTAAGGAAGCTATTATATATCATAAATTTCATTCAAAAAATTCAGTAACAGGCATTAAAAGGAAAGCAGAAGATGAGCAAAGAAAACAAACATACAAGCAAATATAGAAAAATTACTCAATAAATTAGCATTATCAATATGTAGTTTCATTCTTAATTAGTATTCAACTTGCCCAAAAGGCATCAACATTAGGCGTCTTTCGGGCTAGTTATAGGCGATCACGGAGGTTTTTTGTTCCCGTACAGTTACAAATCTTTAGTAACATACAAAAGATTTCACTTGTTACTAACTACGAGGGTCATTTTTTAAGTAAGAACCGTTTTATAATGGAGTAAAAGAAACTTTATTTATAATAACACAAATTATATCAAAAACTAAAATATGAACATTTTTTCACTTTTCAACATAGTCGCCATCAACGTTCAAACATTTGTCAAGCCGTGGCACCAGCTTTTGGTTCCCTTCATCAAATAACTCTGCCGCCTGACTATTAAACCAGTTCGTAACTGTTTCTTTAAGCATGTCATCATTGTCCAACCGCTTCCCACCGAGAAATTCCTTAAGTTTTGGAAAGAGATGAAAGTCTGATGGTGCCAAGTCTGGGCTGTAAGGCGGATGATCCAGTACTTCCCAGTGAAAATTGTCCTGCTGCAACGTGAGGCCGAGCGTTGTCGTGAAGCAGAACGACGCCGCTAGACAGTAGTCCCCGCCGGCGATTTTGAACAGCGCCCCTAAGCTTTAACAATGTTTCACAATACTTCTCGGCATTTATTGTTATACCTCTTGGCAAAAAGTTTTCAGAAGAATGCCTTTCTACTGGGAGTTTGAATGATGCCATTCACTGGATTGACGTTTTGTATCTGGAGTGTAGTACGCAATCCACGTTTCATCTCCAGTCACAATGTGACTCAAACAATTGTCACCATCCTTGTGGTAGCGCTCCAAAAATGACAAAGAATGTGCTATTCGCTTTTGTTTATGTTCTTCTGTCAACATCTTTGGCACCCATCTCGCACACCTGGTACGTATTGTATTGTACGTCCAAAAGACGTCGTTTTCAAGACGTTTCCGTACGTCCCATAACATGACGTCTTATGGACATCATTTATTAGTCATATGACGTCGTCGACCTATAATGACTTAAAAATAACGTCATTATACCCTCAGTGTGCTGACTGGGATAAGAAAGCGTCGTCATTCTTATTACGTTGATTAATACGGCGAGAAACATTTGTTGCAAAGTTTTAGTCTACGGTACGGTGACAATAGTCAGATGCTTATACAAGCCTACAAGATGTTCCAAAAAAGATTTACAGGACATGTAAACTGTAAACAGGTCTTGATATACATAGGTCTGGAAATCAATCGTTTCCGAGCTAACGATTTTTCCGATGATACCTTAATTACTCAACGATAACACATCCCAGCAAACGACATAGCAGATTAAAGATTGTATTCATGTAGAGTGTGAGTTTATTTTAAATCATATGTTTTAAATAAATACGAGTAGTTTTGAACATGTGCATATTGTGCATGTGTATTATTAAATGAATTTTGTTTGGCGAGTAGAGTTGGCATTGAGTCACATACTGTGTTGTCACATTGGTTGCCTATTCAAATACTGAAATGGCCGATATAGAGTTCATGTACGGTCGTGTCAATGGGAATGCACGTCGCCTCTATGCTGAGGTGTTTCCCAATCGACAACAGCCATCGCCAACGACTAAGAGAAACTGGTTCATTGCAAAAAAGGTCTTATGATACTGGACGTCAGGGAACAGCATGTACACAGGAGGTAGAAGAACAAGTTTAAACATTGTTGATAAAAATCCCGAAACAAATGTTTCGGTTTAAGTGGGTATAAGCAGACGTATCTTGTTTGAAGAACTCTTCATGAGCAACTCCTATACCCCTACCATATCCAACGGATACAAACCCTGACTCCTCCGAATTATCTAACGAGAAAGACATTCTGTTAATGGTTTTTACGGGAGGTTCCTTAACGCCCAGACTTCGTTGCTAACATCACATTTACTATAGATGGAATTTTTAATTTCCACAATAATCACATTTGGTCTGACGAGAACCCTCAAACCGTCGTTGAATCCAAACATCAACAGTGTTTCAGTCTAAATATCTGGTTAGGTATGTTAGGGGAATGGTTTGTTCGGACCGGTTGTTTTGCCACAAAGCATACCTTAATTTATTGAAGAATCTCTTTCTGAATTTCTAGGAATTTACCTGTAAATCAGAGATCAGATCTCTGGTTTATGAAAGCTGGATCTCCATCGAATGTTACGAATGAACATCTGAACGACGCATTTCCTGGGAGATGGATGGGGCGAGGGTGTCCAGTGTCCATTGCATGTCGTCCAAGATCCCAATTTAACTCCTTTAGACTTTTGTATTTGGGTTTATTTAACCCTCAAGTACTATCGTGTTTTCAAGTGACGTATGTACTATCATGAGGTGTTTGAACACCCCACTCTTTATAGTGAGTTTTTTTGTGATAATAGATGTTTTTCCATAGTTTTTTGTTTTTAGGCAATAAAACAAGTCTTTAGCTTACTACTGGCGTTAAAAAAGAAAAGATTCGAATTGAATCTTTATTATTAGATATTAAGATTAGAAATGAAAAAAAAATTCAAGACACATAAAATTTTTTTTATAAAAATAAATGTGTGCATAAAAAATATGTTTGAAACTAAAAATACGCTTTTCGTGAACTAATTTTTTGTTGGATGGTGCCCGAAGGTGTGACTTCATTAACTTATAAAGAAAAATGGCGTCTGTTGAAATTTTTGGGTGTTTCAGCGACTTAGACCTCTTTGTAACATGTTAAAAAGGATTTTTTCTTGTAAAAGAATACCTTGAAGCTGAAAAGCACGAGTATAATAATTTAGAAGATATTAAGCAAAACATTGTGCATGGTGTGCCGGAACACCCCACGATAGTACTTCAGGGTTAAAAAGTTTAGTTTACGCAACACCTGTAAACGATCTTCCAGATTTGCACCAACGAATAGAACACTGTAGTCAAATAATAATTCAAACACAACCCGGGCAAAAGTTGTAACGTGGGGTAAGTGTAGTAAGGTCATCCTTAAGTATTCAACCTATGCTGCGAACATTGAGCAGTTAATCTGCATTCTAAAAACTGTAATCGACATTTTCAAATTTCCTGAAGTTTTTTTTTTTTTTGTTTATTGTTTCCAGCCTTATTTTGTGGAACTCCATAATCATGAAATAAATAAAGATTATTAAAAGTTTCACAGTTTTATTAAAATACAACCTGACAATATTGTTTCGACAGCTATGCTGTCATTATCAAAGGTAGTATAATTATAAACAAACACGTCGCTAAGGTAGATACAAAATAGGTAACTAGATAAAATAATAATAATAATCATAATTAAATATCTAATACTTCTAGTAACGGAGAATTACTGAGCTCAAGTTGTTCATTCATTAAAGGTACCCTGAGTTTGTGTTTGTATATCTCAAAGGCTTCTAAAATGTCTAATTTGCGTTTGTTATTACAAAAATGTAGGAATTTAATATTATTTTGAGGAGTCATTGTGTGATTTTGTTCTAAAAGGTGTTTGGCGTAATTCGATTTTTCAGGATGTTTATTTTTGTAATGACGTACGTGTTCTTTATATCTTATGTCAAAATTTCGAAGTGTTTGTCCAATATATACCGAACTACAAAAAGAACAATTTAAACGGTAAATGCCCGATTTCATGATATCATGTGTTCTGTCTTTAGCATTAAATAAAAATGAAAAAGTGTTAGTGTTGGTCTTAAATGTTAGTTTATAATTGTTGGTTTTTCTTAGTATATGTGCAATTTTTTCTGATGTTTTGCCAAAATATGGTATAGATATGTAATTTGTGTCTTCTGTTTGATTGTCAATGGGATATATTCTTTTGATAGCTAACCTATAATCTTTTTGTTTAATTAAAGTGTCAATCATGTTCGGATTATAATGATTTGCATGTGCTAGTTGTTTAATGATTGATATCTCTTTGATAAAATCTGATTTTGTTAGTGGAATAGTTAAAGCTCTGTGTACTAATGATCTGTAGGCTGCTATTTTATGTGTATTATGGTGACAAGATTCATTTGGTATTGTTATGTCTGTTTGTGTTGGTTTTCTGTATATGGAAAATTCAAATAGATTGTCTGCGTTAATCTTGATATTTAAGTCTAGAAAGTTTATAGCCCTGTTTTGTTCTGTTTCTAGTGTAAATTTTATATTAGGGTGGATACTGTTTATAAGAATTAAAAATTCATTGATAACCTCAAAAGAACTGTCAAAACAAGCTAAAATGTCATCAACATAACGAAACCAGAAGATAATGTGTTTAGAGAGGTTTAATTCAAATATTCGATCTTCAAACTTGTCCATAAATATGTTAGCTAATAGAGGACTTAGAGAATTACCCATAGGTAAACCATCCTTTTGTAAATAAATTATGTTATTAAAAGTGAAATAATTTTGACTTATACAAAGGTCAAATAATTGAATTAACTCTAACCTTTTAACTAATTCTATATTACTATTGATCAAGAAACTATCTAATAAAGGAATACATTCTTGTGGGGGTATTCTGGAGAACATGTTGCAAATATCAAAACTAACAAGTTTTGAATGTGGTGGAAGATGTATGTTTTGCAGCTTATCTACTAATTCTAATGAATTTCTAACAGAGTATTTCGATTTGTAACCTATCGTGTTAATAATCTGGTTCAGTTTTTTGGATAAAATGTGATTAGGTGCATTGATGTATGATACAACTGGTCTTATTGGCATATTCTGTTTGTGCGTGTTTACTAATCCATATAGTTTAGGTATTTGTGGGTTTTTATTAATGATTTGTTGCTTTTCTAATTCTGAAAAGCAGATATTGCAGTTTTCTAAACCTTGTTTTATTTCTTTTTAGAATTTTGTGGTTGGGTTTTTGTTTAAAGTTTCTAAATTTTCTTTATTAATAAATTCATTAACTTTTTGTATGTAAATATCTTTTGAAAGAATTACCAAAGTGTTACCTTTATCTGCTTTAACAGAAATTAGATTGTTCTCTGTGATTTTCTGTTTTATAGATTGAAGAAGTGATATGTTAGATGTGTTGTACATTTTGTCCTGTTTCAACTCTTTTAACAAATTCGAAATTTGGAATTTTGCATAGTTATTATGATCTTTCTTGAGTATAGTTTCGCATTCAACGGCCAAAATTTCTTTAATTTTGCTGGTAAATTTTGGAAAAGGACAAGATAGTTTCTTGATCAATAGTAATATAGAATTAGTTAAAAGGTTAGAGTTAATTCAATTATTTGACCTTTGTATAAGTCAAAATTATTTCACTTTTAATAACATAATTTATTTACAAAAGGATGGTTTACCTATGGGTAATTCTCTAAGTCCTCTATTAGCTAACATATTTATGGACAAGTTTGAAGATCGAATATTTGAATTAAACCTCTCTAAACACATTATCTTCTGGTTTCGTTATGTTGATGACATTTTAGCTTGTTTTGACAGTTCTTTTGAGGTTATCAATGAATTTTTAATTCTTATAAAGAGTATCCACCCTAATATAAAATTTACACTAGAAACAGAACAAAACAGGGCTATAAACTTTCTAGACTTAAATATCAAGATTAACGCAGACAATCTATTTGAATTTTCCATATACAGAAAACCAACACAAACAGACATAACAATACCAAATGAATCTTGTCACCATAATACACATAAAATAGCAGCCTACAGATCATTAGTACACAGAGCTTTAACTATTCCACTAACAAAATCAGATTTTAGCAAAGAGATATCAACCATTAAACAACTAGCACATGCAAATCATTATAATCCGAACATGATTGACACTTTAATTAAACAAAAAGATTATAGGTTAGCTATCAAAAGAATATATCCCATTGACAATCAAACAGAAGACACAAATTACATATCTATACCATATTTTGGCAAAATATCAGAAAAAATTGCAGATATACTAAGAAAAACCAACAATTATAAAATAACATTTAAAACCAACACTAACACTTTTTCATTTTTATTTAATGCTAAAGACAGAACACATGATATCATGAAATCGGGCATTTACCGTTTAAATTGTTCTGTTTGTAGTTCGGTATATATTGGACAAACACTTCAAAATTTTGACAAGATATAAAGAACACGTACGTCATTACAAAAATAAACATCCTGAAAAATCTAATTACGCCAAACACCTTTTAGAACAAAATCACACAATGACCCCTCAAAATAATATTAAAGTCCTACATTTTTGTAATAACAAACGCAAATTAGACATTTTAGAAGCCTTTGAGATACACAAACACAAACTCAGGGTACCTTTAATGAATGAACAACTTCAGCTCAGTAATTCTCCGTTACTGGAAGTATTAGATATTTAATTATGATTATTATTATTATTTTATCTAGTTACCTATTTTGTACCTACCTTAGCGACGTGTTTGTTTATAATTATATTACCTTTGATAATGACAGCATAGCTGTCGAAACAATATTGTCAGGTTGTATTTTAATAAAACTGTGAAACTTTTAATAATCTTTATTTATTTCATGATTCCTGAAGTTTTAATTCACTATTTGCTCACTACTGCCCGATTTTGGTATAAGATCCTCAGCAGATAGGTAAACTGACCGCTGCGCGCTATTGACTAATACCCAAACTTTACCCATTTAACTTTACAAAGTATTTCAGGTTTCAGGTCCAGAATTCTATGAAATGTGGATATCATAGGTCTTTTTTAGCAAATAAAAAGCTACAAAATATTTGATTCCCTTTTGGGTAGTTCCAAAAATATTAACAATTGAATATCAGAAATTTTAAGGAAAAGAAGTTTAAGAGTATCATAATTTTTAGCGAAAGCAGAATCAATCTTATTATTAGATAGATCGTGGCGTGTGTAATACGGAAGCGTGTTGTTACTTCGGCTCGCGATTTTACCGTCCTTGTTCACTGCAGCTTTAATGATCTAAGCTAAAATTCTGATATTCAATAATGAATTATATCTTTTGAACTTCTCAAAAGGGAGAAGAGGTATTTTAAATTTATAATTATCTAACTAATACCACTTCATTTAATTCTGTAACCGAAGTACTTTCCTTGTCAGTTTACAAAATAACCTAAAGATTAAATTTTAGATATGAAAATGCGTTTTTAGTATTGCGTGCCGCAATGAATTGATTGCCTTCAGATGTAGTAGTCACATATTCAAGTACAAATACTGTGTGCCACGAACGTGCCCCTTCTCCACAATTCAATGTCTCGGCGTATGCGCGCGTATGCGTACTCTCTGACGAACGCTTCGCACGCATAGGCAGAGGAGAGCTGAAAAGGTCAGTTGCCGAACAACGATCAAGGTAAATATAATTGTTTGTTCTGCTAAATCGAATATTTTCAATTTAAACAATAAAAAATACATATTTTTACTAAAACAGGGAAACTTTACGCACATAATAACTATATGAATAAGAAAAGATAATTGCTAAGTATAGATAGATAAAATAAAAATGGTTGAGTGGAGCAACGAAATGTGTTTAGCATTAATAGGTTATTATGAAAATTATCCGGAACTGTGGGATCCGAAAAGTTCATTTTATTATTCCAAAGCGAAAAAAGCAAAAGCATGGGAGAGGATTGCAAAAGCGATGGATATGGACATTCATTCGGTGCGGCAAAAGATGTTTAGTTTACTTGGTTCGTTTCGCAGTCAGAAAACTAGAAGTAAAAAATTTGTAGGAACTGGAAGTGGTAAGTTAAATACTAATTTAAAATATATTCTTTTGTGTAATACTAACATGTAAAATGTTTTTTTGTACAAATAATATAATTTGCTTTTTTATTTCTTAATCTAAATCTAAACATACCGGGTAACTGCAATCCAAGATATATTTCTGTTGGATTCTTAACAAAAAAAATCTAAATTATAGTATTAGCAGCCAATATATGTTTAGAACAGGCTGGTTTCTTATTATTTTTTTAAATAATTGTAATGATAAATGAATAATAATAATGAAACTCATTTGGGTATCATTAAAGAATTCAAAATTTTATTTTGTTGGTTTGGTAACAACATACCTACATTTATTTGCATCTAGAATTATTATCAACATAAACTTTTATTTTAAACATATTTCTTTGCCCATAATTAAATTTTAACTATCTTTTCAATCATTTTCAAAACCACATATACTACCAACCGGTATGGAATCTCTCGCCGCGGCCGTTTCGGCGACGACGTTTCGACCCAGACTGTTTCGGCGAAAGTACGTTTTTCAGCACCAGTTCAGTTATTCGCGTCATTTGTATGTATTTATAATTTTGTGCATGTTGCTTTCGTTAAAAAATAGAAGTAATTTGATGATGGTGTAACATTTTTGTTGGACACATATACAGTCGTGAAAGTGAGATTTTTATGTAGGTACCTATATTTCTTGAAATTAATCCCCGTCTTTAATTTTTAAAATTTTTGTGTTGCTGATAAGATATTTTTGTCATAATCAGAAATAATTAATTATATACTTTGTTATGATAGAAATTGAATTCTTGTAAACAATAACAAATTTATTTTTTTAATAATAAAAAAAGGATGTTTTAATAAAAAAGAAAATAATTAATGATAAAGGTGTAAGTGCTTCAATAACATAACAGCAGCGTGCAACTTCTAAATTATACACCTTTATATATTTGCAGTTGTCCTCCACTCTCCCCTACTACTCTGATTTCCCAAATTCTGATCCAAAATTTAAAGATTTTCTGCTAAAAAAATTAAGGAAGTTGTGGCTGTAGAAAAAAATGATGAAAATGTAAAAGAAATTAGTGCAGTTGATAGATTTTAATGCACAAAATTATTTTCCAAAAAAATCTTTAATGTTTAGGAAGTTTGTTTATGCATAAATTGCATTAGAAAATAACACCCGATCTTATGCAAAATGGTAAGTTGATACATTTATTATAATAACTTCATAAAAAATGATAAAAAAAATTGACACCACAACATTTCACGTAAAAACGTTGTAAGATTGTGCCGTTAAAGTTTCAAATTTGTTAGATACTTTTGGCAAAAGAAAATTAATACGAAGAATTTGTCTATTGAACGTTGCATTGCGACAAACGAGCGGGAAACATAAATGCTTTATATAGCTACATGCAGCACCACTGGCCGCTCGTAATTTACATCTCGAAAACAAAATCAGTTGTATTAAATACAAAGATACATAATTCGGAAATTTTTTACTGATACTTTTTAAATGAATCTGAATCAATAGCGGTTCATCCATCGTTTTATATACATATATTTGCAAAGATAACCTCAAAGATTGAGTCAACGTCATTTAGAGCATTAATCTGTTTTCATCAGAACAACAAAGGAAATACTGGTGCCAATTTAAGGCAACGTTGTCACTGTTTCACTACTCTAAAAACGTATTATTTATTTATATTCTAGAGAAATTTCTTTATTTTTTTAGTGGTTACATAGTAATATTATTTTATTTTTACTAATAAAAAAGTAAACTTGAATGAGATTTCTGGTTAGAATAATCGTTTTTTCGTCATATTTTCACGTTCTTAAGTTTGGACTAGACAGTCAAAAGTTAATCTCTGACTTTAAAAAGACTAATAATTATTAAAAACATATATAAATAACAACTAAACTGTTTTCACATGCATTCTAATAAAACTAGTATCGTTTGAGCCATTATTTTATACAAAATATGAGTTTTTCCTGAATGTTTAATGAAAACATAAAAAAAATAAAGCATTATTGGTTATCTGAAACATCTACTAATATGTCAACTGTTAATACTGATATTATGACTGTTGGCGGCGAAAAGACCGTCACCGAAACGTCCTAAACCGACTACCAACAGTCACATAACAAAAACAAAATGTTCCTAATCGACTATATTTTTAAATTAAATAAAATAATCCAGATTTCTAAATTTTTTTGGCATGTAAGAATTAAAATAAAAGAAATGGTGTAAAATACACGTTTTATAAGACATTTAAGCTCAGTACCGGCATTGCAGATTCTACATGATTTCGGAAATAAGCAGAGAATAGGTAGGGTGGGGATAAACAGGGAGGCAGTTTTTGCCATATCCATATATCACAGGAGGCATGTCCGTTGGGGGGTCACTGGGGCACAGTATATATAACAATCAGTAGGTTTACTTGTGTGCGGTATCTTTTATTTCATTAACCCACCTTCGAATATCACGCCCATAAACGAAGCAGTGCACCGAAGTTTATCGGTCGAAATCGCCTACGAATGCTGGTAAATAACACGCAGAGCCGCATTCAGTAAAATTATGTGCCGAGCAAATATGTAAACAAAATCTCTTGTTTATAATAGTATAGTAAAATATGAAATAGAATTATGCGTAGTGAACCAGTTGATTGAAGTTTTACTTATCGAATCTAATAAATAACACGATAAACAATTTAGATATTGAAAACATTTATTAAACTAAGTTAAAAGAGTTGTTCCTTGTTACATCGTTAATTACCAACTAAAGTTACATTATTCTTTCAAGAGTTGCTTTCTATTCTAAAATGCAAGATTGCGATTCTCATGGAATGCATAATACCATGTTCCACAGGATGCACGTGGAGTTAAGAATGTCAGTGCATAAAAAAATACAACGTAATGATTTTACATTATGAAAATAGATGATATGACTTTACAATTCATTTTGATAAAAAGACAGAAAAAGTGATTTATAAAATATTGAATTTAATTATTACAATTTGATATTACAACATATGTGAATCATCAAAATTAATTGACGCCTTTGAACAATTAGTTTGTTATTAATTGAACTTAAATTAACGTACATAATTGAATAAGAATTTACAAAACGAAAGCTTGAGTGTTAATTATGTTTCAATATAATAATCTTTTTACTCCCTTTGACTGATTTAAAATTTCTGTTTATGTCTTTTAATGTGTAATACACTCTCAGTCGAGCGTATAAATGATAGATATAATTACTGCATAGCTGTATACAATTTGAATACCTGTACAACAAACAAATGGAGAATCTAGGTCACCGAAATCACATACGTACAAAATAGGGAAGATGAAATCAATTTACACTATAATAATAATAATTAATAATAATAAAATTTATTTTCAAAGACACAATGACAAACGAAATGCTAAAAAGTACAATCCTAACGCACGCTTTGACTTTTTTAACAGCCGAGAGTAACAAAAGACGATGTGTTTCACACCTGTTGATAAGGCGTTGACCTAGATTCTTCATTGT
Organism: Agrypnus murinus; assembly: GCA_929113105.1. Classification (NCBI taxonomy): domain Eukaryota; kingdom Metazoa; phylum Arthropoda; class Insecta; order Coleoptera; family Elateridae; genus Agrypnus; species Agrypnus murinus. The sequence goes on along the minus strand of OV816026.1, from coordinate 115,806,123 downwards.
TGAACTCTTTTAAGAAGTCAGCATAAAAAATTTTATTAGGTAGGATTTCGTAATCGCTTATTTGTTCTATTACGTGTTAGCAATTCAATTTTAAGCAATTGGTAAATATATACAAAAATGAATTTTTAAATTCGGCATTGTTTTTGCGAGCGTATTTAAAAAAAATAATAGTATATAAGAAAAAATAACACTAACCGGTGATTATCCATCGGAAACCCGAAAAAACTAACTACAGTTTTTTCCGACGTATTTATACAGCCATTGGCGGCACAATGACTGTGTCTATTAATTTTGTACTACGGGGCACTCGCACTGCACAATTGTTGGTTATCCGGCGCTGGCTAATTCGATGCGCTCTGTCGCGTGTTTGAAACAGTACTGCTCTCTACGTACTACCGACACATGCCAGCTTGTGGTGCGGTGGATGGTAATTATTTGCGAGAGTCACATTACTGTATGTTATTTATACTGTGACTGGGGGCTAGATGTCATATAACAAAATTCACAAAACAAACTGGTACGTGCTGAAAAAGTTATTACCGTTAGTAGTCAGGAAAATATAAAACCGATTTTACCAATTCAGTAGAGAACTTGTGTATCGTTACAATACTTTTTCAGTAGCTAAATTTAATAATTCAAATAAGTAGAAATAAAAAGTAACAAAATTCGGTAGGAAAAGTGCAAGTTTTCCTAACAAGAATGGAAAAATAAAACAAAAGTAAAACAATGCAAAAATCTATTTTTAATATACAGTGAGATCCAAATTGAGTGAAGACGGTTTGAATTTCGCGCCTTAGGTTTTAGTGTATTTCACGTTGTTAGTGTAGCACTATTGAAATGTGTTGTGTCAAATTACAGAGTCAACTCGTCAGTTTCTCGTTTACATCGTTGTGCTTTGCCACGTTGTTCTGGATTTTCATTGAATTTTTGCTTTATTTTTGTTTTCTTATTTTACAAAACAGCTTTTTTTCAGAACTACGGTTTGCTACACGATTTTATTATCAAGTAAGCTTATTATTTAAAATTAACGAAGTTTAAAAGTATATTATTTTTGAGACGCCGCTGTAAAATAAAAGAAGCAGAAAAGTATCCATGTTGCCAATGTGACAATAATTTAACGTGGCGGTAAATTAAAACCGTCCTCATTCAATTTGGATCACCCTGTACGTTAACTACAAAAATTTTAACAATTTTCGAATAACCAGTCAGATGAAGTATTTGAATCAGGCTCTTTTATATTAACAATGTTCTGTACTTGTTATATTTCTGATAAATTTTTCGATGGACTTGATTATAGTATTTGACATCTAAACAATATTCAGTTAAAATTTATAAGGAATTCTACATTGAATTTTACAAAATCTTTTGTGCACCTCTATAGGAATAGTATATTATACACCAAGGTGGTGAAGACTGTTATTATTGACCGAGCACCAAGATTATTTCGCGAGGGGCTTTGCCCCGAGCGGAATAAGGTGCGAGGCCTATTAAGGTCTTCACCACCGTGGTGTATATACTATTTTTTCCACTACTAGCCAAATTTAAGGCAAAAATTAAAAATTAAAATTTTTCTTGTAAAAATCAAGTAGCACAGGAATGCAAATTCGCCTTTCCACTAATAAAACAAAAATCAAGTAGTCTGATGCAGATTGACATTTCCACTAATAAAACTTATTTTCAAACAACGTTTGTAATTATCGTGTTAGGTAATTTCAAGCAGCAAATACGTTAAAGACAATCTCCTGGGTATACAAAATTATGTTGCACAAGTTTTTGTTAAACAACTATCCCTGGATTCTCAAAACATTTGAATTTATCCATTACACAGTGCGACAAATTTCAACTTTTGGTTCATGACATGGGATTTCTCTTCAGGAATGGAAATATTAGGTGCCAAATAGTAATTCCCCAACGGCATTTTGCTAGGTTAGTTAAAATAAGAGAGTTTTTTAATTCTAAAGTTTGAGAACTATCAGGGTATCGGATTGGCTTGAAAAATTCGGAAAATTACCTAAAAATATACTTTTCGAGGTGTTTTTGGGCTTGTTTGAAAAGAAATTGAAAGTAGATACAAAAACGAGCATATGTGAAATCCTTGAAACGTCGTTCCTTTGAATCCCGTCAGGGGTCGTTTTAAAATGCTTTTAAAGCGCTAGTTTGAAAGGGGAATGGGGTAGCGAGGTGGCAGAGGGCGTTCCTTTTTCATAAAAGCTTTTCTCCAATTGTCCTCTATTATACCGCAAAATGCCGGACTGAGAGTAATGTTTCTTCGTAGAAAAATTAGTTTTTGAATTAAATTCAGAAGTATGAATCCATGTTCTTTATTTTGTTTTAATTTTGTTCAACAAATACAATGTTAACTTTACCTCTACTGATCTATTTGCTTCCTTTTGGGCGATGGTTTCTCATTTTCGCTCTCCTCCCTGATTTGTATATCTGAGCTGGATGCGTGGACATCATCTTCGCTGTCACTGTTTTCATTCTTGTCTTCGTTCGTTTCTTCTTCGCTATCCTCAGCGTCTCTCTTTAGCCACCAACACAAATCCCCTAACATGGCATTCAATTTTTTGCCTCTGTACCGAATTTCCATAGGCATTGCAACCTAATGGAATCGCTCTCCATGTTCATCAGACTCTGAAGCTAACTGCTTCTCAAAGTAGCCAAGGTGACTATTAAGGAAATGTATTTTGAGAGACATGGATATCTTCAATTTCTCAAATGCCTGTAACATATCAGCTATCAAGTTACGGTAATTTTCTGCCCGATGCTTCCCCAAGAAATGAAGAATCACAGCCTTAATGGCATTCCAAACAATCGACTGGTCCTCATTCAGATATTTGTCAAAATCCAAATTTTTCATAAGCTTGCGAATATCACGAAACTTGCATCTTTATAAGTATAAATTTATGCATTTTGAAACTGTAAGGTGATTAATATCTTTCCGTACACCACTGTAAAATGTCGAATTCAAAACAGTGAAATTGATACCTTCTTATGACATCATCATTTCTTGCATCGTTATCAAGAAATTGGGATTGGACAGTCAGTTTTATGCACCCTTTCATTTTAGCTAATAGTAGCGTAATGATTGTGTTGGGCAACCAGACGTTTATAATGCTTCGTACTTTTATCTTGTACATTTTTCACCATTTTTGACTTTCATACTGTGTTCATCTTGCACATTACACAGACATGTTTGAGCTTGCAGTACGACATGCAATATAAAAAATAAAAAAACGCTGAAGATAAAAAATGAATGCTGAAATCTAAATAATAATTTGTTTGTTGTTAAGAGAAATTAAAACATGAAAAAATGAATTTATTCCCCTTCAATTCAAAAAATCATTTTGCTAAAGAAGAAATATTGCTATCAGGCTGTAATTTTGCACTATAATAGAAACACTAAAAAAAGTTTCTGTGAACTAAAACGCCTTCTGCCCCTCTCTACCCCATCCCCTTTTCAAATTAGCGCTTTAAATGCTTTTTAAAACGACCCCTGGTGATGCAAGAATTTCACTTGTTTGTTTTTGTCTATCTTTTTTATATATCTACTTTAAATTTCCTTTCAAACAAGCCCAAAAACACCTCGAAAACTATATTTTTAGGTAATTTTCCAAATTTTTCAAGCCAATCCGATACCCTGATAGTTCTCAATCTTTAAAATCTTGCCATTCCTGAAGAGAAATCCCATGTCAAGAAAAGTGTGTCGCAAAATAACCAATTAACCTAGGTAAATAATAGAAAAAATTATTAACCACTACTAGAGAAATTCAACTTCTCAGTTGGCTAGGAGACACAATAATTGTCAACTTCATAGCTAGTAGTGGAAAAAAGCATTTTTTCTACTCCTATCTGTAAATCACCCGTTTTCTTCACGTATCGCGCAATGAAAATGTATGCAATTCCAGTAAGGTGTACGGATATAATTTCATATCCGTACAGTGTACGGATATGATAACAACCAATCAACGTAGTCCAATTTCACACTTCCTTATTTATAATGAATTTATTGACAACTCCTGTCGTAAATATAGAAGTAAAAGTAAGTTAAACCAATGTTTCCTTCTTTCAATTACACTTAAAGCATTTGAAAATAACGTGGTTTGTGAAATTGTAGCTTTAACAATTATACTTTTATAATTAAAAATACATAAATATTAAATCATTTAAATAAATACAATCTACTTTTATAATAAGTATAGACACAGTTTGTGATGGGGTTTTATGGTTCAGTCTGTAGATGCTTCGTATAAATAAACTGAAGTTGACCGACGCAGATTCAATTCCAGTTGGGAGAAAAATTCTTTTTTAATTTTTTTTATAAAACAAAATTTAAAATAATAATTTTCTCTCCGAAAATGTTAATTTCTGTCAAGTTTTAATAATTCTCTTAAAAATTCTACAATGACGGGGCTTTTACAAACCATATTCATGGATAAAAGCATAAGTTAATCCTTACATTCGATTTCTCAAGGAGATATGCAATCTATTTTGCAATAATTGTTTTGCTTAGTCGAAGAAAAAAGATACTGTACAACTTGGGTGGAATGCCTGGAAATAAACCTTTTACACTGTGCACATATCCTATCGAATTGAAGTCAAGACGCTGCACAAAACGCATGCATTAAGTTCAGGATTAGATATTAGTGATAACTCGGGGGCTAGACGCTTGTTGATTAAACCTGCAGATTAAACATATAATTTACAATTTGTAAAAGTTGATTCATGATTGTTCAATTACACACCCCGCTTCATGTTTTATATTTACAATTATGTAAGCGGGGTTCCAAAAATTGTTTCGTTAACATTTCATATAGAAATTAAATAATGGTGTACAACTTTTTGGACATTTATTTATATCTCCTACAGAATAACATTAATAGCGTTAAGTAACTATAGTGCCATCTAGTGCATGAAACGTAATTTATTGTTGGTTAGAAACTAGGTTCCTGTTTATTGTAAGGGTTTTGCTTACAATAACCGACAAAAGGAAAACAAAATGGCATAATTGTCAACAATTGCCCTTTAATTCATATAATAATTTATAACATAAGTAAGAAACTTAATCGAAAACAATAATTTGTTTTGAAATATAGACACAGATTGTGAATGAGCAAAATCAAGCCAGCAGGGCCAGACGCTTTTAGAGGATAAAAGTACATATTAAACAAATCATGGAATGAATATATGAAAGAAGGAAACATATTAAAGTTTAAATCGTTTTGAGCACTTAAAAATTCGGTTTCGATCCATAGGCGTCGGTTGGGGGGGGTGGAGGCAGGGGGTTTTTGCGAGATATAGCTGCGAGAATCGGCAGCCGTTAGTCCAGGGCGGGCCTGTCTACGAAAGCGCAAAATTTTTTTTCCGAATTACAGTGGCGTAGTTAGTGGGGGGGGGGGCAATTTTTGGGTTTTTCAAAATTCAAATGGTCACAACTCGGAAATTATCATGCCTACGGATATGTGGTTTGCGGCATTCTGCTTGCGATTTACCCATCTTTAACCCTATGCGTACGGATTGTCGATAAGAAACAATAGATCATCGTTCCAGGGATGTCGCTTTTCGAAAAGGTGGACATTTTTAAAAATAAGGCGAGAATTGCCGTAACGTCTTAAAATTACGGTGTGTGGTGAACGATTTGTTTCTCTAACCATCAAGCCCGGTTTCGTCCGATTTGCTTTTGTTTTCTTCCCCCCACCCCTCAAAACGCGTTATAACCTTTTTCTCAAGAACGGAACGTCGCATCTACGTGCCATATCATCACTGAAGCATTGTGAATTGAAATCATTTCTTGACTAAGTCAATACGACGATTTGCTAAGACGATGGCTAAGCAAAGGCCGCGTTTCACAAAGGTTCGTCCCAATTTTAGAAGATTAGATTAGAAAAACGTTAACAGCATGGGTGGGCGCAAATTCAGAGCAAGATGATGGTGATAAGATTTTTAACAAAAAATTGCAAAATAAAATGGTGTAGGCTAAGTTCACATCAACTTGGTCGCATTGTAATTTCTGTGTTTCAGAAGGCAGCGCAAATTCTAATTTCAACGGCGCTGATCGAGCGCTAAATATTGGTGTATTATGCGCCCTAGTTTCAAAAAATGCGCGGCTAATTTCCCGCACCTTGAGATGAACACGTCGTGAATGGAAATAGTAGTTTGTGCAACAAGGGTGGATATGATGCCTATATCGCACGAGGACGAAGTTTGAGGCACGACGCCGAAGGCGAAGTGCCTCAATCGTTCGAGGGCGATATAGGCAGTCCACCCAAGTTGTACAGTATCTTTTTTCTTCGACTAAGCAAAACAATTACAAAATAGATTGCATGTCTTCTTGAGAAATCGAATATAAGCATTAACCTATGCTTTTATTCATGCTAAAATATTGTTTGTAAAATCCCCGTCATTGTACAATTTTTAAGAGAATTATTAAAACTTTGCAGAAATTGAACATTTTCGAAGAGAAAATTATTATTTTAAATTTTGTTTTATAAAAAAGAATTATTCTCCTGGAATTGCTGAAATTGAACCTGCGTTGGTCAGCTTCAGTTTATTTATACCTAGCTTCTACAGACTGAGCTATGAAACTCCATCACCGTCTTTGTCTACTATACTTATTATAAAAGTAGATTGTACTTATTTAAATGATTTAATATTTATGTATTTTTAATTATAAAAGTATAATTGTTAAAGCTACAATTTCACAAACCACGTTATTTTCAAATGCTTTAAGTGTTATTGAAAGCAGGAAACATTGATTTAACTTACTTTTACTTCTATATTTATGACAGATGTTGTCAATAGATTAATTATAAATAAAGAAGTGTCAAATTGAACCGCGTTGATTGGTTGTTTTCATATCCGTACACTGTACGGATATGAAATTATATCCGTACACCTTACTGGAATTGCATACATTTCCATTGCGCGAAAGAAAACGAGTGATTTACAGGTAGGAGTAGAAAAGCAATTTTTTGCACGTCCTATCTATAAGGCTAAAGTAGCACTTTTACTCCCTGAGGGAGTAAAGTGTTTCCATGACAACAACAACAAGTAAACAACAAAAAAAAGTAATCGCGGTACATGTTAGGATTTATTTTCTTGAAACTACCTACGTGATTTTGGTGTTTGCAGAGTTTAATTGTCAGAATGATATGTAACGAACTTTCGGAAATTTTTTTCGAAATTTTGAATTTTTGCGATTAAGTCCTTTAGGACGTGAAAAAAATTCCTCGTTAACGCTCGGAAAATAAACTCACATTTGGGATTAATAAAAGATACACTTTTACCAGATACAACCCGCGCGCGGCAGTCTTGCGACGCATAGCGTAGCCCATACCAAGTAAGTTTAAAATAATTATGTTGGAAAGAAAATGAATGGAAAATAGTTGCAGTTAAAGGTATTTGCAGGAGAATACAGGTCGAGAAGGTGATTGGTTTTGGTGGTGTTTCTTTCTGAGTTATGAGCTCTATAAGTAGGATTTATTCAAGCGAGAGTCTCAAAAAGTTGTACAAATCCCTTGTATGATTCTATAATTATAGTAGCGTTTTATTTAATCTTTTTTTTAAGTCTCCTTCTTTAATAGTCCAGGTCCGGGCTGGCGCCCGGCCCTGGCTTCATCTTTATATGTCGGTCAGGTCCGGGCTGGCGCCCGTACCTGGCGTCCCCTTCATTACTAGTCCAGGTCCGGGCTTTTCAGTTCAAATGCACTTTTTAGTTCAAATGTACTTTTTAGTTCAAATGTACTTTTTTTTTAGTTGAAATGTAGTATTTAGGTCAGGTGAAGTTAGGTTAGGTCAGGTTAGGTTAGTTCAAACGTTTGTACAATTTAATCAATTTGTACGATATGGATCCTTTCTCGTGCGCTCTCTTCTCGTATGACAATTCAAATTCTTGAAAATTAAGGAAATTAGATTTATTCAAAGACTATGCCAATTTTAGATATATGTTTAAATGTTTAACAAATCCTACTCATGATAAAGAGTAGAATCGAAAATCGTAAAAATATACAAGAAGTGTTTCGTTTAAAATAATAGAGTCGATACCAGCCGTAGTAAAACGACTCACCCTGTATATAAAAAAATATTATAAAATTACACTTGGTTTCATACCGACCAACTTTGGTGTTCAACTTCTTTCCGTAGCTCTTACAGTTTCCAAGATATGGTACAATGTCATCTTATTGCCTAGTACATGTAAAATGCTTGTTGCAGAGGTATCTTTGAAAAATCGCAGCGTCTTTGTTTATTATTCGGTACGAACGAAACTGGGCAGTTGTATAGAGAAATGTCTGTGCTATCGTTTCCACCTGACCGCAGCATAAAATCCCGACTAGGTTTCGATCCAGTGGCGTGCAAAAATGATAAAAAATAGTACACGTTTTGAATCACCCTGTAGAAACCAGAGGTGCTAGGAAGCGAACAAAAACACTTTTGGACTCTCCTCGGTGCCCTCTTTCACGTAGAATTTTCTTGTAGCTCTTGCAATTTCCAAAATAAGGCAGACTGTTGTCTTACCTCAGCTACCTTGTACATGTAAAATGCTTGTTCCATTTTACCTTTGCAAAATCGCAGCGTCTTTGTTTATAATACCGTACCAACCAAACTTGGCAGTTGCATAGAGAAATGTCTGGGCTATCATTTCCCCCTAATTGCAATATAAACGTCCGATGAAGTCTCGCTACAGTGGCGTGCAAAAAGAACACAGAATTGTACACGTTTTGTATCACCCTGTAGAAACCGGAGGTGCTAGGAAGAGAACATAAACCTTTGGACACTCCTCGCTGCCCTCTTTCGCGTAGAATTAAATTTCTTGTTGTAGCTCTTACAATTTCTAAAATAAGGTACACACACTGTCATCTTACCTCAGCTACTTTGTAGTACATGTAAAATGCTTGATGCAGAGGTACATTTGAAAATTCTTTGTCTTTGTTTATTATACCGTACGAACGAAACTTGGCAGTTGCATAGAGAAGCGTCTGGGCTATCATTTACGCCTAATTGTAATACGAAAGTTCGATTAGGTCTCGCTACAGTGGCGTACAATGAGGACCAAAAATGGGACACGTTCTGAATTACCCTGTATAAACCGGTGGTGCAAGGACGGAAACAAAGACATTTCTGGACACTACTTGACGCCCTCTATCACATGAAATTCAGATCCGAGCTAGCTGTCGCCCATCTCCCCCTCCAGTTTTCCTAACCTAACATTTTTTGAGGACACGCCATTTCGACGGGTCAACTGTATAATGTAGCTGGCGTGCCAAGGAGTCGCCCGGTATGCTAAACTTCATTTAGTGTTAGTGAATAGGCGAGCTAGAAGGGTTCAAAGCCAAAATGGAGGGGGCCGGTTCGTTCCACCTCAATACCGGGCGTTTCGGAAAGTCGGGGTTTTCTCTACGGAATCGGCCTTATCGAGGCCGGCATGGTTCACGGTTGACGGTTTCGAACGAGCGGATTTCATAATTAGGCCCTTTTAACACTTGTTTCGGTTTTTGGACGTTTCGACCCTGAAGATGGTCTCTTTCGAGTAAAATACATGTAGGCTTTCTTATAGAGGATACACAGGGCTATCTTATGGTATAACTTGTTCTGTTACAGGTCTGCAATTACAGACGCCACGATCTTTCAAAGTTCGAAAAACTCGATTTTTTGGCCACAACTGTACCTAAAAACGGCCGGCTATCGACGATGCCCCGATATGTTATGCGCGGTCCCAGATGGTATACACCAGTGAAAATCTCACGTCGATGCGACGTTCGGTTCTTGAGAAAAAGGTTATAACGCGTTTTGAGGGGTGGGGGGAAGAAAACAAAAGCAAATCGGACGAAACCGGGCTTGATGGTTAGAGAAACAAATCGTTCACCACACACCGTAATTTTAAGACGTTACGGCAATTCTCGCCTTATTTTTAAAAATGTCCACCTTTTCGAAAAGCGACATTCCTGGAACGATGATCTCTTGTTTCTTATCGAAAATCCGTACGCATAGGGTTAAAGATGGGTAAATCGCAAGCAGAATGCCGCAAACCACATATCCGTAGGCCTGATAATTTCCGAGTTGTGACCATTTGAATTTTGAAAAACCCAAAAATTGCCCCCCCCCCCCCCACTAACTACGCCACTGTAATTCGGGAAAAAAACTTTGCGCTTTCGTAGACAGGCCCGCCCTGGACTAACGGCCGCCGATTCTCGCGGCTATATCTCGCAAAAACCCCCTGCCTCCACCCCCCCAACCGACGCTCAAAACGATTTAAACTTTAATATGTTTCCTTCTTTCATATATTCATTCCATGATTTGTTTAATATGTACCTACTTTTATCCTCTAAAAGCGTCTGGCCCTGCCGGCTTGATTTTGCTCATTCACAATCTGTGTCTATATTTCAAAACAAATTATTGTTTTCGATTCAGTTTCTTACTTATGTTCTAAATTATTATATGAATTAAAGGGCAATTGTTGACAATTATACTATTTTGTTTTCCTTTTGTCGGTTATTGTAAGCAAAAGCCTTACAATAAACAGGAACCTAGTTTCTAACCAACAATAAATTACGTTTCATGCAGTAGATGGCACTATAGTTACTTAACGCTATTAATGTTATTCTGTAGGAGATATAAATAAATGTCCAAAAAGTTGTACACCATTATTTAATTTCTATATGAAATGTTAACGAAACAATTTTTGGAACCCCGCTTACATAATTGTAAATATAAAACATGAAGCGGGGTGTGTAATTGAACAATCATGAATCAACTTTTACAACTTTTGCAAGCTTGCAGTAAATAAAGAATATCAGCAATTGAACTCTCAATTGTACCTAAGTAAATATATTTTGTATTTGGAAATACACTGTGCACATATCCTCTCGAATTGAAGTCAAGACGCTGGACAAAACGCATGCGTTAAGTTCAGGATTAGATTAGTGATATCTCGGTGGCTAGACGCTTGTTGATTAAACCTGCAGATTAAACATATAATTTACAATTTGTAAAAGTTGATTCATGATTGTAATTACACACCCCGCTTCATGTTTTATATTTACAATTATGTAAGCGGGGTTCCAAAAATTGTTTCGTTAACAATGTTAACATTTCATATAAAAATTAAATAATGGTGTACAACTTTTTGGACATTTATTTATATCTCCTACAGAATAACATTAATAGCGTTAAGTAACTATAGTGCCATCTAGTGCATGAAACGTAATTTATTGATGGTTAGAAACTAGCTTCCTGTTTATTGTAAGGCTTTTGCTTACAATGACCGACCATTGAAATGTATATACTAACTGGAACGGCAACGCCCGTAGAAGTTGCATGGCAGGGGCAGTGGCTTCGTGCAGCATGAGAGAGACAGGGAGATTTAGGGATCGCCATTCTTATCTGTTTCATTCTTTCATATGCGAGTTTGTTTTGTGTGCAGTTAATTGTTATTATTTTTGCTGAAAAAGTTGTGAATTTCTAAATAGTAACAATGGTGATGCATTGTGTTGCGTATAATTGCAATAATGTCCATGATAAACGTTGTAACATTCAATTTCATGGGTAAGTTTTAATTTTTTTTCTAGAAGCCTAACCTCACATCTTAAGAATTAGGATATTTATAGCAATTCTCCTGTTATTTTTGTAGTTTTCCTTTCAAAAGGCCGGATGTTTTAAAACAATGGGTAAATGCTGTAAGAAGAGCAGATTGGGAACCAACAAAACATAGTAAATTATGCAGTGCACACTTTTTAGAAAGTGATTATCAGCAGAGACCTGGGCAAAGTGTACGATGGTTAAAACCTGACGCCGTGCCTAGTGTTTTTATTTTTCCACCGCATTTGATGAAGAAAAAAGTATATCATAAGACATTAAAACGTTCTTTGGAAAATCCTGTAAACGATAGTGAAGAACCGCCATCCGTAAGTAGCTTGTTTTTCTTTGTATTATAGATAATTGAATATTACATTATTCTCTGTTTTTAGAAATTAATTAAAACTGTAGTAATTTTTGTGTGTGTTCTTAATTCTTATGTGCCTAATTAAATATTTATCTCCTCCACAGATTTCTTGATTTGCTTCTTTCCTCCTTTTTATTTACTTGGTGGCAATTTTTAATTATTATTTTACAATTGAGTATATACATCCTACTTTCAGTTTGTGATATCTCTCCAGAGAACAGATAGCTTTTTACCTGTAATATAGGTGGAAAATCTCATTCGCGCTCTGCTGTTCATTGAGTCTGTGTCAATGAACTCTACTACACGTAACTGGAAAGGACGCAAGCCATCCAATACCGTGGCAAAGTTTGTGTCAGGCGCAATAGAACGCGATGGCCTGTGTTGTGGTTGTGGTATAACCATCTCTGTTAGTTACACGCAGGCAGGCGGTGTATGCACGTTGATATTACTATTCTTACTAATTTGTTTGTTACCTGGTCTCTACCTGACGTTCTGTGAAAGCGCACATGGTTTATTTGACATTAGTGCAGTTTTGTAGTTTATCTTACCGTGTCTCAAGAAAACTAGAAGAAATAATTACCAGCAAAAATGGTACAATATTGCGTGGCTTACGGATGCAAAAATTTACACGACAAGAGAATAAATGTTCAGTTTCATTCGTAAGTAAACTGGATATTATATTATTTAGGTTTTGTTATGCCTGTGTGAGTGTTTGTTATTCTATTGGTTATTTCACACAGATTTCCATTTAAACGTCCTGAAATATTGCAACTCTGGATAACTGCAATAAAAAGGGACCATTGGAAACCTTCAAGAACAAGCAGACTTTGCAGTGAACACTTCAAAGAAACTGATTATCAAGACCGGCCTGGACTTAAAAAAAATATATTGAAATTGGATGCTGTTCCAAGTATTTTCCATTCTGAGACGGTAATAATGCTTATTTTAAATAAATTTGTACTTTCTGTTGATCTAACCAATTTTCCTCATCGTTTATTTTGTCTACCGTAGTTGATCTGATTGATCCTAATCATGAAATCGTTAAAATTAAATTTTGTGAGTGGCAATTGCCTTTGACGTGAGTAGGGACGTAACTGTCTTCAACAAGTTAGACAAGGAAAGAAATACCACAAGTAGGCGGGTTGCCTATCTCCAGCGTGTGCCTCGCATCACACTAGGTCTGGCGCCTTTCCAGTTACGTAGTATCGAGTTCATTGGTCTGTGTGTGTTAGATAAGGACGGCAATACCTACGTCGCACGGGTTGCCTAAAACTCTCGAGGTTACGCGATTTATACAATACGTTGCCGTTCCAGTTAGTATATACATTTCAATGTGACCGACAAAAGGAAAACAAAATGGCATAATTGTCAACAATTACCCTTTAATTCATATAATAATTTATAACATAAGTAAGAAACTTAATCGAAAACAATAATTTGTTTTGAAATATAGACACAGATTGTGAATGAGCAAAATCAAGCCAGCAGGGCCAGACGCTTTTAGAGGATAAAAGTAGGTACATATTAAACAAATCATGGAGTGAATATATGAAAGAAGGAAACATATTAAAGTTTAAATCGTTTTGAGCGTCGGTTGAGGGGCGGTGGAGGCAGGGGGTTTTTGCGAGATATAGCCGCGAGAATCGGCGGCCGTTAGTCCAGGGCGGGCCTGTCTACGAAAGCGCAAATTTTTTTTCCGAATTACAGTGGCGTAGTTAGTGGGGGGGCAATTTTTGGGTTTTTCAAAATTCAAATGGTCACAACTCGGAAATTATCAGGCCTACGGATATGTGGTTTGCGGCATTCTGCTTGCGATTTACCCATCTTCAACCTTATGCGTACGGATTTTCGATAAGAAACGAGATCATCGTTCCAGAAATGTCGCTTTTCGAAAAGGTGGACATTTTTAAAAATAAGGCGAGAATTGCCGTAACGTCTTAAAATTACGGTGTGTGGTGAACGATTTGTTTCTCTAACCATCAAGCCCGGTTTCGTCCGATTTGCTTTTGTTTTCGTCCCCCCACCCCTCAAAACGTGTTATAACCTTTTTCTCAAGAACGGAACGTCGCATCGACGTGAGATTTTCACTGGTGTATACCATCTGGGACCGCGCATAACATATCGGGGCATCGTCGATAGCGGGCCGTTTTTAGGTACAGTTGTGGCCAAAAAATCGAGTTTTTCGAACTTTGAAAGATCGTGGCGTCTGTAATTGCAGACCTGTAACAGAACAAGTTATACCATAAGATAGCCCTGTGTATCCTCTATAAGAAAGCCTATAACCGTCCTAAGTCCAAAAACTGAAACAAGTGTTAAAAGGGCCTAATTATGAAATCCGCTCGTTCGAAACCGTGAACCATGCCGGCCTCGATAAGGCCGATTCCGTAGAGAAAACCCCGACTTTCCGAAACGCCCGGTATTGAGGTGGAACGAACCGGCCCCCTCCATTTTGGCTTTGAACCCTTCTAGCTCGCCTATTCACTAACACTAAATGAAGTTTAGCATACCGGGCGACTCCTTGGCACGCCAGCTACATTATACAGTTGACCCGTCGAAATGGCGTGTCCTCAAAAAATGTTAGGTTAGGAAAACTGGAGGGGGAGATGGGCGACAGCTAGCTCGGATCTGAATTTCATGTGATAGAGGGCGTCAAGTAGTGTCCAGAAATGTCTTTGTTTCCGTCCTTGCACCACCGGTTTATACAGGGTAATTCAGAACGCGTCCCATTTTTGGTCCTCATTGTACTCCACTGTAGCGAGACCTAATCGAACTTTCGTATTACAATTAGGCGTAAATGATAGCCCAGACGCTTCTCTATGCAACTGCCAAGTTTCGTTCGTACGGTATAATAAACAAAGACAAAGAATTTTCAAATGTACCTCTGCATCAAGCATTTTACATGTACTACAAAGTAGCTGAGGTAAGATGACAGTGTGTGTACCTTATTTTAGAAATTGTAAGAGCTACAACAAGAAATTTAATTCTACGCGAAAGAGGGCAGCGAGGAGTGTCCAAAGGTTTATGTTCTCTTCCTAGCACCTCCGGTTTCTACAGAGTGATACAAAACGTGTACAATTCTGTGTTCTCTTTGCACGCCACTGTAGCGAGACTTCACCGGACGTTTATATTGCAATTAGGCGGAAATGATAGCCCAGACATTTCTCTATGCAACTGCCAAGTTTGGTTGGTACGGTATTATAAACAAAGACGCTGCGATTTTGCAAAGGTAAAATGGAACAAGCATTTTACATGTACAAGGTAGCTGAGGTAAGACAACATGCCTTATCTTGGAAATTGCAAGAGCTACAAGAAAATTGAATTCTACGTGAAAGAGGGCACCGAGGAAAGTCCAAAAGTGTTTTTGTTCGCTTCCTAGCACCTCTGGTTTCTACAGGGTGATTCAAAACGTGTACTATTTTTTATCATTTTTTGCACGCCACTGGATCGAAAGAATCCTAGTCGGGATTTTATGCTGCGGTCAGGTGGAAACGATAGCACAGACATTTCTCTATACAACTGCCCAGTTTCGCTCGTACCGAATAATAAACAAAGACGCTGCGATTTTTCAAAGATACCTCTGCAACAAGCATTTTACATGTACTAGGCAGTAAGATGACATTGTACCATATCTTGGAAACTGTAAGAGCTACGGAAAGAAGTTGAACACCAAAGTTGGTCGGTATGAAACCAAGTGTAATTTTATAATATTTTTTTATATACAGGGTGAGTCGTTTTACTACGGCTGGTATCGACTCTATTATTTTAAACGAAACACTTCTTGTTTATTTTTACGATTTTCGATTCTACTCTTTATCATGAGTAGGATTTGTTAAACATTTAAACATATATCTAAAATTGGCATAGTCTTTGAATAAATCTAATTTCCTTAATTTTCAAGAATTTGAATTGTCATACGAGAAGAGAGCGCACGAGAAAGGATCCATATCGTACAAATTGATTAAATTGTACAAACGTTTGAACTAACCTAACCTGACCTAAATACTACATTTCAACTAAAAAAAAGTACATTTGAACTAAAAAGTACATTTGAACTAAAAAGTGCATTTGAACTGAAAAGCCCGGACCTGGACTAGTAATGAAGGGGACGCCAGGTCCGGGCGCCAGCCCGGACCTGACCGACATATATAGATGAAGCCAGGGCCGGGCGCCAGCCCGGACCTGGACTATTAAAGAAGGGGACTTAAAAAAAAGATTAAATAAAACGCTACTATAATTATAGAATCATACAAGGGATTTGTACAACTTTTTGAGACTCTCGCTTGAATAAATCCTACTTATAGAGCTCATAACTCAGAAAGAAACACCACCAAAACCAATCACCTTCTCGACCTGTATTCTCCTGCAAATACCTTTAACTGCAACTATTTTCCATTCATTTTCTTTCCAACACAATTATTTTAAACTTACTTGGTATGGGCTACGCTATGCGTCGCAAGACTGCCCCGCGCGGGTTTTTAAAGTTTAATAAAATAGTATATTATATACCCAGGGACTAAAGTGTATCTTTTATTAATCCCAAATGTGAGTTTATTTTCCGAGCGTTAACGAGGAATTTTTTTCACGTCCTAAAGGACTTAATCGCAAAAATTCAAAATTTCGAAAAAAATTTCCGAAAGTTCGTTACATATCATTCTGACAATTAAACTCTGCAAACACCAAAATCACATAGGTAGTTTCAAGATAATAAATCCTAACATGTACCGCGATTACTTTTTTTTGTTGTTTACTTGTTGTTGTTGTCATGGAAACACTTTACTCCCTCAGGGAGTAAAAGTGCTACTTTAGCCTTATAGATAGGACGTGCAAAAAATTGTTTTTCTACTCCTACCTGTAAATCACTCGTTTTCTTTCGCGCAATGGAAATGTATGCAATTCCAGTAAGGTGTACGGATATAATTTCATATCCGTACAGTGTACGGATATGAAAACAACCAATCAACGTGGTTCAATTTGACACTTCTTTATTTATAATTAATCTATTGACAACATCTGTCATAAATATAGAAGTAAAAGTAAGTTAAATCAATGTTTCCTGCTTTCAATAACACTTAAAGCATTTGAAAATAACGTGGTTTGTGAAATTGTAGCTTTAACAATTATACTTTTATAATTAAAAATACATAAATATTAAATCATTTAAATAAGTACAATCTACTTTTATAATAAGTATAGTAGACAAAGACGGTGATGGAGTTTCATAGCTCAGTCTGTAGAAGCTAGGTATAAATAAACTGAAGCTGACCAACGCAGGTTCAATTTCAGCAATTCCAGGAGAATAATTCTTTTTTATAAAACAAAATTTAAAATAATAATTTTCTCTTCGAAAATGTTCAATTTCTGCCAAGTTTTAATAATTCTCTTAAAAATTGTACAATGACGGGGATTTTACAAACAATATTTTAGCATGAATAAAAGCATAGGTTAATGCTTATATTCGATTTCTCAAGAAGACATGCAATCTATTTTGTAATTGTTTTGCTTAGTCGAAGAAAAAAGATACTGTACAACTTGGGTGGACTGCCTATATCGCCCTCGAACGATTGAGGCACTTCGCCTTCGGCGTCGTGCCTCAAACTTCGTCCTCGTGCGATATAGGCATCATATCCACCCTTGTTGCACAAACTACTATTTCCATTCACGACGTGTTCATCTCAAGGTGCGGGAAATTAGCCGCGCATTTTTTGAAACTAGGGCGCATAATACACCAATATTTAGCGCTCAATCAGCGCCGTTGAAATTAGAATTTGCGCTGCCTTCTGAAACACAGAAATTACAATGCGACCAAGTTGATGTGAACTTAGCCTACACCATTTTATTTTGCAATTTTTTGTTAAAAATCTTATCACCATCATCTTGATCTGAATTTGCGCCCACGCATGCTGTTAACGTTTTTCTAATCTAATCTTCTAAAATTGCGAAGAACCTTTGTGAAACGCGGCCTTTGCTTAGCCATCGTCTTAGCAAATCGTCGTATTGGGCATTGATTTAGTCAAGAAATGATTTCAATTCACAATGCTTCAGTGATGATATGGCACGTAGATAATTCACTATTTTGATCACTTCTTGCCTAGTACTTTCGAGATTGGGGTTTAGCTTGTAACCAAGCACAGTTTGGTGTATGATGCAATAGCAGGAAATAAATTTTTTTATTACCTTTTGGATCGGTGTTCAATCCCTGAATTAACCCTTTTCTGCTTTCAACCATCGATGGCGCACCATCTGTGGTTACTGCTAAAGTTTGTTCAAGTCTAACCTATCGTTTTCAAAGTACTGTATTAACATTTTAAGCATATCTTCCCCTCAGTGCTGTCAGATAACAGCAAAATAGTCAACAATTCCTCAAAAAGTTTTCTTTGGTTTTGTCCAAGTAACGTACAAAAACCATGGTTCATCCATAGCCAAGGCATAATAGTTTGCAGTCAATAACTGGCGTTTTAGATCAGAATGACTTGCTTCCGCCAAAACACATGTATTTCTTGTGTTAGTAGAGGCTGTTATCGAAATACGCCGAATAATATCAACAACATTTTTTTTATTCTCAAACATAACATTTGTTGCCTCGTGCATACATTCTTACTATGTCTGCATCTATGAATGGTTATATATGCTTAGCAAGAGTCCAAGAAACACGCAAAGGTAGCCTCACCACATTTCTCTTTTTCGGTCATTGAACGAATCAAAATATAGTTCGTACTTGAGGATAAAATTCGATTTACGAAGGTTACTGCCAACTGGGTACTTTTCGGCAAATGATTGGTGTTTGGTCTCATAATGCCGTTTTATATTCGAGCTTTTATTATAGCCATCATTTGATGACAAATCAAACACACAGGTACTGCCCCAACAGGTTTTGGCAACGTAAAGCAATATAAATTTGTCTATTCCAGTAAAAACTATCTATTTTTAGCTACCACCTTTTTGCGAATCAATGACGCAAGTTGCCGAGTGGAGGGCGAGTAAAAAAATAAAATTTCGATGACAGTAGCGGCGTGTACCTACATTTTGATTTTTTTGCTTCGATTTTCGAATACAAATGAAATGAGTTTATGATTTTGACTGTTTCGTTAAGGTTCGCACAAAATAGGCAGAAGGTCCGGATCCGAATTTCGGTCCGCGATTTGGTGACCCCTGCTGTAGTGTGAGTTAATAAAAATAATACAAAAAAATAGTTTCCTTATATCTTTGATTTATCAACATTGAAGATTTATTTTTAGATGCAAGAGAAGTTTATATTTCGAAATAATTCGCTTTTGAGGGTACGTTTTCTATTAGATAAAGATGGATCCACGGCGGGCATCGAAGCTGAGGTAACTACAGAGAGCTCACCTGTTGTAGCTTAGGGGTCGTCCTTAAATTAAGTAACGCATACTTGAAGAAATTTGGTAGTCCACCTCCCACCCCTCTTCGATGATTACGTAACGCTGCTATCAACCCCCCTCCGATAACTTTAAAAATTATGTAAACTCCCATCAGTTTATGACCTCGACGAATATGGACGACGAATATATGACCCCAACTAGCGCTGTCCAAAAATGTACCTTTTTTTGACCTGTCTTACTTTTTGAACAATTTGAAGGATATCCATACGCAATCGACGGCGCTAATATGGCCCCAGTTAGCGCCGTCCAAAAATGCACCTCTTTTTGACCAGGCTCGACTTTTGAAAAATCTGAAAGGATACGCAATCGACGGCGCTAATGTAGCGCCGTCCCAACATGTACCTTTTTTGACCTGTCTCACCTTTGCATATGAATATCCTTCAAATTCTTCAAATGTTGAGACAGGTCTAAAAGCGGTACATTTTGGGCCGGCGCTAATTGGCGCAATATCGATTTCTTCTGGATATTCCTAAAAAATAAGTACTTCAAATACCGTTATCTTGATTGGCGCTGGTTTTCTTGTCCAGTATATATGAAAGTTCATATTGGTATGTAGAAAGGATGGCTAGAAAGCCGTTTAAAAGTTATTGCAGTTTAAAGTAACTGTAATTTTACATGTGATCTTATGGAGATTCGCTCACATAATAGAATAAAGTCATTTCAATTACAGGAAAAAAAGCTACCAAACGTCCTAAATTTTTAAATTATGTAACTTGAACTCTATAGAACCGATGTTGCATAGTTTTATAAACATTCACTAAACGGTTGTTGAGAAAAAGATTATAAACAAACCGAAAATCTGGTTTTTACTCGATAAATTAATTGGTGTGTAAGAAAATGCGGCAACGCTGTACTCAGCTGAGAGCTACAGTTTTATATACGGTCCCAGCAGCCATAGTACATTGCGCTAGATAGAAATAAAAGAAAATCCTATCTCTGTCACTCATGTGTAAAAGGTATAGGACGAAAGAGGATGGAATCAATGAAATGATATATTTTATTCATAGTTTAAAAATTTAATTTTTAATCGAAATGCATATAAATTTAACTTTTCACTTCAGTATTTTCAGATTTCAATAATTTTTAAAAAATTTTAAAACAATATTGTAACGTTCTTTTTAAAATAATACCAAAAATGCTGTTTAACCGTCTATTAACAAGAGAAATATCATTCACATACATTAATTACAAACACTATAATTATAAACTGCTAACGAACTTAATCTAGGTATTTATAAACTAAATATTTATTTACAATACATTTATTTATAACATTTATTTATATTCATTGATATTTGACTACTAATTACAGAATGCACATTTCAATTCAACGGTTGGACAATAATGATCACTCTTCCGTGCGCGACGGCGATTTTATACTACATATAATCTTTCTAGAATCGCACTAGATTAGACTGAAACTTGTATTGAATGCAGCTGCCAATGAGTCATGTCGACGAGTCATACCTTCTTTCGCCAGAATCGAATGTTTGACGGCGGCGTATAGAGGGCTTTCCCATTTGTTACAATATTAAATTTTTATAAGTAGAATATAATGACAATGAGTCAATCTTTATTTTAAAGATTTATAAATAAATACTTTATTTTCATATAAATTTTTTAAAAAAATCTAGTTAAATACGATATCAGCTACATTTATTTAAATATTTCCAAAGAATATTCATATTCTTTGGAAAACCAGTCTGAGATTTTTGCGATTGATGATAAGCGTACTCCACTTACACCTTGTTTTTTAAATTTTTCTTGGATATGCTTATACAGTCCATCTTTTCCACATTCACTGTAGACTTTTTGCAGAATGTCCATTCTATAACCAACCAATGCCAGTTTTTTACGAATCGTAACACCGATAGTGCTTTGCAAAGGTAATAATGTTAATAAGTTTTGACTAGCTAGCTCTCCATTTTTCCAATATTTAATTTTATCTGGACAAGTGTAAGCACTCCTTATTAATATTGCACTTGTTATGTTTAATTTGTAAAGAATTTTGCTAAGTATATCACAATCGTATATGGCATTATGTGCTCCTGTTGAATTAATTTTTAACATATTAGATAATCCGCTAATACTGCAAGCTCCTCTGCCTCGTCTATTCGTAATTTTTCTAATAACTTCTAATGTATCTATAAAACCACAGATTACATCAGAAACTTCATCAATCAGAGAATATTTAGATATAGTTCGATATAATCTTGGACCGTCAAATGATAAATTATGTACAGCAAGGTAGCACTTTTTATCAATAGCCTTCATCCATTCTAATAGATTAACCAAAGCTAATCGCATTGGTACTGATTGAACTTTGATGCCATGATATATTAAATCTCCTTGACAGTTGATTAAACCATTTGCTGCAGTAGCATTTGCAGAAATTTGTCTAGTTGGATTAATGTAAACATCAAAGTTATTTGTTCCACACTTGGCAGCAATTTGTAATATATCACAATTCTTGTCCAGCCCAGAAGTTTCTAAATCAAAAAGCACAATTGGATTTTCTTCTGAATCATTAACAAAATCTGGACAAGTAACTTGTTCTTTTGTTTGAATGGCAGGTTCAAGTAAAAAAGAACAATTGCTTTCATAAGTAACACCTTCAATATTTTCCTTCCGATAACGTAATGCAGCTCGATTATTTTTCAATTCGTTTCGTCTCTTTTTAAATGAAACCGATTTAATCAGCTCACGTCTTTTCAGGAGTGCTTTTTGTGTTCTCGAAACATGACGAGAGTGGTGTTTTCCCGGCGATAAAATTATTTTGTCTATTTCGCGTATACAAAGGTTGCTTTGTGACACTGTTTTTGCGAAAAACAGTTACACAAAGTGCTACTTTGTGCAACTGGAAGTAGTGATTTTTTTATTTGTAAGGCTGGCAGTAAGTAAATTTTGATGCCAGCCTACTCTGTCAGTCTGTCTGTGATAGGTACTAATAAGTATTCATTAACTGGCGCCGTTTTGAAAATTTGAATGTTATGATGCTCAGAAATAACAGCGAGAATAATGAAACATACTTATTTTTATTATAAATAATTATTTTGATTATTTCATTCTACTTCGTTTTTGACCAATCGCAAGGCTTTATTTTTTGGATTACAGCGATTATACAACTCATAATAAAATTAGCCAATAGTAGTTGCGAATTATCCTAGTTACCACATATAGATAAGTGAATATACGCTTCACGACGTTGTATAATCGTTTCGGTATTTCCAAGCCTGCAACACTATTGGTTCAAGCAATCGTTGTCAGAGTAACAATTATTTTGAAGTCATCGACATACCTGTGCATGCAATAAATTAAATTAATCTGTCAAAAAAGCATCGCTTCGTTTTGTTAGCTTTGTATTTGTGCAAATCCTGCTTTTCCGCTATGGAACGGTTTGGCAATATTAGTAGCGTTGAAATAGATCAGTCAATAGAACATATCACCCCTGAAAACACTGTCAAAACGCACAAATATGTGTGGAAACAGTTCTTGCAATTTTGCGAACACCGAAATTATAATATTTGTGCTGAAACATCGGACGAAGAGCTGGCAGATATTTTGAAGGATTGGGCATTTAATATGAAAAGAGCGAATGGCACCGATTACAAAGAAGGTACTGTGAAAACATTATGGAATATTACCGCCAAACTTCTGCAGCAAAAAATGTATGAAGATTTTAAGCGAAAAACTAATCCCTTCAAGGATTTAATTTTTATGAATGCCAGAAAAGCACGGGCAATAAAAAGAAGACAGCTACAAGCAATCCCTGAAAAAAGAAGATCGAGTGCTGCTGCTCTTACTAGAGAAGAAATCAATAAGATTGTTACAACCTACAACGAAGATACCCCTGATGGCCTGCAGAAGAAATTCTATCAAATTTGTGCTGTTGAGCTTGCGTGGCGCGGTAACGAAGCGGCTTTATGCCTTGTTGATTATTTCAAAAAAGAAATCAACAATTACGGTGAGCCCACAGGACGTATTGAATACAACACCATATTTTCTAAAACAACACAGGGTGGAGAAAAACCCACTGCGGAATCTAAATGGTTAACACCAAACAAACAATGTGAAGACCAGTGTCCAGTGCGCCTCTTTGATAAAATGCTAAGCAAAAGAACACCAAACATTAAAACCAATCGACTGTTCTTAACTCCACATCCTGGCTGGCAAAAAATAAAAACTTGGTATAAAAATTGTCCACTGGGAATTAATCAGTTAAGTAAATGGACACGTTTAGGAGCGGAGTCTATTGGACTGGATACTAAGAAAGTAAAAATAACAAATCATTCGAATCGTTCTTCGGCTGTGAGTAACTTATCAAAATCTGGAGCAAACTTGCAAGAAATTATCAAGATAACTGGCCACTGTTCATCTGACTCTCTCAAACCTTATCTTAAGCTTGGTAGTGAACATCATTCCGAAATTCTTGAAAAAATGAGAAACTCTTCAACTAATCAACCTAGTACGAGTACTGGCGTAGCAAATTCAGGTGTAACAAATATTTATTATAATAATTGTACCTTTAATATTAATACCAATAAAAATAATAGTTGATTCTAAATTTTATTTGTTATATAATCGTATCGAATACCACTAGAGCAACCGAAAATAATCTTATACCTACCTCGCGACACGACGTATTCCTTAAAACACCACTCCAGCTACGCTGTCGTGGTGTTTCGCAGAATACGTCTCGTCGCTCGGTAGGTATAATCGATTATTTTCGTTTGCTCTCGTGGTATTAAAACTGATAATTCGATAATTTTTTATTGTCCTTTTCGACTGTTTTTATCTTCGTGACAACGCTGAAAACTAGTGTCACATGTGTCCCATTTTTTACTTTCATGTCAAATACTAATCTTTATGTTAATAAGTAGATGCTTAAATAAACAACTGTATCATGAAATAATCTTACCGAATTACATGCTCGTGCTTCTGAAATTATCTGTTGTAATACTCAAGTTGATTAAAACGCAACACTCGTGTCATTTTTTGACAAATTTCCCTCCGTTGCACGTCGGGAAATTAAAACGTCAAAAAATGACACTCGTGGTTGCTAATCAACGTTCGTATTACAAATCGATAATTTCGAAGCACTCGTGTTTTTCCTGCCTACGTGATTTTTTCAAAATGACAGTGGATGTCATTGTATGCGTATTCAGTTATTACCAACATTACCACATCGAAAATACCCGCGTGTACATTTTTCCATTTCTTTAAAGTAAATTGTAAATTAAGGCGAAATAGACAAAGTAGTATGTAAAACACGTGTTACAATTCCTTTTTGTAATACTCGTACATTGCTTAACTCGCCGCTTCGCGGCTCGTTAAGCAAACTTATACTCGTATTACAAACATCGTCATTGTAACACTAGTTGTACAATATACTATTTTTCAGTATCATTCAGTATTCAGAAAATCTGCTGAAGCTGTTGTACTATAACATCTTGATTTGGGATGCTTACTCATCATAGTAGCGTTTAAACTTTCGTTCGGATTACTCGAAGCTCCACTTGAAAATTTTTGAGCGTTCGCAGCAAGTTTTTCGAAGATATTTTTTAGTTGTATGTACAATCCTTCATCTTGAAAACCTCCAGGAATCACTTTGTAATCATAATTTTCTTTATCACGAATATAACCACACCAGTCACCTCATTTACTGTAATCATTAACAGTATGATACGGAATGCAACGAATCGCATCTGCCATAGCTTTACTATTCCCACGATTTTGAGCTACAGCATACATGAAACATCGATGTAAGTATGTAATACGATCTTTTGTCAATTCTTGATGACTTTTTTGAATAGAGTATAATTGTTTTTTGACGCCCCCAGACGTGTGATTAACATCAGATTGCTTTATTATTGGATGTTTACTTGCAGACCGACATACTGAGATCGTAGAGCTATCATCATCTCCTATTAGTACTCCAACTTCAATACTGTTTATTCGCAAAACATCACTTTCAACGACAAGTTTTTTTGCTACGTCAGGTTCCATTGCTTTAGCTGACCCGTAAAATTTTTTACGGCAATCATGAACTGGAGGATGATCTAATGAATAAAATTTTTTGCATTTACGGTTACAAGTTGAATAATCTAATACTAGTCCACTAAAATGACCAATAATCGCTCCAAAACCATTCAAGCTATCATAATTACGCCCTGTACCTCGAGTACTCCACCCCATATCATATGAAACTAAAATTCTAACAACGTCGTTGAATGATACCGGTGCTCTTGGTTCGCCTTCAGATTCTTGTGAACTATTCTCAGCAACTTCATTCGAAGATACAAAGAAATCAGACTGTATCACTTCCGGCCTATCAAAAAAAATAAGTTCATACTTTTTATATGCTTCTGTTTACTACCCCTCAATACATCAGTCATAAACTAAAAATATTGGTAAAATATGGATCTTCATAATTACAATAATTTAGTAATGCTCTCTACTTACTCCAAAGTCAATTTTTTCTCCAAAGCTGCTGCATCGGCACAACTGTTTTTGGCCACATTCTCTGCTACTAATCCAATCTCTGTTTCGTATTTCTTATATGTGTGGAAGTCAAGACATGGAATGTTCAAACAAGCACAGATTCTGGAAAGGTGCGACCATCCTAATCCAGTATGTAAAGCACCTAAAAAGCATAGTTCAAAAAATAAAATATTTCAAAGTCTTTAGAAATAATACAGTATCATATTTGTTAGTAATAGTACATTACATACCGAGGCCGAAAGTACTCCATTCCTGTCGAGAGAACAATATAGTTTACCGAGAGGCGATAGCCTCGAGGTGAACTAGTTCTCGAGACACAGGAATGGTACTTTTGCCGAGGTTTGTATACTATTTTATTCGCAATCGTCCTTTAAATACCG
Organism: Agrypnus murinus; assembly: GCA_929113105.1. Taxonomy (NCBI): domain Eukaryota; kingdom Metazoa; phylum Arthropoda; class Insecta; order Coleoptera; family Elateridae; genus Agrypnus; species Agrypnus murinus. The sequence continues at coordinate 115,779,904 of OV816026.1, read as the reverse complement.
AATTATCTAAAATTCTTGACAGATGCAAAATGTCATCGGTTGGGATTGGCATAACGTATGTCGCCACTTACATCATCAAATTCGATCGCATAATATTTCGAGGATTTTATTGAATAGGAGTATTTATAAATTAATAATAATACCTGGGAACTCGTTCATTAGCAGCCAAGGTCCGCAACATTACCAAACATGATTTATACAGCCATTTATACACCGCATTTGGCGATGTAATTTTCTGCGCGCCACCTAGTAGCTGAATTTAAAGACACGTAGAGGTGCGAAAATAGGTCGTTTCGGACCATGAGAATGTCAAAGTTACAAACAATGATGCATTTTCGGACCTCTAAATGATCAGGAATGGACTCATTACCAATACGATTGCGAATAAAAATATTTACTTACCTAATACTGCTTTATAATTTGTGTCAAAATGAATGCTACGCTTGTCTTGTGATTCACGCCGTTTGCTCGTAGATACTTGATTTATAATCAAGCAATTATGGCATCTTATAGACAATTCTGAGCCAAATCCTCGACGTGTTTCATTTTCAATATATTGCAAACACAAAGCTTGCTTGCAAGATATACACCACATCTGTTCACCTAATGTTTTTAAATCTACAATTCGTCTTCCGTCCATAATAGTCGCATCTTGAGGCTCTTCTGTTGAGGTTACCTCAACTTTTTTCCTCTTTATACCACTTTGTTGTTGAGAGAGTCGTTTTTCATATAATTTTTGTCACTATTTTTCCTTTCCAACGAAACGTAACGGCTTTGGAAACATTAACCATTATGATGCACTAATAAAACTAATTTTTTTAACGCTTACAATTTTATGCAAAAACTTGTAAATAGCGTTGTTCGCAGTTGACAGATACACTTAACCTATGAGATACACTTAGATATACGCTGCCAACTTATAAAATCAACATTGTTGTGACGTTTTCTATATTTTATAGAACGTTGAATTATTAATATTAAACATATTTTTTCACTACTAGCTTTAAAACATACTATTATCTAGTCTGTTGTCACCTTGTGAAGTTAGTCTTCTTGCCTAGTGGTAAATAATTTTTTATTATTGACTACTAGTCAATAATCCAGATTTTAGTGTAACACGGGGCAAAAATTCATCCCATTATACACTGGCATCCGGGAAAAAATCCGTGATCGCGATAGTACGTTTTTTATGTGAGAAGAATAAAAGGAATAAAAGTACTAGTAGTGAAAAAAATAATATATACACCACGGTTGTGAAGTGTTTTCTAGAGCCTCTCATCTTATATCCCTCGATGCTGCGCATCTCGGGATCTAATAATGCTCGGCTCTAGAAAAAACTCTTCACAACCTTGGTATATAATATACTATTATCATTTACAATTATAAAAAATAAACAATATTTTAATGTTTTAATTTATACTCATGCATAATTAATAATTCTATGTTCATAATTGATAAAGATTTAAATCAAATATGTTTTTGCCGAAAAGTTTAAATCAAGGGATATATTCACTGCCAAAAGTTATTTAAAATTTTTCCATATTATTTGTTATTTTCTATTTCATTCAACATTATTAGTAAAAATTCCTCTTTTCTTTTAAATAATATATTCTTTTTCAGCATTGTAACTATTCATTTACTTCGTAATATGCTGTAAAACGAAGATATTCATGAATTTCTAATTTTCAGCACTTTTGCCTCGTATTGTACCTCCCAAACATCCATTTTTTTCTATAAAAATGTACGAATGAATTTGGCCGCATTGTAATTTCGGTGATTCAGAGGGCGATGCAAATTCTAATTTCAACGGCACTAAATATTGGTGTATTCCCGTACTTAGCATAACGTATTGGAATAATTGACTGAGAATCATGGTTTGGGTAACATTTAAATGTCGCATCGTGTAGTTGTGTCCTTTGCGGGTTTGGTTTATCTATTGACCAATGAGCATGATGTCTTTGCAGGAAGGCATTTGTAACGTTTAACAACTGAAACATGCAGAGACAGTGTCGGATTGGGCCGCCGGGCAACCGGGCAAATGCCCGGTGGGCCCCCATGGAAACCGAAAAGTGGGCCCCCAAGACCTCAAGAGCAATTTGCAAAATTCAGATTTTATTAATTTTTGACGAATAGCCAGACATCGTAATACAAGAGTATAACTGTCTGTTAAAAATTAAAATTAAATTAAAATTTAAATAATCAGTAATAGTTGTTGAAATTGAATAAAACTTCATGGGATTCAGTCCTCAAATTAATTTTTTACAAGTTCATTAAGACGTTTCGCTAACGTTTTGTTTTCTTTTTCTAGACCATTAGTTCTTCTTCTTCTTCTTAATTCTATGCCTTTCTATCGTTAAGTGTAAAACCATATGTACTTTACTGTTCTTTCGTGCACTTTTCTCTCCATCATTTTCTATCTATGTCATTTGTCTGATTTCTTCGATCAGATCGATCCATTCTCTGTCTGTCTCTTCTTTGATTCCCTCATTCCAGTCTTCCCTTTCAGTTCTCGCCATCCATATTTACTCCATATATTCTTCTGGTGACCAAATCATCTCAATTGTCCTTCTACTAACTTCATGTATTGGTTTGATTTTGAATTGTTCTTCGATGGTTTCGTGCCTAATTTTATCTCTTCTTGTTATATTTCCTATTTTCCTTAAAAATCTAACGACCATTGCATAGATTCTTGCTTCCTATTTGTTATTGTCCATGTTTCTTTGCTACATAGTATAGTTGGATCTTTCTATTTTCTTGATAACTTCGGTTTTTATATGTTTTGGTACTTCTCTTTTACCCAAAACTGTTGTTTTCATTATCTTATATACTTTCACCGTCTTTCCCAGTTTTTCACTAATTTCTTTGTCCATCTTACCATTTTCTTCTATTACTGATCCTAAATACTCATAGCTTTCGACTTATTCAACTCTTTTTCGCTGTATTTGTACGTTATGTGTTTTCTTTATACTTGATATTATCGTATTCTTTGTCTTGCTCAAGTTTATTTCCATACTAGACTTTTGTAATTTCTGGTTTAATACGTTTAAGTTAAATTGTAGGTTTTGTTCTGAATCAGCTAAAATGATCATAGCTTCTGCGAACATTAATTCTGTCAATTTCACTTCCTCCATCTTTCAGTATCCTATTTTTAATTTAATAATTTAATCATATTGTTTCTTATCTCTTTAATTAACTCATCCATCACTAATGTGAACAATAAGGGGCTGAGGACAGGTCCGTGAAGCTAGCACAACCATTACAGCACAATCAAATAAAACCTTCGTAAATATTTAGTTCTCATTAATTACTAATTAATTACTAAAAAGAAAAATTTATTACTGCTGCCTTTTAAAAAAAAAACCGGGTTGTTCCAGCCTCACAGTGAAGCTAGCACAACCGAACCAAAAATGACCAACGATTGCAAAAAACTAACGTACCTATTAATTACTAATTAATTACTCAAAAATCAAATTTATTACTGTTGCGGTTTAAAAAAAACATGGGGTTGTTCCAGCATCACAGTGAAGCTAGCACAACCACACTAAAAATACAGCACAACTAAATAAAAACAATGTCAATATTTATTACTCATTGATTACTAACTAATGGCACAAAATACATATTTACTACTGCTCCAAAAAAAAAAGATATTAATCTTAAAACATCTACCAAAGTATCTAACGTGGAATTTTCCATTTTGAATAAAATTGAACGAGACTACAATTTATTACTCCAGCACAACCGACAGATTATCGTTTATATCAACAAGTATCATTAGTTAGAACCAGATTCTAGCATATTTCGACATAATTACCCTGTCCAAATTCGTTAAAACACATACAATACACCTTAATAAGGAAATTTCCAATCTGAATGAAGTAGCATGAGACTACAATTTATTACTCCAGCACAACCGACAAATAATCGTTTATATCAACAAATATCATTAGTCAGAACCAGATTCTACCATATTTCGACATAATTACCGTGTCTAAATTCGTTAAAACACATGCAATACACCTTAATAAGGGTGTTTCCAATCTGAATGAAGTAGGACGAGACAACAATTTATTACTCCAGCACAACCGACAAATTATCGTTTATATCAACAAATATCATTAGTCAGAACCAGATTCTACCATATTTCGATATAATTACCGTGTCGAAATTCGTTAAAGCACATACAATACACCTTAATAAGGGAATTTCCAATCTGAATGAAGTAGGATGAAACTACAATTTATTACTCCAGCACAACCGACAAATTATGGTTTATATCAACAAATATCATTAGTCAGAACCAGATTCTACCATATTTCGACATAATTACCGTGTCTAAATTCGTTAAAACACATACAATACACCTTAATAAGGGAATTTCCAAGCTGAATGAAGTAGGATGAGACAACAATTTATTACTCCAGCACAACCGACAACTTATCGTTTATATCAACAAATATCATTAGTCAGAACCAGATTCTACCATATTTCGACATAATTACCGTGTCTAAATTCGTTAAAACACATGGAATACACCTTAATAAGGGTGTTTCCAATCTGAATGAAGTAGGATGAGACAACAATTTATTACTCTAGCACAACCGAAAAATTATGGTTTATATCAACAAATATCATTAGTCAGAACCAGATTCTGCCATATTTCGACATAATTACCGTGTCTAAATTCGTTAAAACACATGCAATACACCTTAATAAGGAAACTTCCAATCTGAATGAAGTAGGGTGAGACTACAATTTATTACTCCAGCACAACCGACAAATAATCGTCTATATCAACAAATATCATTAGTCAGAACCAGATTCTACCATATTTCGACATAATTACCGTGTCTAAATTCGTTAAAACACATACAATACACCTTAATAAGGGAATTTCCAATCTGAATGAAGTAGGACGAGACAACAATTTATTACTCCATCACAACCGACAAATTATCGTTTATATCAACAAATATCATTAGTCAGAACCAGATTCTACCATATTTCGACATAATTACCGTGTCTAAATTCGTTAAAACACATGCAATACACCATAATAAGGGAGTTTCCAATCTGAATGAAGTAGGACGAGACAACAATTTATTACTCCAGCACAACCGGCGAATTATCGTTTATATTAACAAATATCATTAGTCAGAACCAGATTCTACCATATTTCGACATAATTACCGTGTCTAAATTCGTTAAAACACATGCAATACACCTTAATAAGGAAATCTCCAATTGAATGAAGTAGGATGAAACTACAATTTATTACTCCAGCACAACCGACAAATTATGGTTTCTATCAACAAATATCATTAGTCAGAACCAGATTCTACCATATATCGACATAATTACCGTGTCTAAATTCGTTAAAACACATGCAATAAATACACCTTAATAAGGAAATTTCCAATCTCAATGAAGTAGGATGAAACTACAATTTATTACTCCAGCACAACCGAAAAATTATGGTTTATATCAACAAATATCATTAGTCAGAACCAGATTCTACCATATTTCGACATAATTACCGTGTCTAAATTCGTTAAAACACATGCAATACACCTTAATAAGGAAACTTCCAATCTGAATGAAGCAGGATGAGACTACAATTTATTACTCCAGCACAACCGACAAATTATCGTTTATATCAACAAATATCATTAGTCAGAACCAGATTCTACCATATTTCGATATAATTACCGTGTCGAAATTCGTTAAAGCACATACAATACACCTTAATAAGGGAATTTCCAATCTGAATGAAGTAGGATGAAACTACAATTTATTACTCCAGCACAACCGACAAATTATGGTTTATATCAACAAATATCATTAGTCAGAACCAGATTCTACCATATTTCGACATAATTACCGTGTCTAAATTCGTTAAAACACATACAATACACCTTAATAAGGGAATTTCCAAGCTGAATGAAGTAGGATGAGACAACAATTTATTACTCCAGCACAACCGACAACTTATCGTTTATATCAACAAATATCATTAGTCAGAACCAGATTCTACCATATTTCGACATAATTACCGTGTCTAAATTCGTTAAAACACATGCAATACACCTTAATAAGGAAATCTCCAATCTGAATGAAGTAGGATGAAACTACAATTTATTACTCCAGCACAACCGACAAATTATGGTTTATATCAACAAATATCATTAGTCAGAACCAGATTCTACCATATATCGACATAATTACCGTGTCTAAATTCGTTAAAACACATTCAATAAATACACCTTAATAAGGAAATTTCCAATCTCAATGAAGTAGGATGAAACTACAATTTATTACTCCAGCACAACCGAAAAATTATGGTTTATATCAACAAATATCATTAGTCAGAACCAGATTCTACCATATTTCGACATAATTACCGTGTCTAAATTCGTTAAAACACATGCAATACACCTTAATAAGGAAATCTCCAATCTGAATGAAGTAGGATGAAACTACAATTTATTACTCCAGCACAACCGACAAATTATGGTTTATATCAACAAATATCATTAGTCAGAACCAGATTCTACCATATATCGACATAATTACCGTGTCTAAATTCGTTAAAACACATTCAATAAATACACCTTAATAAGGAAATTTCCAATCTCAATGAAGTAGGATGAAACTACAATTTATTACTCCAGCACAACCGAAAAATTATGGTTTATATCAACAAATATCATTAGTCAGAACCAGATTCTACCATATTTCGACATAATTACCGTGTCTAAATTCGTTAAAACACATGCAATACACCTTAATAAGGAAACTTCCAATCTGAATGAAGCAGGATGAGACTACAATTTATTACTCCAGCACAACCGACAAATTATCGTTTATATCAACAAATATCATTAGTCAGAACCAGATTCTACCATATTTCGATATAATTACCGTGTCGAAATTCGTTAAAGCACATACAATACACCTTAATAAGGGAATTTCCAATCTGAATGAAGTAGGATGAAACTACAATTTATTATTCCAGCACAACCGACAAATTATGGTTTATATCAACAAATATCATTAGTCAGAACCAGATTCTACCATATTTCGACATAATTACCGTGTCTAAATTCGTTAAAACACATACAATACACCTTAATAAGGGAATTTCCAAGCTGAATGAAGTAGGATGAGACAACAATTTATTACTCCAGCACAACCGACAACTTATCGTTTATATCAACAAATATCATTAGTCAGAACCAGATTCTACCATATTTCGACATAATTACCGTGTCTAAATTCGTTAAAACACATGGAATACACCTTAATAAGGGTGTTTCCAATCTGAATGAAGTAGGATGAGACAACAATTTATTACTCTAGCACAACCGAAAAATTATGGTTTATATCAACAAATATCATTAGTCAGAACCAGATTCTGCCATATTTCGACATAATTACCGTGTCTAGATTCGTTAAAACACATGCAATACACCTTAATAAGGAAACTTCCAATCTGAATGAAGTAGGGTGAGACTACAATTTATTACTCCAGCACAACCGACAAATAATCGTTTATATCAACAAATATCATTAGTCAGAACCAGATTCTACCATATTTCGACATAATTACCGTGTCTAAATTCGTTAAAACACATGGAATACACCTTAATAAGGGTGTTTCCAATCTGAATGAAGTAGGATGAGACAACAATTTATTACTCTAGCACAACCGAAAAATTATGGTTTATATCAACAAATATCATTAGTCAGAACCAGATTCTGCCATATTTCGACATAATTACCGTGTCTAGATTCGTTAAAACACATGCAATACACCTTAATAAGGAAACTTCCAATCTGAATGAAGTAGGGTGAGACTACAATTTATTACTCCAGCACAACCGACAAATAATCGTTTATATCAACAAATATCATTAGTCAGAACCAGATTCTACCATATTTCGACATAATTACCGTGTCTAAATTCGTTAAAACACATACAATACACCTTAATAAGGAAACTTCCAATCTGAATGAAGTAGGATGAAACTACAATTTATTACTCCAGCACAACCGACAAATTATCGTTTATATCAACAAATATCATTAGTCAGAACCAGATTCTACCATATTTCGAAATAATTACCGTGTGTAAATTCGTTAAAACACATGCAATACACCTTAATAAGGAAACTTCCAATCTGAATGCAGTAGGATGAGACAACAATTTATTACTCCAGCACAACCGACCATTTATCGTTTATATCAACAAATATCATTAGTCAGAACCAGATTCTACCATATTTCGACATAATTACCGTGTCTAAATTCATTAAAACACATGCAATACACCTTAATAAGGGTGTTTCCAATCTGAATGTAGTAGGACGAGACAACAATTTATTACTCCAGCACAACCGACAGATTATCGTTTATATCAACAAATATAATTAGTCAGAACCAGATTCAAGCATGTTTAGATATAATTACCCTGTCCAAATTGGTTAAAACATAAAGAAATGGTGATCTGAAAGACCCGGTTCAATTTTCGTAAATACCTTATAATACGAAAGGAATCACGGTATTACGCTAGGGCAGCAGACAAGTTAACAACATGGTGATAAATCTGTTATATCCAATTATAGACCTATTTCAATGATTACTAACTTGGCAAAAATATTTGAAAAAATCATTAAGAAAAGAATAAATCTATATTTAAAAAAGTTTAATCTTATATCAGATAAATAATTTGGATTTCAGGAAAATAAAAGTACACAAGAAGCTATAGCATATTTAACATCTATGATAAATGATTCAATAGATAAAATTGAACCCTATCTGTGTGTGTGTTCTTAGATCTCGCTAAGGCATTTGATACTGTTAGTCATGTATTACTCCTAAATGCATTGGAAGATATTGGTTTTAGAGGCATAGCGTTAGCATTAATGAAAAGTTATCTATCGGAGCGAACACAGTTTGTACAGATTATGGACGTGTAATTGAATACGGTGTGCCGCAAGGTACAGTATTGGGACCTCTCCTTTTATGTATTTATGTTAATAATTTGTATAACCTAAGCACTAGAGGAACGATTATTAGTATGCTGACGATACTGCCATTTTTTACCAAGGTCATTCTTGGGGAGATGTGAGAGCAACTGCTGAGAGTGACTTAAGGCTTATAAAAGACTGGTTTAACTTTAAAATATTAACGATAAATTTTAATAAAACTTAATATTTGACATTTAGTTCTTATAAACATAAACTGGCCACTTTTAATAAACTTACTATAGAGTTAGAACCTTCAATTGACGAAACAAATACAATTAAATATTTAGGTATAACTATAGATAAACATTTACGTTGGGATCGTCATATTAATAATTTGTTGAAAACATTACGATTTACTCTTTTTCGTTTTAAACTGCTAAAGAATATCTTAAGTTTTACAGAATTAAGGAAAGTCTACCTTGCCCTTATTGAATCACGACTATCATATGGTATTTTAGGTTGGGGTAGTGCTGTAGATGAGTATTTAAAAAAATGAAACTATTCCGAAAAGATTTTTAAGGATCATTCTTAACAAAGACCTGACTTATTCATCTATTAATCTTTATCAAGAATCCAAATTGTTCCACCCGCGTCAGTTATATTCTTTGGTAGTAGTTCTACATACATATAAAAATAAAACTTTGACTCAAATTGACCATAGTTATAAGACACGATTTAAACAATACTCTTTTAAAAGTTTAAAAAACAAGATATAAATATCTTGTTTAAAAGTTTCACTAATAGTGTGCAATCCGAGTTGGAAAACAACAAAATTGTTGTAAAGCATTATAATGCAAAAGCCCACTAATACTAATGAATGTGTGAAAACCACGAACGGCACCTCGAGACTCGAGTTTCGAGCTTGTTAGCTCTCATCAGTCGAAGATAGCCGCTCGTAGTTTTCACACATCCAACGGAGTATAAATACTAACTCCGGAATAACATTAATGTCGAGTGACACTAATGGTGACATCTATAGCCAGCCAAGCCTAGCCAGCAACAAAAGATGTCGAAATGGTATATTTGTTGATATAAACGATAATTTGTCGGTTGTGCTGGAGTAATAAATTGTAGTTTCATCCTACTTCATTCAGATTGGAAGTTTCCTTATTAAGGTGTATTGCATGTGTTTTAACGAATTTACACACGGTAATTATTTCGAAATATGGTAGAATCTGGTTCTGACTAATGATATTTGTTGATATAAACGATAATTTGTCGGTTGTGCTGGAGTAATAAATTGTAGTCTCATCCTACTTCATTCAGATTGGAAACTCCCTTATTATGGTGTATTGCATGTGTTTTAACGAATTTAGACACGGTAATTATGTCGAAATATGGTAGAATCTGGTTCTGACTAATGATATTTGTTGATATAAACGATAATTTGTCGGTTGTGCTAGAGTAATAAATTGTTGTCTCATCCTACTTCATTCAGATTGGAAACACCCTTATTACGGTGTATTCCATGTGTTTTAACGAATTTAGACACGGTAATTATGTCGAAATATGGTAGAATCTGGTTCTGACTAATGATATTTGTTGATATAAACCATAATTTGTCGGTTGTGCTGGAGTAATAAATTGTAGTTTCATCCTACTTCATTCAGATTGGAAATTTCCTTATTAAGGTGTATTGCATGTGTTTTAACGAATTTAGACACGGTAATTATGTCGAAATATGGTAGAATCTGGTTCTGACTAATGATATTTGTTGATATAAACGATAATTTGTTGGTTGTGCTAGAGTAATAAATTGTTGTCTCGTCCTACTTCATTCAGATTGGAAACACCCTTATTAAGGTGTATTGCATGTGTTTTAACGAATTTAGACACGGTAATTATGTCGAAATATGGTAGAATCTGGTTCTGACTAATGATATTTGTTGATATAAACGATTATTTGTCGGTTGTGCTGGAGTAATAAATTGTAGTCTCATGCTACTTCATTCAGATTGGAAATTTCCTTATTAAGGTGTATTGTATGTGTTTTAACGAATTTGGACAGGGTAATTATGTCGAAATATGCTAGAATCTGGTTCTAACTAATGATACTTGTTGATATAAACGATAATCTGTCGGTTGTGCTGGAGTAATAAATTGTAGTCTCGTTCAATTTTATTCAAAATGGAAAATTCCACATTAGATACTTTGGTAGATGTTTTAAGATTAATATCTTTTTTTTTTGGAGCAGTAGTAAATATGTATTTTGTGCCATTAGTTAGTAATCAATGAGTAATAAATATTGACATTGTTTTTATTTAGTTGTGCTGTATTTTTAGTGTGGTTGTGCTAGCTTCACTGTGATGCTGGAACAACCCCATGTTTTTTTTTAAACCGCAACAGTAATAAATTTGATTTTTGAGTAATTAATTAGTAATTAATAGGTACGTTAGTTTTTGGCAATCGTTGTTTATTTTTGGTGCGGTTGTGCTAGCTTCACTGTGAGGCTGGAACAACCCGTTTTTTTTTAAAAGGCAGCAGTAATAAATTTTTCTTTTTTGTAATTAATTAGTAATTAATGAGTACTAAATATTTACGAAGGTTTTATTTGATTGTGCTGTAATGGTTGTGCTAGCTTCACGGACCTGCTGAGGACACATCCCTGCTTCACTCCTTTTTCTGTTGTGAAATTCTTTGATTCTTCATTGTTTGTTTTTACTTTATTTCTTATTTTGAACTTGCGACTTTAGACTCTTTTCTTTGTATTTTTCATAATGTCCGGTCTGTTTTGTACTTTTATAATTCTTTTCACGTCTTTATTCCACGATTCGTTCTTTTTACATTTGTCTTTACTATTTTTGATATCCCACGGCACTCTTTGGCCGACTCTAGCACATTTTCTTACAGTTCTTCCCATTTCTCTTCTGTTCCTTTGTTTCAAATTGTTCTTTCAAATTCTTACCTTCTGTTTCCTGAAATTTCTTTATAATTTCTTCGTTTGTCAATTTATAACTCCTTATCTTTTCTTTTACTATTTTCCTTCTTTTGTCGCTTTGTATCTTTTTATGTTTTTAAAACTATTAGTTAATTTACAAATGGTTTAATTCTTTGTAATTTGTTTTTGCATACTTTATTGGGCGAAAGTAAGACGGGAATGTTGTTGAACGTTAACGGTGTTAATGAGTTGATGATTGAATAGAGACCGGGGTCTTTTTGATTTCTGGAAATTATAAACTAATAAATAAAGGTCGTAGAAAACCGACAAAACAAAATTCTTAAATAATAGACAATACCAAACCACAATAAAATTATTTAACATATGCTATTATTTTTCAAAATTCTTCATCTACAGGAACCTTGTTTGGAACTGCACTTTCCAGAATGCACTACGTATCACTCTTTTTGCTAAATCTTGATAATTTTGCAAAAATAACCGTAATATTTATTAAGTTATTGAAGCGATTTGACATATGTTCAAGTTACTAACAAAAACAAGTGGGGCCCTCTTCGCTGTTTGCCCGGTGGGCCCCAATGCCGCCAATCCGACGCTGTGCAGAGATAATTACAAGTATTCGTATTCGAAAATCTTGCTTTAACTGTTATATTTATAAAGTTTTACGCTGTTAAAAATACCTAAAATACGTGTAAAGTACAATTGAAGACTTTTTTAATCATACAAGCATAGTATCAAATCTGGATCTAACCTTACAAACGACTAATGTTTTGTCGGAAAGAGGACTAAGAGGAGGCGCCTATGATATATCGATAATTGGCCCTGCCTGTAATATAAAAAATAATTAAAAAAATAAAATAATAAAAAATAGATACTTTAGATTGCCTTATATCTTCGATTTATCAACATTGAAAATTTATTTTTAGATGCAAGAGAAGTTTATATTTCGAAGTGGTTCGCTTTTGAGAGGATGCGTTTTCTGTTAGATAAAGATGAACCCAAGGAAGGCATTGAAGCTGAGGTAAGTACAGAGAGCTCACCTGTTGTAGCTTAGGCAGCGCAATTAATCTTTTTTCTTGTAATTATTCCAAACTTCCAGTAAGTTTCTACAAGAAGAACGTTGGAAAAGCTCTTACTGTCAAACGAAAGTAATTGTGTGAAAGCAGAAATAGAATTCAAACTATTTCTGAAGGGATATAGTAGCGTTTATAAACAATCTAAATACAATCAGATTGCCCTATACTACTCAGATAATAATATCCGTAGGGAAAGAACATTTGAAATAATCTTGACTGACTGACCGAGGCATTTGATAACTGCCCCAGAGACCTGCCTCGCACCAAACTTTCTTTTTCCAAAAAACTCTATAATCCGCCAAAAAAAGTGTTAAAAGAAGTTGGACTTATCTGTTAAACAAATACTATTTTGTTGCTATTTGTTCTTTGCACCCGCAGGCTATTTAAATTAATTCTATTCATGGGTGGGGTGGCATATTTTTCAAATTGCTGTTACCGAAAGTATAGAAAACAACACCAATATACTAGCTAAAAAGTACCATTTATGAAAATTACAATTCTTTCCTGCCCCATCATCAAAAAATGATGAAGCGATCATCGCAGAGGTTGGAACTTTTCATACGTTTAACGTAAAACAATTTTCAGCTCTGCATTGTTTTCCTGGACATTTGCGACATTTTTTTACTAATGTCAGGTACTGATCTATAAGAGTATATTGAGTTTGGAGCAAAATTATCAGTAGTAATAAAATAAGTGTAACAGTTATCGATTTTCTGGAAATGGTTATTTGTGCCGCGTTGGACGTAGGATTATATTAGGACGTAGATTACTGTCAGATCAATTTGTGTACTACAATTGGATACCTCTTCATTGGCATGATATTGGATATTGGCTTTAGTTTGCCATTTCCAAATGGTACTTTTCGAACGAACAGAACAGTATATTTTCTTTCTTAGGTTCTTGGTTTACAGTGGCGCAGGAACTGTAAAATGACTGGTATTGCTGAACCACATACGTACAAAAAAAGATTATAATCATGGGATATCGCGCAATAGAAGAAAAAGTGAGTTGCAGACGTCTACACGTGCTTCGCACTTATTGTGCTCATCAGGACGACATAAAATGAAATAAAAACAACGAATTAAAAAAGATGTACAACACAAGATTACACAGATAACAGATAACTCCACATTTGCGAAGACACTGGATTTTCAGTGCAACAACAAACGTAATGACGTTTGTTATGGTTGACTGCTATCTGTGAAACCTTGTATTGTATATCTTCTTGAATTAACTGCTTTTATTTCATTCTATCTGCTATGCCGTCCTGATGAGCACTAATAAGTGCGAAACACGGCTGCAGCTCACTTTTCCCTTTATGTCTATTGCATACTATCTCATGATTCTAACCTTTTTTTGTATATCCCATTTTTGGTCATACTCATATAGACTATATAATTTTAAAAACAACTTACCTTTATACGGATGTATGGAAGCAGGAATTGCTAAAATAGTATTTCGTAATCGTTAATTTTTGTATAGAAACAAAACATTTCACATATTCCATTTTACTTCATTACGGCTTCACATACTTTACTTTACAAAATACACTTTATAGTGTCAGAAAACGAATCAAACGCGTATACTCGGAGCTATGTCCTATTTATTTCAATGAAACTTTTAATTAGAAAACTTTTCACAGACACAAAGTGCAATAACTTTCTTGAAAACGGGTTTTCAATTTCGTAAAAAAATATAACATAAAATACAGAAATAAATATATGTAGATAGAATTGAGTGAAATGGTATTGCTGAGTAATACCAAAAATACCATTGGTATTGCTTCGGCAATATTAGCACTTGAGCACATAGGTTCCCTCGCCACTGTTTGTTTTAGCTATTTCATTTTTCATGATATTGTGTATATGGTAGGAGTATACGCTACTGTGTATGGCCTATGGAGAGTCAAACTGGGAGCCAATTTTAATCAATGTATCAGTTTTTTACTTGATGCTTTACATCAAACAACGTTAATATTGTAGTTTTCCCATCTCTCAAACTAAACAAAATGTTTCTTTATTTACAGTACATCGACATCATCAAACACGAGCCTTTAATGCTATTTAAAGAAGAAGAATATGACAACACAACTTTTACACATAATTACGAATCTCAAGACTACACAAATGAAGATGGAATAGAAAAGTCTAATTATTCAGATGAGGTAATGACAGAAAAAAGTCACGACCTACAATCGCTTCCTCCGCAACCAAAAATGTCAAGAAAAAGAAAATCAACTGTAGAGAATCAGATTGATGAAGCATTTAATATCATACGGGATGCCTACAAGAAAGTAATGTTTAGCTCTCATAAAGTTAAACCAAATGACGAATCGGGTGTGTATGGAGAATATGTAGCTAGTAAACTTCGTACCTATTCAGTAAGAACACAAGCCATGGTTCAACATGCCATAAATAATATTCTATTCCAAGCAGATATGGGACATTACGATACAGTAGATCCATGTACTTCCGATACAGTTCAACCAAATACTTCATCTAGTGTTAATTCATTAGGAACTGGAATAAATCCAATGGCTACAACGACTAATCGTGAAAATACCGTGCCGTAAACATGCTTGACCGTTGGGTGACTCATAAAATTAATAAATATATTAAATTATCTGTATAAATTGTTATATATATTTAGAATATTATTATTTTTTTAATGTTTATGTGCATATAAACTTATAAAATACACTAAAGATATTTTGCTTTCTGAATTACACATATCTAAAATGTTGTCGTTTCCTAACCTTGAAATACACAGGAAAAATAGGTGGCCAAACTTTTATGTGCCAAATATTGTTATTCCGTTTTGGGGTAATCTTTGTGCGTTTATTTTATGACCTAACTGATGTAAATAGAATATCTATGCCCAAATTGTGAAATAGTTGAAACCAGTGTTGAATCCAAGGGGGTGACCGGGAGGGAATTTCCCCCTCGGGCGTTCAGAATTCCCCCCCCGGGGAAATTGACACATTAATAATAATTTCAAGTTGCAAAACTTGGTGGTCGTGCAAGACAAAATAAAAAAATAGAGTCCGGGAAGTGCAATAGGATCGTGCTTAACCAGTTTCACGTTACCATCACGCGTTTTTGTTGACTCGCCTCAGGGGTCAGGGCCTCAGTCGTCTGGATGCAGTTTGCGAGTTTGCAGTTATTCATAAACTGTGTAAATTTTTCTGTATATGATAAAGGTGTGTTGTGTTTTGTGAGGTAAGATTTTTATAAAAGGTCTTACTTATATGATGTACTTCTAGTTTAAAAAAATTCATTCCAGTTTAGTCATGGCAGAAAATAAAAAACAAACGTCTCTATTTTCGTTTTTTTCTAAAAGACAAAAACTGGAAGAAAAGGCGGTCGAAAGCGAAACCGAGCACCACGATGTTGATGAAGACGTTAATATGGCTGGTTCTTCTGCTGACGCTGATAACCATCCAGACCATCAAAGAAGAAAACAAGTTAGTTTTAATAAAAATTGGCTGGTAAAATATGACTGGCTCTACATGGACGAAACTCGCGGTGGAGCATTTTGTAAGCATTGCGAAATATTTATGAAAAACGATTTGAAAGTTTTACAAAAAACTTCTGGTGTGTTCATCACTTGTCCGTTTACAAATTATCGAAAAGCTACGGGTAAATCAGGAAAGCTTGAAAAACATGTTAATGCTGAGCACCATGCACGTAGTCTTTCCATGGCAAAAATGCGCTTGCAAAATATAAACAAACCAATTCACGCTATATTAAACACTGAAAGTGTGAATCAAATATGCGAAAACAGACAGTCACTGTCTTTCCTTATCAGTGGACTTTATTTTTTGGCTAAAGAAGAAATTCCGCATACAACAAAGTACGAGCCACTTGCTAAAAAGCTATTGCTGAAAAACAATGTTACTTTAAATAATTGGGTAATGAATCAAAGTAGTCGTTCAAGATACAAGCGACAGGCAGTGAATTTCTCTCTTGCATAGGAGATATGTTAGACAACAAAGATTCAAATAAATTAAATAATAATAAATACTTTTCTTTAATGGCAGACGAGTCAACAAATATAAATAATGTTACAGAATTAACCATTCTTATGCGTTACGTAGATGAAAATAAACTCATCAAAGAAATGTTTTTGTGTTTAGTTGAATTAAAGAATACCGATTGAAGCACAATTACTGAAACCATCGTCAATGAACTATCAAAGAGAAATATCAATTTAAATAACATAGTTGCTTGTGCGTTTGATGGAGCAGCAACATTTTCTGGTAATATTTCCGGAGTAAGACAACGTCTTTCGGAAAAAGTACAACGGGAAATTCCGTATGTCCACTGTAGGGCTCACATTTTGGCATTAGCGTTAACTAGCGCACGTAATAAATATCCCCAGATTAAGCGCGTTTTACATGTAATAAAAGACATTTATAAATTATTTCATAAATCATCAAAACGCGAAAGAGTACTGCATGACGTCCAAGCAGTGTTAGAAGAACCCATTTTGAAGATTCCAGAATCAATTGATGTGCGTTGGCTTAGCAATTATAGATCTGTGCATGCTGTAAAAATTTCTTATGCTGCTATAATGATGACCTGTGAACATATACACAAAGATGGAGCGGACCTTGCATCATTGGCCGGAGGAATTCTGTTAGAAATGGAAAAATCTAGTTTTCTCCTTACCCTGTGTGTTTTAGATGAAGCTCTATTTACAGTTTGCAACCTAAGCAAACTTCTGCAACAAGAGAAGTTAATACTTTCAAGTTTGCCTACATTAATATCAGCAACTTATAACCATCTAGAAAATATTGCTTCACAGTGTGTTGTCTTCAATGAAGACAGTGAATTGTACCAGAATTGTGAAAAAGTAATTGCAAAAGCTTCTACTTCACGAGTAATTATTGAAAATGAGCCCAAAGCCACAACGATGAAGTCGGCTAAAAAGTTTGTCGATACAATGATAGATCAAATGAAAGCTCGATTTAATGATAAGGCAGTTTCCCTGATAAGACTCAGCTCCAAATTTGAGTCGGTGGAAGCATTTAATACTTTGAACAATGATGATGTCAGCAAGTTGTGTTCTTATCTTAATATTAACGACACAGACGGAGTCTGGGCGGATATTCGATCTTTTAAATACGTTTTGAATGTGGCGGAACTCAATAGTTCCAGCCTTATTTCTTACATTCTTGAATCCAATATAGGATTATCCTATATTGGATTCAAGAATGTATCCTGATATCAAAATCTGAAAGATGTGTGCATTCGATTATGGTGTATCCCGGTTTCTACGGCCAGTGCAGAACGATCATTTAGTACGATGAACCGCATATGTACCAAGCTTCGCAATCGCATCGGCCAAGAAACACTCAACGCATGTATGAAAATTAGCATCGAAGGGCCGGAAGAACTATCCAGCAATCTAATCGAGGAGGTATTGAATTTATACGCAAGACAGAAACAACGCAGAATTAGATTACTCCAATGAAGCACTTACGTATGTTTATGCATGTATTTTGAATTAAAGAATTAACTTCCCCCCTGTAAGTTTTATTTTCCCCCCCGGGGTAAAAGGTCTGAATTCAACACTGGTTGAAACTTGTATAAAATATGTCAAATTACAAAAATTGTGCAATATTATCATGATTTTGGGGTGTAGTTGACCGACCGGGTTATACCCCAACAAACAAAATTCAGCGCCCCTTAGCGGGCCTTAGTCTATATTGTCCAACATTTGGCAATTGCATGACAGCCAAATACGGACATAGTCTAGACGTCGTCGCTTCGCTTTCGAAACCTAATATATTTGCTGGAATGAATACGGCAGTATTATAGGGGGTATTAGAGGGGCATTTTCAAATATTTTCCGTTTTGAAATTACCGCCAATTTTACCTAAGAGGCGGAACTACACCTGTGTAGTATATATATGGTCACAGATAATAAACAGATACACAGCCTCTTGAAAATAAATACGCTTACTTTTTTGGTTAGTTCGTGCAACTGAACTAGGCTCTGGGCAACTACATTTGTCCTTACAAATAATGAAGTAATATTCATTAATTGTTTGGTGGAATGCGACGTTATTATATAGCATGCGTAAGCTTACAGCCGGCAGGCCGATGCACGTGGTGACTGATACAGAAATTTTAACAATGTTATTTGTCTCACAGCGGAGCAGTTCTTAGTGTGTTTGACTTTGATATATTGACTGGATTTGCAGTATTTGTGCGGAGTCGATTAATAAATACGTATTTCTTCTTAATTTGTTTTAGTTTAAAAAGTTACTGCTTAGCTTCGATTAGAATATTTTTTAGTTCATTAGCAAATATTAGATTGCTTAAATATTTCATATAGCACTTTCTTTAAGTACCTATCAACTTTTTAGATGGGCATTCACTTGGGATTTCTCGCAATTAAGTTTTCTTTATATTTTTATTCATATTATTAAGCTTAAATAATTTCGCGGACAAGATATACACATTATTTTTTGTGCAAGCTTAAAAATATGTAATTACAAATTCTATTGCTTTTAAAAAATCAACAATTTAATTCATTGTTAATAGAAAGGCGGCGGCGAATAGGTTACAGCGTTTCTATGGAAATTACATAAAACAATTAGTTTCGTAAAAAATCGTAAAAACGACTGGAGATCAGAGTTGGACATCAATCAATTAAATTTTTAATCAATCAGTTGATTGAAGATTTAATTATGATATTTCAGTTGCAATTATATTTAATCGCAATTAATCTCTTAATTGCAAACTGCAATTTTATGAAAGTTTTTAAATTTAAATAAAACCAGTTGAGAATGCGCAGAGCTAGTATTGCCATGACGAACAAAATTTTTTTTGTTGCTAAAAATGTTTATTTTTTCGTAAATTTTAAAAAATACAAAAATTTTCATTTTTCAAAAATTTACCGAAATTTTCGGTGGTCATTTTGACCACTTTCCCGAAGAGATACAAAAAATGTTTCAACCAAAAGTTTCTTAAAATCCAATGTACTATAAGATTCCAAAAAAGAGATTTTCCAAGAAAAATTCAAAAAAGTCGACAGGGGAAAAAGGCGACAGACAGACAGACCGACCGACTTCTAGATCCTTCTAGTATTTTGTAATAACAGCAGATCGCATTTCGGTTTTGTCCCAGACTTTTAAACAAACCCTATTATAAATAAAAAGAGCAATTGAAATATCTTTATGCATGTATTGTAATATTGGGTGCACAAATAAACTTTGTAAACTATTAAAAATGTATTATCTGCACAATCTCTATAAAAATATAAATCGTAAAAAGCTTTTAATAAGAAAACGTATGTCCCTGCTATAGTTACAAATAAAAAAACATCTGATTATTCAAGGGATGCATTATTATATAGCAATCTGCCATCTTTTTAATAAATATCAGGTTAATTGTCATCATAATGAATATCAATTGTTAATTGCAATGACAATTACAATTAATAATTTTAACTAACAATTAATTAATTGTGAATTGTCGGAGCAACTAATAATTAATTAATTTTTAATTGCCAGATCGACTAACAAATAATTAATTGTAATCATGCAAAATAAAAAATAGTCACAATTAATTAATTTAATTGTCAATTGCCAGTAAGATTTAATTTTGTCCAACACTGTTGGATATACGGTAGCCCAGGTAAATGAAATCATTTTCAGCAATATAAAGGAAAAAATTGGGGAAAAGCTAAAAATTGGTATATAGGCTTAAAAAGTGGTGCTAAAAACCATCAAAACTCCCCATGCGTAGGTGATGAGCCGGCTGCGCCAGCATGGTAAAATGGCAGACAAAATTGCTTTTTCGCTAATATTTCAGAAAGTATTGATTTTACGGGCATCAACGTCCAGAATGAAAATGTAGCTGACAAAATTCCCCATAATTTTCTTTTTTATTAATCCTCGTACGTCCCAGAGTTTCTGAAATAGAATTTCTTCAGCAACTGTCATTTTTCGACATTCCGAAAAAGTGCTGTTTCTTTGCGCGTTTTTAAAATATTTCAAATTTGGCTGCTCCTACGTACAAAATGCATTATATAAAAGCTAAAAAGATTAAGTTTCCTATAAAGCAGTTGGTTATTGAATGTCATGCAAGCAATATTTCCTGAGATATTAGAATTTCAATAGAATCGGCGTTTATCATTTTCGTCTCTGTCAGAATTTTCTTCATGAAGTTTCACACTGAAGGTTTACTGTAGCTGAGGAATATAGCGTCGACTATACCACCGTACATCGCCGAAATCTGTGAGAACGCATTCCAGAGAGACTAACCGTCATTGTGAATTGAAGGAGTGAGTCGTCAAGGACCACAGGTATATTCGCCATCTTGTAACTCGAATACTATCCATCTTAAAAGTATGGTTAATGGCCTATTCGAAAGGTAATAATCATGTAGAATGAGCTCTGAAACGTCCGTAAAAATTGTGGAAGTATATATTTTGTGGAAAATATAATTAACCATGAAAATGAGTGCATAAGTGCCATAGAAACGCACTTTTCTTCGAACATACATTATCGGTCGACATTTATTGCATACCAAAGAATAATATAATACATTTTGTAGGCTTCAACTTTGTTTTGAGGTATTTTATAAGTATACCTCATAAAACCTGAGAAAATTGCAAAAGAGCCCCGCTAAAGGCCTTTTTCATATCAAATTTCAAAAAATACCTATTATTGTAGGGACTGTTTTCCGAAAAGTACGAGGTAAGCGCCATAAATTCTCGTCCTGATATAGAAAAAATTAACTTGGTAAAATATAATTTATTTTTCAATATAAAATATCCCCTAATGTCAATACACTTATTACAACTTGGAATTAATAATTCAATGCCCTTGTAAAAATAATCTGAAGTTTTTCCTTCAAAATGTTCAATTACAACTGCTTGCAACTCGTTCTCGTCCTTAAAACGACGTCCCTTAACGTCTTTCTTTAAATTGGAAAATAAATAATAGTCACTAGGAACCATATCCGGACTGTACAGTGGATGATCCAATGCTTCAAAGCCGCATTCGCGAATGGCAGCTTGTGAAATTGCGATAGTATGAACGGGTGCATTGTCGTGTAATAATCGAACACCTCTTGTCAATTTTCCTCCACATTTTTCACGAATATTGTTTCTCAATTTATGCAATAAAGACGCATAATATGTACTGTTAACAGTTGTATTGCGTTCTTTAAAATCAATCTTAAAATGCCGTCACAATCCCAGAATATTGTTGCCATAGCTTCTTTGTCGATAGAACGACTTTCGCCTCTTTGGGACGAGGTTCGTCGGGTCGCCGCCATTTCATCGATTCTCTTTTGGATAGAGCATCATAATACAGAACCATTGTTTCATCTCCAGTGACAATGGACTCTAAAATCGGCTTTGGGTCGTCTCCACACAAGTTTAAAAACGAGCGCGCACATTCGACGCGACGTTGACGTTGAACAGCAGAAAGAAGACGCGGTACCCATCTTGCACTAATTTTATTCATATTCGAATTCGAAGAATACTTGTTTCCGAAATGTCATACATCACTGCTAACTCCTTAACTTTCAAACGGCGATCTTCTAATACCATTTTTTCAATGATTGCAACTTTTTGAAGCTTCAAGTGGACGACTGGTGCGCTCATCATCTTCAAGAGATTCTTGTCCCAAACGGAAACATTTTGACTACTTTTTACAGTGGAATATAAAGGAGATAAATCGCCATAAACGTCGTCTAAACGTTGTTTGATTTGATTAGGCGTGTGCCATTCTTTTGTTAAAAATCTAATCTACCGCGCGGTACTCAAGTAAACTTGAATGAAATTTCTGATTAGAATAATTGTTTTTTTCGTCATATTTTCACGTTCTTAAATTTGGACTAGACAGTCAAAAGTTAATATTTGAGTTTAGAAAGACTAATAATTACTTAAAAACATATATAAATAATAACTAAACTGCTTTCAGATGCATTCTAATAAAACTAGTATCGTTTGATCCATTATTTGAAGCAAATCTATGTAATTATTTCTATTTGTCAAAATAGCACAAAGCTCCATAACTTTTGGCTCAGACTATCCCACCACAACTCCCTTAAATATCTATTTTCTTGCATCATTGTACGAGTTTGCTTAACAAAAACTCCGATATCACCGTATATTCTGAAGATTAAGAAATTTCGAAAAACCTATTTCGGATACTAATCATGGTAAGAAGTTCAATAAAAAATAATTTTTATAAGCTTTCAAATGCATATGGGTTTTTTGCCCCAGGTTAACCCGAAGTCAGCCATTGTAAAAACTATGCTTCATAACTCGTATATTTATGGTTTTTTGATGTAACTATTAGCCTATTAATTATTAGTTTCAAGATCACTCCAAAATCAACATAATGGAAATCTCATAAACTCTTAGAATATAAAACTGTAGGAAGGAGAGTAACTACACGGAGCAATGAGCTTTAAAAGCGACGGATATGACGTCACACTGACCGCCATTAGACACCACCTAAAACTGCTTTTCTCTCAAACTCCGACAAATAAGAAGAAGGGAATTACATTTCATAATTAAGTATTCGTTTGTTTAGAATATTAAACATAATATTTATATTCTAAGATTAATTTCAAATCTCTCTCTGTCTCCATGGGTCAGTAGGTAGAAATGACCTGTAGAGGCCGAAGTGCTGTGGTTGACCGAACCGAAAAAAGGTGGGTCGACCGAAGCTAGAGACGGTGGCGCTTTCTTATGTTGTAGCTCTCCGTCTTATATTCCTGCGCCACCGTCTCTAGCTTCGGTCGACCCACCTTTTTTCGGTTGGGTTAAGCACACTCACTTCGGTCTCTACAGGTGGACTTAAACTACGGTGGAAATCGCCGCCGATAAGGTCGGAATGATGACTAACTCGCGGCACCAAACTGTCCCTGAACGAGCAAAACTTTTAATGTCCCCTTCTGGCTCCTCCTCCCACTCATGAATTAAAAAAAAAACGACAAAGATCCGTGACGCCAGGCGGTTCTTAGCTTCAAAATAAGACCACCCACAGCTTTCAAAGTGGTCTGGGGGTCGAGAAAAAGGGACCGGTAGCTTTGTCTTCATGAATTAGTATATAAGATATTAGGTTTTAAAATTGAGGTTATGTAGTTTATGTGCACATTTCGAGACAGTGAGAACCGCCAATGGAAATATCTCATTACAAAACCTGAAACACCTACTTCGCCATATTGAGACCCCATCTTGGTCGTATGTGGTAGATGATTATGTTCATTTCTATAGTTTTATATTCTAAGCATAAACTACTTTCTCAATCTATATGTTTTTTCATTCGGCTAATTTCATGCCAATTCAAGTAGAGCCATGTGCTTCAATGTCTCAGAATTTTTTTGAAAATTCTGCTATCCGACATCCTACATCATCTAATTAAATTTGTTATATCCTTGTCATATCTCTTATTTTTTGTGTTATCTGGCTCATCCAGGTGTCAGATTAAAGCTAGTTCTTGGATCTTTGAGATTATATCAAGAAACATGCAACGACTTTCCAGAGTAAAAAAGTATCAGCCTCTCTGAAAGATCCAGAGACTAGCTTGAATCTGACACCTGGATGAGCCAGATAACTCAAGAAATAAAACAAGGGTTATGACAATTTTGGTAAGATGATGTTCTGGTAGCAAAATTTGCATCAAAATCGAAATTTTTCAAAAAATTTCTACTTCGGCCATTTTCATCAAAAAAATCTGAAAAAATTAATTTAATATAATTTCGTATGTATCAATGCAAGGAAAAAAATTGAACAAAATCTAAGATATGTTTTTAAATTATGTGATTTGGCATGGAATTAGCCAAGGATCCTATAATACATAGGATGGTTCGATCCCTATACCTTCAATGTTGTCAGCTCGCGACCGCGGCCGATGACAGTAGTAAGTAAATGGGGGTTCAAGACTAGATCTCCCCATGTTATTCTTATGGGAGTTTCGTTTTTAAGACAGGACAATTTTGTGAGGTTATGTGTGTCAAACTTACAATTGAGTGAGGTTATGTGTGTAAAACTTGTCGTCCTTCCCGCCAGATGTCAGCATGGGTGCGGGTTTAACATGGGGTTTAAGTGTTTAGGCGGGAAAAAGTCGAATGTGATGCTTGTCCGTGATTGGTCGGATCGAATTGGCGGTAAAATAGGTAGCAGCATGTGTCGCTAGATGTCTCTGTGTGCGTGGTTTTGGCGGGAAAAATCAAATCTCAGGCCTGTTCGTGATTGGTCCGAAGTTTTGGCGCTAAAGGAGGTTGCAGGTGGTGTCGCTTTGGAGCGCGTGAACGCGGCCGGGCGGGGCGGGTTAAATAGAAAATTTTGTCGCGGCGTTGCGTGGGCGGGTGCCCCGGTGGGCCAGTGGGCCGTTGAAAGGGGTTAATTTGAAACGGGTTTGCGCGCGACCTCGATCGAGGGGGTAGGGGGGGTGGACTAGTGCTCTAGCCTCCTAAGGGAAACTAGTGCAGTATTGCTTGTGAGATCGACATGTGGATGATGTATAGTGCTCAGGATTATCCCGTGGTGCGAGACGCCGTTAGCGGGGTGGAATGTTTATTGAGGCAGTTCGAGGATGGTGCTAAAGACGCTATGCACGAAGCGGTTTACGACTGGCAACAGATGTATGGCGGTTACGAATATTGTATGAAGCTTCACGGAACGTATTTGAAGGGGATGGAGTTGTGTGAAGCGTGTTTGCGAATGGAAATCTCGTTGGAAGTTTTATATGAGGAATTAAAAAAATTAGATTTGACGCATCATCTGTCCGATGAGATGAGAAAGTTTTTTAAAATACCGTCCATCGATGATGATGATGAGATGGGGGATGCGGGGGAGGAGGCGGGGGATGTTGACGCCGACGATGCGGAGGGGGGCGTGTGAAGTGAAGTTTCTTTTCAATTATATATTATTAGCCTTAGTGAATTCGTTGAGTGAAGACGTTTTTGTAGTAGGGCAAAGATAATGACGATGAGTGAACCGAGTTTGACAGAGATTGCATCATCATCAGTGGAGGCGGCATCGGCAGTGATGGATGGCGTAGCAAGATTTTTTTCCTGTCTGAATAATATTGGATCGGCAGTTCAGAAACCGGTAAAGAAATTGAAAGATCTACCTGTAGATCGGGAATATCTGATGTTAGACGTCCGAGCCATTAACACGAAAACGCATAGTCGCTCGTTGCTGGTAGAACTGGAAGATTTTGTGTTATTTTTGCCGAAAAGAATAAGTGATTATTTAACTAATGAAAAAATAGCGATGTTAAACATGTGCACGTGTTATTTGGCTTATCGAGGACAGAAACTTGCACAAGATGACGTCACCGATGGCGGTGATGGGGAAGAGGCCGGTGAGGGGATAAAGAAGCAAAAATTCGCTCCTAATTCGTTCGCTCTAGTGGAATTTATACCGATGTTTCCCGAGACAACAAAGCAGTAGTAATCGAGTACGTCTCAAGTGAAAAACACGTGCATCATGTTATTGTCGACGGTGGCCTTGGTGTTGTCGTCGATTGTTGCCGACCGTAAAGTGCTTTACGTAGCTCATCCGGTCGGAGCAAAAGAGGCCTACGTTGGGTTCTATTTTAGCGAAAATGACGACACCTCATCACCATCATCATCATCTCCAATACCGGAGGCGTGGAATAGAATGCAAACAGAATATGTAAATAGTACCTTCGCATTTTCCTATGCACTGGGGGCCTTTCATCAGCGTCATCGAGAACGTTTTATTTGGATCAAATTACGTTATCTGTATCAAAATGAAAGCTGGCAAGAATCAGAATGGACACCCCTGTTGTGGAATAGAACAAATTCCTCGTCACCGGTAGGAGGAGGAGGAGGAGGTGTGGTGGATGGAACTATTAAAGTTTTGTTAATTTCAAATAATGTATTTGCCCTTGTCATACTACTGATGGTTGTATTAATAATTTTTAGATTGTTTACTTACTTTACCTTGTAGATAATTGTATGTAAAAATAAAACATTATTTTATTACATCATCATCTTTTATTTCATTCTTAGTTAAGTACACATAAATAATACAATAATTATAGCTAGTAATAATAATAAAAAGAAATTATTCTGTTTGTTTGATTAATTTGTCATTTTGAGACAGTGCGTAATATATTTGATTTACATTATTAATAGCACACCGACAATAATTGAGAATATGTGAAAAACATGGTGGTTTCCAGTGACGTAGAGGAGCCATCTTTTCAAGGAACTCTTCTTCGGACATTCGATCATCCAAGTCTATCACCGGCAACGTCGTGTGATTTCGCAGGTAATCGGATTTAATTTTACCCTTGCAATATATGGTGCTGTCTCGCGACGTGACGACACTTAAGATTTTTTCGATTTCTCGCAAATCCGTATTACCGAAGGACCATCGCAATCCGTGATGATACCTGGTGAGCCAGTTGACGGTGGTCTGTTGCGAAAGTGTCAATTCATGAAATGGACACGGCGGTTTAAAGACATAATGAGCTGTTCGTTCTCCGTCAGTAATGGCCATTTCTTTCGGAACAAAATGGGGTGCTTCGAAGCCCTGCAAATCTATTATTATCATCGTTTACAGGGTGGTAACGGTGCTCGTAACTGGTTCGTACGATACTATGGTGTCGTGAAGTAATAGAACGTACGCGTACGTGTTGTTAGCGAACGCTGTGCTCGCTTCGATCTCAATTTTAATACTAACCGTCCCCGCCTTTACACTCTCGTCCTGTTTCGATAGATCGATGACGTAGAGCGGGGATTTAAGAAATTCGCTGTATCTCATGAGAGGGTGGGGAAAATGGGGGTTGTTTCCGTAGTAGGATGACTGAAAGTCGCAGTAATTTCTGTACGCCTCCGTAAATAAGTTTTTATTAAAGTCCAAGTTCATGCGTCTATTGGGGTGAGCCACCGAATCGATATAGACCGTGATATTTTTTATGTTGGCGTGATTGAAGGTGCTCGCGTTTTCTTTAGCAATATTTTCCTTGTTCACTTGAAATCCCACGATTACATGATGAGGTCTCTCGAAGGCTTTCACGGACCCCAATTCTATAACATCCTCTCGTCCGCTGCGTAACCCGGGTATGATGTTAAGGGTTCTTTTTCGGAAAGGGATCGTGATGAATTTGCCCTTGTCGATTTTGTTTAGGAGTCGTAACTTGGCGGCGTCGCTCAACCTGAAGTGTGGCACTCGCCATTCTATTTTGCTGAGGCTAATGTTCCCATCGCTTTCTGCGCTTTGAATACAATTTGAGTCTGTACGAGCACGAACCAAACTTAACTGCATTTTGGACCATACGATTAACTTATTGTAGTCCTCGGCTATTCCAAACCACAATGATAAGGGTATAAGACATGAGAACTTCTTATCCCTACTCTCGATGGAAATGGGAAGAGTAAAGGGATCGGCACCCCATCCGGCGATCTCGAGCGATTTAATGGTGTCCTTGTTGTAAGCTGCAAGACCCCTCATGGTGGAGGTAATCCCCGGTCTTCGTATAGACTCGATCATGGTATCGTTCAGGCTTAATTTGACCTCTTCGAACAGATGGGAAATAGCGTTGTTGACTAGATTACATTGTTTTGTGGGGTCCGCAACTTCAAGTTGTCCTTCCACATACAGGAAACTCTCATAAATGCTGACGAGCGAATCTCGTTGTTCCACCGTTATGGTGACTTCATCGCTAGATTTGAAGTTTTCCGCTCGAGTCGGGGGCGTATGGGCGATCCATTTCTGTTCGATAATATCCTCATCGAGTCGGATGTCGTCGAATATGTTTAATTTTTCACTGCTCATCACTTTCTTTCAGAACTGTAAATCCGAGAGATTTCAAAAAGTGAACGTCTTGAGGTTTTAATCGTTTAACGTTCGAACGATTAGTGACGTGTAGAGCGCGAGCCGCTCTTTTATAATGGGATATTATGTCTTCATTCGTCTCCGTTTTTCTCATTATCATATTATTATTACCAGTAGTACTAGTAGTGAAGTCTAACCCCATTTTTTCTCTCGTTCTTTCTTTTTAAGCTCCAATCGTATAGTAGCGTCTTCGTGTCCGAAATTTAATCGTTCTCCGTTTTGATTCGTGAGTGATAACGTGATATTATCTATTTGATCCGCAACTACTACTGGAAGATATATTACGTTTGTAGGTTTTTCGTTCACTTGTTCCCCCGGCTCCACGTCCAGCGCGAATTCGTATATTGTATGTACCGGGGTGTCGTTATAATGTGCGCCTCCAGTTATATTACAATTTATTCGTATACTACTGGCCGGTGATATTTTAACGGGTAAATCCGATTCGTGTAATACGTCCGCTTCTAAAACTTTGGGGGAGAAGCCGAGCATGCGTCCGATAGAGTCGTCGGGGCGAAAATCAATGGCATATTTACTTTTGATTTCACACTTTAAAGTGTTCGTATTCGGTTGCAGAGAAAATATTTCTTCCTGCTTGAGAGTTTCATTATTGGTTAGCGCCAATTTTTTCGATATGTACTCATTCAACGAATTTATTTCATATGCCCCCTCCGCTATGAGTAGCTGTCTGTTTTTTTTATCGCCCGGTTTGCGCCAATAGATCTTATTATTGCCTGGATAGATGTTTCGGAGAGCGTTGTAGGTCCAGTAACCTATTAGTCCTAACGTGTACTCGTAGTCGGCATTTAAGGCAACCGGCGGATAATAGTTAGTACTCAGGTAACTGCCTGTACCCGTTAAAGTGAACGTCTCGGACATGATTAAACGAGGACGCGTCACATACCCTCTTTTTATCTCCTCAGAAATTGCAAACACAGATGTCCGCAGTTGTAGGAATTGTAATTTTGATATCGTTCCGTGTTATAGGTCATGTTTCCGGCATTTTTGCCGAAATAGTTCACAAGTTCTCGCGGCGGCTTTAAATTTCCAAATCCGTCGAAATATTCAATCAAGTTGTTGCGTTTCCTGTATGCCACCCAATGCGTTCCTTTCCCCATTGTCGAATCCAAATTGACTATTCCACTTTCGTTCTTCCAAGGTCGCGAAGGTAATCCATCGCGCATAAATACGCCTCGAAAATGGGGTATACCTGCGGCATATTTGTAGATGTCAATGTTGGTGAGAGGACGTCGAGGCAAATTTATTAGTTTTTTGTCGGCTTTTTTCGTAAATAGAGCCCTCTGCCGCCGCTTTTAGGTTTCTTGCTCAAGTACAAACCGAGGCCCGATTTACTCGACGACCGGTGTTTTATAATCATACTTCCGCCTTTTCCGATCGCTATACCCTCCATCCTCCTATTATGGTCCTTCATTTCCGCCAATTGATCTTTAGCGGATTTTACGTCTTTCACGGCTTTAACCACCTGAGATACGCCCCCGGCCAGCGAGCCAAGCGCAGCGAGTCCACCAAAAATGGCCGGCAATAAGGGAAGTAGACCACCTTGTTTTACCGCCCCACCTGGAATAGGAATTACTCGAGGTTGTCTCACACATCTTCTACCTCCTGCTTCTTTAACGGCTCTTCTCGCCGCACCCACAGCTATTTTCGCAGCTTTCGCGATAGTTTCCGCTTGAGCACCTTTTACGGCGTTAAGTCCGGTTTTCACGATCCTACCGAAAGCGACTTTAGATTGTTTATTACCGCCGCCGCCACCTCCTCTTCCAAACCCCATTCCAAGTTTTCTTTTAGCTTTCATGACGTTGGTCACGAGCCAAGCGTTTGCTTTCTCCGAAACACTGGAATCCTTTGCTTTAACCCGCTTCCAGGCTTCTTGTTCGAGAACTGCGTCCGCAAGATGTCTCGATTTCACGTCCTGATGACTCGAATAAGCGATATCATGCTCCTTACAAGCGGCGTCCAAGGGATTTACGCCGGGATCTCCGCGTGCTAACCTTTGCCCCAATCGTGTACCGGGACCGCAGAATTGATACCCCGGAAGGTGTAGTTCGACGGGTAGTTTATCTATAAGCTTGTTTAAGACACCTCCGCCTTCGTGCACGATCATTTGAACGAATAACTTCGTATCATGCGTACAAGCTTATTTATAGCATAATCTTCATTTTTTTATTACTTGCCGGATATAGCGGAAAAAAGAATGAAAATCGTGCAACAACGTGAAAGGTTAACCGTACGCGATTTGGAAAAGGAGCTGCTCATGGACTCTGGGGCAAAAGTTGATGGTGCTAAGCATAGCAGTTTGTTCCCATCCTCCATCAGGTGCTTGATAGTGGGACCCTCCGGTTCCGGCAAATCAAATGCGATGCTCTCCATGTTGGTGGAGCCCAAAGGGTTGAAGTTCGCCAATATTTATATTTATTCCCGGTCTCTTCATCAACCGAAGTATACGTTTTTGAAAGAAGCGCTGAAGCGTGTAAAAGGCATGGGGTATTTTACTTTTAGCGAAAACGAGTCCGTCATGATGCCCGATGAAGCGCGCCCTAACTCGATTTTCGTGTTTGACGATGTCAGCATGGACAATCAGAATCCGATGCGTCATTTCTTCAGCATGGGGCGACATCACGGTATAGACAGTTTCTATCTCTGTCAGTCTTACACGAAAATTCCTAAACATCTGCTGCGCGATAACGCGAACATGTTATTGATTTTTAAACAGGACGACTTAAACATGCGTCACGTTTACGAAGATCATGTGAGCATCGATATGTCTTTTAATAAATTTCGGGACATGTGCACTCGGTGCTGGAAAGACAGTCGCTACGGATTTCTAATGATCAACAAGGATTGTGACGTCAACAACGGACGTTACAGAATAAATTTTGACGGTTTTATTAGACCCTAACCGCTATAAATTCGAAGTAATTTAGCTAACTCATCTAGTCGAACTAAAGTAGCGATCGATATTGTAACCTTATTATTATGGGGGACAACATCGCAGCCGATAAACTTCGTAAAAGAGCATTAATTCGAGTTGCTAATGATATACGAAGGAAATTTAAAGCCTTACAATCGGGCGCGCAACTTAAAGAAATCGCTTTTGCGAAAACGCACAAACCCCTTCTGGATCCTATAGAAGACATCGCTCGCTCCCTGAAAACCATTAACGAAAAAGGAAAAATAAGCGCTCCGATGAAAATGCCGTTGGCCTGGTCCACACCCGTTTTTAGCACAGTAGCGGCTACTCCAAGTACTTCCTCTCCTACATCAAAATTGCTTACAGAAATGCACACATCGGTTTCCCCTAGATCAAAATTGCTTAAAAAAATACGCACATCGTTCAAGATGAAGGGTGAAGACGAAGAGGAAGAAAAAGTGGAAGAAGAAGGCGACGAAGCAGGAGGGGTGGACAAAAGGGTGGAGTCTGGTAACGAGGATATATATCCGGCATGGGAAAATGTGTCAACGCGAGACTTTTTAGAACAATATCACCCGCTACCTAGGAAATATCTTTCTCTTATGCTGCGAAACGATCGAAGTATAGATAACTCCCCGTACGGTGTTAAGTATGACGTTAATTTGGATAAATGGAATTTTGGAGATTCCTTCCTCGACGTTGGAAATAGAGAGAAATATTTTAAAGTCAAAGGAGTTAGGTATGATGGAACGCATGGGTTGTATGAACTTTTAGTTCTAAAACGACCCGCTAACTATACAAGGCAAGACGTTAGAAATTACATAAGTATACTTCGCGCCACCAATGTCGATAAAATACCGCTATCGAAACGTTATGTTGGCTATAAATATACGGAGATCATTAAACCGATCATTGAATCATTAGAAGAAAAAGAAATGAGAGAAACAACGGGCAAAGGTGTACTTTCCAGTATGAAGCGTGTCAATGATAACCCCATCGAATATGTGTATTGGGATACGCCCTCAGAGCTCGTTCAACGTTTAAGATTGCTCATTGCTTCTCAGAATGCCGGAAATTCCAATGTTCAAAATGAAATTGCTAGTATTGTTGAGGAATTGCGAGAAGATGGTTATATAGCTTGAAGATGAGTAAAAATTAATTCATTTTCATGATGCCCGTGGATAAATTTGGACGGGTGGTTCATCGAAGTTCTTCTTCTTCGGGAGGTAAACAACAACAACGTCCTTTGTTTCCATTAACAAGCACCGGCGGGTTTGACATCGAACAACGACGACTTTCGAATATAGGCCATCCTTTGGAAGAAAACGATGCAGTGCCGTTAAAACGATTAACTGAAGAAGTAAAAACCTGGGAGCGTAGAGAAAAATTCTACACCGACAAAATAGACCCGTTGTTAGTGCAAATCAATAACGGGATAAATCAATTACAGCCAATTATCGAAGCTAAAAAACAGGGGCAATTACTCACTCAGCAGGAATCGATCGATTTAATGAAAACAGAAAGGCAGCGTTTCGAGACGTTTTATGTTTCACTTGTGAACCCCCTTGCCGAAAATTTCAACAAAACCATTGCGAAATTGACTGAACGTGTGGATGCGTTAGAAAGTTACCATAAAAAACAAAAAACGTAAAATATTTAAAATACTAGTACTAATATGAGCGATGTAAAGAGAGCAATCGTTAACGAGATCCACAGGCAGGCTAGAATAAATTTCCCCAGACGTTCAGCAATCGTTCTAGGGTTCGATGACCTCTGGGAAAGCGATATAGCAGTCTTTAACTCTTATGCCCATTACAACAAGGGATATAAATACGTTCTGGTGGTAATAGACGCTTTTTCTAAATATGTGTGGGCAAGGCCTCTAAAATCTAAAAGCGGGAATGAAGTTGCCGGTGCTATGCGGAGCATATTGGATGAAAACTTGCGAAAACCTAATAACTTGGCCACTGACCGCGGAGGTGAATATTTTAACACTCATTTCAAGAAATTAATGTCGGAACATTCCATCAACCACTATTCAACGTTTTCCACTAAGAAAGCATTTTTTGCGGAAAGGGTGATTAGGACACTTAAATCTAATCTCTACAAGGAGTTCAGTTTCAACGGGAATTATAAATGGTTGGATATACTGCAAGATGTTGTCGATAAGTACAACAGCACCGTGCATAGGTCAATTGGTCTAGCCCCCATCAATGTGACATTTCGCACGCCTTTAAATCGTTCGAATGATGATGATGACGGGGTCCCCCCAAAACCTAAATTTAAAGTAAACGATATGGTTCGTATTTCTAAGTACAGAGGGGTTTTTTCGAAAGGTTATCACCCCCAGTTCAGCACTGAATTATTTCGCATAAGCAGGGTGCAATCAACTAGACCGACAACCTATCTGTTAGAAGATGTGAGAGGTGCCCCAATCAAAGGTTGCTTCTATGAACCGGAATTGATGAAAACTAAACACCCAAAAAGCTTTTTAATTGAACGTGTATTACGAACAAAAAATGATCAATTATATGTGAAATGGTTGGGTTTTGATAACACACACAACAGCTGGATCAAGAAAAGTGATTTATTATAAAAAATAGTCTGTTTATGTATATACTTTATTTACAATATAATAATAATAATTAGAAAATATGTGCATAAATAATAGTCTACTTATCTATATATACTAAGATTTTATTTATAATAAATACTTACAATATAATAATAATAATAATTAGAAAATATATGTACAAATAATAGTCTACTTATCTAAATGTATAAACTAAGATTTTATTTGCAATAAAAAATTATAAAATAACTCCCTCCTCTTCTTCATTTATTTTAAAATGACCCCATGGAAGGGTATCAATTTTATTTTTTAGTATAAAACGTTTATCATCACATGAATCTAGAGCTTTTTTCCTAATAAAATATGTATAAAGATTATGTTTATCAGAACGAATGCTTCTATTAACGGCATATGTAATTTCCGAATCAAATAAACTTTTGAAATAATGTTCGAAACTTAATCTATTTTTTAGAGCCTGCTGCCCTACGCCTTTGGCCTAAGCTCTTAAAGATGAATATTTGTTAATATTTATAGCTAACGAATTAATACGACTAAAACTACCCCCTGACCCCACTTCTTCAAAGGATCCCATCTGTAAAAAAGGAAAAAAACTAATTAAAAGTGAGTTTTTAAAAAACTTCATATACGCACCTGTGACAATAAAGAAATCTCCATGTCCCCGAATATAGAAATAAGGTCGCTGGATCTTGATATAATGAAGTTGGACGTGTTAAAGTACTTGACCTGTACTGTATCATCTAGCTTCATTTTATAATCGGCACAAAGAACGACATTGGCTTTCATGTTAGGTATTCGCTTTTGGAGGGATGCTTCAATTTTATCCACAAAAATGGGCTGTGCTTCCTCGAGAAACTCCTTTGGATCTATTATATTGTTATTGATCACTATACCCGTCTTAATACGCCCTTTGAACGCTGATTCCAGCTAAAACATGCAAATTATAATCAATCAAAATGAGAATATTCAATAAAAAACATGAAAAACTTACGTCATAATACGTTACGCTGCTTTCCCCACCCTCTCCACTAACTCCTTCGCCTGTTTTAATAAGGGATTGTTTTATCCTCGCATCCAAGTATTTACATCTGTTCAAAATCGTTTCTAGTTTCCGTTTATCAGCTATTCCCCCCGCATTTGAGTAATTCCTTATCTGTTGGATTGTTAATTCCGTAGTTTCATCAATCAGGGTTGATAACCTTCGAAAATCAGCAGGTGTTGTTGCACGTGCTAAATCATCTTCCACCAATGTAACCTGATTTTGCAAATTGGTAATATCCATTATTGTTAAGACGGATTAAATACAATTCAGCCTTTCAATTAAAAAATAATAACACGTTAATTTCACAAACTGAATCGAACGGTTTTTCTAAATGAGTATGTTATCCGCACCAAACACTTGTTTCAACTAAAAACAGAGGCACTTTAGAGCGAGCTTTTTATACGAGTGCAAGGTGCAATTAATTTTAATTGTTGACACAAATCGAAAACGCAAAACACCCTCATAAAATAACTTCAAGCAATAACTCATAAAATGGCGCGCTTTCCACCCCTAACAAGGCCAACACTTCGAACAAAATACTCCATATAACACAATTTTTACAAACTAAAATATCCCACTAAAGAAATAAATATTCTAAAGGATGTCCAAAACAACGATTCAATTATAAATGGAATCAAAGACATGTAAATAATCTTTTTATGCGAGATTTTGTACATCCCTGTTGTTTTGTAAATCAAACGGGGAATATCAAGAAACGAATCCCAGATGTGGCAATGACGCACATTTTAAATTTATCGCCTATGTTAATGTTTGCACTTAAAAAGCATTAATTAATTATGACATGACATTAAGAAAATATTTTACAGTACACATTTTAATAGCGCTTCAGTTTTAAAACAAGCGGTAAACTGTGCACATATGTAATGCGGTTTGAACTCGCGTCTTTTAATCAATAAAAATAGCACTAAAAACAATACAACCGCTTAATATTGTTTGCGATCTTAAAAATTTCATTATAACGTGTAAAATAGGAAAAAAACAAGTGCAGCTAAATTGAGATTGTTATTTTACACCGAATGTATTGTTTTTCTAAGTCGAACATCAATTCATGAAAGGAATGTTTTTTCTTGCTAGTGCAATAATTCACTGATGACATCATCCGGCGGAATATATAATATTTTGTTAGAAGGAAAAGATGCATTTTTCTTTTAATATTATTATCGTATTAAAGGAAAAAACAAATGCGGGTAAGTTGATATTGTTATTTTATTTTTAATGTATAAAATGTAATGTTTTTTTAGCTCTCAAAACTATGCAGCAATTAAGTGATGATGAGATCATTCTAGAAAAGGAATGTATGCACATATGTTTTGAATAATTACATCATCCAGCAGAAAGATGCATTCTCCTTTAAAATAATATCATTATTGTATTTTACTGGCTTCTGTTTTGTTCATAAAGGAAAAAACAAATGCAGGTAAGTTGATATTTTTTAATTTAATGTATAAAATGTAATGTTTTTATTTTTAGTCCAACATCAAACTATGCAACAATTAAGCGATGATGAGATCATTCTAGAAAAGGAATGTATGCACATATGTTTCGAATAAATACATCATCCAGCAGAAAGATGCATTCTCCTTTAAAATAATATCATTATTGTATTTTATTGGCTTCTGTTTTATTCATAAAGGAAAAAACAAATGCAGGTAAGTTGATATTTTTTAATTTAATGTATAAAATGTAATGTTTTTATTTTTAGTCCAACATCAAACTATGCAACAATTAAGTGATGAGATCATCCAGCAGTACTATTCACGAGAGAGAAGAAAAGGATGCATTCTCCTTTAATTATTATTATTATTATTGTATTTTATAGGTCACTATTCATTATTTGTATTAAAGAAAAATCTACAGTACGCTTATGTTGTTAATATTGTATTTACATCTAGTTAAACGATGATTGTATATTATTTTTTTCAACCCCCTTTAATAAAATGTTTACCCCACCGCCTTATTATTAATCAGCAGCGAGGCAACCGCCAAATTTTTCAAATTAACCCCTTTCAACGGCCCACTGGCCCACCGGGGCACCCGCCCACGCAACCCCGCGACAAAATTTTCTATTTAACCCGCCCCGCCCGGCCGCGTTCACGCGCTCCAAAGCGACACCACCTGCAACCTCCTTTAGCGCCAAAACTTCGGACCAATCACGAACAGGCCTGAGATTTGATTTTTCCCGCCAAAACCACGCACACAGAGACATCTAGCGACACATGCTGCTACCTATTTTACCGCCAATTCGATCCGACCAATCACGGACAAGCATCACATTCGACTTTTTCCCGCCTAAACACTTAAACCCGCACCCATGCTGACATCTGGCGGGAAGGACGACAAGTTTTACACACATAACCTCACTCAATTGTAAGTTTGACACACATAACCTCACAAAATTGTCCTGTCTTAAAAACGAAACTCCCATAAGAATAACATGGGGAGATCTAGTCTTGAACCCCCATTTACTTACTACTGATGACTCGGCTGACGTCATCGCGGACCGCGCTGTGCCGGTCTTTCTTTCAAAGTCTGGTTGGCTTCCGGACGTACTATTGCAATTTTCAATAAAAGTTTCATTACGGTATTAAATTGCAAATAGCAATGCCTGGACGTCGTTGTGCTGTGTATGGGTGTAACAATAGTCGTGTTGTAACAAAAGAAAAAAATCCCGAAATTGTGTATCATAACTTTCCAAAAGAAAATGATTTTGTGGCTACTACTATTAGAAAAGAGTGGATAAGACGTTGTAAGCGAGCAGATATGTGGAATCCTAATACGAGCCAAATTTGTTCTATTCATTTTACGCAAAATAATTATGAACGTGATATGAGGAACGAAATATTAGGTAATTACATATTGTAATCAACTGGAATTATGAATGTCAATAATATTTATTGTCAGGTTTGCCTCCAAGAAAACTTCTAAAGAAGAGTGCTGTCCCAACTTTGAAGCTTCCAAATAATTCAAAAGAAGCAATTTCTGCCAGAGAGGAAAGATATTTAAGAAAGAAAAAGGTGGAAGAGGAACGACAAGTCAGGGAAGACATAAAACAGATTATCGACGAAGTTTCGCAAACAGATAATTCAAATTTGACAGCCAATTTTAATGATTCCCTTGCTAGTGATGTTAAAGAACAAGCTGACACAAATGTTAAATACGACAAATTATTAAAAAGTCACCAGCGGTTACAACGAGAAATGAAGATTTTAAAACGTAAACTAAATCTGCAAAGAAAGCCGTTACAGTACTACAAGGCAAAGACAATAAAAACAAAAAATTATTTGCCAAATGTGGAGGCTGTAAACATATTGAAAAAAATATTGACACAGAATCAGATTGATATTCTTTTGAAGAAAAAGAAACGAGTAAATTGGAGCACTGATGAAATTGCAATTGCTTTCACACTTCGTTATTTTAGTAAGAAATGCTATTTATTTCTAAGAAGTAAACTAAATTTTCCGCTACCTGCGTTGTCTACACTAAGAAAGTGGGCATCCAAAATTGATATCAAAGAAGGTGTTTTACACGATGTGCTCACTTTCTTAAAGGTAGCAGGAGAAAGCATGACAGTAATGGAAAAGACGGTTGTGGTTATGTTTGATGAGGTGAAAATTAAATCAGTTTATGAATATGATATTGCTGAAGATGAGGTGTTAGGTCCGCATAATCAAATGCAAGTCTGCATGGTTAGAGGACTATTCTCGAATTGGAAGCAGCCTATTTATATAGGATTTGATCAAAAAATGACAAAAGATATCTTGTTGGATATCATTACAAAACTTCATGAAATTTCATACGAGTGTGTAGCAATTGTCAGTGATTGTGGAGGTAGCAATGTCGGCCTTTGGAAAGATCTATCCATCGACATAAATAAGACTTCTTTTGAACATCCACAGACCAGAAAAAATATTTATGTTTTCGCTGATGCTCCACACTTGTTGAAGCTTCTGCGCAACTGGCTTTTAGATAAAGGATTTGTTCTCGGAGAAAAAGTAATATCTAAAAAACCTCTTCGATCATTAATTGAATTAACAAACAACGAAGTTAATTCATGTTACAAGATTAGTGAGAAACACATTACCGTTGAAAAAAGTCAACGACAAAATGTTAGGCTTGCAGCAGAATTGTTGTCACGAAATACAGCTGAGGCTTTACTACGATATAAACCCGGTTCAGATGAAAAATTGGCTGAAGATCTTGGCAAATTTATAAGTGACATGAACTCATGGTTTGATATTTTTAATAGCTTTGTAAGTAGATCACCTGATCCCGACCCAATGAAAGCTCCATTTGGCATTAATCTGAATCAACAAGAGCAGCATTTAGATACAGTCAAGAATTTGATCTTAAACATGAGAGCAGAAGGGAAAACTTCGCTCCAAATATTTCAAAAAGGAATAATAATGTCGATACACTCGTTGAAATCTTTACTTCACGACATGAAAACTGAATTTGAAGAGGTGCATTACCTGTGTACTCACACACTGAATCAAGATTGTTTAGAGAATTTTTTTTTTTCAAATTCGGTGTAGAGGCCCTAATGAACACCCGTCGGCATTAGAAGCCCTAAAACGTATACGAATGATTATTCTTGGAAAGAATCCAGGAATTTTGGAGGCGCAGGTATTTTATTTATTTATTTTTTCTAAATCAATTTTTATTGTGCATTTAAGGTTAACACAAACGAAAGGATTCCTGAAGAATATATGGTGGCTCAGGTTTTGGAAAAAGCCCACATTTCTATTCAGGTACCACCAGATGAAAATATTTCGATGATACCTAGTCAAGAGAACAGTGCTGGCAGCAGCAGTGGAAGTTCATTTTCGTCAGGAGCTTCATGCAGTTCTAGCTCAGATTCTCCAGAAACAACAAATGATGCAATAGATTACATTGCGGGTTATATTGCCAAGAAATTTAAAGATACACATCCTCAACTAGGGGATTATACCTATAAGATCAGGACCGATAATTCATATGCTTTACCGTCGTGGGTACAGCAATTATCTTTTGGGGGACTTATTAAACCTTCATCAGATTTTTTAAAAACAATTAGTAAATGGAACAAGTTTTTTGAAATGTATCATACTGTTGGTGATCTACGAAAAGGTTGTTTAGTTGTCAAAAAATTAGTTTTGAAAATTAAAAAACGAAAAAATTTGGATGTTGATATAATACAGTCATTTTGCAAATTAAGAACAATCATTCGCATTAATTATTTGAATACCAAGAAAACCCTTCAACAATTAGGAAAAAGAAAATTTACCAGCACTCCAAATTCAGATTATAAAAGAAAATTATCTAAAAAAATGAGAAAAACGGTAGAGTAAGCAATGTTTCTTTGTTATCAGGTTATTAAGTTTTATTTTTATAGTTAAGTTTCATAAATGTAAATTATCACATAGGGACACACAGTGTTACACTGTACAATGAAGGTATCTATAGCAACAACAATTTCAAAGAAGAGTGAAATTGGGAAAAAAAATCTGTTTGTTATATAAAAAATGTTTTATATTATAATAAATCTTATTAAACTTTTCACATGACTTTATTTCAAATGATGTTTCAAGTCGGATATTTAACACATGATAAATATCGTTACTTAACTGTTGGATATTTTCAGGAATGTTATTTAGGTATGCTATACATATATGAAATGTTTTTGTAATATTTCACAATAATTTTTTTTACATATTTTTAATATTTGACCAGTATTTTAGTCGAATATGTAGATATAGATGGTTATCAGTTTTTTCTTTGTCTACAATATTTTTTATTACTTTTAAATTGAGAATATTTATTTTAGTTTGTATTTCTCTGTTTTTATTTGTTGTTAATATTAAATGTTATTATTAAATAGTCAAATAAATGAGAAAACAGCTTTTTTAAGTTTAATTATGATTTTCTGCCTTAAATTCGACTTAATAACTATAAATAACGTGTTATTTAACATGGTAAATATCTAGATAATTAACCAGTTAAATACCGTGATACGTATCTAGTTAAATATCATCGATTTATGAATTACAAGTTATTTTAGAACACTAAATCTTACGCGTTTAATTCATTTTTACTAAAACTATGGGATGCGAGGCATTGATGCGGTCCGCGATGACGTCACGGCTGTCGCCGCACTGGGAGAAAATATACGCTCATCCGGCAATCCTCTATATTAAAGACTCCTTGGGAATTAGCCATGTCGGACTAACCGTTTTTTATTTACTAGTGGTCAAAATATGTAATTCTCATAACATTCGTGATAACAATTTTCTTTTTGTACGACCATGCTATTCCGGATTGTTTACCATACTTGGTTTTAGAACAGTAGGTTATATTTACCGGTTGCTAAGCAAAAACGCGTCGGTAAGTAATTACTTACCGTTCAGTTCGGTCAAAAACAGAACGGTAAGTAAATTATATGTAATTTATAAAATAAATGCATGATCTTTAGATGTCTCTTTCGCGAGAAATCATTTATTTTCTAAATAATTGGACTATTTAAAAAAATGTATGTTGTTTATTTAAATTTGCTCAGCCCTCTTCAATATCCCAATTATATTCGTTTTCAGGTGCGCGCTAGCCACAAATATAGTAGCGTAGAAATGTATGCAATTTTCTAACATAGATCTAAATCAAAAAATGTGTTCTAGAGCCTGGATGTGGACGATTACTGCATAAAATAATAAATAAATTTTAATTACAGTAGTAGAATTAGCTTTAAAAATTTAAAACTTTATAAAACAGTAATAAACAACACAAACATAGGTTATCCAAACTTTGCACGCCCATGTTAAAACTCACGCGCCAAATGCAAACTGCAGAAAATGCGCATGCGCCATAATGATTCGTGGCCTGAATCTTGGCATAGGTTTGTGGTCGAAAGCGTTATCTATGGAATATGTATGATCTAAGGTCAAATCTGATAACTTTCAATGTCCAATTGTTCCGCCAACATCTTTCTGGTGCTTTTGCTCCAGCAGCAGTGAGGTCATTGTCGCTATTATTACATTAAGTATAGCCCCTCTAGTAACAGTATAATTTCAACAACCAGGAACAAACTTGTCAAAAACATCAAAATACAAAAAGCTCCTAAGTAAGATTACTGTTGGCGGGCATTTTAAAATTTTATTTCGATCTTCAGGTAACCTAAGAGGTACAAACCTAAAATAAGGTAAGTTTATATAAATTTCTTTTACTCACTGCATAACTATGTGTTTGTTCTTTTTTTTATTAGGAAATAAACACTTGTAAGGAAAAATAAATTTACAATCTCTTGAAAAACTTTACTACACATAAACTTCCAAATCTAAATTAAGTTGTAAATTTCTAATTCAATTTTTTAACATAAATGTACTCATGGCTAATCTGAACATATAAAACAATATTTCTGACAAAATGTTCCATTCTTATAAAAATCTTAGAAATAAAATCTACTCAAGGGCGGATTTACCATTATGCTAAATAAGCTACAGCTTGGGGCCTCAGGTTCCAGGGATGAGGGGGGGGGGTTCAAAAATTACTAAACGACAT
The DNA here is from genome assembly GCA_929113105.1 of Agrypnus murinus. Lineage (NCBI taxonomy): Eukaryota > Metazoa > Arthropoda > Insecta > Coleoptera > Elateridae > Agrypnus > Agrypnus murinus. The sequence continues at coordinate 115,736,948 of OV816026.1, read as the reverse complement.
TAAAGGTTTGCTAAATTACAATGGAAAAAATGGTTGTATTTTTATCTAATGAGCAAAATGTGTTATGCCAGTTTTTAACGGTTTTAATAATAAATATTTTACTCTTTTCTCAAGTTATGTTCTGTTAAAAATGTTAAATTTGGAATAAAAATATAAAATCTTTAGTCGAAAATGTAATTATTCCCTGAAACAGTTTCTCGTAATTAAAATGTTATTACTGGCAATACGGTGGGGGGGGCTCAAACAAATTTTAGCTTGGGGCTTCGAAAATGGTAAATCTGCCCCTGAATATTGAGATGTCTAGAATTCATCTCATTGAAAATTTATTGAACGATATGATCGTAAACGTAAAAACAATTATTTCACGCAATAAAATAAAATAAAGGATAGACATGCTAGGATGTTAGGTCTAATAATCTAAAGGCTATATGTTAGGCCACAGATAGATTCATCAATTTTTAAAATAGAAATTAAGCAGGATAAATTAAATGCAAACACTTGGAGGACTGTATGCCGGACAATTTGACTATAATTTGACTTCATTTAGGTTGATTTGAAAATGGATTTTGTATAAAGCATCGTTGGGTTTATCTGATCGTAGAGAGGAATCTTAATTTGTGTTTTCTTTTATTGTAAAGATGTCCTTATGTAAATTTTATATGTATTAGTTATATAGTGTAATTATGTATTCATTTTGTAAAGAATGAAGCTGGATTTATTGAGTTTTGTGTATAATTAGGTCTTAATGAGATTTGTTCAACGTCAATCGTTTTTGCTAATTATCTTCGTTTTGGTAGACTTTGGAATATGAGTGTCTGATATTGTTTTAATCGTTATTTTACCAGCTACAATCCTATCTTTGTAGAATTAAGTTTAGTGGTAATTTTTATCAGCTGTGTTGGAATAGTGACGTCATAAACAAGCGGGTTGATTTTGTTTTGAAAATTTGACATAATTTTCATTTGTTTCGCCAAATCATATATAAACCCCAGCTAAAATTAACAAATTCAGTCGATAAAATGCTTTGAGAGAACTCACGCTCGACTCCGGATTAAAAATCTGTAAAATAAGTGTGGTTATATAATAATTATATGGTTGGATGTCAACAGAGGAAAATTTTAATACAATGTAATAAAGTTTTACCCGGATATTTTAAAAATTAAAGATTATCGTTATCCAACAATTATATGGAAGTGTGAACAAGTTGTTTATTAAAATAAATTCAAGAAGATTTATTTCCATTATCGTACTGAATAATCGATGGATTTACATTAATAAAATTATCTGACAGATTTGAATGCAGTTATACCAAATTAAAATGATATTGGAAAGAAAGAGATAAAGTACATCAAGATCCATTTACTTTATATACAAGGTTGGTCAAAATAAAAGATTTGATTTTTCAATAACAAAAATTAGAAAGACAATCTGAATAATTTCAGAATTCATTTTTCTAAATTTAAAGGTTTTTAAAATAATTAAATTCTTATGAATAAAACAAATTAAAGTTCTTTATTAAAATTTAATTATCATAAATCAAATTTATTTGAACATTTGTAAATATTTTCATTTGATTACATTGATTAATGTCAGTTTGCTCAAGTGGAGAACTGTTATAGCCCTATGACAGGTTATTAACGACTAATTAATACACTTGAGCAAGCTCAGAAAAGAATTTCCTATTTTATTTTATTGTTTTGTTCGAAATAATTTTCTTTTTATTTTTCTTTGAATTTGATTTTCTTTTATTTTCATTAATAAAATAAAGACTGTGTTTTCAATTTATCTATGTGTTTATTTGATGTGTATACAAGCATCCATTTCTTTTTCTTTTCATATTTAGAGTTTAGCTTGCTGTTGTCCAGTTGCGGAAGTCCAAGTGTCTTCATTGTAAGTTTTTTTTTCTTCCAGGTATAAGAATCAATAAGATTTTATTATTTCAACTGTTTCATGCTTTATCGAATTAAATCTGAGTTAGCTGATTGGGAAAAGGAAAAATATTGGGGTGTATTTTATTTTATTTTATTAGATTTCACCGTAGATATTTTATGGGTTACCCTAATAGTGGCGCAGATTAAAATATCACCTCAATATAGTATAGGTAATGTATTGGACATATTGCCTAACGAAATCTCTTTGAATGCTTTTATACCTAAAAGTAGAGTAAAGTTTTTACTTTGAACGCTATCAAAGTCGGTAATTAAATTTACAAAACCTTAAGAACGTGAAGTTTAAAGTGATGTTACGAATTTTATGGCGTTTTCAGTTGGAGCCCGGATTGCTCAATTGCAGATTGCGCTGCGGTTGCTCGCAAAATGGGTATGACGTCATTGCTCTTATGTAGATTGACCTTAGATTGATCGAAGAGTGATTCACAATACACAAACGATCAACCGAATAATAGTTATTTATGGTACAAGTGAGTTAAGTAAGATATTATCCAACACCTCTTTATTTAAGTTTAAACATTTGCAATGTATAGTTAGTCTGTAGTTTTGACAGTAATACTCTAGCACGATGACTGGATTTTAATAATATTAAGTAACGTAAGCTGGTGATTGGTTGTTATCTTTGAAGGAGTGAGTTTTTTAAAAATAACCCACGTTGCTAGGGGCAACGTAGGTTATAATGTAACATAAGAGTAAACAATCACTTTCCTTATTTAAAATGACCATAGTAAACATGATATTTATATAGAGGTGTTGGATAAAACAATTTCGATTGACATATGTGTGTGTGTGTGTGTGTGTGTGTGACAATTATACCGGTTGTCCAAAAAGTATGGAAACGCTTGAATTTCTCGAGAACGACACATCCGATTACAAAAAGAAAAAACATGTGTTCCTTTATTTTTTGAAACCTATTCAGTCATGATATGCAAACATCACCCCCACCCCCCTGGGGGGTGGGGTGGGAGTAAGTTGTGAAAACTTAAATGGGAACACCTATTTTTTATCGCACTTTTGAATTCTCCATGAAAAACTTCTCAAATTGCAAATTTCGCCCCCCACCCCTGACCCCTCTTGGGGGTGGAAGGAGCGAAAATTGCACATGTCCGCAAAAAAACGATCTTTTTACTTTTTTTTCTCCAACATTTTTTTTATGATTTACAAATTGTCCGCCACCCCCTTCCGCCCCCACCCCTTTGGGGGGTAGAAATTTTGGAGGAAAAAAAGTAAAAAAAGATCGTTGAATTTCTCGAGAACGACACATCCGATTACAAAAAGAAAAAACATGTGTTCCTTTATTTTTTGAAACCTATTCAGTCATGATATGCAAACATTACCCCCACCCCCCTGGGGGGTGGGGCGGGAGTAAGTTGTGAAAACTTAAATGGGAACACCTATTTTTTATTGCACTTTTACATTCTCCATAAAAAACTGATCTCAAATTGCAAATTTCGACCCCCCACCCCGACCCCTCTTGGGGGTGGAAAGAGTGAAAATTGCACATGTCCGCAGAAAAACGATCTTTTTTTTTACTTTTTTTCCTCCAAAATTTCTACCCCCCAAAGGGGTGGGGGCGGAGGGGGTGGCGGACAATTTGTAAATCATAAAAAAATGTTGGAGAAAAAAAAAGTTAAAAAGGATCGTTTTTCTGCGTACATGTGCAATTTTCCCACTTTCCACCCCCAAGAGGGGTCAGGGGTGGGGGAGCGAAATTTGAGAACAGTTGTTTATGGAGAATTCAAAAGTGCGATAAAAATAGGTGTTCCCATTTAAGTTTTCACAACTTACTCCCGCTGCACCTCCCAGGGAGGTGGGGGTGATGTTTGCATATCATGACTGAATAGGTTTCAAAAAATAAAGGAACACGTGTTTTTTATTTTTGTAATCGGATGTGTCGTTCTCGAGAAATTCAAGCGTTTCCACACTTTTTGGACACCCGGTATATTAAATTATTATATCTACCTAATAATAATAAAAAACCACTTGGACAGTACTTACTGTTTTGGAACATGATCAGAAATTTATTTGGTAAACGTGGTTCACAAAAATGAGCAAAAACGATTAATAAAATATTGCATTGCGTATTATAGCAAACCAACCGATTCATCAGAAAATGAATTTATCCTCTTCAGGAAATTACAACTTTACATAATGGTGGTTTCTCATTTAAATATTTATTAATAGCTTCAATTGCTTTATCATTAGACGAATCTGATGATAAGATTTTTAATAAAGCCAAACAACTCTTTTCATCATCCGTAATAATACTTTGAATGTGTTCTAGTTGAAGTAATGCACATAGAAATGAATTAGAGGTTAGGTTTTTGTTTTTTTGATTTGGATTGATCTGTCTCACGAGACAGATCAACACAGAGCACTCAAATAAGTATGCTTCTACATAGAACGCTTGACGCAATCGAATACTCGAATCCGGAATGTTAGGCGAACCAATCGAATACGGAATTTTCTCTTAGAGCAATTTAGCAGTACTCCAGAGTAGTCAATTGAAAGCGCTATAAAAAAAGTTTACCGCTGTCAAATCTTACATAGGGTTTTTTATGTTGGCAACCAATTTTGCTCAGTCTGCGAAAACGAAGGTTGTCGGTACTATAATTATGTTTACTTGAGGCGCTATAACTTTAAAAGTAAAGTTACTAAATATTTTGAGGCAAAACAACCGCCAGATTTAAAATAGTAACCGTTTCAAAACAATGCAGAATAGCGTTCCTTTTAAATTCTTATATATGTATTACACTAATACATTCTTATTTAATTAATATCATATTCTTAAATAGGTATGTTCATAAAAAAAACAATTATTTTATACTAAGTATTAATAAATGTTTAATTTTATATATTTTTAAGACAACTTGCATGGAATACTTCAACTACTTTAAAGGTAGGTTTTAAGTAAGTACTTTCTCGGCAATTCTTCGAAAATTGAAATTCCGGTAAACCGTGCAACCAACTAAAAATTCAGAATATATTAAGTAGGTAACTGCAATTTAAAATGTAATTGAAAATTAACCTGCAAATCGTATTTATACTGCCATTTTCAAAATTTCCAGCGGCCGCATCAGTATTTTTTAAATCTGAAGTGATTAGTGTCTCTGTTTCTTTTGAGGTGATGCAAATTTCTTTTGCGCATTTTATAATAAATTGATGGTTTTTAGTTCGAGGTCCGCTATTAATTTATATCCATGTTCCATTCCAATTTCATGTTCATTCCGAGTTATTACTTCTTCTTCTTTCTCGTCAGATGTTGCCGTTAAATGTCGTCGAAATGTAAAACGGCAATAAAAGAGTGTGTAATCTAAAAACTACATTTTCTCTATGCTTAAATAATTCATAATATTTTTACATGTAATTTTATTAAGACTCAAACTTGCTTACTTCGCATAATCTTGAGTATTCAGTAATTTCCAATTCTGACGGCTACGCATATCTAACCAAATGTATCTTACTTTCGTATTTTTTGGAAAAAGAAACAAACGTTCACCATTCCGGGAGTTGCTAGAACAGTTTGGTGCACTACAACCAGTCATTTTTTTTGGGTTATGTCAGAAACTGACAGATCGAACTTGGGCTCAAATATGGCCGTCTAAACTTTGATGAGATGACCTATGTATGTGTACCAGGTATACATACACATGAATGGACCTTGGTAACGACTAGTCACTACATCTAGTCACCTAGGCCGCGCTGGTCTATCAGAGTACCGCAAAACGCCGCCATATTGGGGCAGAGAAAGGTGATTTTTAATAATGGACAAACTAAAACCACATTTTACGTATTTGACGTATTATAGGTTTGATCTTTCAGAATAGGAAAAACCTTTTAAAGTAAACATGGATTTGATTAAATGCAATCAGATACAAATAATGAACAATTTTGTGCTTCTTTTGCCCTAAAGCTAAGTGCTCACACCAGCGGATCCGTAGGCGGATGTCATACGATTGGTCGGATTGAGTCGATTTGACTCAAACCGACCAATCGTATGACATCCGCCTGCGAATCCGCTGCTGTGAGTACTTACCTTAATATCGCGGCGTTTTGCGGTACCTGCTAGACCACCGCGGCCTAGGTGACTAGATGTAGTGGCTCTAGTGACGACATTTTAGTCTAAAATCTTTACACATAATTATATAAAATATATAGTATGAGCAAAAAGTAACTCCATCAAAGATGCATTTGGAATTTTGGACTCATATGTATCATAACACCAGAAAATTATACAAAATAATCAGAGTCCTTTGACAGTGACAGTTGTTATTAATAAGATATAATTTCTGGTGTTATAATACACATGAGTTCTAAATTTCAAAGGCACCTTTGCTGGAGTTACTTTTTGTTCATACTGTATATTGTTCAAATTAATGCATTGAGCAATTAAGTCAAACAACTTACAAACTTATATGTTAAGAAAACTTTAATTTTCAACAAAAGCTTATAGAACAATATAACAGCAATAAAATATTATAATGCATATTAAAAATATCTCTTGCACCTGCTAGACACTCTCCTTATGCCGCATAATGCCGAGGGTTGTAGCTTGTTGAATTTGAAATAATTTGTCTATAAAGCACGATTTTGTCTATGCCGCAGAATACTCTTAATGACTTGACGAAGATGACTGTTGCTCTTGAAATACATTCATAAATAAAACACATGTCCTTTTTACTTGTCTAATAACAGATTTAAAATAAGAATATCTGATTTTTAAACATAACATTTGGTTTTCTAATGGGGTAAGTTAATTAGATTAAAGGGCAATTTTTATTAGTGTGGGCGGCTTTGAATTTAATTTAAAAAACATAAAAATCGTTCGGCTTTATAAATAAATTACATTGCGGGTTCTAATCTGCAATGTTAATAGATTGTTTACAACCTGAATAATTACTTGATTCCAGTAAACCGTTTCAGTAAAACTGAAACCACCATTGAATAAATAAACATCAAGTGCTAGGTAGTGTTTATGATTTGATAACTGCAATTTGTATTAAATAATTTATAAATAATATTTAATTCTCATTGTGTAAATAATTTACTGCGGTTATTAGATTATTTACTATAATAAAATTAGACTGCCCAAGACAGTTGTGTATATACAATATTTTTACGTTCTTTAATGGCATTAGAAGATAAATCGAAGAATAAATTCTACTGTTAATCTTAAATTAAAGGGCTATTTTTAATTAAAGTACTTCAGGGCCGGCTCTAAGTCAATCGGCGATTCGCGATGCGATTTCGATTTATAAATGATAAATTAATTTTTCTAACACGTACAATCAAAATAGCATGTGTAAAAAATAAAATGTGCAATGCAGATCGGCTTATGTGTAGATAAACATAGCTCTCTAATCTTATGCGTTTATTTTTTTTTATAGGTCTCGATTAACTGGCGCCCCAAATGGTTGGCGCTCTGTGCGAGGGAACACTGTTCGAACACCCCTCGAGCCGACCCAAGTACGTGTTTAGATAAAGTGCTGAATGAAGTGCGGGCGATTTTTACAGTTATCAATTTTATTTAAAACAGAAAACACCATCGAAAAGGCTTGTGATCTTAGAATATAAAACTGTAGGAAAGAGCATAATCACCCGACGCAATGAGCTTTAAAAGCGACGGATATGACGTCACACTGGCCGCCATTAGACACCACCTAAATCTGCTTTTCTCTCGAACTCCGACAAATACAAAGAAGGGAATTACATTTTATAAGTAAACATTCGTTTGTTTTAAATATTAAATATAAAATTTATACTCTAAGATTAATTTCAAAATACTATGTTTTAAAATTGAGGTTATGTAGTTTATGTGTGCATTTCGAGACAGTGAAAACCGCCAATGGAAATATCTCATTACAAAACCGGAAACACCTATTCCACCATATTGAGACCCCATCCCGGTCGTATGTGGCAGATGATTATGTTCCTTCCTGCAGTTTTATATTCTAAGCTTGTGATAATAAACATAAGCAGTTTATGATAGCAAGAACTCTTACGTTGATGTCATCGTTGGCCAATATTCCTCTTCGGAATTTCCTGTCAACTCGGCAGGCTAAAATACATATTGCATTGCTATTACTTACTTTGTTTTGGTTATTTCAGTGCTTAATCACTTTTCTTTACTATAAAGGTACTTAAATTGAAACATGCCAGAATTATATTATATTGACGATATTGAAAGAATTATATTATAGAATATATATTGAAAGACGATGGGTGATCTTACTAAAGTCGATGCGCTCTTTCGAATGACCCCAAAATGGAATCCCCCTGATTCCCCCTTGTAGGGGGTAAGGGGGGCAACTTTGAAAATTCAAATAGAAACCCCTAGATGTTATTGCAAATTTAGATTCTACTCGTCAAAATATGAATAATCTATTTGAAACATTTTTTTATCTTGGCAACAGGTGGCGCTGTAATCGCAAGAAACCGACTCTTTGCATTTTCCGCCTTCTCTGGCATATTTACAGGTGCAAATAACAGTTTTTCATATTTTTTACTAAATAGTGATGAAAAAACTTTGCTAATGTGTACTTTCATGAGAAAAGATTTTACGTTACAATGAAAAACGCAAATTCCCTACGTAAGGTGTTTTCGACAAACGGATTTTTTTCTAATGTTGTACGTGATAACAATATTTCTTTGCCTTAAATGTTGTTAGAATTTGTGTTCCATTCTAACAACACTTTCCAAGATTCTACTGGAGAAGATGGTTTTACTTCAAAACATGTCAAGTCACGGTGCATTACAAAAATCTGCCGAGCGTACAGCAATGAATGATGAAATATGGATATCTCATCCACTCAGGCCATAAAGTAAGAATAATTTAAACGAATAAAATTTTAAATTTTGAAATAAAAATTATTTATTTGAACAGTTGATTTTCAGCAATTACATACTATTTAAATAGAATTGCGAAGTAAAGAAATGTAGCAAGTTATTTTCTGTTAAAATTAAATATTAAATTAGTACGATTTAAATATTATTTTGCCATATGCAGAGCAGATTAGAATTTAGAATGTTTTATAGATAATTTTTTTTAATTACATATGCTTAAAATAAATATTCAGATAAAGATGAAAAAGATTAAGCAATATCTAAATAAGTAGACGTTAAGGTTAAAAAACGATCCAAAAATGTCAGAAAAAATTGTCACGTACCACGCAAGAAAAAAAACTGTTATTTGCACCTGTAAATATGCCAGAGACGGCGGAAAAAGCAAAAAGTCGTTTTTTGCGATTACAGCGCCACCTGTTGCCAAGATAAAAAATGTTTTAAATAAATTATTCATATTTTGATGAGTAGAATCTAAATATGCAATAAAATCTAGGGATTCCCATTTGAGATTTTAAAGTTGCCCCCCTTATCCCCTACAAGGGGGGTTTCTTTTTGGAGTCATTCGATAGAGCACATCGACATTAGTAAGATCACCCATCGTCTTGTTAAAGATTTTTAATCCCCCGAATTTTAAAAGGGGTGTACGGGTGGTCTGGACCACCCTGTATAGTGCAAATATTTTAGAATAACATTAGGTGTCAATGGGTGCGTCCAACACACCGCTGGAAATACAGCGCTGCAGCAGGTTTCACAGTCGTCTTAGATTTAAAAAACCACTGAAGCAATACAATCGTTTTCATACATCATCGCTTTATACATCTAAAACGCTTGAAGCGCTGATAAATAACACTAGAGGACTGGTTTACTGAATGCCAATAATGACTGCCAATTACTGAATGTTGGACGCACCCAATGGGTGCATCCAACACACCGCTGGAAATCCAGGGCTGCAGCAACTTTCGCAGCCGCCTTAGATTTAAAAACCACCGTTTAAAACTTTTAGTTTTTTATTATACCTCTTATCTACTGTGAAAATTGATGTTCTAACATTTCAATTATTGATATTCAGTAAATCAGTCGTCTAGTGTTACTTGTCAGCATTTCAAGCGTTTTATATGTACATTATAAAGCGATGATGTATTTATTACGTCAGTGGTTTTTAAATCTAAGACGGCTGTGAAAGCCGCTGCAGCGCTGCATTTCCAGCGGTCTGTTGGACGCACCCTTTTTTTTTTCATGGAGTGAGCAATTTCGCTAGATGGCTGAAATATAGGTATGTATACATATAAAGCGGCATATTTATGGGACTTGGCTAGAAGATACTCCTAAAGGTGCTCAATGTTGTGCAAAATGATCTCGTCTTAACAGGTCTAACTATGGCTGGCTTGAGTCAATTTGCTTCTCAAATTGGTTTAAGACTTGCTTTTTACCTCACGTAAAATTAATTGATTTAAAAATGGTAGCTTATCGAAGACAATCTCTCATCAGTCATCACATTTTTCAAAGGAGGTTTTCTAGTTTTGTAAGGTTAATAATATTCTTTTTGTCCGTCTTCCACCGAATAAAACGCAACTATAGGCCAACCAATTTTTAAGATGAAAAGATGGACTATATTTTAATATTGACTTTGCAGATTTTAATACTCTGTAGATTTGTTGATTTACACACAGAGAGAAATACTTCATAAGAGCTTTGCACAATATTGTTCAAAACGGTGTTGGAGAAATTTATATTATAATTGTAGAATCGTATTGTCCAGCGTTGTGTAGGTTTTCGTTACTGAATTGTCTAACAGGGACGTACGACAATTATTTAACACAGTCAGATTTAGTTCTGCATTCTTTGGAACAATGTTGTAGAGGATAAGCTAGCATATTATGTTGAAATATAATTGTAAAAAATGTTTAGAAAAATACAATATTTTGTTTGAATGAAATCATAATCCAGTGTTCAAACTGCTTGCTACTAATTATTGTGTTTCGCAAAGTTTATGGATGACATCCTATAGATGTCACCACTTGTAATTGTCGCTATTAATGTAAATTCGAGATTTATATATCAACAGCCGACGGCAAAAGTAAATTTTAGTGTTATACGTGTATATACTACACGTTGTATAGTATGTAAATACTATACATTGTATAGCTATATACATATTAGTTACATATATTTTAATATATGTAAAAATATATATTTTATTTGTGATACCTAACCTTCTGTATAGAATATTTGTGCCAGAGTATTGCACAATTTGTATAAATGTGAACAAGTAATTGTGTTAAAGACTATTAAGCAATTGTGGCACAACTAGCGCAACAATTGTACAATTTTGTATAAAATTGTATGCAATAACATTACACATTCTGTTTTAATAAGTAACACAATTTGTTATGGAAACTTATAGACAACTATTCATTTGATTCTACAAAATTACTATTGACTTCCACAAAATCTTGACAAACTAAATGACACAATCTTCTTTTATAATTGTACACAAATTGTCCCTGTCACTTTTTTAAGACCAATTTGTTTTACAATACCACACAATTGTTGATGAAATTTAAATACATTTTTCTCTGTGCAGTTTTGTTAATGTTACTAATTATTTATGTTTACTTCTATTTAAATTTGTCTTAGTTTATCGTTACTATTTGTAAATCTTGCATATTACAGTTCTTTCTAAAACTTTTTTAAATTCAGCAATAAATATTTAAAAAAGATTTCTGTACAGTTGGTTTCAAAAAAATCGAATACACTTTATAAATCAGTAGTCCATGATTATGAAAATTTTTTACAATGTAAAATGATCTTTATTTTTATGAAATAAATAAAGATTATTAAAAGTTTCACAGTTTTATTAAAATATACCTGACAATATTGTTTCGACAGCTATGCTGTCATTGATAATTTTGATAAATGACAGCATAGCTGTCGAAACAATATTGTCAGGTATATTTTAATAAAACTGTGAAACTTTTAATAATCTTTATTTATTTCATGATTATGGAGTTCCACAAAATAAGGCTGGAAACAATAAACATGATCTTTATTTATTTAGGTTATGTTTTGTGACATAAGTTGACAACTAACTTTGACATTTTATTTGTCATTGTGACAACATGATTTATACCACTTAAAAAGGCTGTACTCGATTATTTTGAAACCAACTGTACCTGTTGTTGTTGTCAACTTTGCCCTACATTGCGATAAAAATGTTTTAACAAACTAGACACACTCGCTGTGCGTGTATAGCGCGTGATTCCAGATATCTATGTTCATCTCAAGCACGTGCCAGGAAAAAGCCAGGATTTAGTTACTATAACCTAAGCAGCATCTAAGTAGAAGTATCTGAGTTCGGAACTTTGACTGAGTGAGTAGTTGTTACGTAACTGCGACAAAATTTAGGATATTTTAGTAATTATGGTTGTTTTTACTATTTATTGGAACTATGTAGTTCCATTACTTCTAAGTAGCTTTTAAAGTATGTCGGACGATATTATCACTTAGTATAATTAGTTTGAAGTTGTTGCAACTTCAAAGTGATTTATGATTGTAGCAATAGCTTGCCCGAAGCTACTTTAAAGTTTTTAAAACTTTAAAGTAGTACTGAAAGTTCCTGTCACCTATCTGAAACCATTGTTTAACCTTTAAAGTAACGGAACCTCATAGTAAAATTAAATGTAAATCTTACGTTTTTGCTATCCAGGAAAATCACTTGAAAGTGATTTTTACTGCTTGTTTTGCATCAGAATTATTACAAAGTTCCAATTACTATTAAAAAATTACAATGAAGTGACAGTAGCTTCTATTTTAAATTGTTCCCATGTTTGTACACCAGGACAGCTATTTGCATCGAACCTCAACATTTCTCGGTCTGAAGATTTTAAATATTATTTTGCTTCTATTTATAGGGAACATGGGTAAAGTAAGTATATTCCCCCTTTTGTTTGGTTGCCACAACGTTAAAATATGCCATATCTAATCATTCTGTAGCAGTATAAAAAATATATTGTTCATGGTTAAATGTGAGATTAGACTTAAACGTTTTTAAAGTCCCAATGGGAACTTTGCAGTGACATTAAGAACTAGAAAGTGGCTACGAAAACGAAGACGTCATTTTATAGTAAGTGTAAAAATAACAAATTGATGTTAAGTTGTTCCTTAGGAATAATATAAAAATAATTTCTATGATGTGTATCAATTAATAAGTAGTTTTGTTATATTTTATTAAAGACATTTTTTATTAAAAAATATATTTAAACAAGGCGCGTTGTTATTTTTCCATCAATCATCATCACATTTAGAAAAGTTGCGATGGTTTATAATTTTGGTATTCCGGGAACACAAAATAATCAAACATTTCATTTCTCTATTTATTATGTACTTATTACAAATCAAATATAAATCCATTTTGTGGGACGATCACTGCATTAGTATAGAAAATGGTAGTCGAATATGCATTAAGTTGCACAAAACAGAAAGAGATACGACGCGACGTGTCAAAGAGAAGGGAAGTTTCTCGAAAGTAGCAATTACTACGCCGCCACGCTCCGTGACGTAATCTCAACGTAACTGGACAAGTTCCAGAGAGGTTACTGGAACGTATCTGCTGCCCAAAAATTGCTCTCATTTTGGTTCCAGGCACGTAATAGCCGTAGCAATTACGTGCTTGTGACTAGTGGCAAAAACTTTATAGTTCAACTGGTAGTTGCTGGTACGTAGCGATGACTAAAAACGCTGCTTGGGAAACAATGTCAGAATACTGAAAACTGAAACTGAAAACAAGACGATAATACCCATGTCTTGTGAAAGTTAAATTCAAGGATAATAATCGGTTTACAAAACACTGTCTTTTAGATCATCGATTCAAGTACTTTGGTATGATGGGTTCAAACATTTCCAAATTACAAAATATGACTCAGACAGAAGCCTCAGTTTATAACAAAATATCAAACAGAAATGTCATGCCTCATTTCAAATATTACTGTAAAGTTATTATTAATGGGTTTTCCAAAAGGGCAATTTAAAATTTAACTTGATGATGACACAGATTTTCTGATTCCAGCTCTAACATGTCAGCTACAGTAGACATCGTCATAGCAGCATCTGATTTTTATACCTTGCTATGCCTGGGTTAAATTAGATTAGGTGAGTATCAAACTCTTTTGCAGAAAACTTTATTACGAATCATGTCAGATGTTCAAATTTTGTGACTGCTAATCAAAATCATAGTCCCAATGAAGACATTTAATGACTTAATAATTGACTGAATTTATTGACTATGTATTCGAACAATATTGAAAGATGTTGAATAAATGATATTCAAATGATATTATTAATATTATCTACCTATAGATGTTTTCTTCTAAAAAAAAGATGTTGCAAAGGGTATTTTGCAAAAACTAACTCATAGTTAGATAGATAGATCAGTTGAGAATCATAGAAAAGATATTGATTACAATGAATGTTTTACATGGGGTTCCCGTGTTAACATAGCCCCACGTTCCTTCCCTTGGGAGGAAGTAATTGAGATGCGCTCAAGCAGCGCGCAATTGCACAGCAATTGCTCCCAATTACTCACTGGTCGGAGCGAGGTTGCCTATCCACCCTCTACTAGCTAACCAGGTTAGTACCGGAGCGATTGACTTAACACGTGCTCACCCGTCCTCTTTCATACGGGGTCAAGTGCCTCGTCCAGCATTAGGACTATTCCCCCAAGTCAGGTCAGTGCATCGGAACCCAGAAGTTCCTTCACCGAGCCAGGGTTGGGGCTACTGCCCGATCGAATCCAACCTCAAGTGTGGCGGGACTTGGTTTTTAAATGGTTTTGCCACCCCGATCTCCCAGTTATAGGCCTGGTGTGCCCCCGACAGAGCTTCGTTTCGAGGTTTCTTTATAGGGCCCTTAAACGTAGCATCTCGGTGTGTACCCGTTAAGGTGAAGTTGTCTTGAACGTGAGAGGCTATGTCTCTTCGCATCAACGTTCTTTAAGTATAGGTCTCTAGACGATTTCTGGGAATTCGACGCTGGAACTGACAGCATATGCCAGACCCCCGTACTGTCACCTACGAAACGCTACCTGGTGGCATGCAGTTTTTCATGGGTTAGCGAGCGAACTCTCTAACCGCGATAAACCTCGCTTGAATCTCCTCCATTCGTCTAGGCCAGACAGCGGAATATTTAGCTCCTTAAAAAGCCCTACGTCAGGTAAGATTCAATCCACCCACACCAGACCCCCTTGTTAGCAGAGTTCTCTCCGCAACGTTTTAGGGTCATCGTCGAGAAATATTCCGGTGAAACGTAAACGCAACACACCTCGGCATAACTCTACTACACATTTGATTCTGATCGCGTCATCCGTTACCCAGACAAGTCTGGGATGGGGTAGATAACTACCAGTTCTAAGGGTTAACGCCGGGTCTGCCCTCAAGCTAGTCTCGAATCCTAGTGCTTCTCGACACCTCTAACCACTGCCCTCAAGGGGCTGTCTAGGCCAGACATCGAATGTCATGATTGTTTTACGTGGGGTACCTGTGTGAACTTACACCCACGTTCTCTTCCGGAAGGAAGTGATTGGGATACGCCCAATCAGCGCGCAAGTTGCATAACCAGCAGTACAGCAATTGCTACCAGATCAGCTCACTGGTCGGAGCGAGGTTGCCTATCCACCCTCTACTAGCTATCACAGGACTAGTGCCGGACCAATTAACGTAACTTAACACGTTGCTCACCCGCCGGTACCGCAGTACCTCGTCCAGCAATAGGACTATTCCCCAGCTATGAGCTCTTGCAAAGTGGGACCACTGCCCGATCGAATCCAAGCTCAATTGTGGCGAGACTTGGTTTTTTAATGGTTTTGCCACCCCGATCTACCAATTTTAGGCTTGGTGGGCCCTCGACAGAGCTTCGTTTAAGTCTACACGTTATAGACTCCCGGTGTGTACCCGTTTTTGGTGAAGTTGTCTTTATTGTGAGAGGCTATGTATTCGCTTCAACTCTCCTTAAGTGTAATGGCTTTCAGAGCTTTTCCCAATCACTGTACTCGGCTGCAGTCCGGATCATAGGGTGGTCGGGATAGCTCCTAAGCACAGTTACCTGGCGGCCTGCAGTTTCTCATTAGCCCAAAAGCTGGGTAAACCTCACTTCGATTCTCCGCACTTGAGATTCAGTCAAACAGCGGGTTCCTTTGGTGACCATAGTCTAGGCCAGACAGCGGGATACTTAGCTCCATAAAAGACCCTGACGTCAGGTAAGATTCAATCCATCCACACCGGACCCTCTTGTTAGCAAAGCTCCCTCCGCAACGTTTTAGTCATCGTCGAGAAACGCTTCGGTGGAGGTAAACGAAACACCTCGGCATAACTCTACCACACATTTCATTCTGATCGCGTCATCTGTTGCCCAGACAAGCCTGGGATCGGGTAAACAACGACCAGTTCTATGGGTGAACGCCGTGTGGTCTGCCCACAAGCTAGTCTCGAATCCTAGTGCTTCCAGACACCTCTAAGGCGACTGCCCTCCCTCTATTTTCGGGCTAGTCTCGGATACTAGTGAAGTCCGACATCTCCAGCGACTGCTTGTCCGTTTACCCTTCATAGAAAAGATATTGCAAACAATCGCAATTACAAAGTCAGTTTAAAGAACTTATGAACGTTTCTGAAAGTATATGGAGCATGACAAGGGCCTTTAAAGTTGTAAATCAGAAACCTATTACAATGCCAATCCTTGAAGGAGAAATAACAAGTGGAAATTTATTTGAATTTGTATCTCCCTCCTTAATTAAAGAAAACTCACGCACCTTTTGTTGGAAATGCTCCTACAGGTACAGGCGATTCCATAAACCAATGTCAAATAGTTGGCCCTGTCATTCAGGACAGGACAATCTCTTCTCCATGCTAATTCGATTCAGGCAACACGAAGTCAATTCAATATTAATATCAAATTAAACAAATTCGACCAGCCCAAGAAAGTTTCTAAAAATAATATTGCGGTATAGTTCTACAAGTATAGGCAGACAATATAAGGTCGTAATCTTAATTCTGCAGGTGTTTATTTAAATTACCATTTGAAATGCTTATGTGTTGTTCGAACTATCAATAGTCTAATAAATATCGAAGAAAATGCGGGTACACTAAAAGAAAAACATTTAACACTCCCACGGTTTTGAAATTTTATTCCTTACTTAACTAGTATTAGTGCTACTGTTGAGGTTGACCTTCTACTGCATATGTTGCATAAGTAATGCTAATGTTATGTAATTAACATGTGCATATCCGGTATGTCAAAGAACCCTCCAAAAGAAGAAAAATGACAAGAAAAGACTTTTAACAATTAATCGATATATCGATGCTGTACATATTAATGGTATGTAGAGTGTTTTACGTAATGTATTGTAGTACTTATGTATACCGTGGTACTTTTATTTCCGGTATTTGTATTCATAGAACAAGAGGGGAATAACGATTAGTATTATTATAAAAATTCCAAAGATGTTAGAATTAAAATGATCGACACCTGCTGTCGGACATCAGACCTTTTGCAGGTATACCTACATACCTATAATTATAAATAACAATCTATTATGTCTTAATGAAACTAAAAATTTTCAGAAGCCGCTTTATTTAATTTTAGGAAATCTTTCGTTCTAAAATATACAGAAATAGTTTGCCCAAATATATGGGGACGTTTAAAATTTCTAGTCACACAAGAAAGTAGTTTCCCAACTACTACCCACATTGCATTCTTTAAATGACCCCGCCCCCGTCACTGAACTTAATTTTTGAAGAAAACAAAACTATAGATTATGAAATCAAACTAAAAATGCTACTTTTTTGAGAACGATCGAGCGACGGGTCATCTGAAAGCCCTTTTCATTCTGCGTATGATACACTAAATCTTTTGGATTTTTATCGATCTATTCCAACCACTATCGCTTGAGAACTTGCGAGATCGAATGCTGCAAACATGTAATAAGTAATAACCTAAGATAACCCCAGAGACACCTGTTCGGCAATAGTTCCAGAACCGACTTTTCTACCCAGGGACGAACCTATGGTGTTTTTTTGTAGGGGGGTAATCTTAAAATTGCCAACTTATTACGATGAAAATACCAACTACTAGTAAGAAAATATTTTTATTTGTATCTAATATTATATGAAGCAAAATTAGTATAAATCTTATTTTTATTTAAAACTCTCCAACATGTAGGGTCAATATGCCAGTAATTGACCACTTAAGAGATTTTTCAGAAATATAAATTTAAAACTTTGTAATATTTCTTTTAAACAAAATAAAAAATGGTATAAAGTGCAGTTATAGTCTAAGACTCTAAATATTAATAATACACAAATTAAAAAACATTTTGTTTCATAGAAAAGAAATATAAGAGTAAACAAGTTAGAATTTTCCAGTAGTTAACCACAAACAACCCAGTGTTTGACCAAATTTTTCCCAGTAATTGACCAGTGTTATAATATAACGAATAAAACATCAGTTTTTTATTATTTTATTTTATATTGTTATAGAGCCACATAGTATGTATTGCATAAAGAAAAACGAACATTCTTAAAAAATATCAAAGTATATGTATATTATTTTTGATGACATTTTGCTAAAAACAAAAATGGAAAGAAAAATTACCAGTAGTTGACCACTTTACAAAGCCAGTGGTTGAGCAGTAGTTTTGTGCGAACAAATACTGGAAATAGCAATTTATTTGAAATTTTATTAAGAAAAACAGGAACAAGAGTAACTTACTAATCTTGTAGGGGTCACAAAAAAACAAAATTCTTTATTTTGCATAAAACTAGTAGTTGGTCAACTACTGGAAAACTGATAAGATTTCGAATTCTGTAATTGACCACCACAAGTGTCAATTAAAAAAATATATATAACAAAAATTTATTAGTTCGACCTTTCTATTACTTGCACAATATGTATAATATAACGATTTTCATTAAGTTCCCGGATGATTGCAGATTTCAATAGAGTTGTTTACTTGCCATGCTTACTGTAAAAGCACAAATCTAGCTGTCAAATAAACGAATACAAATTCCACATGTATTTAGACAACCGTTTGACCAAGATAATGCAGCAATGTGGCAACATATGGTAATTAGAGGTGCAATAATCGCTTGTGAAACAAAATATTCATAAAGATGTACAGGTATCTTATTATTTTCTTTTAAAGTGAAATTTGGTCAACTACTGGGTGATGGTCAATTACTGGCTTACTGACCCTATGTATGGCAATTAGATTACATTTAAAAAAATATATTGTTTTGGACACATTTTCTTATCTTCTCATTTTTCTCAAATTGTGAAATTGCCAACTCTCGCTCAAAATTATCAACTTTGAGGGGGGAGCTTCCCCTCCCATCCCCCCCCTATGGGTTCGTCCCTGTTTCTACCTTCAAGAAGTTCAAGAAGCACATTGGACTCTTACTAATCTCCGTTTGCCCAACAGATATAGTAATGAAAAACCAGAGACATTCAGATGCAACTTGAAACTTGAATATCCATTGGTTGAAATAAATGGGGCGGTACTCGATAAAAGTCTCATTTACACATACAAACACAAACGGCAAACGCCAGCTTGTTACGCATGCGTTTACGTCAGTTGTTTTGAAAGTTCCGTCAGTTTTTCCAACTGTGTTACATATTAGGTACATTACAAGTCTTTATTAAGACTCACACTATTCAATACAGGAACGTATCTAAAAAAGCTTGTTGTAGTTTCACAGCAAGATCTAGAAACAGCATTTTGAAAGAGAAGGATGATATCATTTCATGGAGAAGACGATATCTTCGCGAAATCAAGAAATCTCGAGAAGATGGGAAGAAAATCTATTATTTAGATGAAACGTGGGTTAATGCGGGCCACAATGTAAAAAAATGTGGGCTGACATGTCCATAACAAATCCACGAGATGCATTTTTAAGAGGGTTATCGACTGGCTTGAGAAATCCATCGGGGAAAGGAAAGCGGCGCATCACGCATCATCAAGTTATCACACAAGAAGGATTGAGAATATTCTAGCAACACAAGGAAAGCTGACATACAGAACTGGCTACAGAGAAAAACTATCCCCTACGAAGACAATATGGTGAGAGCTGAATTCTTATCTTTAGTAAAACAGCATGCACCTAAACACAGTGCTAACGTAATCGACGAATTAACACAGGAAAGCAACAGAACTGTTCTGAGGTTGCCACCTTACCACTGCGAGCTGAACCCAATTGAGTTAATATAGGAGCAAATTAAAGGAGAAGTAGCTCGAAAAAACACCACATTTAAATTACAGGATGTCAAAAATCTCTTCCTTGAAGCTACTTCAAATGTCACTCCTTACAACTGGAGCAACTGTAGGCATGTGAAAGATGTTGAAGAACAGATGTGGCAAGTGGATATTGCAATGGACATAGTAGTCGAACTCTTTATAATAAATTTAGACGTCGATACATCGTCATCTGATTTTTCTTCTGAAAGCGAATGAGATTTGTTAGTAATTGCAAATATTTTCACTAGTAATATCCCGAGTGCATGTCAAATTGTCGATAATTTAATTTTCTCGAGTGCGCGAATGCGCACGAGAGAAAATTAAGAGACAATTTGACATGCACGAGAGGACATTTTGGCAGACTATTTCCCGAGAAAAATTTAAATGGTACAAAGAAACTTACTTCTGTGTTAAAAAAAGGTTTTTTCTTTGAATTATTGCACCGTCGGTGACGATCATGTTGGTCTTGAATCGGTATCTAGTGCAAATTATCGATAATTTGCACTAGTGCAGTATTATCACTTGTAATTACACGAGTGCTTCGAAATTATCGATTTGTAATACGAACGTTGATTAGCAACCACGAGTGTCATTTTTTGACGTTTTAATTTCCCGACGTGCAACGGAAGGAAATTTGTCAAAAAATGACACGAGTGTTGCGTTTTAATCAACTTGAGTATTACAACAGATAATTTCAGAAGCACGAGCATGTAATTCGGTAAGATTATTTCATGATACAGTTGTTTATTTAAGCATCTACTTATTAACATAAAGATTAGTATTTGACATGAAAGTAAAAAATGGGACACATGT
Organism: Agrypnus murinus; assembly: GCA_929113105.1. NCBI lineage: Eukaryota > Metazoa > Arthropoda > Insecta > Coleoptera > Elateridae > Agrypnus > Agrypnus murinus. Next base: position 115,716,065 of record OV816026.1, on the reverse strand, counting down.
GACACTAGTTTTCAGCGTTGTCACGAAGATAAAAACAGTCGAAAAGGACAATAAAAAATTATCGAATTATCGCTGTAATCCAAAAAATAAAGCCTTGCGATTGGTCAAAAACGAAGTAGAATGAAATAATCCAGAAAATTCATTTAATTTTCAGATATTGTTTATTTATTTGCATGTTTAGTTCCCCGTTTTTTCTATTTGAAATATTCCAGAATTAATTTGGGCCCAAGTAAAAGGAGAAGTGGCAAGAAATAATACCATCTTTAAAATCCAAGAAGAAACTTACTATTTACTGCAGTTGCTAATGTTTCCTCCGAAAATTGGAAGAAAGCTGTATTACATATCATAATAATAATAGTAAAAACGAGTCCAGATTTTGAATATTTATTTTTTAATGCAACCAAAAATTATATCCAGTTTCGCAACGTTTTCTCGTGTGTACGTATTTTATAGTTTTCCTTTGTATCCTGTATTTGTTTAATAGTTTCAGTTACAGTTCTATATTTTGCATATCGTATATTTTTATGTATTTTGTATTTTGAAATCTGCATTTTCTATTTTGTATAAAACATTTTGTGTTACAGACGTATATATAGTATTTTTGTATGTAATTTCTTTGTTTTATTGTAAAAAATATTTATTATATATTTAATATGTGTAAACACATAGCACTCGCGAAATTTCCATGGCTTTTTTATTAAATTGATAAAATGCAATTTTTTAAAATGTATGGTTATTATTTATACTAGCATAAATTTCTCGAAGTGACATCATATATAACGAATTAACAATTCATATGCAAAAATGTTTTATTGTAAATTTAACTTTCACATAAAACCAATCAGAACAATCTGTGCTGCCTTGATTTTTGTTAACTATATCTGTTCAGTGTCCCGAGTATAGTACTTCAATAAAACATTACTACTGACTTTTGGTTGTGATCCGAAGTCAATAGTAAAGCATGATTGCAAATCTGACTATAGAACCTATAGAAGATTACGTCAGCAATCTTCTAAAAAGAATGGACATATTCCACAACGAAATGCATTCGAATATTCAAAACACAAATTATAAATGAAAGAACCGCTTAAAAAGGAATGTATCAGCCAGAATAGTTACTCTGTAAAACTCAAAACGACGTTGTGGTAGAAATAATCACAGATGATAAAAAATGTTCCAAGACTTCAAGGTGCCACCTGAATATTTTATCGCGTCAATAAATATCATGTCACTCACATACCTAATGATTGTGCATTTGGAGAAACAAGTTAGGAATGATGTAATGAACGACACCAAGCCTGGATTGCGGATTGAAGGATTGAGTTAGAGAACGCTAAAGGCCCTGTTCAAGCGTGTGAAGTGCTGTCAACATAGAGTTATTATTCTATCTTGTCATAATTCTAAACTCTAAAGTAGTGTTCCGCAACCCTTTTTATCTAGCGACCCAAAAATATCTATAAAATTATAAGGTGACCCACACGAGAGAGTGAAGGGGGGCACTTAAAATTACAGGGACCTGATTTCTTATAACGTAAATATTTTTAACATGAATCTAAATGATATAATAAAAATTAAATAATTATGCGTACCCATTTTTTAAACTTTCGCAATCCAAAATTAGGTCGCAATACTCGCAACTTCATGGTTGCGATTCGCTGCTCTAAAGCATTTGCGGGGTCATAAAGAGCAATAAAGTTTTGCTTCTTTACGACTTCGCAATACCCCTATGATCTTTTTCATCGAAAAACATTCCATTATGTAACGCCTTTCAAGAAGGATTTATTTATACTGCGAGATTAATAAAAGTAAATGTCATAAATATTTAAGTGTTTTAAACAATTTTCTGAAATAAATGTTCCAAATCCATATCCAATTCCAGTCCATAGCTAAAGTCCGTTATAAACGTAAAGGTACTATTATTAATAAATTAGTAAATTATTTTTAGTTTACAGATTATGCCAGCTCTGTGGCCAGGGTCTTTTAAAAAGATTATGTCCCCTGTGCTGTAAAGGTTGTAAGCCCCCCCCCCACTAAGTTTTTCACATGTAAAGTTGGATAATTATGTACTGTGCGTTGAATTGAAAACATGTAATTTAAGACGATCATACCTATTCGTATTAATAATAAAATTAATGTTTTGTTACATACTGAAATGTTTTGTTACACTCCAAGTAGCGATATTACATAAATTACGTAAATTTTGCACGTCACAAATTGCATCCTCAGAATTTCAAGAAAAAAAAGATACGTGACAAGAATGTAATTTTCGTATGCCATACAGATGAAAAGTTCGCCTTTTGGGCATTCATTTTGCATGCCAAAGTGATGTACAAAGATTATCAAAAAAGGATGTAATTATTGAAATTTATGAAATTTGGGTGCCGCCGGACATGCTAATGGCAATATGTGTTTTGTTTTCGCTTGGAATTAAAAGTAGTGCACAGCAAAAATGCACAGTACATATGTGGTTGAAGATCTAAGCATGGATTCCAATACATACTTTTCTGATGCTGAATCAAAATTGCTTTACCAAAGCGGCAAAGTGTCCAAGATCATCAATTTTTAAATATAATGACTAGTAATTACTTTTTTTTAGCTAGTACAAATGAATATACCTCAGTAGCAGTATGGAAATAACCACAATTCAATTTTGATGGACATAATAATATTAAATAGTAGACGGTGTTTAATTGCATGACGCCCGAACGTGCAGCATATTGACGCCAGTGGTATATTTGAATGCTTATTACCGACTTATCTCTTTTTAATAAGAATTAAGAATACAATGAATTCTTCACAAGTTTTTGTTACAAATCTTTTATAATTTTACTAGTATTTGGAAATATTTTCCCGGCAACTAAACAGCTTCTGACATTTTATATGTGTATTTTTTATAAGGAATCAATTTTATTTTTCACTCTATAACATGATATCTAAAATCTATATGAGATTAAAACAACTATAAGAATCAACACTTAAATTATTTAGAATTTTTAAATAATGTGCAAATATTAGTTAAAATTAAATAATACTTAATTATTAATTCTTTATTAATTAATTCAATGGAAAATGATTAATATAATTAATTATCTTATAATCAAGGCCGGATATAAGGGTGGGCTGCTATGGAGGACTAATATGATATCTAAAACAGTTCAATCCAATGAATAGCTTTTGCGGTAAATACTTCTATTTAATCAACTATTGTAACGTTCTTTTTAAAATAATAATCAAAAATGCTGTTTAAAATCGTCTATTAATAAAGAAAAGCTTATTTACAATGCGCTTAATTAAAAACACTATAACTATAAACTATTTAACAAACTATTAAAAAAAATGCTAGGTATTTACAAATTTATTTGAGGACTATTTACGTATATAAAAACTATTTATGTATTAACTAATTATTCAGAGTACATTTTAACACGACGCCGGTTAAACATTAACTGCCCTCCTTCTACCCGCGACTCAATTTATATCTTACATACGATGACTCATACATCTAGAATGTTCGATGACGTGTTGATGAGTCATACATGCAGCTGTTTATAAGTGACGTCAATGAGGCGTGTCAATGAGTCATACTCGCAAGTGTTGATTGATGGGTCATACAGTTGATGACTCATACACCTAGAATGTTTGATGACGTCATATGTGGATTTACTATTCGTTACACTATTCTTCACATTTACAATATTATGAATACTGATCTAAAGGTATTTTACACTTTATAATTATTTACATTGGATATTTATGAAACTTTTCGTTACAAAATTATATTTGTGTCTTTGGTTTACAGATTTTTCTAAACTTAATTTTTTGTTTTTCTAACTCTCCCTGGAAGACGTTTATTTTCTACAACTTATCTTTCAAGACTGCACCTGAACACTTGGTATAAGATTTATAAATATGCTAAAAATGTAACTAAATGCTTTCAAACCAAAAGCATTTTTTGTGTCGTCGTGTTACAGTAAACTCGACATATTATTTTTGTAGTTTTTTTATATAGTTATCCTTCATTAATTATTATTAATAATTGTTTTATTTTATTCTGACAAAACGACTTCTTACACATTTTAATATGCGTGTATCAAAGCTCAAGTTGCACTTTTGAGACTTCTGTAATTGTAATGAATTTGGTGATTCCCCCAGTATATCTCAAGAAAAAGGTAATAAATTATGATGTGCATGGGGAGGGGGGGTGTAATTTAAATTCAAAATAATTCCTTTTCTATGATTACTATATTGTAACGTTCTTTCTAAAAATAATAACACAAGTGCTGTTCAAATCGTCTATTCACAAACAAATATTTATTTCTATACACTAATTAATACACTATAAATTAACGCTATGATTATAAACCATTAAAAACTATTATTTACAGACTATGAATTTCTAATACAACATTTATATTCACTATTTATTTTGTAATACACAGTTAATGACTTGCTGTTCACTGATTCCCTTTTATCCGCAATCCGCTTTTATATCCTCATATAAACGTACCAGAAGTCGCTGGAACCTTCTATGTATTCTAGAAAATGCTAGAATAAACCGCGTCTGATTTACATGCTTGTGCGATGCGTCATTCTCTCGAAGGCGGCAGAACACACCACCTGTCGCTCGAAAAGAGGTTCGTTCCTTTTCTCTCTTGTTACACTGCCCCCCTCTTCAAGTCTGTTCTGTCCCAGAACAGGTTTTATGCTCTGGTTCCTATAGAACGGGTCATGACGATATCGACAGTCTTCACCTCGACTACACGTTCCATTACGGTAGAAATAACAGTCTACACTCTTCGTTGGCCTTAATGCGGGTTGTGGGTCAAAATTGCAGACGAAGATCTTGACGTCCGTACCTCTAAAGACAACTTCCAGCATGTTTCTAACGATTCTCCAATCCAGCTGGTCCCGCCCACAGCCGAGTTTGGGAACTGCCAATTTGTTAATTCCCCTGGTAAGCAACTCGATCCTCAAATTCCATAGTGCCCTCCACAAATCGGCGTAACTCGGTTTCTGGTAGTAAAACTGCTTGGTTACCAAGTAGTAAATGGATCGGTCATGATCAGGCAAGCGTAAGGATTTACCAACAGAGGGATTTTGTTCTCGAAGTTCATTCAGCCGTCCAAATTTATTTCTAAACACTACTGCGATCCCCCTGGACATACGGAGATCCGCGGAGACACAGTGGGCAATGGAATAATTACCAGGGACCCGGAAGAGATCTTGTTGCATCTCAGTCGTGACTCCGAATCGCGCTTTTCTAGTTCCAGAGAACGCAGCCATAAATTCTCTAAAGGTTGGTTGATCATCTTCAGGCCTTACGGTATTGATAGTCACCTCAGCCTCATCTTTCCGATCCGGGACTGCGTCATTATTTCCCTCATAGTGCGCCAGACGATTGGAGTGTACCACCTTTGGTTTCCCCCTTGGCAACTTCTGGATGCGATAAATCAAGTCATTTATTCGTTTCTTCACCTGGTATGGACCCTCCCAATTTCGCTGTAACTTTGGAGAATAGCCACGACGCCTTTGCGGGTTGTATAACCAGACAAGCTCTCCAGGTTGAAACCTTCCTTCTTGGGCTCTCACATCGTACGTAGCCTTCATCCGGTCACTCGCGATTCGACTATTATTTCGGGTTCGGTCGTGAATATCCTCCAACTTCTTCTTTAAGTTGATGACATAATCATTCCCGGCTACCTCCTGCTCTATAGGTGGAGACCCAAATTCCAGATCACACGGTAACCGTAACTCGCGTCCAAACATTACAGACGCTGGTGACTGACCGGTTGTTTCGTGGACCGATGCACGATAAGCCATCAGGAACAGATGCAGGTATTGGTCCCAGTCTCGTTGATGATCGGAGACGACCTTGGCCAAATATTTGCCCATTGTCCGATTCATGCGTTCTACCATTCCATCGGACTGCGGATGTAACGGTGTGGTCCGAGTCTTGCGAATGCCCAACAATCGACAGACTTCTCCAAAGAGTACAGACTCGAAATTGCGGCCTTGATCCGAATGCAGCTCCATGGGCACTCCGAAACGACTGAAAAACTCTTTGACTAGTACGTCAGCAACAGTCGCAGCTTCCTGGTTTGGTAGGGCATATGCTTCTGGCCATTTGGTAAAATAGTCCATTGCCACTAATATGTATTTATTCCCATCGTCGGTTTCGGGAAATGGTCCGGCAATATCTATGGCTATTCTTTCCAGAGGACTACCCACATTGTACTGCCTCATAGGTGCTCTTCGTTTCCCCAAGGGTCCGTTACCAGTGGCACATAGTTCACATTTCCGGCACCACTCCTTCACGTCTTCTTTACAGTTGACCCAATAAAAACGCTCCCTAACTTTCTCCAAAGTCTTTTTCACACCGAAGTGTCCTCCTGAGGCACCGTCATGGAGATGTCGCAATACTGTAGCCACTCGGCTTCTTGGAACCACGAACTGAGACCTAATGGTGGTGCCATCTTCACTCTCCAGTACTCGCTTCAGGAGATCGTCTTCCACCTTCAAGGACTCCCATTGGGCCCAATATGCTTTGAGCGTTCTGTTGAAAGGGCTGACGGCCTCCCAGGCAGGCCTTTCTCCCACGCGCTTCCATTCCAGTACCATTTTTAGTTCGGGATCAGCCTCCTGCTGTCGTTGCAATTCTTCCGGCAACCAATTGTCGTTGACGATGGTAGTCCTTAATACTTGGCAAACCCTCTCTTCCAAACGAGAGCAATGACGGCAATCCGTTGGACAGGGTCTTCTTGAAAGAGCATCGGCATTTCGATGACTAGTGCCCGCTCGATGTTCGGTGTCAAAGTCGTATCCTTGTAATCGTTCGATCCACCTTGCGACCTGGCCTTCAGGATTACGGAATTGTAGAAGCCATTTCAACGCTGCATGGTCCGTCCTCAATAAAAACTTCCGTCCGTACAAGTATTTGTAAAAGTGCTCAACGGACTTCACGACGGCCAATAGTTCTTTTCTGGTCACACAATAATTCCTTTCGGCTTTAGACAAAACCTTACTAAAGTAGCCGATGACCTTTTCTTGTCCCTCCTGTATCTGAGAAAGTACACCCCCAATGGCCAGATTACTTGCATCTGTGTCAAGTATGAATTTCCCTTCTGTCCGTGGATAGCTCAATATTGGTGCTGTTGTCAGGGCACGCTTCAGCTGTTGGAAAGCTGTTTCACACTCTCCGCTCCAAACATACTCGCGCCCATCTTCAGTTAACCTTGTCAGAGGTTTCGCTATATTGGCAAACCCAGGAACGAAACGCCTGTAGTAGGTACATAACCCAAGAAAACTACGAACTTGGTGTTTATCTTTCGGTGTTGGCCACTCTTGAACTGCACGAATCTTATCGGGGTCGGCTGCCACTCCATTTTGTGATACGACGTGCCCGAGATATTTCACTTCCTTTCTGAATATGTGGCACTTTTTCGGACTCAGTTTCAGATTGGCTCCACGTAGTCTTCGGAACACTTCCTCTAGATTGTTCAAATGTTCGTTGAATGATTTTCCGACTACAATCACATCATCCAGGTATACCAGGCAGGTCTTCCACGACAGCCCTCTCAGGATGGTCTCCATTAGACGCTCAAAGGTGGCCGGAGCGTTACATAGACCGAAAGGCATAACTGTAAACTGCCATAGTCCGGAACCAATAGTGAACGCGGTCTTCTCCCGGTCTTCAGGTTCCATTTCAACTTGCCAATAACCACTCTTCAAGTCCAAAGTCGAAAACCATCGTGAACCAGACAGGGTATCTAACGTGTCGTCGATGCGTGGTAAGGGATAGCTGTCTTTCTTGGTCACGTTATTGAGCTGCCGATAGTCCACACAAAATCTCGTTGACCCATCCTTCTTACTGACCAGGACCACCGGTGATGCCCATGGACTGCTGGATGGCTCGATGACCCCTTGTTCTTCCATATCAGTAATAATCTTTTCGGCTTCTGCTCGCCTTGCTAGAGGTAGACGCCTCGGCTGCTGACGGACAGGCATAGAGTTGCCTGTATTGATTTTATGTTTTACTATATTTGTTCGTCCCTTCTGGCTATCGTCAAGAGCGAAGATATCTTGGTATCGGTGAACCAAACCCTGTACCTCTTTCACTTCCGTTCTGTTAAGGTCTTCGCACGAACTAGTAACCATACCCACTAATTTTCCACCATGGTCTTTGGGCACTGGTTTTGGATCATCAGCCATACACCTGGCTACTCGAAATACTGGCACACACTGTCCCACAAGGGTACTCTTCTTCAATGTCACCGGATCCACATTAACGTTCATAATTCTCACCGGTACTCTCTTTCCAACCTTGATCAGCGCTTTTCCCACCAGTATGCCACTATGGATCTTCTTATCACAAACAGGCTCCATCATTCGCACACATCCTACCCGAAGATCTCCATCCAAACCCGCCTCGACAACCATCTCGCTTTGACCCGGCAATATCACATCTTCAGTCAGCAAAACCCTTACAACCGGATCTACTCGTGGATGCAACGGAAGTTCTTCGTTACCGACCTTCAAAACACCTTCTTTCAAATCCAACGTAAAACCAAATTTTCTCAGGAGGTCCATTCCCAAGATGAAGTCATCAGTGATATCGGCTACCAGCATCTCATGATCACGTTCTTCACTTCCAATGCCAATCTTCATCTTCACCACTCCGCGTGTTGGTATCGCTTCACCTGTTGCTGTACGGAGTTGAGTAGTAGTCGGTAACAATTTAATACTTGATTGTAGAACATCAGGGCGTACGATGGATTTTGTCGCCCCCGTATCAATAAGTAGTGGAACAGTTCGGTTAGCAATCTTTCCATCTACAAACAAACTGCCGTTACTATTCTTTGATGTTACGGCATGGATCGTGATCTCCGTGGCATCTTCACTCGCAGTCAACGTTCGCCCCCTCTTGCCAACCCCTTTTAACTTTTCCGACGGTTGTACTTTTCTTATTTTGGGACAACGGCGTTCTACATGTCCTTGTTCGCCGCAATTCCAACAACGAGGCCCTCGAACTTCTTGATGATTCTTCTTACGGCTTTCTTCCTTCCGAAGAACTCTCAGTACTAACTCTTCTAGGTGATCTTTAGAACCTTCTTCTTCCTCCACAACGGCCCGAACACGCCCGTGACCTCGGGACGCTTGTTTTGCAGCTTCAAATTCTAAAGCGTGAGCAAGCGCATCATCAGTTGTTCTTGGTCGTGCTAGCCTCAATGATTGTTGTGTTTCCCCGTCTCTTAACCCATCAATGAAGGTCTGCACAGCGAGCTGTCCCAAAAATGAATCGGGTGCCGTAGGGTACGCCAATCGGACAAGCCGCGCAACATCGGCTTCAAACTCCTGCAGGCTTTCTCCATTCTTCTGGATACGATTCTTCACTTGCGCGTGATACACTTGTTGAAGATGCGCGTCTCCATATCTCATCTCCAATCTAGACACTAACAATTGATAATCATTTTCCTGTCCTGCTGGGATTGTTTGCAGGACGTTCAACGCGTCTCCACGCAAAGCCACAGTTAAAGAAACGGCCTTTTCCTTGCCTGTCCATCCGTTGGCCCCAGCGGCCGCCTCAAATTGTTTGTAGTAGGTGGACCAAGGTATCTTTCCATCGAACGTGGGTGGTTTTACTTTTATCCCTACGGCAGGAACCTTTTCTTCTTTAAATTGTTTCTTTACTTCATTAAACGGCCACTCAGAAGTTGAGGGAAACCGTAGTTGCCTCATTCTATCTTCCAGCATTTCGATCATATCGTCTTTCTTAGTTGTTGGTGGTAATTGCATTTGGGCTATTTTCTCTTCTACCATCTTTATTACCCTATCTTGTTCCGCCAATCTACCTTCCAATAGTCCTAACGCACTGGCATTCTCCAAAAATTCTTCGAAAACTTTATCTTCCAACGCTTTGACATTTTCCAACAATTCTCCTTTAAGCCTTCTAGAACTTTCCAGTAAATCTTCTTTAAGCATTTTAACATTTTCTTCCAGTGCTTTAGTATTTTCAAGTAATTCTTGTTTAAGCATTTTAGAATTTTCTTCAGACTTTCTAAAATTCTCTTCGGACTTTTGCAGTAATTCTTCTTTTAAAATTCTAGAATTCTCTTCGGACTTTCTAGAATTTTCTTCGGCTTTTCTAGAACTTTCTTCCATTTTACTTAACAACAAACTAGTATCAATTGCGGGTCCAGGTATTTCGAAGCGGTAATTTTCAGGATCTTCCTTCTGTTCTAAAAGCCATTCTCTTAGCCGATTTATCAAAACTTCTTTCTTTCCATTACTATCCAAGTCCCTCTCGTCCAATTCCCGTTTTAAATCTATTACTAAGAGATCTTTCAATAGTTTCATCACCATTTTAATCGTTTGTTGAAATTAATTTTAACGCTAAAAATTTATTCTCACAGCACTTTATTTAATTATTACGCGATTTTATTTATTTTAGAACACCACACCTGACAACACTGTAACGTTCTTTCTAAAAATAATAACACAAGTGCTGTTTAAATCGTCTATTCACAAACAAATATTTATTTCTATACACTAATTAATACACTATAAATTAACGCTATGATTATAAACCATTAAAAACTATTATTTACAGACTATGAATTTCTAATACAACATTTATATTCACTATTTATTTTGTAATACACAGTTAATGACTTGCTGTTCACTGATTCCCTTTTATCCGCAATCCGCTTTTATATCCTCATATAAACGTACCAGAAGTCGCTGGAACCTTCTATGTATTCTAGAAAATGCTACAATAAACCGCGTCTGATTTAAATGCTTGTGCGATGCGTCATTCTCTCGAAGGCGGCAGAACACACCACCTGTCGCTCGAAAAGAGGTTCGTTCCTTTTCTCTCTTGTTACAATATGTACATGCAAAAACATTTATTTACAATTTATAATTACAATACGATAAACCGATATTCGGCATTAAACTATTAAGTATTATTTTTTTGTTTATTGTTTCCAGCCTTATTTTGTGGAACTCCATAATCATGAAATAAATAAAGATTATTAAAAGTTTCACAGTTTTATTAAAATATACCTGACAATATTGTTTCGACAGCTATGCTGTCATTATCAAAGGTAATATAATTATAAACAAACACGTCGCTAAGGTAGATACAAAATAGGTAACTAGATAAAATAATAATAATAAAAATTAATAATAAAAATCATAATTAAACATCTAATACTTCCAGTAACGGAGAATTACTGAGCTCAAGTTGTTCATTCATTAAAGGTACCCTGAGTTTGTTGTATATCTCAAAGGCTTCTAAAATGTCTAATTTGCGTTTGTTATTACAAAAATGTAGGAATTTAATATTATTTTGAGGGGTCATTGTGTGATTTTGTTCTAAAAGGTGTTTGGCGTAATTCGATTTTTCAGGATGTTTATTTTTGTAATGACGTACGTGTTCTTTATATCTTATGTCAAAATTTCGAAGTGTTTGTCCAATATACACCGAACTACAAAAAGAACAATTTAAACGGTAAATGCCCGATTTCATGATATCATGTGTTCTGTCTTTAGAATTAAATAAAAATGAAAAAGTGTTAGTGTTGGTTTTAAATGTTATTTTATAATTGTTGGTTTTTCTTAGTATATGTGCAATTTTTTCTGATATTTTGCCAAAATATGGTATAGATATGTAATTTGTGTCTTCTGTTTGATTGTCAATGGGATATATTCTTTTGATAGCTAACCTATAATCTTTTTGTTTAATTAAAATGTCATGACACTTTAATTAGACGTAGGACTACGAGGCCCCTCTCCCTGGCTACATGCCTGGCTTATTGCATGGATAGATACTATACATCCTGATTGTTGGACATATGTACAGCGGCGTGCCGTGCATACGAGACAGTGGAAGCAGTCCTGATATGACGTATGCGCTATCACGCTCGCACACATTACGTACAAGCGTAATAGCGCATACGTCGTATCGCGACTGCTTCCACTGTTTCGTACACACTGCACGCTGCTGCATATGTACGATCAATTTTGGTACTATATAGCAATAAAGTACCGCGTACAGGGAGTAATAACTGTTGTACTTACGATTATTCAAAAAATTAAAAAGTGGAATGTTGATTTTTTTGCAATAAAAACAATTCTATGCTATAACTGCGTCTGATATCATTTCTTAATGCGCATTTGTTAACAGTTGATCTTCGACAAGTAGAAAAGGGCAAATTTAATTTTTAATTATAGCTACTTCCGTCCGTCGTAATCAAGATATTTAAATCGTTCTAGATATGGTTCTAGACAAAATAAAATCGCGAGCTTGATTTTTTACTCTAGCTAAGAGTAAAACAAGTATATAATGTACGTGTTGGAATGGAATAATATCCACATAAGAAAAGAATTGTCTAACTTACTAATAAATGATAACAATATGTGCATACAGGTGTCGTATGTATTTACAAGTATTTTATTGTTATAGTATAAGCTGATAACAAAGGAATGAATGAAGATAAATGACATAAATGTACAACTTTTGGAACCTCAAACTGCAGTAACATATCTTTTTTTTCTGTATCTGTGCCATTTTGCTATCTTCTCTGGAACAATACAGGGGACTGCAGAAATATTAAGACATAGAATGTGTGTAAGATTTTTCTTTTAGTAAATACTATATGGAAAGTATTTAAAGTTAAGGAACGTTCAAATATTACGTAAGCATCATTTTGTCGATTTTAAACCCCCACACTCTCTTGTAAGGAAAAATAAGAAAATAAACGTCTTATTTATAAATTTTTTTGGTTTTTATTTATTGAGGACTGGCAACCTTTAATAAAACATCTATTTTAAAAACAATTTGACGTTTCGCCCTTCAATGTGGGCTTTTTCAAAAATATTTTATTATCTGTTATATGTATAAAATTTTAAACATGTTTTTTTTTATTATTTGTTACACTATTTTAAAAAGTTAACCTGAAACATAAATAAATTAATTAGATTTGTGAACGTGTTTAATTTCTTATACTCTCCCAAAGGATAAAACGTAAGCAGTTTTTTTGTGCATTTTATTAGATATCAAAATTAAAACAAAAATCGTAGAAATCAAATTTCTGAGGTTTATCACAAATACTTATTTAATTATTTTTTAAATTGAATAAATAAAACGATCTTGTATTCAAGCTAAAAGAACGAAGTAATCAAAAGAAAATTTTATAACAAATGTCATTTGTCTCATATTCGTTTGTTTTAATTTGTTTTGTGTTCGTATATCGGGGATTCCCCAAACATCGTGTTAAAGTCGATTATTTTGTACTATAGTGCAATGGCACACGAAACGAAGGTTTTGCTTATAAAGAATTATAACAACAAACTTGGTATAAAAGTAGAAAAAGTAATTTTTTCTTCAGACGTCACAGAAACATGACATTTTGGATCTAATCTCATGAAGTAGAAATATTATTTCTCTGCCGCCGGCTATAATGAATATTATAGCCGGCGAGAAGAACCAATCATAATCATCGAATCAGTGTCACCTATTATTCAACTTTAACATTTCATTTATTTGCTAAAATACAAATTAAAGGTACAGTTTGTTACATTAGAGTTTTCAAATTTTAAACCACTTGACACTAAAGAGGACTGAACATTTTTCTTTGCTGTGGACTCCATTGTAGACATTTCCTCATTTTCGATGCAGACATTGCTTGTACTTGCTACATCAGAAGGAAAAATCTTCATCGCACTATCTTTTTTGTTCGAGAGCGATTCTTCTATGTAGCCTTCAGCTACACTGCTAGATTTCCAACCTCCCAAACGTTTCAAAGACATTAGATCTCCTCCGCCGTCTACCAACAGTGTAGCTGAAGTTCGTCTCAAGCCATGTTCGGTGTATTCTTCAGGATGTGGCAATTTCAGGTAGGATGCTACCTCTCTAGGGACACTTTTATGTACGCCCATAACGGATCTATAACATCTTCCATTTCCATACTTTACAAAAAATCGCCTGTCATGAAAATTCGATGGACGCAGTGAAGCATATTGTCTATAAAGTTGCAAAAAATTTTCGCCAACAACTGTGAATGATCTGCTCTTTTTTGTTTTGCTGTTAGGTATCTTAATATGGAGCAAAGATCCCATATTTTCTATGTCATCTACTTTCATTCGAACCATTTCATCACATCGACAGGCCCCAGACACTCCAATTATTAAGACAATCTAAAAGAAGACCCTTTAATTTTGTGCATTGTCTAAATCAAAAGCTTACCTTCATTGCTAAATATTTTTCGTTAGGGGCTTCAGACAAGAATTTTTCTACTTGCTCCTTTGTAAACACTCTCGACTTCTTCGGACTATAACCTTCATTCTGTTTTTTTGAGAAATGCTCTTAGTTTCAAATACTTGCTAATATCTACTCCATGCTTAATGCTTAATACAGTTTTAATCATAGAATAATTTGCCCACATCGTCGAGGACTTGAATTGCTTTTTTGTCGCCAGCTCGCAGAAATACGCCAACAATGTAGTTTCGCAATAATTGGAAACGTTTTTGTATTTACACCATTTTGTAAATTTTTGGAATGCGCCTTCATATATAGAGCTTGATTTTGTCGGCATTAAATTATCTATTGCCAGTTTGGCAGCTTCGGCTATTTCGGGTGGGGTACCCGAGGCACCATCATTTTCTCCGCACCACATATTTTAATCTCACACAACCTACAATATCTCAAATTTAATACAAAAAGTATAAAAAACGATTAAAAAGTACTTACGAATAGAGTATTTACACCCACTTTTGATAAAATTGAAATTTTCAATTGAGAAAATTTTTCCGACGAATTTTTTTTCACGTTGTTGATGACAGCGTTGTCAAGACAATGTTTTCATACCACACTAGATAAGTTGGTATTATTCAAACATAATTCAAATTTCATCATTTTTGTAATTTGAATGTATGAATTGAATGTTTTTTGACGTCTGAAGAAAAAATAGTATATGTTATTCGGAGCAAAAGTATTTTTATGTGGCTTGGCTGGACTTACCTGCCTCGCAAGCTCGGCAGCTAAACTGTCCAGCCGCGCCACATAAAAATATTACTTTTGCTCCTAATAACATAATATACTATTATGGATATGAAGTATTCGAATATTATTTTAAAAAATTAATCATTTTGTAATTTCTATCTTACATAAGATTATTTTGTCCCCCCTCTCTCCCTTTTTCAGCAAAAATAAGGAAAAGTTTAACCAACATCCTCTAAACCTGCTTACGTAATACTTGAACGCCCCCCGTAAGCACTGGACTATAAGGCAAGGGAATTAAACTGGTTATTTAATAAATCCAATCGAAGATATGAGTCAGCATTAAGGTATAATTTCCCAAATTGTATTGGCTATCGCATATCTCATTTAGTCACTAATATTTGTCGTATATTGCTTTTCGTTGGCTATTCTCTACCAGATCTTCAATTTATATCTCCTTTTCTAGCATGTTTCAAAATTATTTGTTTAAATTAGTCTTAAAAGTACTCTTACCCAGCCAGCACACTGACGTTATTTTTAAGTGATTATTGGTCGGCGACGTCATATGACTTATAACTGATGCCCATAAGACGTCATGTTATGGGACGTACGTAGACGTCTTCAAAACGACGTCTTTTAGACGTGCAATAAGGTCGTTTTTAGACTTCTAATATTATTAATTTTGATCTATCTAGGTAACCAGAAACTGATATATTCCATAAAATATTCTTTATTTTTACATTTGCAGAATGTAAATAGAATACATTTTACTGTTTTCAGTATTCATTTACACTATTTTTGTATTGTCAGGTCCACTGATCAATGCACGAGAGACAAATCTAGCAACACTGTTTTACTTTATTTTTTTACTGAACTGCACGTGACCACGTGCCGCAATACAAACGGCAACAACGTATTTCGTGTATTTGTTTTGCTCTTTAATTAGTAACGTTTCTACTTATTATTAAAGTTGTTGACGTACCTACATTTATAGTGTATGTGTAGGTGCAACTACTGCATAATAATTGTGTGGTTTGTCACAAAGGGTGTGTATTAATAACTACTTGTTCATTCGCAAGACTACATAACCTCTACAATTTTACCCGTTCGACTATTTTGTGAGATTACTATTGTTAATAAATTAATACTAATGCAATGGTTTCTTAGTCCTTACTAATATTATTTTAGTATCATCAATTATTCTGCATATTGTTTTAGCAGATTTTCAGTTAGTAAATGTTTACTTTTGTTTAATAATTATTATGAGATGTTGAGTTAATAGAAGAGGTGTATATTCTGTTACTGAAAGTTTATTTTTGTTTAATAATTATGTATGAAATAGTATATAATAAATATTATTTCCAATATTCAACTATTTATTTATAATTCCTGTCCTAGTCCTAGTATAGGACGTTTTAATAGCGTCGTTGAACAACGTCTTAATGACGTCGTTGAACTACGTTTTAATGACGTCTTATATGCTATCAGTTTTACGACAATTTGACGTCATTTTAATACGTCATTTGACGTCGTTACTGCCAAAAAAACGGCGACGTTATGACGTCAGTGTGCTGGCTGGGTATTAATCCAAGATGTAATTGTCTTACTTATTAGTGTTCTTATGAATCAAAAAGAAATCTTCAACGTTCTGAATCTTCAACGTCAAGTATACTATACTGCAACCGTAAATACATGAAAGGAGTCACTTTCGTAATCACACCGAGGTGAGATAAGATAAGAGTGCACATTTCACGTTGCTGAGAATTCAGTGACGTACGCTAGAACCAACAGATTTTCATTGCTTCATTCGCATTTATTTTTAATTAAAAAGGGGTTTGTTACGCTAATGAATCTTTCTAGCTCATTTATTGTTTATTTTATCATTCAGATTACAGCGTGGCCTTCGCGAAATCTACTCTTTACATTTTCGCCCACGTGTTTGTGATGACTCATTTCTTGCAACTTTGGTTGAACTATAACATCAAACATCAACAAAACTGTTGTGCAAACTGCAATGCTTTAAGAAATTCTTTAAAGAAACCAAACAGAATAATATATTATTGTAATAAACTAGATTAACCCCTATACGCTGCCGGTAAACATTCTAAATCAACGCGGAATGTATTACTCATCAGCAGCTGAACGTATGACTCATCAGCAGCTGAACGAAACACAATATACCAGTCTAATCTACAGTATATAAAGCACCGCACCGCAGGAGGGGATTAGTCATTAGTCGACGAGTTAACGGAATACGCGCATTGTGTAATTAGTACGAGATAAATGTTAGATATAAATATTGTAATTAAATATAAATAATCTGTAAATAATCTAGTTTAATTTTGTTAATAGTTAGTTTATAATTGTGTATATAATTAGTGTCAGTGTAAATATTTTCCTTTGTTAATAGACGATTAAACAGCACTTTTAGTATTATTTAAAAGAACGTTACATTATGTTACAAGTGCAGAAAAGTGCCAATTTCTCACGAGTATGAAATTGGTGTTTTTGCACGTATTACACACTATAGCTTATCTACCACGACCACAAAAAAAGTAATAAAAATCCAAAAGCTAAGAAAAATATTTAACCTAGAATTTATACTTGCATTCATATTTTTTACGTGAAATCTCTGACAATAAATTAAGAGATAACGTAAGCAGCTTCCTTTTCCCATCATCGGATTCATTCATGCTAAATGTAAAATTTCAAAAACAAGTAAATATTAAATTTTTAAAGATAATTTAATTTCAGTCAATCTAGTAAAGCTAAAAAATCATACGTATTGTAACGTTCTTTTTAAATAATACTAAAAATTCTGTTTAATCGTCTATTAACAAAAGAAATATTATTACAAACACTATAATTATAAATTGTTAACGAACTTAAAATAGGCATTTACAAACTAATTATTTACAATACGTTTATTTATAACATTTATTTTATATTCTAATAATTCAAGATGCGCGCTTTCAATTCACTGGTAGACTGCCTGCTCCTTTCCGCGGTGGCACATATATTTCCCACAGAAGCTTCTACGATGTACTGGAATAATTCGTCGCGAGTTCTGGAATACTGCAGAAGTCGACGAAACCTTCTCGTTTGTTCGCGGCCCAGCTAAAGGGGTTTTTCCATTCATTTCAGTATGCACTCTAAAAAGTAATTTTTTATAAACAATCACAATTCAATTGCCAATGTTATTTTTCAAAGCAAACTTTTAAACTTATGGTTTTAAAATACAAAACAAAATAGGGCTATAACCAATATAATAGTTAAACAAGACGTGCCATTTTTTCTTTCACTTACATCTGCACAGCGCTATCTTTTATCCAACCCCTTTTCCGCGAAATGTAAATATATTCTGATATACATTGCAGGTGTTGTGAGAGAAAGAAGAGAGCTTTAAGTGTAGCCATATCGCTTGCACTTGTGAATTATATGAATGAAATGTTGCAAATTATAAAAGTTCTCATTGTTTTTATTGTAGTTTAACAATAATGGATATTATTAATAGATGTTAACAATTATATAATGTTAAAAATTAATGAATCTTACGTTAATTCAACAAGAATTTTATAATTACTTTATATAGTAATAATAAATAAACTAAGGTACCTAAATCTCCGTTGGTAAGCGGTACAGACTTCGCTTAGTAAGCAACCGGCCCAAGGTTCGATTCACCACCGAGGTGATATTTTCCTATATGGATTTGCAACCAAAATGTAATTTAATGTAAAACATTAAGGGCGAGTTGTATAAATGTGGTTTAACTTTAAACTTGGCTCAGTTGCTGCAGTAACGATTGTCAGAACAATCATTGTCTAGGATATTGATCCTAGTTTAAAGTTAAGCTGTGTTTATACAACCCGCCCTAATTAAACAAAATAAATTAACTTTTATCTAAAATTTATAACTTTTATAGTTTAAATAATTAATAATATTATATTGCATGTGCTGACATCTATGGCGTTTTAATAGAACTACTGAACGTGGGAAATCATTTCCCACGGTCATTACCGTTCAGTTTAGAGATTGTGCAAAATGTATAACTTTCTATAGTGGTTGTAGATAAACAGTATTTAATGTAAATGTATGTTATGGAATCTTAAACGCCTATCTCGACTGTTATATTATTAATCCGTTTCTGTCCAATGGAAATGTAAGTGGCGTTGTTATTTAAGGTTTTTGGTATATGAGATACTTTCCAATGGACGATCTATTGATCCAGTTTTCACAGAGATCAGATCATAACAGAAAATAATAATTTCCAATCCAACAACTTTGGATCTCAGTTCTGACAAATCACAAAACCTAACCTATAAGTGTAACAAAACAAACAAACTTTTTCATTGCTGAGAGTGAAATTTTGATCCAATGACGAATAATTTTAACGTAAATAAACGAGGCGAAAAAATACATTAAAGGTTTGTTTTAGAAAACTATAATTTTTGTAACATCCACAACCAGCTGATATTATTTTCCTCCAGATCATTAAACACACTTTATAAACTAGACACTTGAAGGGCAAGGAGAGAGGTAATACAGATCAGATTGGATCATCAAGCTTCGGGGTCAATGGAACAACAAATAAGTGAACCAGATGATCCCAGGTAACACTGGATCAGTAGATCAGTCCTTTGGAAAGCACACATGAATTACCAAGTCGTTTACTACAAGTGCCCCACAACAGAGCTGAGATTTCAGCAACACTGGACACCACCTCACAACAGTAACATTTTTGTTAATTATCTGCTTAACACATTTACACGGTGGTGGATTGGAACCACATAATCAATTAGCTGGACTGCGCGTTCTCCTGACTTCATATCACTAGAATTTTTTGAGGGGATATTTTATTATGTGATTACTAGATTAACATTTACAATAAATAGTATTTGTTTTATATTGCTAATTTTCTAAGATATTTGTTTACAATCAACTCAACCAAGTAATTTCTAATACTTTTTGTTAATTTTCATTATGTTATTAATTTTAATTAATGTTTAACTAATCTAGAAAACTGTTAACAGCTGTTTCAAAGCTATCTAAAGGCATTCTAATCCAAGCAGCATTTCTAGTCATCGCTTCGTACCAGCAACTACCGGTAGAACTTTTAAGTTTTTGCCACTAGTCACAAGCACGTAATTGCTACGGTTTTATTTCGTGCCTGAAACCAAAATGGGGAACAATTCTTAGGTAGCCAGATACGTTGCAGTAACCTCTCCGGAACTTGTCCAGTTACGCAGCGGAAACCTTGCGGCGTACTAATTGCTACTTTCGTGGAGCTTCTTTTCTCTTTGACACATCGTGTCGCGTGGTTACTCTCTCTTACTCTTGCAACTTAGCAAATATTTTATCATTTTCCATACTAATACTGCGATCGTGTCACAAAAAAGATTACTATTTTATTTACTAGTAACAGACAGGGTAGCCGCGTGGCAAACGTTGTAGCTTTATATACGGTTGGCCTAACGTTCAATTCCCACTAGCTCCGTTACTTTTTTAAATTATTGTTTTTAGAAAAAATGACTTTTAAATAATTCAATAAAAATTATTACGATTATTAGTAGTATATTGCCTATATCCTAGATCGTAATTCTAACTCTCTCTAATTATTATGCAGAAAATTGGAACAAGAACCTACGAATAATATATAATTAAGAGTTACCATAAATTTAATAAAATTATTTATTTATATATATATATATATATATATATATATATATATATATATATATATATATATATATATATCTATATATTCAAATAATTGACATCACGTTTAGTATTTATTTCTTTTTAAATTATTTCCGAGAAATTAATCAAAATCTATAAACCTGCGAATTTACATTTTGAAATCGGCGACACGTCAACTGTAAGGTCTCCTGGTAAGTGGCAATACCGTTCCACATACTTAAAAGGTTATTCAGAAGTAATGGAACTACATAGTTCCAATAAATAGTAGTAATGAGTTCGTAAGCCTATAAAAAAGAACAAACTATGTAATCTGTTAAAGTCACTGCCATATGCCAACTTGGTTAGTTGGGAAGCTATGCAATTATCTTTTTTGGTAATTGCATCGATGAAGCTAATGTGAAACGATTAAACTGAAAATATCTGCTACGTAACTGTGTCTATGATCAGCGAGTTATGATCAGTGAGGCTGTTAAAAACGCAACAATTTATTCATCACGATGAGAAAGTATGGAATAAATTATTTATTTCGTAAATCCTCAGTTTTTGAGCAAAATCTTCAGACACGTTGATTTTTCTAAATACGCATCTTGACATAAATGGTGAACTTATGACGTCATATGTGCCACAGTTGTGACCAAATCGAAATCAAGCATTCGGAGACCGTAAGTCCATTATAATAGTTAATTAATTTTTCTTTTCTTTTATTACTTTTTTGTTGCTGTATTTTTTTAACAAACTATAAGGCGCCCACTCTAGAAAGCGCCGAAGTTGCATAAGTTCTGGGACACTGTTATGTGTCGCTCGGGGACTCCCTTAATCCAGGCCTGGTGGTGACGTCGATGTTTTTTGAAGTGGAAACATGGCTCATCCAATACCATAGGCGCCCGAAAGGGGGGGGCTAGGAGGGGCACTTGCCCTCCCCGTAGAAGTTGAACAATTTGAATTTTATTGACAATTTTGTATAATATGCCGGTTTTTCCTAGGCTTGCCCCCCCTAGTATGTCGTTTATACTAGGCTTGGCCCCCTAGCATGCCGTTGATTCTAGGCTTCCCCCCTCCGTACAGATTTCTGCGGGCGCCTATGTCTAATACTATTTGAAATGTTTTCATTTTCTATCTAATCGGGCTAATTAATTAGTTCGTTTAATTGAAACGTACAGGTTGCCTAGAAAATTAATAATGATAAAAATATAATTCTTCAAAACTTTTATAAATTATAGATAAACACAAGTATAATAGAAGCCGACACTGAATAAAAGAATACATGATTTTTTATTTTTGCTAATCGAATTTTGATTAAAAAGGAATTAATAAAAATAAGTCAAGATATTTGTCAGCAAGGTCCGTAAATGACTAAGCAAGCTTAGAAATATAGGTCATCTCATACACTTCCACTATGCAGCTAGCGCGAAAATGGCAGAACATGTTGATTAATATGGAAACAGAAACAATCGACAACTCGACTTGTTTACAGTTATGTACTTCTTGGCACTAAGCATTAATTCAACGTTTTAGAACGTCACGTGCCTCATATGATTATCCTGTCGGCTTCGAAAGCAGCCGTATTGCAACTGTTACTGAGCGCGAAAATGGCGGCATTGCGATGACCTATATTTCTAAGCTTGCTTATCTACGGACCTTGTTCGTCAGTTTTAACTAGTACATAATTGAAGATGGGAACGGTTAGATGAGGAATTATAAATCCTTTCAAAACCTATGTTTCCTATAGCCCTATATTTTCAAATAGTACCGACGAACGATTGATCTCAACGCTGGAGTAATAACACCAGAACTGTGTTGGCAACAATGAAAGTTACCAGAATTGACATTTAGATTTTCTAAATGGATAGAATTAATAAGTACAACCCGATATTAAAAGCAAGAACAATGTATTATGCAAAGCGTTTAATAAATTCTGGAAATGATTACTTAAGCAATATCAAAATAAATCACCATTCAAGCATCATGACCGTGCTATTTGTGTAGATATTCTATAGTCAGTCTTGACGTTGTGTACAATGTGAATAATTTGAATACATTTTATTAATAAATCTTCAACATTTAAAAATGAAGCAAAAGTTTGACAGAAACCAACATAACCTATATATTATTTGTGATAACGTATAATAATTGTGAAGTAGGTGTTGCTTCAAATCTGGTTGCTTCAGTTACTCTTCCCGTAAACGAATAGGTTATATGAATAATAATTCCATTTTACTGGCATTTCAAAAAATTGTAAAATTTAAATATTTTATTTAAAATTATAAATAATTAACAATGCCACTCTCGGTGGATTAGTGGTTTGCATGTTTGCTTCATAATCCAAAGATCGCAGGTTCGATCCCCGGTCGAGCTGGTAATTCTTGATAGCGGAGAAAAATTTAAAACGTGCCTTCTTTTCGGATAGGAAGTAAAACTGTAGGTCCCGTGTCAATGCGATGTTTGGCACGATAAAGATCCCTACTGGGGGTGGAATTCCCCCAGATTCGACCAAATTCTAGTAGGGTCAGCCAAATGATCATAGTAATCGGTGCCATGAGGTACGAAGGATGCTCCGCCATCCTGATTCCTCGCCCAAAAATAAAATTAAAAAAAATAAATAATTAACATGAATATTAAAATATCTGTCAAAATTGCAATCACCATTAAAATACAACACAGCAAAAACAATCCCTAAAAGTTACATCATCAGCGATCGTAGAGCACTATATACATACAAGCAGATCTATCCGCTTATGTTAGTTCCCTGGTCGATACGGAATAGTGGCTGATCATAATCCAGTCCACCTCGAAGATTGACAGATTGAAAAAAGTTTTTTGAGAGTCAAATAATTGGGCATTTTACATAAATACGAATGGTATAACTCTTTACGATTGCCAGAATCCTCTTAATTTACGTTTAACCTGTATTTTAGGACTTTCTAATAAAGAGTAACACAAGGAAATAATAATTAAAAACCTACGTCAATCCTCGCCAAAACAAAAGTACATATTATATATTTAGGCCAGTAAAATAGAATCCGTTGGTGGAAATAAATGTTGGAAAGCGGGAGATCGTTTCGATCGCTTCGTTTGAGGTCAAATATAAGGATCCTAGGTTTGCACGGTCCCTCGACGCGAGCTTACCTGAGGGCATCAAAGGAACCACGAAATCTTCGGACCTTTTTTAGTTTTTCGCTTATAACTCCAAAGCGGTGCTTTCCAACGAAAACTTTACTATTACAAGAATTAAAGAGCATTAAATTCTGCGTCGGATGAGTATCCAACACTTTAAAATCGGTTCAGTGGTTTGGTCGAAATCGACGGTCGAGAAACGACAGTTTTACAAATTTTCTTTCGTACCTCTAACCGTGTACGTTTAAATAGAAAATCCCCCCTAAGACTTCATTTTTATCTGGATATATGAAATATGCCCCCATAAAAGCGGAGATAAAAGCTTTAATCTTCGGGATTAAATCACACCCATAAGTAAGCGTCCTACAAAAATTATGTTTAGATTTAAAAATGTAGTACGACATGTGAGCAATACAATCATTTTTACCGCAGGTCTCTAGGATCAACCGTTCTTGAGATATCAAGAGTTACGTTTACATCAAAAAACTGCAAGCAACGTCGTGCACCACGAAACAAATATGGCTGCCATATTTCAATCAAATGGAATAAAAATAAAATGACAGTGGTTTTGATCTACTTACCAATACTTAGGGGTGATAACACACAAAAAATTATCTTTTTTCGAAATGATCGAGTGACCAGTACTGCACTACTTCATATGGATTGAACCTAATTGCTATGATGGGGGTTGACAAAAAAAATGGCCATTAAGTTAATCCGGCAACCTCTATAATATCAAAGGTTAGGTATTTCTTGACTTATATTAACAATCTGAATGAGTCCAACGGGTTTTTTATACGGAAAGCCTATGGGCGTCCGGTCTGACGGAAAATCGAAAATTTGTAAAACTGTCGTTTTTCGACCGTCGATTTCGACCAAACCACTGGACCGATTTTAAAGTGTCGGATACTCATCCGACGCAGAATTTAATGCTCTTTTATTCTTGTAATAGTGAAGTTTTCGTTGGAAAGCACCGCTTTGGAGTTATAAGCGAAAAACTAAAAAAGGTCGAAGATTTCGTGGTTCTTTTGATGCCCTCAGGTAAGCTCGCGTCGAGGGACCGTGTAAACCTAGGATACTTATATTTGAGCGAAGCGATCGAAACGATCTCCCGCTTTCCAACATTTATTTCCACCAACGGTCCAAAACGGGTCTAATTTTACTGGCCTAATTGTACAGTCAACACCTAGCAAATTGTAATTTATAAATAATACGATGATTACATATAAGTATTCTTTTTAAATGCGTCTTCAGACCTCTAAAAAGAATGCAGAATTAGTCAATAGAAAATCAGCCGAATATTATATATTCACGATGACGGGTTGACGAAAGCTCCTTATATGGCAGCATTTTTTAAAAATTTTATTAAAGATGCCGTTGAACGTCATAAAATCCATGCCAAGCGTATCCATTGCAAAAAATAAATGTGCACATTAAGTTAGTTTGATTAGTATAAAAAACTATTGCTAAAATTCACATTTAAAGGGAAGCATTTTTTCAGGCATTTTTCTTTATTTAGATTTACCATTTACGTAACCAGGTCATCTGTAATTATTCTTTCTGTTATTTATAGCGAGACTTTATTAAATGCTCTACATCTAAAAAAGAAATATTTAACATTAATTTAATAATGTTGCAGCAACGTTGGTTGGTTCTATACAATGTAATCTAAGCCTCTATATACCTTAGTACTAATTTAATTTACTATTAAATTAAAATTGTTTTTATGGTTCAAGTTTCAGTCGTAGTTATTTTTCAAAAGAGATTTGGATAATAAACGATTAATAAATTGTCTGTACTTTTTCATTTTATAATTTATAATACTTATAATAGTACACTTTTCAAATGGAAACTGGTTATTTAAACTCGAAAATGCAGTATAAGAATCTAAAATATTTTTTGTCTCCTTCAAGTTTTAAAAAAGTCTTTTTAAAATAATTACAAAAACATACTGTCATGTTATTTAACATTACAAAAAGGAATTCGCATACATAAAAAATTGGGAGATACATAATGGGGGAGATACATACAAGCATTTACTATCTTACCTTATCAATTAATAGTTAAAAATGTGTTTTAATGATAACGAGATTCCGCAGTTATATAAGTATCTTGTATTTCAGAATTTTAACGCTTTCAGTAAAGTCAATAAATAGTTTTAAGCAAATTGCGTTTATCTGCATTCATTTTATAAAGTTAATTTTGGTTGTTCATAAGAGTGTTGATATCATTGGAACGGGAATTCTTTTATCTATAAGTTTAACTAAATAGTTTAAGTGTTAATTCAGATTTATAAATAATAATAGGGTTAAGGGTATATAGAAATGTCAACAGGCATTTGTTTCATGCAAAAATAACATCACATTTAATTATTTCGCCAAAAAAATATAAAAAACAGCCATTTTTTAACATAGTTTCTTTCATTTTACATCTTGCAGGAAGTCTATTTACGTCTTGTTCAGATTAAGAAAAATTAAGGTGATGTTGACCTAATTTAGAAATGTTAAAGTTTTGAGGTTAAATTTATTTTGTTAAACGGCAAAGTGATTTAATTAAAAGTGTTATTTAAAAAGTGCCTCAATTGAAAATAAAAGTGATTAATTAATTTGAACCATGGAATGTGAACAAGAATATTTTATGGAACAGTTAACGAATAATAAATGGTGTTGGATATAAATGAAGAATTCTTATTCACCATTGATAAATGGGAATTATGGCATTAGAATTTCGTTTTGTTAAGTCTTTTGCGTTGCGATATATTTTTGATTTAAAAATATTTTATGAATGCATTGTTGACATCTTTCTTCAATTCTTTGTCGAGGTTAATGATAGCTGACGGTTGATATCTGGGGTTTCAGCATATCAAGTTGGTATTTACAAGATGCCAATTTTAAAAATCAAAAGGAAGGAATTACAATCCTAATAATTAAAAACCGTGGGTTTTTCTGTGATAAATAGTTTAATTAGTAATAAGAAATTATTATCTTTATTTTAAGAAGTAATTTTTTATAGTTAAACAACAACAATTGCTATTTGTTTTGAAAGGTATTTAATTTGTCTCCAAATGTATAATAGTTAATTATTTTGGGATTAATTAAAATTAATAATCGAATTAAAAAAAGAGAATTTTGTATTCATATTTTTTCTTTGTTATTTAATACCAATTTAATTTAATGTAACGAATGGGGAAAAACCCCTTTACACGGGTGACGCACATTTCCAGAAGAATCTACAATGTTCGAGCCAGGTCGCGTGTATGGCGTAACGTCGCCGATCTTTCTAGTGCATTCTACACACTTCCGTGTGGGTATATATCAGTCGCGATGGGCCCGGCAAGGATCAGTGTTCGACCGGTGATTTGAAATGTGCTTTGTGTAATTAGTGATCAATTGTATTAGTGAATAAATAAATGTTTAATAGTTGTTGTAATAATATATAAATAGTCCTCAAATAAATTTGTAAATATCTCGCATTTAAGTTCATTAAGCAGTTTATAATTATAGTCTTAAGCAATTAGTTAAGATTGACCTAGTGTATGTAAATAATATTTCTTTTGTTAATAGACGATTAAACAGCATTTTTGTTATTGTTGTTGTTGTTATTATAAAAAAACGCTACATTAATAACAATTTTTTACTTCTGTACTACACCAAAGAGATACTGCACCTAAGCTGTATAACATATTGTATTCCTAAATAAATTGAATGTCACTTTCGTAGGTATTCAAGGTCAAAGGTCAAACATTATGTGACCTTGGAATTAAAAACTCAATAATTGTTTTATAATAAAACGGTGAATGTTTTCATGAAAACTATGTTCTATTAGCTTTAAAACAAGCCTAAGATCGCAGTGGCGTGCGGTGAGAATTTAGGCAAGGGAAGCAACAATGATTTTCAATTTTAATATACCTAGGTACAATAAAAACAGTGTTATAATTATGACGCTTACAAATTTTTCAAAGAACTTTTACACTTTATACTTATGGAATTTGTTGACTACTATTCGATATTTAAAAAAAGTACTACTAAATATTTATTGTTATATTTGCGTGTCATAAAGAGATGTATTTGAATACGGAAAACAGTAATATTTTATTTTTTAGAGTTAATATCAGTATTGAACAGCTGTTTCTAAAATGCCAAACTTATTTATGCTATAAATAAAAACAAATGCGGAATCTGAATTTTCAGTGTTGCCAACTGTTAAAAAATTAACAAAAAGTTCCTCTAACAAATTTTATTTAAAATTAAATTATTTCTTTTTTAAAAAGATTAAAAATAATGCAAATAGAAAAAATAGTATAAAGTATTCGTTTCATAAGACGTTTTAGCGCAGTTGTTTTTTAGAGAATTCCCCGCTCCGCGGGTCGTTTTCTAAACTCGGACGCGTGCGCTAAAAACTTGTCTCATGAAACTAATACTTTAATATACTATTATAATGCAACTTGATTCTCTCTGTCTTTTGTAGAACAATACCTGGTGCCGGTTTTAATTTTTGTTGGTAGTTCTTTGGTTGTTATTTGGTAGTTCTGGTTTGAACTGCCTTTCTCAACAATTTATAATTTTTCTACAAAACTGTATACAGAAAATTTTTTATCTAATAAGTTACAAACTGAACAATAAAACCAGCGCGATTCGGATGAATCGGAAGTATTCGACCTTCTACCGAAGCGGCTGAATTTGCAGCCATTTCGATATAAGTGATTTTAAATGTTGCGTACAGAGCAAATTAAATACAATTATTTGCCTTTAAAGACACCACACGTTGTATAAATTGAAATAATAAAATTTTCCAAAATACAGTCTCATTCGCAGATTTACATTGATTAAGTAACATTTAAACAAACGCTAAAAATCGAATAAATTACCTAATTATAATAAATCATTTGGGCACGGAGCAACTAAAAATAGCTTCATCTTACTATATTAACCGCAACACCACAACCCACCGGCCACTAACGAAAGCGAGAACGGAGAAGTGCAGTAAGCAAGTAAATCAGTGCTTATATGCAGTGTATGTAACACATTTGAATCTGTACTACCTTTCCGCGCAAGTTTAATGACCCTAATTTAAAATAGTATTCTAATTATACTTTTTGCTGTACGGAATTGATGTTGAGCTTAACTTAATAAACGATAACCATAATTTTATAAAAATTTTTTTGTTAATATTGTTATTTATTTTTAATAAATTCTTAAGGGAAGCATTGCTTTCATTGCTTCCATGGACCGCACGCCACTACTAAGATGAGTTCTAAGTTCTACAATAATTAGAAGCAAAGTTATGAATTGTTTTTGTTGAACTTGAAAGCGTAAATCTTACTTTTTTATCATGTTTGCAGCTCTGCTATACGAATACTGTGTATCACTATCACAATAACTTTACATACGTAAATTACTTTATGTCCTCTACCATCCTACTAAAGGCCGATTCTCACTATACGACAGGCTACCAACAGTCACCGGATCGACAAAACATTATACTGTACATTTTATATGAAGGTATTCACATCAACCATCACAGACACGGACCGTCGCGAGGATATAAAATGTACAGCATAATGTTTTATCGGTCCGGTGACTGTTAGTAGCCTGCCGTATAGTGAGAATCAGTCTTAAATCTCACGGAAATCTGAGATGGTCGGGTTGCGAGCTGTGATTATTTGGCATGGAATGACCCTTCTGTCAATTCAGCCATTCCATGTCAAGTGTAACACCCGTTACACACCAGTAAGTTCAAGATTCTAAAACGAAGCAAAATTAAAATGAATTAATTGAAGATATATTTACATGTCACCCTTACTTACTACCCTCAATTATTATTTAATTTTAATTTTGATTAGTTTTGAAAGTATGTAACGGGTGTGACATTTGACATGGTATGGCTGTTCAAATATCTAAATAAATATTTTAAATTACAATTTGCTGCTATTTTCTCATGTTACAATTATCCTTCATTTTTTGCTTAAATGTAGTAATGTTTTGTGTAAGCCCTAAAAGTTTCGTAGGTCATAGGCCAATAGGAATTATCCCCATTCGCCTAAAGGAAAAATCGTACTTGTATATGACCACCAGGCAAGGCAAACAGCGCGCTGTGGCTGTATCCTCTGAATATGAAACATACTAAACATAACCATACTTTTCTCATATTATATAAGAATAACCTTTTATTTTTTTACTATTTATTATCATTCTTATCAAATAGTATCAATTCAATGAAAATATTATTTATAGTAATGTGCTAATGTGGAATATAAGAATTAAGTAATTATAGAAATTGAACTCCTACAACGTAGCGCTCGGCCTGTTCGCGGCACTTCCCGCCAAATTGAAAGACGATGACAACATGTTGGAGGTTCCTTCTTTTGTTATGACTCACTTCTCGCAAGAATCTCATCTGTAAATCTAGAGACGTATTAGTAAAAATTGTCTTATTCTAAATAAATTTTGTAGATGTTAATTTTAACCTATTTAGAGTCATTCATATAAATTAATAATTTAAAATTATATAAATAAAATGTATATTTTGTATAACATAAATAAGATGATGCAATTTTTATTCCTGGGGTATTTATTGATTTTAATTAAACTTAATTTAAGGATATTAGAAACTTTATTATATATAAATAGAAATGTTTTCGTAAATTAGTTTTTTTACTTTTAATCTTTACTTGAAATTGATTGATAGAAATTTGTTAGGTATATACCTAACTTTTTTTTAAGATTGAAAAAGTATAATTAAAAAAAAACTGCAAAAAGCTGCAAAGGGCCAGTTCGATTCTGTAGATGCTATGCGCAAAGCCCGAATTTTCACGATTGGTTCATACGAATAGCACTGACATAACACATCCAGCAAGCTGTGCGTTAGTTTCTTCTTGAGCGTGGTAGGTTGATGTTAAAACATTTCATTCTGTGTGTTGTGTAAGTGCGTAAGCCCCCAAGGGGCCCGGCCTGGATATGTCTCATTACTATAATTCAAATCCTCCTGGAGTAGAATATGTAGAGGTCGAGATGTAAGTAAATCTTTAAATTTACATGTTTTTTGATTGTCATTTCTGTGGAGCAATTCTCAACGTGATCCCCTGCACGTCCTTGACTGAGTTTTACCTTGAGATTTGGCGAATCAAATCCGCGTTTTGTGCAACGGTTTTCTCATATCATGCTTTCGTTGTTTTTGTACATGGCACTCTTGAATTTTTTATTATTGAACTTGTCAAGATCTAATTTACCCCGATTAGGATTTGTTTACAAAATGGCGGCTTGTAAACTAACCGCTTTTTTAAGCGCCCTCCGCTGCTACAGCTGGTGAAATGTAAATTCTTTACTAAAAGTTCGGTCCAGGAAGCTGATAAAAGTTTGTTTAATGAAGCAAGATGTTAATAATTCCCTCGTGGATACATGTTAAGTATCCTTAATAAAAATTGGATTTTTTTGTAAGTTTTCTTCCTGCTTGGTTAATAAATAATAATAGTTACCTAATTAATTAAATATTATAATACTGATCAGTGGTCATACTTTTACTGGTAAATAAAATTTAAGAAGAAATTGAAAATATACTTTATTTTTAGGTTAGATTTCTTTGAAAAATGTTAAACAAAAGCAGGTGCTCTTTATAATTAGGTTGCAATAGAAAAACAAATGAATTTTTACAAATACAGTAAAACTTATCTATGTCGAACTGCTCTTTACCATATTAAACCGGAAACTATTACGATATGATCTACCACCACCAGCGTATGGAATTCCTGGAATTCTTTCGAAATTCTTGTCTGGCTTCATATTTAAATCTTTCAAAAACATTTTTCAGTAAATGAAAAATCTTTTTCGACTTTTAAGACATTGAATGACCATGTTTATGCTTCCCAAAATTCCCCAGAGGTGTACTGGAACAAGTATTTAAAACAATTGACGGGCTGAAGAAGCACATCTTCGTACTTGCAACTATTCTTATAATTGCGCCAGCCAAGGAAACTTCTTCTGTTAATGAGCACATGGTGCTGAATTTTGGTAAATTTCCTCCTAGGCAATTAATAATTAGGTATGTTAGGTAAACTATTTGGGAAGTTTTTATAGTATAAACGTGTAATTTGATATAATCTGGAGATATTGGAAAAATTAGCAAAAAATAAAATTTTTTAAAGCGATGATGCCTGGTATCAATTGCACTCAGGCCTGTCCTGCATTTCTAATAAGAATACATTAAATGAAATATTTTTTAATTTTAACTTGTAGGCATATGATTGGGTTGTATGATTCTAGTATAAATCGTCACCCAAGACGGCTATATTGAAAATGCTTTTGTCTTCTGATTACGCACAGAAATAGTAGATGGATAGCTTCTAAAGGCGATCGTATCAGAAATTGTATTTGGTGTCTCTGACGTTAATTTGAAACTTACTGATCGCCACCTTTTAGTTTACAGAAGTGTCATTGATGTCGTATGGCGATTTTAGGCCATTTATTATAATTATGTTACCAAATGTCTTTAGCTTCCGATACTTACCAGAGACCTATAATTTACGTATTCCATTCGCAGACAGTGGTATAATTTCAATATAGCTGTCAATAAGTCCGCTAAAGACAGCTGTCTTTAGCTTCCGATGGAGATTAGACTTACCTATCGCTCATTGGTCGTCGTACAAGTGGTATTACGTTGTTGTCATTGCCTTGGATGCAGTGTGACTTACAGGTCGCCGCCGATATTACCTGAGTCTAATAGACTTCCGATTATGATTGGAGACTTATTCGTTGCTTACTGCTAGTCGCTGCAAACGGTTATATTGGATTATTATTGTATAACTATAGGTCGTAATCTTGCCATCTTGCGTGAGTTATAGGTAATGGCCAAGGTGGTACTATTACTAATAGCAGAGATAAACTTAAGGTTTCTTGCTTCTTTCGAAAAAGATCTATCATTGCTCTCAAGCTTCAGGAAAAGAAAAACACTATAATAGCAGAATTTTACTTTATTTTTAATTTAATTTTATTTATAGTTATTAATCACAACAAGATATTAGTGAAAAACTTCACACTTCTCGTTTTAGCGGATGCATCCTCATCTACCAATGCGTTTCAATTAATTGTGAAACCACTTCATACTCAATTGACAATGTTGCAACACTGGTGAATCTTTCTTGGTCCATGGCAGAACACTTTGTATCAATTTCAAACACTAGGAAGTTGCTCACTCTAATTCCTTAATCAGCTCTTGCACTTGAGATTTGAAAATAGACAAAAAGGGAATTCCGATTAAATTGAAATCACAAGGGTGGCACATTTGCTACATCCAGAAAAATGTTCTTCCTTTGAAGACAATAATTGACCTTGTTGATGCAACTCTGTATTCTTTCCCATGATGGAAAAAGGCAGAGAAATGTTCGAAGTCAATTTGGCTGGTGAATAGTCTCTGTTTGGAAGACCACCTATCACTGTGATCTTTTAAAGAAACTTCCAAGTTTGTCCACTGAAACATCTTCCATCGAAAATATAATTTAAGAGCTAGTTTCAGTTTCAAAAAATGTTATCATCATTGATGAAACACTGCTGCATAGGAACCAAACAGATTTAAGACTTCAGCTAAGAACAGCATTAGGTATATCTTTTTAAATCACTAACCTGAGACAATCTTGTCTGTATGCCCTGTGTTTTGCAGTTATGTTACTGAAGTTACCATAGACTTGTCAATGGTAGTTAATGGTAGTTAATGGTGGTTAATGGTAGATTTTTAAACATTTGGAAGGCCCTCTCCCGTGTTTTTATTTATACATAGTAACAAAATCAATGAGGTTTTCTTCAATTTAACAAATGCCTTCCGAGAGGCCGCCATATGACTTGGTTAATCTGTTCCTTCCAAGCACTATATGGGGTGGAGTCAAAGATGATAGAAAAATATTTAGCCTCTTTAATTTTTCTCAATATCTTCTACTTTTTCTTACTATCAAATTAATCGACTCATTTTGAATTTTTGATGGAAAATAATTCGGAGCTCTTTGGTCATGGTAAATCTTAACTGAACTTGATAATGGATTATCATCAGTTTCGAGGTGCTGAAAAAGATACCCCAGATCAAATTCCCTTGTGATTTCCCTTTTCGAATTGGTCCCAGAAAGGGGCAAGTTGTTTGAACACACAAAATGATGACATCAACAACCTTGAGAATGTTTTGCTATTTGTCTAATTACTCTCATTAACGTTGTTCCGTCAGTGGCGTAACTGCGTAAGATTGCGCGCCCCTGCGAGACTTATGTTTGTGCCCTTTATAGTATACAATTATATGTAGGTAGCTTTTGTTAAAATAAAATATGCAATAACTAATAATAATTCATTGCCTTTTCATTTGCTCGTATCTCTTTAACGAATTTGTTTTATATGAATGATGAGATTTCACACCAATTACAATTTTTCTGAGGTTTAACGCAGGCGAATTGGACAATTGAACTGTCAAAATCCATTGTGTTTACTGTTTTGCCTATAAATCCTCTTCTCGACCGCCATCCGCACATACTATCCACCATTCGATGCTTCTCATCGAGCTGAACAATGGTGTCCTAACCCAACCCAACCCAACCCAACCTAACCTACGTTTAAGTTAGATTTAATTTAGGTTTGCGTTATTCATCTATTAATACGTGTTTTAATGAAGACTTTAGTGAAGGTTAGGTTAGGTAAGATTAGGTTACGTTAGGAGCTGCGTGAAGTTGGCAGCCCCATATAAGAATTTTGAAAAAAAACTATATTGCATAATTTTGCCCAGCCCCCCTTAACTCCCCATAAGCGAATACTACAGTATTAGCTTATGGGGTGCCACACCATAGAAATTCGGCTTTTGACTTACGAGTTAAGGGGGGCTGGGCAAAATAAAACAACTATTGGTCAAAACTGGGCATAACTTGGGCAAAATCATGCAATAGTCTTTTTCCCGAAATTCTTATATGGGTGTGACAACTTCACGCAGCTTACGTTAGGTTGGGTTAGGCTAGGTGAGGTTAGGTTAGGCTAGGCTAGGTGAGGTTAGGTTAGGCTAGATCGCATGCGCATCAAATAATGCATTTTCAGGTAAGGTGGAGTAATT
This sequence comes from Agrypnus murinus, assembly GCA_929113105.1. Classification (NCBI taxonomy): domain Eukaryota; kingdom Metazoa; phylum Arthropoda; class Insecta; order Coleoptera; family Elateridae; genus Agrypnus; species Agrypnus murinus. The sequence goes on along the minus strand of OV816026.1, from coordinate 115,681,186 downwards.
AACATGGAAGGCTACGGCTTCCTTTTCAAAAAAGTCTGGCAATTATTTCAAAAAGTATTACTCCCTCCCAGATTGCACGTTTGTTTAGCTCGAATGGTATACAGCATGTGCGGGTGCGAGTGAGGGTGGTGGGCCTAAACTGGAGAACAGCCATACATTTCTTCGAAAATTATCAATCTGTTGTCGCTGATCCAAGTCAGCACATTTATTTCAAAAGTGTTTAACCTAATAATTCAATTAATTTTATTTAAACACCTAATATCTTCCAATTGTTCTGAACAATGTATATCCACAATTCGTTTTTATTGTTATCCAAGAATGTTTTGTTACCTCCAAAGCTTGTTTTAAAATTGCTAGTCCCAAGACGAAAGCATCGCCCTTCGAAGGGTTGCCCCTCCGCGTCGAAAGTTCTGCTGGAGCGGTAGTTACGCCACTGTGTTACGTATATCTGCTCCCAAACTTTTACCACGTTTTAACCTCTCAAAAAATCACTTTCTGTGGTGGCATGAATTCTTAGAATTTGGATAGAGGGATTTAAATGTTTAAAGGCGGTGGGAATTTTGAACTCTTGCAAAAACTAAACATGAGAAACTGTCTATATATTGACTTACCTATTAACACTCCCCCCGATCGAAAAACCGGGTTTTCCCGTCAAACCGCTGACCCTAGCTTGAAAGATCTCTGAACATTTTTTGGTCGTCTTGACCTCCTATATCTTTTTGTTAAAGATCTCGAGGCGATCTGGCAAATAGGAAAACATGTAGGCCAAAAAACTCAGAAAATCCGGAGAGACCCGATTATTGTATAGCTCCCAACGGGGTAATATCGTAAATATTACACATATTTCAAAGATTTCAAAATTCTTAATCATGTTTTTTTGGAAAATTTAAGGTCAAAATTCTCAGGTGCCAAAATACAAAACTTTTTTACCTTAAAGTATACCATGCGTCCCATCATCTTAAAGCCCAATGCACTTTAAAACAGATTTTGTTTCATTCTTTTATCTTATTTTTATCAAAAGTTATAAAGAAAAACGTACACACCAACACGGTCGAGATTCTCATTTGTGTATACTTTAGAAGGGCGTAACTCAAGAACCTTTGCATAAAAAGTACTCCTATAATATTTTAGATTTTTACTTATTTTTAGGAGATATATATAAATAGCAGTTGTGGAAACGTTGAATAAAATCAAAGAGGGTCATGTGCAAAATCTCATGAAGAAAAATTGGATCTCTTGAGATGGAATTACCCCATTTTCAATAAATACGTTAAGAGACATTCAAGAAAAGGAATTAATTATGGACGACAAAGTAAGAAAAAAGAGGCATAGAGAAAGATTTAAAATGTACCTACCCCACAGAAAACACAATAGACGAAGGTCAATATTAGATGGTTCGGTCACATCGAAAGAATAGAAGAAAGAACTGCAAAGAAAAATATGAGAAAAGAAGAAGAAAAAGCAGGAAGGAAAACCAAGGGAAACATCAACGGAAGAAGTGAGAAAAGTGGTTGAAAAGAGATGAAAAGTAATGGAACGAGGCGAAAAATAATTAATAAACAGTAAGTTCTGATAAACTTAACAAAACGTAGTCAAAGCAAAACGATAACTGCTGCATCATCTTATCCTTTGATCGTTGCATAATCAATCATCGCACCCCATTGTAAATAATTGCAAATATCTAATAGCAAAAAAGCAGTATAAAAAAAACAGTGGATGAGTAATAACAAAAAGGGGAATAAAGTTCACTCAAGAAAATGATGCCAATAAAATTATAAAGATTACCCACATGTGATATGTTTCTTTTTTAGTAATAATATTTAAGATTGTTGGAGTCTATGTTTATTAGCGACAATTTACGATATTTATTTTGCAATCCCATACAGGAGCCGCAAGCTCATTCTTTTCTATATCAAGAGCTTATCTCTTCTGGTGTAAAAAGATAGATAAGTAGAACGGAAATACTTGATGAAATTGTAAATTGCTATTTTTGAATAATCCTTGGTTTCTTGGTATATTTTGTTATGAATTTGGCAATACTAAATTGATTTTTGTGAACTTCAACTTTTTAATAAGAATCCCCATTCATCAATTCTAGTAGTGTTGCCCACACACACATTATAACTATTATTACATCTGGGGAATTCATCCTTATTATAAATTTATTATAACTGAACTGTTTGAATATTGAAAATAAATAATTTCAAGTGTACGATGAACTGCTAATATAAACCTTGTAAGTTATTATCCTACATCTCCTTGACACGTGTGGCCTCTTGTGTATTTGCATGTTGATATATGCAAAGTTGCAAAGCGACGGTTAGTGATCTCATAGCTTATCCCTTTTATTATTAAATAGGATCCGTATCTCCTAGTTTTCAAATTGACCAATCAGATGACGGCAAACATCTGCAGGAGATTGATTGGAATCGATTTTACAGTAATGAGTGCAATGAGTTGGTTAGTCGGGTATTTATTGAGATTTTAAGAAGTTTACTTGATTATCTGAGATTTTTATTGTTTGGACTTTTGAATAAATGAAATAAAACATATGAATGTAAAAAACACTTAATTTTATTTGAGTAAATATGCCTGAGAGAGAAAGATGATAATATATATGTTGTAGTAGACGCAAAAAGGAGAAAAAATAAATTGGTTCAGCTTTGTATTTTTGAAGATTTATTTTAATTAAACTATAAAGACTTATTTAAAGAGTTTTTCAGCAATAAAAGCGATTAAATTTTGATTATCTATTTAATAACAGAAACTGCTCCGACTTCGTGAATGGCTGAAATAAATATGTGTGTAATTTGTGTAAAAAGGAGGAAAAATCACCAAATTATTGCACGCTTTGGTTTTTTGAACATATTAAAGTATAATAAGATATTATTTATGATTAAATTGTGACGATTTAAATATGCACCAAAACAAAAGTTTGAATGCAAATGGTATAGCAAATTTAATTTGGACTTCGTGCGAGAGTGAGAAAGAGATGAAAATATGAGTTGCAATGTGTGTAAAAAAGAGAAAAAATAAACCAGATTATTTCACCAAACTTCTTTGTATTTTAGAATATTTGAGTGTTGATTTAAATTCAATTAATTGAAAGTTTGGGGTTTTCTAAAACTCATTCAAGGATTCGACTAATTATTTTAATAAATAATAAAATAAGTGTGTTTTTTACATTTACATTTTAAGCTGCCTCGTTAAGTTGCTATAAAATATAGATTACGCAATTTTCTTATCGCAAGTTCTAATTTGCAATAATAAGTACTATAGTACATTTTAAATGAAGTGTTCGTTTTTATCGATAAATTAATACCCTAACCTCAATTCCAATATGAATTATGTAGGTCTTATTATGATCGAACATGATCTTCATAGTAAAGGGCTGCGGATTATTTCCCTCCTTAAAAATAATAGTGCAATAAATTGCGATAGGCATATAATCACAGCCACCCTTGATGCAAACCAATGATTGATCAATGGTTTCTGTTTAATTTTTGTCAAATTTGGTTTATTTTAAATTTCTAGATTGAAAAAGCATTATGCAACATTCTAATGGGACAGTAGCAGCTGTTTCTTCTGTGCATATACAGACCGTCGTCCTTTCCTTCTCATAAAGTAGCAGATTTATTCCTCAGAAAACTCAAGGTGGTTCCTAGGGTGCAAATCCGACGTCTTATTGATTTCCTTCCCTTTTATTTTTGACCGGGACCGGGAACTTATACATACGAAGTGCAAACCAAGTTCATTGCTGGAAGTCTTTGTACAAATCGCGATGTCTGAGTGCACAATAGAAAAGACCCCTTGTTCCTCCAAGAAGCAGCTGTCTTGTGGCACGCGCTATCAAAGTAAATTCATTGATGTTATTCTTCAAACATCTTGTGACTGTACTCTCAAGGTGTTGCGTCTATCACAGGGGTAATACCCCTCCATATGTTTTGTGTATCAGAATTAGTTGAAGTTTTCCTTATTTTTGGGACCATTTGACAAAAGGGATGTAGGGCAACATGTAAATTTTTATTTCTGCTTGACCTCTCACCTATTCATCTTCCGGTCTCTTTCCGTTTCTGTCTGTATGTACATATGTATGTTCAATGTTCGCATCTTAGTAGGACCTTTTATAATAGAAATACTAATTTTGTTTCTAAGAGATTTAGTCGAAATTATCTATTGTTGAGAAAGGGTTAAGGGTGAAGATAGAGGAATAGATTTTCAATTTTTAGGCTAAATTTCTAAATACTGCTATTCTTTCAACTTTAACCTCTCCTTGTGTGTATGTATAGTATTTCTGGGTAGATTCAACAAAAGGGGGGGTTGTACTTGTAAGGGTCAACATGTAAATCTTTATTTCCGTTTGACCTCTCACCTTTTCACCTTCCGGTTTCTTCTTATTTTTGCCTATAGTTCAATGTTCGGATTTCTGAAAGGGTTCTTTTGAGGAACTCTTTTGTCTTCTGAAAGATTTCCTATTGTTGAAAAGAAGGGAAAATAGTTACGCTGAAAGAGCAGATGTAGAGATTATAGATTTTTAGACCGGATGTGGTTCATTAATTTAAAAAGAAAATTTCTAAACATAAGACCAATAAAACAGGTTGAACGGGTTCGTTCGCGAATATTGTAATAAATGTCGGAACACTGAACAGAAACTGTGGGTAGGTAGATCGGATGAGAATTATCGTCTTATTTACAAATTAGATATTTTTGTTGGTAATTTCTATGACGCAAAGCTGGTCTGCAATAAATATTACGGATGATGTGATGCATAACCTCACTTATTTTTCCTCAAGTATTCCTGTTTAACTTGTTATAGTATATAATGAAGCTTAAATCTTTTAGACAAGGAAGACAAATACTAATAACAGTGTTCGAGACTAATGTCTAATAACGCATTCATAGTTTGCAGAACTGAGACCATTCATTCACAATGCAAATATGAATGAGGTATTATTGTATTAAGCAATACTATTCGAATACAGTAGGTTTAACTTTAATTTATACTTAACTAGAAGCCTTTGCAAAACAATTAGAAAGAACAATACTTCACTAAATCTTTTCTTTCATTCATCTCTAGCCAACATCATTAATAAAAATTTTATTCGCGTGCACGCCCAACTATAGCGTTGTCTTTGCCTACGCACTTTTCCGTGCGGATGAACTCTAAAAAATGCAAAAACTTGTGGGTGGTTTTATCTGACTTGGGTGTGTTCTTGATTTTTAATAAACCAAAAAAAGAGTTGCAGTTTCTCACAGGTACACTTTATTCCATTGATAAAATTTTCCAACTTGATAGACTTGTATCTGCTGCTACGGCTATTTAACTTGTTTTACCACGATAAGGATGTGTGTAGATTGTATTAACCATGGAATTAAGTTTCCCACGAGATTTACTACAGCATCTCTCTGCACATGTGCACTATCCCTTGTTTGTAGCTAGAGAACCCTGTTCTCTTATTATACCTACTAAAAATCTTTAATCATCCTAGATAGGTAGGCCAATAGACCGGATTTTAGGGTGTTAGGGGGTTTATCCTCTGTCTCTTCTCTCCCCCTATGTTAAAACTTGTCTACTATAATAATATTATGCATTCATTATAATAAAGCGTGGATGGTTGCAATTTATTTTGTATCTAGGATCGTTTACAATTTGGATTTATTTCATAGACTGGGAATTTGCCTTAAGAATAGTAAATTTGACACTACCAAATTATATGGCGACGGAGTACTTTTGAAATAAAAAAACAGCCAGTGTTGATAGACTAAAAAGATGTTGTAAGTATGGCCAAAAGAGTTTGCAATACTCGTTTGTGGAAGAAATTTATTGGAGGATAACACATCTAAGTTAATTACGTCATTTCTGCCCTTAATAGTACTACACAAGTCAATCTATAGATCTAGATTTTAAGTTATTTTTTTTTTGTAATATGCATTCATTTTGTAATGCCCTTTGGTAAACCTCAAAAACTATTTTGTTTTGTACCTTACAACCAAAATTATATTATAAATAAATAATACCCAAAATTTTTAAGTCTAATTTACCGCTACTTTTTTACGCAAAAAGAAAATTTGCTTCGTCAAAGTTACCTTAACACTAAAGCTGAAATACGACACGAAAATTCTAGATTCAGAATATCTGTCAATTATTGACATTCAGATTATACTTAACGAAAGAAAATCAGTTAATTTTAAACATGTGAACAGAACATTAATAGTTATTTGTATATCATGGCCGCTAAATCCCTTTTTAACGTACCAAGAGAATTGTCGCTGCGGTTGAGGAAGGACATTCTCGAGAACACTAATGAAATTTGTGGGACATACAGGGATAATAATAATAATCCCTTTCACAAGAGATGAAGGCACATCAGGGAATAACAGAGTAGGCTACTCGAGCCGTTCGGTAACCAAGGGTGGTAAAGTGTCTATAACTTTACGCACCGATCCCAGGAAATTATTTTTCAGGATTTCCCAAATTCCACAGGTTGAGTCGACCTGGAAGTAGATATTTTTAAAAACTCAATGTATCATCCCTGGGAATCGAACCTAGGACCTCAAGATTGTTAGTCAAGTGCCAAGCCTACTGAGATACCGCTGTGAGGGACGTCTTACTAATGGAATAGGTGTACAAATTTTTGGAAATATATTGGGAATACACGGCAATATTTGTGAAATACTCAAGAATACCAGGGAATAATCTGGAATACCTGGGAATAATCGAGAATATTTGAGGAATATACGGGAATAACGGCAATACTCAGGAATATTACGGAAATACGTACATGAAAATTTGGGAATGGGGTACGACGAATTCGGATGCTATTTCCTAAAGTTTTGATTAGAAATACGGGCATACATTCGGAAATACCGGTAATCAATTCAGGATACGGAAATAATTGCAGATATTTTCGTATTCTCGGGAATAGGTGTGCAAAACTTGTTTAGTGAGATGCCTCGAGGGGCGTTTCACTACTGGAGTAGGTGTACAAATCTTCGGAAATATATCGGAGAAATACTCAGGAATACGCGGAAATATTTGGGAATACACGGCAATACTTAAGGAATACTCGGGAATATTACATACAAGCTCAACGAACTCTGATGCTATATCATTAAGTTGTGGCTAGGAAATACTGGAAATTAATTCAGGAATACGGAAACATGAAATAACCTCATATATTTTTAGTGAGATAGCTGTCTTACTGTAATGATATTACATACATATTACCTCAAGAAGGTATTGCATGCTAAGTGATTACCATGACAACAGTAATCAACAACAAGAGAATAAATAAATATCTCTTGGAAGTTATTACATGTCTTTTATTGTCTTCTACAATAGATAACATATAAGTAGTAATGTACAAGACCACACACAAGCAACCTGTATTACCACATGGTCTTCCATACGTTACATTGGTGACGCCCGACGTTAAGAAACAAGAACTTAGATAATCAACACCATATCTTTAATATTCCATTGCTCTGGTTTTCTGTCTCTGCCGACAAACGCAACCTGCAACCTGGAGTTCCTTGAATTGGTTATTTGATTATCTCACGCAAGCAGTCGACTTTCAGAAGTTTATAAATATCCTTTTTTATCATTTAAATAAGATAAGTAAACTATATTATATTGGTTACGTTTTAATATGGCACAGTTAAAAGCAAATTGAGTAAAATTTCCTATTTTTGACAGTTCGCATGTACAAATGTCAATAGTCCTGATTAATCAATACTTTGACTTCCTACATATTGACAACGAGATTCAAAGATATAATGTTCTGATTTCAAACTTGCCATATAACATTTTGCAACTCCATTCGAATCTAATCATGTTTATTGATAACAATAAACTTTCATTCGAACCATACACCACGTTCATCAACTAACTAACTCTTACTTGGGTACTTCTGTGGAGAAACCTACTCCATTCAACCCAAAACCAAAATCAAATACTATCTCTTCTCCCAAAGAGAGTACAGATTTCTGGTTACAGCAAGACGATTCACCCGAATCTTTTGGACTAGTTAACCTATACAAAGACGAAATCATTTCTCATCATAATAATTTCATAACTACAAAATGTAATCCTAACCCCAAATTAAGTGACGATACTCAAAACGTCATTTATAAATGCAATGTTCTTTCAGATGCACATGCATCCACTAATACTTTGCGTTGATAAGCCTGACCATTCAATTATTAAAAAGCACGTTTCGCAGGTTAATACTTCCATTACAGAAACTAATTCTACTGTTAGAGCTAAGCCTAGAAAATTGTATCCTAACCAATGTGTTCTAAATCAGAAATTGCAAGAGCTCCCGAAGGTCGACGGTTTGGGGATATCAACCGCCGCATCTTCTACGAAGACTCCCTTGGATCCAGTAAAACATTCCTAGAATCTACAAGCTACAACACCTCCAGTTCCTGATGGAGATCACATCAATAACGTTACTCAAGAACCAAAAACTACGACACCCGTAGTAACAGCTCCTGAAAAATGTCTCCAGCAATTCTCGGAGACGACGATGCCGACAGCTCTCATTTCGCCATTGGAACGATGTCATGAGAAGAGATTGTTCTTGGATATAACAGGATTAATATATTTCTTTCTATATTTAATTTTGATGTTTAGTTTGTTTTCTCTGATAACCATCAACGAACTTCGCGACAGCCTTAACCAACAAAATTTTGTTATGTCAAAACGCGAAATGTTATGCAAAGGTCACGCGATTAAACAGTCTTATTACCTAGTAATTAGAACAATGCGAACATTCGCCTTTTTGCTAACCGAGAAAATTACAACAATGCAATTGCTATTAAACGAACTCAAATTATCTTATCATAATAGTAAAATCCATTTCTCTAATAAACTTTGGCATTATGTGTAGTGTACTAACTTTAAAGTTATACAATATAAACACAAGTGCGAAAATAACAGTAGTGACTTATATTTTGCCACGTGAGCCTTGTCAACTCGACATTACATGATATCATACATTGATAACATTCAACTAATCAATCCTGAATAGCATTTGGACCTCCCAAATATATGTGCTACCGGATTAAGCTTCAAGTGTTCATTCTCCTCAAATAACAGGATACAAGAAGATTCAATCATACTCTCCAACAGGCAATTTCACCTAGTACTTCATACAATCTTAGGACAAGGCTATGAATGCTGCCCCTGTTTTATGAGATACAACCTCACTTCTTCCATTCCTACGGACAAAATGAATACAACTACCTTTATCAATGTTAACCACAAACTTACTACTTAGGCTAACGCTTTTAGATTCAATTAGCATAATTATTTTTAATTTTAAAAGTTACAACAAATACGAAGCACTTATTATGTTGTTCCTTGGTTTTGTTCACGTTCCTAAATTTTATTTCTTTCTTTCTAGTAAGAATTACAGAACGTCCTAACAAGTGATTCCTGTACATCAAGTTTATTTTAATTAGGTTAAGTTTGCGACATCACCTTGCAATAAGCAACTCATGTTTTTGCCTTAAGCAATAGATGCCTACTATTAGCTACCAGCGGCAAAGGCTTTTCAATTCTTTGATTATTAGCAATTAATTCTTAACATAAGTCTTATTGTCTTAGCATTAAGGAACCATTGAAAAGATGCAAACGACCTCAATTTTTTTTGTAGCTAGTATACATTAAACATGCCAATACATACAAGTGCGACATTAATGTATGCTATTTTTTTGTTGAGGAATGCATTAATGCCCTTTTGACTCACGGCTCATTTCTTTTGGTACATGTTCAGCTTTTTTTTACCCGGAGTGTAATGTAAGGATATTACATACATAATACATCAAGAAGGCATTGCATGCTAAGTGATTGCCATGACAACAGTAATCAACAACAAGAGAATAAATAAATATCTCATAGAAGTTATTACATGTCTTTTATTGTCTTCTACAAGAGATAACATATAAGTAATGTACAAGACCACACACAAGCAACCTGTAATATCACATTGGTCTTCTATACGTTACAGTACCACTGCCTGTATTCCGTACGCAATACAAGAATTTTTTTCTTAACAATTTCAGGTTTTGAAGATTTGTGAACTATGTAACACAGGTAGCTCAGAGTGTGCACTAATGTCTGATAACAAACTAAAAAAATAGAGACTTCAGAGACATGATGTAAAAATAATATGCATCAGATTTATTAAACTATAAATACTACACCATAGTGTATTGTAGTTTTCAACGCAAATCATTCACTAACGGTATGGAGAGCTGAGACCAACGAAGAACCTAGTTAAAGGACAATTTAATGACACGTGTTGACATGGCTTGTAGTGCCCGTGTGTCCTGAAAATATCAGATCTACGTGGGCATACCTAATATAATTAATTTCCCTTACTGACAGAACTATTGCAATCAACAGAAGTGTTGATTGTCTACCATGATACCCTATTTTGCCACTATTTTCACAAATCACTTAATTAAGAGTCACTCATATCCTAAAAAGTGTCACTAAAAGTATGCCGAATGACGCATTTTAACAGATTTAACGCAATTGGAATGTTTTGTGCATGATTACTATGAGATTCTGAGGTATTTGAGGCATCGTAATAGTTATCTAGTTCGTCTGTACGCCTACGTCTCATTCGCTTCCTCTTTCTAGGTCCAGGTGATTGCGAACCTTCCCTATCACTATCATTAACACTTTGATTCTATCTGCATTGATTTATCGTTAGGCCTTGGACTCGAGGTAAACTTGCCTGTGGAGGTGAACATCTTTGCATGCGATGGCGACTGCTTACTGACTCTTAATTTGTAATTATTCTGCTGCTTTCAACAATTCAGGGCCCCTAATTGATCTTGTAATATGTTAACTTCACCCATGTAGTAACCATTCAAAATACGGACTGCATACCGATAAGACAACTTTATGAGCGTACAGTCAACTAAATCCCATTTTTACCGTTTTGCAGTATCGGGGTTCCATACAAACTCTTATGGGAGAGCAACGGAGGTAATGGAGATATATTGTAGCAAGTAAAGGGTGTTCCAATTTGAACTTTAGAGTTTGTTTTTTGAATAAAACACTTATTGCAAAAATTCGATTTTATTGCTATTAGTGTAAAGTATCGAATTAGCAGTTACGTATGAAACATGATGGTCAAATAATAATAATAATAATTTCAACAACCCATAACCTGCAAACCAGGCCCCAGAAGCTATTAAGCTTGCGTGGGAGGGAGGGGGCAATTATTATTATTATGTAGGCCCAACGTGCGGCTGCAGCCCACTAACAGATAGAACAGCGCAATCATTTGTGTCGCAGCTAAGAAAAAACTTCAGAAAACCTTAACCAGATCTGCCGGTACCAGGAGTCGAACCTGGCCCGCGTGGGTGAAAGTCCAGCTCGCCTAGACAATACACTACCAAGGCTGTAGGCGCTAAAAGAATGGTATCATTCTTTTCCAGAACGCTTTTGCATAAATGCGGATCTAAGCAATTGCAGTCTGTTGTTCTCTTTTAGCCCTGAAATTGTAGCAGGTTTGTTGACATAAACCCTTTCCGTCAAATAGCCCCATTAAAAAAAGTCTAAAATGGGGGCTGTGTGCCATGTGGCTCCATCCTGTGGAGACCACATGTCGTCCAACTTGAAATCGTTGGTTTCATTAAAAAAAAGTCGTTCGGGATTTATGTGAATGCGTTATGGAAAAGTTCGCTAAAAGAATGGAGAAATTATATTTCATACGTAATTGCTAAGTCTATACTTTACACTGATAACAAGAACATTCAGATGTTTACCTTATTTTGTGTTTTATTCAAAAAATAAATCCTAAATTTTAAATTGGATCATCCTTTACTTTACGCTCCCCCATACTTGATCACTCATACAACTTTCATGCCTTATCTTAAGGAGCTCAAACACAATTTTACTAAATTTTTAAAATTCAGTCACAACCACCCCTGTCCCTCTGATCGAGAAGTTGGATTTAGCGATCTTTGTAATACATATGTGGTAACGCTGTCAAACAACATATGACGTTTTGTGGTATTCAAATGTGCTTTACACAAGCTTTAGACGCAGTATAGAAAAAAATGTTACCAATCTTATAAAACAATTTAATAAATCGTCTATTAAACTGTCTTCAGTATTACAATGAGCCTATTATTAACGCAAAGTAAACAAAATATGTGTTTTTATAACGGGCGCCATTTTAATATTCGTATGACCCCAGTCATGTGTAGTACAATTTCTGTTTAAGAATTTTACCAAAGTAGGACATACAAGGACAAAAAGAAAACATAATTTAATTTATTTTTATAATAATAAAATTATCTGAAAAAAGAAGAAATCATTTTTAATCTTAAACTTGCACCAGTTGTTTTTAATTTAAATTTAACAACCAACTACTACTAATACTTAACTGTTCTTCTTTACAACCAAGATATGAAACTACGATATCACTAGGGATGATGGCAAGATAGCAAGTGCATTTCTTATTCCCTCCTCCACCTTTTTATCATCGTCCAGCTCCCTAATCATCTACTACTGAATAAAAACATTACTATCGTATAAATATAGAAACGCTTATTGCTGATGTTCTATTTCATTATAAATCATTGTAGGGCATGTACGTTTGGTAACCCTAGCCACGATAATGCCATTGAAGCAGTGTATTCTAAGTACGTGCAGTAAAATCGTGGGTACTTTTTTTTGGTATAAAGAATTTTTATTTTAGTTGTCGTATTTCAGCTTTTAGTAACGTTTTTCTGAAAAAATGGCCGAAGTAGCAAATTTTCTTTTTGCGCAGTAAATTAGCTTGAAACAATAGCTCATAAAACTCTGTTCTGTGCTACTTTTATGTTTTAGCTTTATATATCTCAAAATATAGAGGAACATATGGATTCGAGTTGGACTAAACGGAACGAAAACGTCATCTATACCATGTCTAGTATGGCACGAAGGCTTTTGAGATCGCTCGCGGCTGTTGACAAAGAACCTAACACGTGCTAAACGAGTCGTAATCGCCAATGCTTCGTAAAGCTAGTAGGAGTATTTTTGGCAGCTTGAAAATTGAGGATACTAATATCAAAGGCGACCATCTTCAATTTTAGGTAAAACCTAATATATACACCTCAAATTGTTCGTTTTTTCAAGCTTTATTGAACTATATTATGAGTTGGTATCAAAATCGGAAATATAAGGGCTGTCCAATAAATAGAGAGACTCTACATATAAACATTTCTGTAAGTCAATTTTATTTATATGACATTTAATTTTACATAATGTTGTTCAGTATTATTATTTACTTAACATCTATATAATATTTGATTCATCAATTCCTTTCCATCCAATGTTACGCAGATTTCTCCAAGCTGCTTTCATCACCTCTTTTCCACTGCTTTCGGGAACTTATCTTAAAATTTTCTTAAACACGCTTCGAAATCCAATAAGATTTTTTGGTGCCACATTGCGCTTTGAATATTTCTTTTTGCATAATGCACAAAATCGTTCAATACCTCTCGCTTGGGGAACATTAGGAGCATTATCTGACTTGGGTATGACACTAACTCCTTGCTGTTCTAAATACTTCGTAGTTTTTTTTGGTATAATGAACAGTTGCCATGTCCGGCCAGAAAAGTACCTCTCGATTTTCATTCTTTGAGATGAAAGGAATCAGCCTTTCCTTGACACATTTTTCCAAGTACATGTCACCGGTCATAGTTTTATCAGTAATGAAAGGTTCAGAAATTGATCCATTTTGGTCAATAGCAAGCCATACCAAAAATTGTTTGAAAGATTTTGCTTTTGGAATGACTTTCTCACTATATTCTACTTCCTGAGGGTCAAATGCGTGAAAAAAACGTTTACCGGGTACTTCCTGAGGATCCAATGGAACATAGCTCTTGTCGTCAATGACCAATATTCTTGCTTATTAAAACTGCTTCATGTACATCGTCATAAACATAAGTTCTAGCACGTTTTGCTGTAAGTTCACTAACTGATTTTAAAATTGATTCGCGATCTTTTACTATAATCTATAAACTACTGACAGGAATTCCAAACTTTGCCGCGATGTCTTTCTTTTTTGTATACAGTTATCAATTTCCCGCAACACGTTGATTTTCTCAGTAATGGTTTAACACTTTCGCTTTGACATTTTGTACTACAGTGCAGGGCTGTTCACACACAAAACTAAAGTTAAAATAAAAATTTGCAATGCAAGTTTTTAACTTTACGTAAATGCTAATTGAATTTTAATCTTTCTTATCTCCATTTAGACAAGTAACAATGTGTATAATGCATCCAACTTGAATCTTTCCTAGAACTCTCATTCAGGTAAATTTTCGGAAATCCCCTGAAAAAGTAAGAATGTAAAGATAAACCAGTAATAGGAGGCCTTTTAATGATAATTTTAACCCTTCTTAGAACTTCCATTTAAAAAATTTACAAGATCCTTTTGAAAGGTTTACAGATTTTTAAAAATGTGTGCAGGCTTCTTGGGAGATGGGTTAAATTTATAATCTTTTACTGCTGCTAAGAAAGAAAGATTGATGCATAATACATGCATTTACCTGGAAAAATTTATTTTAGTTTGGCCTAAAAAATTCGTTATATAGAAATTTTACTTCGTTATTTAGAGACAGTTTTATATGTATTTTTTCTAAAAGGGCAGTGTACAGCACGAAAATTCGTTATATAGAGAAATTCGCTATATAGAAGTTCGTAATATGGAAGTTTGACTGTAGTTGATTTTGAAATCCGCTCGTTTCGAAAGTAGCAAAAGGACTTGAACTTGCCATGATCTGCAACATTTATATAAAATTGGATAATTCGTTTTGCAAGTGCTTCGTTTTGTTTACGGGTCATTTTGACAACTAACGACAAGTATCACAATTGTTGCCTCAGCCTAGAGAAATGTATTGTTTATAAATTGACACAATGTTACTAGATTGATTTTATAAATTGGCTGTAATTATGCTAATGAAAACTATGTCTCCCTATTTATTGGACAGCCCCTTACCATGTAAATGTCCATTTGAAGTTGACTATTAGAAAAAAAACGGCAATCTCCATAGAGGGGGTATATTCAAAAGCGGCAAACTCAAAATACGAAATTTGGAGATATTGGTATTCTTGGATATTAGTCAACTCAATTAGTTACCTACTTTAAAATGCTATTTTGGATCGACACCCTTCAGTTGTTAATCTTAAAATTTATAAAATTTATTTAGGTACATGAAATAAATTTATATACAGGGTTAGTTAAAAGTATGGAGACGGCGATTTATTGTTGTTAATAATCATTTTAAGAAAAAAATAATGTTCAATACAAACATTTTTATGAAATTTTTATCTACATTTGAGAATACTTGCAATTTTTTTTCTTCAATTGTTTTTCAGTTACGTCTTTCGGCGATTTTCTTAAATAGAAACGTGTTAATTTTACGGTACCATTCGATAGAGCTTTTTTATTTTTGTAATAGTATTAAAAATTATTTTATTTTAATAAAATTTGTACCAACTATTTGCTTTTCTCGAAAAAGTGTTCTTAAATGTACATAAAAATTTCCTAAAATACTTTTGTATTGAACATTATTTCCTAAAATGAATATTAACGACAATGATTCGCCGTCTGCATACTTTTAACTAACCCTGTATGTATACATACATACTACTAAACGTAATTCTAGATTTGAATATAAATATTCTCAGATTTGGAAGCCACGATTAACATTTAAATAAAATTGGTACAAAAAGCCAAGTTAAACTGTTTAAAATAATTTAATTTTTAATTATTACTAATAGCGTGCAATTAATATCCACCTTAAATTTAATCTCCATCTGCTTTCATGTCGTCATCCGAACTGCTGGAACCCAAAGCAATTATTACAGGTTGTTTTATTTTCGGCATGGTTAAATAAGACTGTTCGATATTAACATCAAATACTTGAATATTATTAATACCGGAAACTTATTTTCAAAAGTGGGAGACAAAATTTAATAGCGCCTCTTGCGGTGTGGTGTGCATCTAAACGTGACATCTCAAATATTTGAAGTGTAATTAAAAAATAATTATTATGATAAAAGATTGCGTAGTTTAGATAGATTGTAATAGTTTATATATACTAACAGAATAGTAATAAACAACTATTTAACAGAAATAGTGTTAATTTTTAATTAGATGTAGGTTACTATAAAAAAAATAATCGAAAAATCAGCGTTTAGTTGCACACCCATCTGCGAAGATAGCGCCACAAAAATGTCGCCTGTTTTCATCTGGTAAAGTATATGGAGTTTCCAGTATTAATAATATTAAAGTATTTGTTAACATGACGAACGGAGTTCTTTCATAAATCGGTCATTCGTCAATCCAAATTCGATGATACATTTTCTTTAATTCACTTTCAACCTGCCGAATTGCTGGAATGCCGGATTTATCCAGAGTTGGAGTTGTGTTAAGTTATGTAATAGAAGATTTTAGAGCTGCCTTTTAAAAAATTAACAGGAGTAGGACTTTTTTTAGAATGAGCGTTTTCAATGTTTAGTTTTAAGTGCTGTCCTGGACCTGGAATCTCACCACAAAGTAAACCGGTAACCTATTTAGAAGGTTAGGTAAGCAGCGCCTTCCCAAAACCGTAGCCTACGGCAACATCACAAGAGTTTTGGTGCATTACTGTACATGTTTTGAAATAGACCCAAAAAAGTTTAGGACCAACGAACAATTAGGATGCTACGATTATTTGAAAATTCGCTAATTTTGCGGCGTCAAAGGCTAATTTGTGAAGAGATTTTTTTTAATAGAAAATTTTTATAAACTATAGTTATATGGTGTAATGACGATAATGATGAGATAAGTAGCCTCAATAATTTCGGTACTTAATTTTCTTAATGAAAATCTTTCGTCTTTCTAAAATAGATAGCAACATTTTAAACGTAAATATCTTATACGCAATTGAATTTTTATATTCATTTCCATAATATAATTTAATTAATCCTTGATAGGATGTATCAACCGAGCTAAGAGCTAATAAATATCGTTATAATAAAGTACTTCCCAGTATTGCTTATAGCATCCCATAAATGAATGATCTATGAGTTAAGTTTTTACATTTCCGCAACTCTCCTTGTAATGACAATCAGGTTTCAAGTAGGAATGTATCTATCGTATCTACAGTACTTGAAAACCTTATATTTTTTCTGATAAAATCACATAGTCTAATCTTGCACTTTGATCTTTTCCTAATTATACGTGTGTTAGTTTGGGTGTTCAAAGGAACCAAGCAAGCAAAATTGACATTTTTTCTTTCATTTTGGAAATTGAGAAATTTTAAGGTTAGGACTTGGCCAATCATTTTTCCATTGGAAGATCAAACAAAATGAAAATTGATTCTTTTTACGTAAAAAATTTGAATTTGGTCATACGTTACACCGGTTCTTGGATATTAAACGGGTTTTTCTGCTATACACGGCATTAAAACAATCCAGATCAAAGAACTCGCTGTTTATCCGCCTTCGTTTGACACCCACTTGGTTTCATTCAGTAATGCGAGACTGTGGTATGCGAATAGTGAATACATACAACACACGGTAGAAGTAATAAAGAAAGGAAAACAACTATGCAGGAGGTTGTTGTAGAAGTGCTTTATTTTTTTTATTATGTGTGGGAAAACATCAAATGTGACCTTTTTAAACCTTTACATAACGAAGAATAAAATTGTTTATTTTATTAGAGATGATTCTATAGTTCTAGAGAAACGGGAGGATAGTGACATAACATGATGACCATGACCATGACTACTATGACATTGAGAATAGTGAAATTCATTAAAGTTGCAAATAATGGAGCATTCCATAAAATTGTATCATCAATACAAACATTTATTTATTTTTCATTCAGGGATAGTGAGCTACTATGTAGCAATTAATGTTATTCTGAACGACACCCATCTGCAATCAAACTATCGATATTTACCTTCATAATAATAATAATTTATATGATCTCCCACTCATGCATTATTTATACATAGTTTAGTATTATTAGCTATGTACCCACTTTTCAATTCAGAACTTGATTGTGGTATTTCTCATGAATGAAAAAGTTGAAACAGACTTGGAATAAGGAAACTTTTTATGTATGCACCTGAATGACTGTAAAAATAAATAAATCTTAACGGTCCATAAAAACAGCAAATTTGAATAAGTAAAACCAAATACAAAATAATTTTTCCACCACCAAAAATGAACATTATTTCATCAGTGATACCACCACATGTGTGGCACACTTATACAAATTGGGCATCAATGTGCTGCCCTAGATCTGTGTATTTCCGTAGAATCGAAAAATCCTGCAACATCGTACGAGTAGACAGTTGTTTGCGGTCAAAGTGATCAAGATTCCCACAGACTTAACATGAATACTTTTCGGCGCCCAGTCGGAACATTCGAATTTATGATTCTTTTGCACAAATAATATTACTGAATTTTACCGCATGAGACAAACGCAATCGAATATAAATTGACTAAAATTTTTATTTATGTGCCCCAGTTAATACGTAAATTGAGATAGGAAAGCGTTACTCTACGAATTTCCTTCGGTTACTTGTCTATATCTTCCTTATTTGTCGACATTCTCCTATAAGGTTCCAGAGGTTCGTCGCTGTAAAGAAACAGTTCTCTCAGAATTTCCCTACCTATTTCCAAAATAAACAAAAAAAAATTCAAAGTGTACTAGGATTGGTAGTGTAATGTCTAGCGTGCTGGACTTTCACCCAAGCGGGCCAGGTTCGACTCCTGTTGCCGGCAGATCTGGTTAAGGTTTTCTGCAGTTTTCCTTAGCTGTGACACAAATGTGGGATTTGCGATATTCCAATCTGTAAGTCGGCTGCAGCCGCACGTAATAATAATAATCGCCCCCTCCCACCCGCATAAGCTTATAGCTTCTGGGGTCTGGTTTCAGGTTATGGATTGTAGCAATTATTATTTTATTATTATTCCATGTGAAGTGATCCAATGAGTTGCAACTTGCATTCGTTAATTTCTTTAAAATTTTGCACAACTGTTATATTCGGGGTATTAAGGGTAAGTAAAAATCTAAATTATTATATTCTTTACTGGAGATTCGCCCGAGTTACACCATTCTAAAGCGACAAAAATGAGATATTTTGACCATGTTGGCGTTTACATTTTCTTTTATAACTTTTGAAAGATACGGACTGAAACAAAAACTCATTTAAAGCCCTTTTTGGGCTAAAATGATGGGTCGCATGGCATACTTATTATTTGCGTTTTTTTTAAATATATTTTTGCCAGATTTCAACATGGGAATTCAATGGGATCATTACTAAATTATTTTAACAAAATAACAATGTAGATTTTGACATATTGATATGATTTATTACCGGGGGGGGGGGGGTTATTTAAATTTTTAATAGTACCCCGTTACTACGACTAATGATATGATTAGATTTATGACGATACTTTATTTTATTGTAATTAAAAAAAAGTTATTTGAATACTAGACAATATTATATGCTATACAGGGTGTCCCAAATATAACGAACAATACGTGAATACGAGATAGTTGATGATGTGTGGAAAAAGTTTTTCCTATAACTTTTTTTCTAAAATATTTACCTTCGGAGTTATTTAAGCTTCGAGTTTTGAGTCCGGTTCCGGTTGCGGTTTGAGTCCGGAGTTCCGTTCTGCTCCACATTCTCGTTGTCGCATAATGTAGTTTGTAACTGTAGTTTGTTGAACTTGAAAAATAATTTGTCAATATAGCACAATTTTGTCTATGCCGCAAAATACTCGAATGAGATTGTTGATCTTGAAGAAATTCGTAAATAAAACACTCGTCCATAATTCGTACATAAAATTGCAGTTTGATTATTTTAAAATAAATTCAAGGTCTAATAACAGCTTAGAACATCTTATTTTTAAAGAGAATATTTGATATCCCAATTAATTAAATTAAGAGGTAATTTTTATTTGTGTACGCGGCGTTAAATTTCAATTAAAAAGCATAAAAAGCATTGGGCTTTCATATGGTTTTATAAGAAAACTACGTTCAACAAACAAATGAAGAATCTAGGTCAGCGCGTAATCACGATCTGATCAGATTGATCAACAGATCAACAACACTAATAATATCTAAGCTATTAAAAATGTTAGCGACGTGCGATATTACTGGACAGGGGAAACAGATGTTTAATTTCATTACTGATTTTGCTACTCGTCTTATTTACAATTCTACTCACGCTACTGAATTATTCAATCTTACTTGATATTTTTCTTATCAGTAAAATTACTTGAGTCGAGCACGTCATCGCCCAGATTCTTCGTTTGTTTGTTGGACCAATTGCTTTCAACTTGCTCGATAAAACTTCGGCAGACGTTTAGAGGCTTGTTTGCGGTCTAATGGGGGGGACATTGAACATTTTTTATAGAGATTGTTAAAATTAGGTAAATTAATTAAATTAAATGGCGATTTATTAAATAAAAGCAATTTTTATCATTAATCCATTTTATTTAAAACAGAAAACACCTTCGAATAAGCTCTTGATAATAAAAATAATCAGTTTGATGAACTATCATAAAACTTTTGGGACTTTTTTCAACTATGCAGTTTATAACAAAAACGCTTATTACGGTGATATGTCATTGTTTTTATAAAGACTTGACCTAGACCAATAGTCATGTTTTTAAATCGGCTTCTCCGAATTTCTTCTCAACTCTGCACATATCACTTTACAATGGTTTGACTATCCCAATGCTGAATGACTTATTATTTATTAACAAATTGATGCAAAATATAACAGGACCGTATTAGCAAAAAGTATTGCAAACAATTTAAAAAAAAATTAAGGTATAGTTTTTTTTCTTCTTTAGTTTTAGATTTTACCTCGGACGTTCTTTAACCCTCTGTGTTATTGTTCGTTATTTTTGAGACTCCCTGCATATAGATACTATCGTAACATAGATGAAATACTTGCTTACCTTTAATTGAAATTATGCTACACCTAAATATAAAGTTGTGAAAAGCGAAACCATCCACAAAACGAGACTCTCTCAGGCGGGTCTCTATAATGAATAACTAAATTCTTATACTTAGGGACACAGAAATATAAAAATACATTTATCAAAATAAATCCCATAGATAATAACACAATTTTATTTTTTATTACCAAGTAACACTTAAACAATAAATTTAAAAAAAAGCAAAAATTGAAGCCATCAAAGAAATATTTTCTTTTATAATAAATAAAAAACAGAAATAATTGTTTATGATTTAAATTGCATTGAAAAATATGAATACAGCAATTAATTTTTCATTAATCTTAAAATAATTAAATATTATTTATTTGCAGATAAATTAAATCCATATCAAAACAAATAATTATTTTAGCTTAACTATAAAAAATTACTTCTTGCAATAAAGAGAATAATTTTTTTATAATTCTTTATGCCCTTTTTGATACCATTAAAATTTCTTATTACTAATTAAACTAATGGCGACTGAAAAACTCGCGGTTTTTAAATTACAAGGATTGTAGTTTCTTCCTTTTTAATTTTCTTAAAATTGGCACCTTATAAATACCAACTTGAAATCTCTGGTATCAGCTGTCTGCTATCATTAACTCGACAAAAAAAATTGAAGAAAAAGTGTCAATAATCCAATCATAAATATATCCAAATCAATAGAAGGTTTACAAATTGGAATACCAAATCCAATAATTGTTATTCGTCAATGATAATTACCTAAATTAGTCTTGTTAGCAAAATTCAACAATAGAATTTATTAATCACTTGTTTAAATTAAGGCACAACTTAAATAAACACTTCTAATTTTAATCTTAAGAATTTTGACAATTCTAAGTTAGGTAAACATAACCTTAATTTTTATTAATCGGAACATGACATATGTATATTCTGCAAGGTGTAAATTGAACGAGAAATTACAAAAATGGCCGTCCTGTTATATCTTTTTGCCGACACAATTGAATGTGATGTGATTTTTGCATAAAACCAATGCCTGTTGACATTTCTAAATATTCTTAACCCTATTTTTATTTGTAAATCTTAATTAACACTTAAACTAATTAGATAAACTTATAGGAAATTAAATTCCGAATCCATTGGTATGCTACACTTGTGTGTTTATTACAAAATAAACCCTTTGTTCATGTCCATGGAACCTAATTTTCAAACAATTATTGATTAATTTAATTACTTAAACATATCTTTATACACCTTCCTATCTTTACAAATTTAAACAATACGATCTTAATAACATTATTTAGATGTTTTTAGATGACAACAAATTCAAATAATAACCCAAGTACAATATTTCAATGAACGTCCCAAAGCGCAACATATTTACATGTTGTATATCTATATCATTAATTAAAAAAAAGCCCCTACATTTAAGATAGTAACAATTATGTGATGATTAAGCGCTTTACAAACCTCCACCAAAATAATTTAACCAAGAGTTGTAAAATTTCGAAATACAAGAAACGAATACAACTGAGGAATGTGGTTATCATGAAAACTCATTTTTAACTATTAATTGCTAAGATAACATTGTATATCTCCCCATTACAGTACCCTGTCCCTGTGATTGAGAAGCAGGATCTCTACCACTCGATCACAGAGGGCCCAAAAAATTAACTGTAGGCGTTCAAGAAGAATTTTACTTCATCATCAAATTACTTCTATTTTTTAAGGAAAGCTACACATACTAAATACATACGAAACAACGCGAATAACAGAACTGGCGCTGAAAGGTCCTGTCTCCGAAACGACCTTTCGCCGAAACGGCCGCGCCGAAAAATTTTATAACGTATTGACGTCAACGTCTGTCCCCACCCTATTCTCAAGCGGGGTACATAAACAAAAACCTTAGTCAATTACGCTTTATGTGATTCCAATTCTTTTACTTGGCAGACTAATGGTAGTAATCAAGTGAATTAAAGCTTGTATAGCGAGCACGAGCCTTCTAGTGATGATTAAATGATAATTGCATGATTGTTACAGTATTAATCAAATAGCTTAATTAAAAATGACGACTTAGGCATATTCTCACAACCCATCTTATGGACACCCTTCATGAAATGACGGATGAACTTGTTAGAAATTCATGCCTTTAGTTATTATTCGTACTGAAATCTCGGCACTGCTTTGTCATAATAATATGTACTTATAAAAAAGCTCAATTTTTATTAATGTTTCAGTAATTACAATTACAAGTGATTTTAGAAATGAGTTTCTTCTCATTCCCATCTTCATTTTTATTGCGAAAGTGCAATGGGTAATTATGTCATATTTGGATTCTAGTAATTTACCTACCTAAGATTACCCAATTTCTAACAAATAAAAATCATGCAACTACTCCATTCAGAAGCTTATCAAGCTCCTTAACCAACGGTTAAAGTTCAACTCCTCCAAGTGCATTCTCGTGGAGTTCATAAAAATTTAAGAACAATACGTCTTGGAATGCACCCTGTGGGTTTAATTGTAGTTGGCACTGGCGCGGTATGACTGTGAATTACGATACAGCTATAAAATCAAATCATTGTTTTGCCGGCTTTGATTGATACATTCCAAGAGCCAGTGATAAGGAAGGAAATGAGGAATAGATACGCAATTTGTTTGCAAAATAAACTTGCTTACGTGTGTGGGACTGATGAAGAAAACGCCTATAAAATTCGTTCTGGAAAATGTCTTCGATTCAATGTGCAATTTTGTAAATACTTCTGAGAAATCAAAGAATGCCGGTATAATTTTTATGTTTCTATAATATTTTAAAAGTAGTACCTACAGTACAGAGGCGAGTCTCTAGGGAGGCGCCACACATACTACAATTATTAATAAAGCAAAACAGTTATGCTTCTAATAGGTAGGAGTTTAGTATGCCATTCGGGGTTTAATGACTGATTCTGGTAGCAGGATTGATATGTGGGCTAAAAGCATGTAGTAGGAGGGATGGGAGAGAAAGGGCAAGCTTCGTACGGTTAATTCATTTTAAGTTCTCCTAGAACATAGAATTCATCGACATCGGTACGTGGGCATGTGTAGAGGTGTTGACGATAAGACTGCAGAATATCCTTACTTTTCAAGGTATCAAATACCATATGGGACTCGCACTGGAATGTTGTTGATTGTGCTGGAGTGCTTGCTCTGTTGCTGTAGAATGAATTTAAACTCTTTTTAATCATCAGTACTAAATGATTCTACAAACTTCCTTTTTACTTTAATGATTTATAATTAAATCAAAACCTGTAGAGTCCTAGACTGGTCTAGTAACTCCACCAACTCGACCAAAATCGAGGCCAAATATTATCAAAAAATTATAAAACTCGTTTATTTGAAGGTCATGTGGACCAGCTGATGTCCAACTAGTTAATAGTTAATACATATAAGAACCGACACATGCAAAATTTTCAGCCATTTAAGTATGAAAATTGATTTTTTGCGCACACATTAGTTTGGCGTAGGACAACACATTTTGTAGGCTTAGGACTTACGAGGTGATCTTTTTCGGACTTTGCAATAGTGGATGCACAACTCCGAATCGCTCTGCGCCAATCCGACATTGTCTTGAATTTGGATTTAAACGGTTGGAACTGCAGAGATTTTACCAGCCAAACAAAAGCCATTGGATGATAAACGTTAGGATTAGAGATAACAATAAAGAAGGTTGATTATTTTTCGAGATATCGCGACCGAACTTTTTGTATCTGACTACCGAAAGATCTGATCATTCTGGCAATTACCAGAGATTTTTAATTCCATCGTTAATAGGTTATGGCGTGTACAAACTTTGGATCACATTGCTTCGAACCTAACTGGGAATTCCAAACAACTGAATCAATCCATAGAAGAAAATTCTGTGCTACTAGCTAATGGCAAAAGCAGAATGTGTTGGGATCGAGATTGATAGTAGCGGCAATTAAGTCTTACGTAACAACCAAAACACCTGTTAAATGCTCTTCTGAATTGCCTAATACATTCCGCTTGTAGCGATGAGTGCATCTATGTAGCATCACTTGGACAGTATGAAGATGAACCGCAGATGTATTAATAACTATCCTCTTAGCCAATACTTTTACGAAGCACTGGGTGCCTATTTTTGAGTATGGCCCCAGAAATCTTCAAATTGAACTTGAAGATCTGAAACAATCTCAAGATATGAGTACGATATTTGATTGATTGTTACGTCATCGTTATACTTTAGGTTTATGCAATCAAATACTTTGTAAAACTTTATTAGAAAAAGATATTTTCACACCCATACGTTGTAAAACCCGACAGCAGAAAAATAAATTAGAAAAAGGTTTATCTCGTACGTGAATCTTGCAGCCGAGGCAGTTCTAATTATATTCATAATTAAATGTCCAAAAATAAATTTTTAGGATATTTTTCTTGAAATTATGGATTCTGCTAGCTTTTAAGAAAACCTTTTAAGGAACTTTTAACAGCTTTGAAACGAAATGTTTATTACAGAATAATAATAATAATAATAGTAATAATAATAATGCTTTATTGCCCAACAGGAACACCCATTTATAGGACAAAGAAAAATTACAAATTCAGAAACAAATACAAATACGTACATGTTACATTTGTGTATTTAACTAAAACTATAACTTAAATAACTAGAAGAAAATAAATGGACATATTACAAAGAGTCAATAGCCACGTTAATGATTTCTCTCTTGCTGTTTATAAAATAAATCACATTGATGAGCGATTTTGTTAAATGATTTAAACATTACATGAACAGGTGATTTTATAAGTACATTTGTATTCGCTCGAGAACAAAAGAATGTTATTTCAGATCTAGATTGTAACCTAGGGATATAAAACTGCATTTTATGCAAAAGTTCAGGACAGTCCACAATGTTATTACATATATTATACAAGAAGGCAATTGCCATGCACATTTTTCGCTTTTCAAGTCTATGAAATCCTGTGTTTACTAATAAGCTGTCATAAGGAGTCCCTCTTTCTGGATACGTACCATATGTTTTATAGCATAAATACTTCAAAAATTTCCTCTGGACACGTTCTATAGCTAGAGTCTGATTAATATAGTGAGGATGCCAAATTAAGGATCCGTATTCTAATTTAGATCTCACATAGGAGCAGTATAACTGTTGTAGAGCTTTCCCTGAAGTAAAATTATGACAGTTTCTCATTATGAATCCGTATGATTTCAAGCTTTCAGATAGAATAACGAAAGACTGTTTAAATGACTAAAAATATTTTTTTAGGTTCTATTATTTTTCTAAATTACTGCCCTAGGACTTCTACAGATTGCCCATATGACAACTAGTGGTGGAAAAATGTGTTGTTTGGTAAATGACCGTGAACTTCCTTAATCCTAGGAAAAAACATGACAATTTTGAATCCTCTCACCTACGTATGTGAATCACTTTCTCTTTTTGTACCATGTTGATCCAAGCACTCTCTAAAAAGTAAGTATTTTAGGTAGAGTTGGATTTAGGTTAAATTTGTTAGAAGATTTTAAAGTATTGGATACAAATTATAGAATTTACCTATAACATACCGACCCCTAAGCTTCCCCACCACTATTATTAAAGTTGGTTACTGGGAAGAGATTTGGGGCGAAATAAAGGTCGAGCTAATGTGCTTATTGAAGGCTCTGCACAGTTAATATCTGTTCTGTAGATATGAATACCTGAATACTACGAGCCCCGACGCATATTAATTCGTTTTGATTTTTGTTAAAAGTCCCCCTGCAATTTTTACTCCGAAATGTCTTCTGGTCTAGTAAGTAACTCTCGTTGTCAGAAGCGAAGTACCGCAACTGCATCTACGCCAGACCTCGTTTCATAAAATTCTATTGGGGTTTTCTTACACCGCTTGACATGGACATTCCGCCGATCTTGGAGATCGGGATGAGATCCATGAGAATGTTGCGAAGAAATTGACAAAGGCGACAAAAGAACTACTCTTCGAAGAGTATTAATTGTGCGGCTATTCGTCTCATTGAATTAAGTCACGTTCCTCGTAAGCAAAACTAATTAATGTATTAATTAATATTGTATACGAAATAACCAATGGGTTAATTTCCTGTGCATAATATTTTATAGTATACACACATTTTGTTTATTTGTAGTACTTATTACAGATTGCAAATAAATGAGGTAGTAAACAAAAAATCGTTTCAATGAGATTTGTACATGGTATGTGTAAATAGATAGTTTCTTTTTAATTGGGTGAAATTTCCTAAAATAATCTACAATCTCGTCCAAGTGGCGAGCTTGTCGTGGTAAGTGATCTTGGATAGTTCTAAGAAAGTTAGTTATTTACCTAAGCGAGAGGATTCTAGAAATTTATATTTCATGCTTTTACCCTTGGCATTGCGGTATTTAATTGCCAGTCGTTTACAAAAAACACATTTTCCACCACTAGTTAGCATATTATGCCAAAAATATGAAATTTCGAAGTGTTTGTCCAATACATACCGAACTACAAAAAGAACAATTTAATCTGTAAATATATATTGGACAAACACGTCGAAATTTCGACATAAGATGTAAATAACTGACTAAATCTTACGGAGGAGAATTGAAGTGAGGTTTATCGCGGTTGAAAGGGGTAAATTCTGGTAATAGGGAAACTGCATACCACCAGGCAGTATGTTCTGGACGATATTCGGATCACCCTATGACTTGTTTGACTGCAAGCTCTATAGCCACTACGCTTAAGGGGTGTTGAAGCGAACACATAGCCTCTCATACCCAAGACAACTTCACCCTAACGGGTACATACCGTGGGTCTAGAATGTGTAGACATATAACGAAGTTCTGCCAAGCGCAGACTAGGCCTATAAACTGGGAAATCGGGGGAGGCAAAACCATATAAAACCCAGTCCTGTCACATTGAGGTTGAATTCGATCTGGCAGTGGTCCCCAGCTACGTTGGGGAATAGTTCAATGCTGGACGAGGCGCCATCTCCTTGTAGAAGGCGCCTACTGGCGAGCACGTTTATAGCTCCGGCACTAGCCTGGAGAACTAGTAGAGGATAGATAGTAACCTCGCTCTCACCAGTGAGTACTGGTAGCAACTGCGCACTAATTGATCTCAATTCGTGTCTTCGAACGGGAAGGGAACACCCGGAAGTTCCAGAAAATAAATACACGTATCAATACCATCAAATACCAACTTATCAATTAGGGCATACTTTAAAATTTTCAGGTAGTAAGCTAGAAGTAAGGATGTAACCAAACATTCGTATTCAAGTATAATTAAATTACCAATGATTACAAAAAAGTGAAAAGCACCCATGCATTAGTTGTTGCGTATGCCATAAATTCTTTTACATCAGAAAGTTGCTTTGAGATTATATTCACTTGCGTGTAATTTAAATTAAAATATCTTCATATCCATCACCATTTTTACAAGATCCTCCTTCTAGCCATTTCTTCTGAGAAATACCATCTACATTTCTGATGCTATCCGAAAGTTAAGTGGTAGCTAAATAAAGTGAAAGCCAGATTATGTGGATTTTTACAAGCAATAAAAAAAGCTCTCTTGAATTTTTTACGGAGAACCTGTAGAATTCGAGTTATTTAAGAATTTCTTATTATATTCTACAAGATGCTCGAGCACAGCTTCCTTAACTCGGGACTCACTGGATACTTAACGAACAGTACGTATTCGCGAACGTCTATGGCAATATTTCTAATGTGCTAAATCTTCCATAAATTATGTTTTTATGTAAAATTAATAATTAATAATTTCCGGTTCTAATATTGCAGCTCAAAATTTTTACTTTTGACTGAGAATTAGCTAATAATTAGCTCATAATTATGATGTAGTTAAATTTGAATTTTGATAGAAATTGGTGTGGTGGGGGTGCTGATCTGATGTCAAGATAACGCCCCCCACTTTAAATATATAATTTACGGCTATAATATCGGAGCCTAAAATTTCTACTCTTGGCTCAAAATTAGCTTATAATTAGCTCGTAATTCTCACAAAGTAAAATCTGAATTTTGGTTTAAATTTGTATAGTAGGGGTGCTGAGCTGACGTCAAGGTAGCACCCCCACTTAAAATACATATATTTACGGCTCTAATATCTGAGCTCAAAATTTTTACTTTCGGCTCAAAATTAACTCATAATTAGCTCATAATCTAGAGCTAAGAATGTTTTAATTTTGTCAAAGTAGGAGTGCCAACTTTGCGGATATTACGAACTCAGTATTAGAATCCATTCTAGAACATTTGCAGGTACCGGTATCGAATTGGTACCGAATATGACGTCATCGAGTTTTGTTTTTAGTGTAACCATTAGGTTTAAAGTGCGATTGCAATTCAATTATAAGTACTTTGTATTTATCTACCTCTAGAGACCAAAATCAGTGTTGGAACCCATTTTAGAACATTTATTGCTACTGGATATGACGCCATCAGGATATAATGAAACCATTAGGTTTTATGTATGAAAATAATTTGAGATGAAACGTATAGGACTCCATTTTGTAGGAAATTCTGGGTAATTTTGGGTACCCGATTTAGGCCCACAATTCCCGAGCCCAAACGACATAAGAGGACGCAAAAACTAACGTCATTTTAAAATCTTGATTTAAAATACGAATTTCTGTAATCTCATACTTTTACTACATCATGTACTAGGGCTCATTACGCGTTGAACGATGTATCACATGCTCAAATATGTCAACTAAAACACAAAAACTGTCGGAAGTTTATACTTGCCGTTCGGTTCTGAGTACTTGATTTTATTTCGATACCAAATTCTTAGTAGCATTTCGACTTCGATTTAAAGACGCTAATATAGATTATTTTCAGTATTCTTAAGTCACCTGACGAGTACTTGGATCCGATGCGTGGATGAGTGGATTCAAGAACGTTTTGGGCTTATGGTATATCAATACTACTTCACACACCTATTGTCACAAATGATACGTATTGATTAGCATTTTTAAAATATAGTGGTTCCACTTAAAACACTTCACTGTCACTTCCAACTTCCAATGGGATGGTTTAAAAGTGTCTTAATACCTTTTTCATCAACTACAAGAAAAAATACTACATCGAGTCAATATCTTAACGATAAATCAAAAGCTTGGCCGAATGGTTGTAAAACGTTAAACGTAACAAAACTCGTTAGTTGGTTCTAACTCCGTTATTTTGCACTTATAGTATCTCGATACCTCTTTTTTCCAGAATCATACCATCCCAAAAACCCATTGAAGCATACCTAATGGTGCTAAAACCCAATGGTATTATTTAATTCACTGTAACATCATATCCGGTACCAGTCAATGTTCTAAAATGTATTACTGATTTCGTAAGTAGAGGTCGAAAAATACAAAGTCATTTTAATTCTATTTAGTGATCCATCGAAGGAAGCAGCATTTGGCCGAATCGCCGAATACCGAATATTTGGCCATTAAAATTTGCCGAAGCGCTGAATATTCGGCCGGAGCACAATAGAAATCTGAGCTTTGATTAGTTTTATTGAATACAAAATTATGTCGCAAAAAGAAAACATTGGTGCCCGAAAAATACGTTTCCTACTACTCATTTTGCTATAATAAAAGAATACAAAATATAATTAAACAAAATTAATAAAAAATAAACAGTCTCGGATTATAAAAAAAACGATGTCAAAAACTTAATTCAAAAACGTTTATTAAAAAACTACAACGTAATATAACAGCATCAAAGAAAACATTTCAGTGTTTAAAATTTAATTTAAGAAGATTGTGGTGGATAAAAAATAGGTTTTCGGCATTTTCCGGGATTAATCTAAGTCGAGCACGTGATCGCCGCGTGATTTGCGATGCATCTTGCATTTTCGCCCGCGTGATTTCTTTGACCCAGATTTTTCAATTTATTGTTGAACTTCTACTCGGAACAATATATGCACGCTCTCTTTTTACGTCATCGTCTAGATAGGACTTGAAAATAAATGCTTGAAATGCTAAGAATTAAATAAATGCTGATGCATATTTTAAAAATTTAGATTTTTTTGTTAAGCGCTAAATAATGAGTTTTTCAGTTAAAATGCACTTAAATAAGTCAGATTGCGACAGAAAAAAATCCGCTTCGGCCGACTGAATACCGAATCTTTCACGCAGCTTCGGCCAAAACCGAATCTATTAGAAATTTGCCGAATGCCGAAGCAAAACCGAAGCTTCGGTGCATCTCTAATTCTATTGCAATAGCTAGAAGCTTTCCCGAATAAATGAATAAATTGTTAAACGGAACACTTTTAGATTTCCACAGTCTTTTTTGATAAGAAGCTCTAGCAACAAAATTCTTCGACGATTAATTGCAGAGCTTCCGAATAAAACCAAATTGCTTAGTCCGTTTTTTAATGAATCCAACTATTAAATTTCCCTAAATTATTAATTAGGTAAACATTTTTTAATAATAATCTACCAGATTGCGCCATCATTTTTATGTCCACGTATCCTATATGCAAAATAATATATAAGCAATGGTAATGAACCCTATTATCAATAGATCGTCAGAAGAGTGTAATGAATGCACATGTGAGGGGTCATGCGGGCTCGGCAGGTGTCCCTGGGCCCCTCTAGGTAGCAGATGGTTACCCTTAGGTTTGATCGATACCAGAACTTTTGATGCCCCTAGCAAGCTTGTGATTAATTTTTTTTATAGTCTCTTTTCATCCACTTTTATTTACGACAATTAAAGAGCGTGTATATACTTTCAAAATAATTATTTCTGTAAAAAACAAGATGGCGGAGGGGTTTGGGGTTAAGCAAATGTTACAGGTTATGTAGTAGAATTACGTAATCTTACTTTTTGACTTCCGTTCATTGTTTTGTGGTTTAGGGTGGATAATTGTATACATTGGTAGATCGTTACTAGGAAGTACACTTCGTTGGACAAGTAGATCATCTTTTGATGTTATCCTTTTTTTCCCGGAATTTAAGACACTTTTGTCCTTTTTAAAGCTTTCTTAACCCAAATTTGATTTTGATGATTAATGATGATGATGCTATTCGTAATTCCTATCTTTTTTGAAATCTACCAAAGTCACCCCCGGTGTGTCCATTTTTAATTTCTTTTAATAATAAAGATCATTAACTCTTTTAGAAAAACTTTCGCCACGCCATTATTGCAGCAGCAGACGCAGACGCCACCTTATTTAGTTAACAATATAACAATGAAAGTAAAAACCACCCCGTTGTTGATGATATTGTACGCGCGTGACACGGGGGTGTTTTGCAGCTGCCGTGTGTGAAAGGCCTCCCTACAATAGGAAATCGCCCTATGTGTGGGGCCAAGCCACATGTACCCCCACATCTGGATTATGTGTGGATACAGACACACATTTTAAAACAACCTTGCCTAAAAACATTTGCCATTTTATGAATTCTGAGTGGTACACATGTCAAAAGAATCAATTATTTGGAAAGATTTAGGTAAATTTCCCATAATTGTATTTTTGACTATTAACCTAATATCCTTTGCCCCCTCACGTTATTATCGTAGGTCGCTCGAGTGTAATAATAATATTTCAGAGAGTAGGTCGAGATTGTTTTGCTCAGAAGTTTAGATAATTAAGCTGTCTGATAAAGCTATAATTAGATTGAAGGTACATCTAACTAGTCTAGCTTAATGTGTTTATAGATAAATATTTGACAAGGAAGTGTTGAAAGATAAACAATAATAAAACAAAATGAGATAATACCCTGGTGCCTTGATGCAGCAAAAAAGCTTTTAATCTCTTCAAACGACGGCATTGTCGGAAAACTAATCTTTTGGTAAATCATTTTAATAAAAATACTTTCATAATCTTCCTATTCAAAAACTCTCAGTTTGACGCCTTTTTAAATATTGGGGCAACGCTATTTGAGAGTTGGAAAATCTTGATGTTACATCAGAAATGCCCTCGACCTCCACGTTTTAGTTGTCTGAAACTTATTGAGCTATGTAAGAAAACATGCGAGTGTGTATCAGTGATGACTAGTTTCTTCCCCTCTAATACTTCTTTTTTGTGAGTTCACCACCGTCGATCCTCAAATCACCAACTCTATTTTCATTCTTCTAACTTTTTCATTTTAATTGTAGCGTCTCTCTACATACTTATATCTTCTCTGTTCGCGCAGATTTGGAACATATATTGATCATTTGTAGCTGAAAGACAGAAGCAGTTGTCTGTTGCAGGTTTTCTACGTCTTCACTATGGTAGAATAGAATTAACTTGGTAGCAATGTTGGAGCGGAGCGCCTGATGCTCTTTTAGAGTTTAATTGAGTATGACTAGTTTTGGGGTTGTAGCAGAAGACTTAGTGTAGAGTTTATTGTAAAGCTGCACCGTGTAAAACTCGAACACTAGACCACTCGAAAAGTATGTGTTTAGGTCTAATACATTTAGAGTAAAATATCTAATCTGTACCTTCGTGTAGACTAGCGTTTCTCAACCTTTTTTTTACTTACGTACCCCTTGACCTATCATCACTGCTCCACATACCCCAACCTCACCCCCATTATATATAATTACTAACATCTACATACAGGTACAGTAATAACATTATAATACAGACATTTTTATTTTTACCAGTTATGGAAACCCCGTTAACACGAGTCTTACCTTTTGGTAAGGTGTTTGATTCTAAGTAATTTTGTTTTGTATAAGTACTATATTTATAGTTCGGTTGGCAACACTGAGACAAAGAAATAATGGACAAATTACAACCAACCCGACGACTAACACTGGAATTATCCCAGATTCTTCGCAGAAATGAAATTCTATTACAGATAATAATGCCGAAATGTCTGCCCGCTTTGTATAAAGATTATTGAAATATACGTCTGGACAGGTACTGGTCCTGCAGATAAAATATATACCTAAATTGAATTTAAAACGTTCATTACTTTCTAAATTAAAATTATTTCCGATTCCATTTAATTACAGTAGAGCCCCGCTATTCCGAAAATCCGCCTATTCCAAACAACAGAGTTCAGAAAAATACCGATTTTTTTTAACTTAAAAACAGGAGAAATTAAAAAGACGTTCGTGAAAAAACGTACATTCGTACGCTCGTTCACCACGAGCCGATGAACGCTGTATAGAGCTGACACTAGCAGATGTCCCCGCACTTAATTTACGCCTTAACAAGTCAATATACGTTGATAATATTCATGAAATCCGCCTATTCCGAATTCCCGCTAAACCGAACAGTGTTCGGTCCCAATTAGTTCGGAATAGCGGGACTACTGTATTTTTATTTTTTTCATAATGAAAAATAATTTGGATTGGAAATGCCAGTTGTTACAATAGTTTTTTTATTTTCTCTTATGTTCAATCTATCTATCAATGTCCAGGTCTATCATTGCATTTTTTTTTCCAGAGACCATTTCACGTACCCCTGAGAGTACGCATACCACAGGTTGAGAAACGCTGGTGTAGACCATAAAATTAACTTCAATACATTGTTAGTGCAAATTTATCACACTCTAAAACAATTATATTATTTATGGGTAACTTTTTTACACTAAAACAGTCAACTTTCTAATCGTTTCGGAGTAACATTTTACTCTTGACTTATAAAGTTTTTACTCAACATGGGAAAATTACCTATTTAGAGTGGATTGTTATACAACTTTTCTATAATTTGTTTTCTATTTAGAAAAAACTTAGAGTGAAAATAGTGCAGTTTTCTAAGGTCAAGATCAATAATAAAATAAGTGATTTATTTGTTTATTACAATGCAAGCATACATAAAAAGTATATATATTATATACAATTAAAACATAAGAACGAACGTATTGACAAAAATATGTAAGAGTCCAGTTGGGACACTTATCCCTTCGAATGCTTTGAACCTTTACTTCGAAATTGTTTTTCGTGGTCCATGGTATGGTTGTTAATTGTTGCTAGAGTGAACTACTACCCGTGCTCCATGCCAACTCTCATGAGATTTCTATTAGGAGATTCCCTTGCAACACTCCATGAACTCCGCCAAAGTTCAAAATTACTATATTTATGTACTCTTTTGTTCGCAAATTAGATATAATTATAATTTTTACTTTCCTTACCTAATTTTTCAATATCTTTGTTTATTGTTTGAAAATAAAATATGAATGTGAATTATTGAAAAAAATACAACTCCGTTGGGTATCAATATTAAATAATTTACTGTTGAACATGTCTTATAACTTTCTAAGTGCTCCCTTCTTACTCTTCATAAGTAACACTAATAGAGCGGAATCTTCTTGTTACCTTTTAGTATTTCAATTCAAGCGTAAACGTTTTGATTCATGATATATTGAGTAGGTAGATCTATAATATTAGTACCCCAGAGAGCAATGCAAGCAAAGCATCCTATGATCTTGATGAACAAATTCATTAATTGAGTTTTTTGTTCTTTGTTCTTCGTTTACGCTACACCGCAGCATTCTATAATCTTTCATTATATGATCGATAAGTCATTGCTCATACATTGGTGGAAAATACTGGAAATGCAGAAAGCCCATTTGAAGAGGAATACACAAAACAACATACTATTTTGTTGGTACATATTCCTCTTCAACATTCCATATAATGTACTCCTATTACAAATGTAATAAATAATAATTAACAAACACAATGTACAAGTTTCGCGATTATATATGAAATTGCTCGCAAACAAAAGCTATTGAACTTATCTTTTGAATATCTCGAGGTTTTATGAGCGCCAACTTGTTTACAGCAATCAACAACATTGTTATTGGTATGAATTGCCCGCTAACTTGACAGAACCCAGCGATGTGCATGTATACATGTAATTGGTAACATTGGGTATGTGGAAAAAGGAAAAAAGATTTTTTTTAACTATTATGAACGACATTAACGCAAACATGTGGAATTGCGAAGAGTAATTATAGTCATTATCGTTTCTGCGCTAGAACAGATTGACCATAAAATTGAGTATGAAATTATGTCTTTTATAGGTGTAGCCAGAATACGTCAACTATATAGCATTCCAAGTTTTTATTGACATTTTTAATACGAGGAAATATTATAAATAACAACTTGTCAAAATTAAGTGATTTTGAATTTATGATGTGTCGCATGAATTTTAGCAGGACCGGTTTTATTCTAAATACCTATTAGGGAGTTCTGTACTATGTAATTATTTTTTTATATATTTGAAGATTTGTTTGGATTCTACTATTATAATAACTATAGTTATTTGTGAAATAAAAATGTTCGTTCATAAGGACACCTTGGTTTAAGGGCGCTGTGCAATTGGTAGACTTTTTACTTACAACTTTAGTTGTCTTGGGTAATCCTCACAGCAACTAAATCAAAAATAAATTATACTTACCAAAAGTGTTATTTATGTATAGATTCAGAAATTTATGTGTAAAAAATGTCGTGGAAGTTTTGGGTTCCCAGTGAGCCACAACCACCACCCAGTTAAAAACACAATATAAAAACATGATACAGAGACTATCTGTAAATAATGATGTGCAATTTATGTGACTATTGCTTCAGGATGTTCTATAAAAACGGATTAATTACTTTTTAAAAACATCGTTGTGGTTGTCCCTTGTGTAGACCCAATTACCTGGGGGGGGAGGGTTTTTGAAGTAAGTATTGCTGCTCAAAAATCCACTATTGATGCTGTGAATTACATAGAAATCAGAGTACATTTTCTAATGAAAATTCACAACCCCAAGGTATTGAAAAAAATAATGACTTTTTTGTAGAAAATTTGGTAACTATTTTTCTAATACTTTAGTTTACCTTCCCCATATATATTTTTTTAAACTAGTTTATCTTTTTCCGTAGAAAATTTTGGTAGCTACACATAAATTTCACATAGTTCACAGACGATCTCTGAATCATTTTTTTGGTAGTGTTTTTAAATAGGTGGAGGTTGTGACTCACAAGGCACTCACACCTTCTACGAGATTTTTAAAAAATCCTATGGTATTTTTACACAAAAATCTTAGAACACACATATTTATAATTTATACTTTTACAATTATGGTACTTATAATAAGAGGTTGTAGCTTTACGGACCCAGTTGTCTTAACAGAATTAATTAGTTTTAAGACAATTCAGTTTTTTGGACACGTCTGTGCGAAAAATCCTAGTCAAAAACCTGGTAAGACATACATAATTGACGGCGAAGGACGCAAAAGGGTGAAAACGTATGTAGTTATTTTGCTATGGTACTACATTAATAATTGGTTTGCATGGGCTAGCGCTGTACCGGTCAAAAGTTAGGCCTGTTAGGTTAGAAGAAGGACCGATATCCCCTATGGTGGTTTGCAACCATCTAAAAGTGACGGAGAGAGCAATTTAAAACATTCATTGGTGGAAAAATACGTTGGGCATTCGAACATTGGACTTACTTAATGAGGAAAATAAATGCTCACTGCTTACAATGAGGACAAAGAAATATCACGTGAGTCTCAAGGCAAATGACAAATTCATTGTACAAACTGTTACTCCGCTTCAACTTAACCTAGGGTAGCCTTCTTGGGCTCGGCCATTATCTATGACTCCTGAGTAAACTCAGGTCAATGATCCATAGCAGAGTTGCCTCTACTATATTACTATATCTATAGCCACAGCATTTTCCTAGGGTAGTTTCTTAATCCTTGGATTATGCGGTCTGAGAATTGCTCTTGTAAACTAAACAAGGAGAGTTTTTATCAGACAAAAGAATCCCCCACAACATTGAGACACTAGTAAAAGCTACTGAACATGAATCAATATGTTCGATGAACATTTTTATTTAATATGTCAGATATTTATTGGGAATTATTGGTTGTCCATAATCTACTCCCTCTGTACTATTTCCTCCTACTTTATTTCCGCTACTGCCCCCCCCTTCCCTGACAAGCGTGACGTTATTTAAGGACACCTCTGATGGAACAAACTAAAATCTGAAATAGGTTATTTATGAGAAAAAAAGAATCTTTTTTTATGCAGGCAAAAATTATAAGAAAACTGTTGATGTTGCCTCTGGCGCACATTATTAATTTTCTGTAGTTGGGTGCATGAAGGAAAATACTAGAAAAGTGAAGATATGAGGAACAAAACTCCTTGGTTTTGTAGATATCCAAATAAGACTTGAGAATACCTTAATGTAAACCATGGAGTGTCTGCCATCAGAACGGCGAGAAACGAGGATTTGTAAAAGTTCCTTTTCTCGATGACCATTAACCAGGGAGATGGGTTGATAAACAAGAAATAAGTATCTTATTTCGGTTCTCAACTTTGTAGACCTTTTATACGACGTCACTTTGGTAATCCCAATCGCAACCCTTCGACGCTGTGTAAACTAATGCATATTAGCTAATGTATCCCTATGGATTAAATCTGGGAACGATTAGTACGACCAGCCGATAATGGCCTGAGAGTTATGTTAAATGGCTGCAATAAACGAATAATGGTGCTAAGAGTGTTATAGTTAATATAGTATATTTAAACATTATGTTTATAACAGTAAATGAGATCAAACGAAAGAGAAAAGTTAATTTACTTTAAATTGCCAAATCAACAATGTAAAAGAAAATAAATTAAACAATAGAGGAGTTATAGATTCTTACATAAAGTAATAGCTTATTTTGGAGAGAACCGTTTTGAAAGCATTGAAATATTATCACTTTGTTCTAGTTCATAAAAATGGTACCGGGGCTTTTTTTCTTCGCTTAGGGTATGTTTTCCTTTCCGGATCCATGGCCACTGCAGCCTTATGGTTTATTGTGGTTACCCTAATTGCATGACCATAATCAATCTGTAATTGACGTCCCTTGAATCAATAGATACAAGTCCTTTACAAGGTGTGTTAGAAAATCTTTCGGTTCCAAGATTGGGTTCCTAAATATGTTTTGCCTTTTTCTACACAGCGCATTGCATCGCATCTGCATAGAATATGTACGGCTGTTTCTGGTATTCGGCCATATTGCAGAGTCTGCATGTAAGGTCGCCATTGAATTTGCCAATTCTCCTCAGGTGTCCCTTCACAGTCACATGCCCTGTGAGAAAACCTGTGGTTAACTTGAGTTGAGACCTACTTAGATTAAGTAGTTCTTTAGCTCTTTTCTTGCTTGGTCCCTTATTAAAGGTTTTGCTATACTCATGCCCTGGTCGATTTCTCCAGTAAATTTCATGTTGGGTGCGTGTTCTTTCCCTAATGAAGTTTCGAACCACGCTACGCGAAATTCCTAGGTTAGGTTCTGGGCCAGTATAGGCCTCATCAGATCCCTGCCTGGCCAATTCATCGACTTTTTCATTACGTAAATGCCACAATGCTCAGACACCCACAACAGTTTAACGGTGTTATGTTCTTCAAGCACATTGAGTTCGTTAATACATTCCCATACCAGTCTTGATGAAGCTTTAGAGTTTGATATGGCCTTTAAAGCAGCCTGGCTGTCCGATAATATATAGATCCGTTTATTTCTGCAAGCCCTCTTTCTGTTTTCACACGCACATTGTAGGATGGCGTATATTTCTGTCTGAAAGACAGAGGCGTATTGTCCCAGGGAGAGTTTCAGCTCCGTCCTGGGGGTCCTGCTATAAATACCTGCTCCGGTACCCGCCTCGGTTTTAGAGCCGTCCGTGTACCAGATTACACCTCCAGACGGAACTGTCTGTCTTGATATTTTACTCTCCTCTCGATCCTGTATAATCATTTCGAAGGGAGGGTTATCACAGATCTTTGGAGTCATCTGGTCCGTCCTCATCTCAAGCAGAGGACCTCCTAGACTACCAATAATCTTAGAACGCTCTGTACCCAAATGTATCTTGTACAGTAAGTGTTGCAACCTATAGAAACCCATTCTTGCCTCTCCCTGAATTACTAAAAGAAGGGGGAGGTGGTCTAGAAGAGTCTCCATTGCAGCAGTGGGCGTGGCTCTCATAGCCGCTGTAATTCCCAAACAGGCAAGTCTTTGTACCTTACCTAGTTTGAGTTTGGTGGTTTCTTGTATGACTTTGGGCCACCAGACTAAAGCTGAATATGTAAGAGAAGGTCTAATCACTCTGGTGTATAACCAATACAGCATTCCTAGTCTTAACCCCCACGACTTGTCATACATACGTCTGACAACTGCTAAAGTTGTCACCGATTTGTTGACTACTTTTTCAATCGGTAAGTTTTGGTTCCAGGTAAGTTTTGAATCGAAAACGACTCCCAAATAACTTACTTCTCCCTATAGTTATTTCATTTCCGCAGAGGTAGAGGGGTGCCGGGGCTTAGTTGCTTACACAAAATTTTGTTTGAAAGAGCTACATATCTATAGGGTGATTCAAAATTAGTGGGTCAAACGGAAATGGTAGATTTTTCATGCGAAGAAAAAGGCGAGTAAAAAAGTTTCTAACTAAAATTCTGCATGAAATGAAATATACAATTTTTTCAAATTAGTGTTTGGATGAAATAGTTCCATGAAATATTAATGGTGACCCACCCCAATACACATCATGTATTGCTTCAACATGTTAAGTTGTGTACCAATGAAGCATTTTTCTTTTCTAAATTTAGAGCAGACTTTGGAGAGCTATATCTTCTCAGGGGTGAAAGTTGGTATAGAGGTATGTTAGACTTTTTGGTCTTCTATTCGAACGAGGAAGTTACCACTTCCGTTTGATTTATTAATTATGAATCACCTTGTATATCTACAATGGTTGCGTGCAGTCAGTTGATATGTTTTAGTGAAGATAAGTCGCCAATATGCAAGGTTAACCTCCAAATTAAGAACTGCACATTTAAACGTACCCTGTAAGCGAATAAACCACTTTACAACTTTTATTGAATTGCATTAAGTGGATATAAATAACTGAATATAAGAATTTTATAATAAAAGGTATTTCTTGTAATGGGCGCTGAAGTATGAAAATTATAGGTTTTATCTTTTATTACTAACTTGTAAGAACTTTCATGCATTCTATGACGAACGATTGAATAATAAATTACCAATTATAGGAAAATATTCAAAACCGGTTTTTCTGTAACTTCAGGTATGCAGTTTCGGCAAATGTTGTTTTTTAAATAATGGAGCTTAGGTATTGATGGTATTGTTCAGTGTTCTCATAGCTTCAGGTATACAGGGTGATTCAGAAAAAAAGGTAATTCTTTAAATGGTAGGTAATAGCAGTAGAGCTAATTTACAGTATACGTCAAAAACGAATAGTTTTCCAGAAAATGAATTTAAAAAGTTTAATGAATTTTGGATCCAAAAGAATCCAAGATCAGGACCGAATCCAAAATTCAGTAAAACTTTAAAATTAATTTTCTGGAAAATTTCGTTTTTGACCTATACTTGTTAAGGTAAATTAGCTTTACTGCTTCCCCTCTACCTACCATTTAAAGGATTACCTTTATTTTGAATTACCCTGTATATGCACCCAAAAGTCCTGAAAAATACAGAAGATACCTTCAACAAATACCAATACTATTCATTAGTTAGAAGAGTTCATAAAACTATTATCTCTATTTACAAGTAAAATAGCGCATACGTTTACAAACAAAACAAAATATTAAGAACTTAATTAAGTCTAAAGATATGATATTAACGAAGAATAAAAGAATCTTGCATAGATAGCAGATTCTAACTCTAGCCTACGCCTTCCGCGATCTAGTTTCACTTTTTTTCAGTCTCGAGAGCACCTGAACTAATAAATATCGAGTTCTTGGCAATGGTTATTAACAAGGTAAATAGGTATTAATAATAATGAAGAAATAAAAGTATAACTAAAATTATTCATAAATGCCAACTTTAAAATATAAAATTATCCCGCACTAAAAATCTACTTTATTATTCACTTTTCCAAGGAAAAACTAAAAAGAACATTATTTCTACCTAACATTTTCTTATTATTCACAATCTTGATCTTAAACATACAAGGTACACATACACATACATACATAAATATAAGAAATTACAAGCAACCGGGTTAGAAAGAAGATAAAGAAGTTAATTACAGCGGGTAAAACTCGTATAATCGCCAACTGTTGTTAGTTGGGAGAGAGGTAAAAACTTATATATACCTTTACAAGACGATAGATATTTATTAAATAGAGGTGAAGCACGAAAGTTTTATATAAAAGTGAACGATGGCACGTGGCAGACACGACATATGCCTTAGGTAGTTGCCATTGCACCTGTCTGTTCAAGGGTCGTGGGTGCAGGGACTCCATTCTTCCCTGGACGTTGAACTAGCCTACAGTTAGGTTAACTCCGAATGTTGAACCTGGAGCAGCTTGCTTCTAATAAGGGTTGCTGCTTGGATTATGCACCTGATAATTTCTTTTCAAAAACTCTCAAAATGTACATCGGCATCAGATACGTAACGGTACACTTTCCATATGATCCTGCTCCTTGGACCAACCTACGCACTTCATCAAAAATGGAATGTATACATTAATAATTCAAATTTAAGTCATTGTTTTATAAGATAAAAGCAGATGTAATAAAATTAACAAACTGAAACATAATTGTTGTCTTAATTATAAAGGTCGATGAACGGAGGATAAACAGTGATTATCATAGCAAAATATATAAAATTGCGCAACGATTTGTTTTAATAAAGAAAATTTATTTAATGATTGAATTTTACTAAATGAAGTAATAAGATACATAGAATTACAAATTCTTTACGAAGGTCTGAAGAATTGTGAAGAGTTATCCCTCGGTGATGAAACTGGAATGATGTCAAAACGACCAGGTGGTGGATATATTTTTTAAATGGAACTGTAAAGAAGTGAATTTTTAATCTTCAAATTCAAGGAATTTCACATAAAGAATCTTTGCAATTTTGAAAACTCAACTATATCTCTTGCTCAATTGGGACCGACATAGAAACGAAACTTCTATCTTTCGTGATTGAAAATTACTTACTTTTAGTTCTATTTGCCGCACTGACATTTGATTACCTCTGAGAGCTTACTAGAAGCCGATTTATCTTTAGAACTGCAGAAGGGGTTATTTTTTCGGAGTTAGAAAAGAATGTGATGAATACAAATTCAGTTTTGGAAAGATTTTAAAAAAGTTCCAAACAAAAAGGCTTGACAGAAATGTATGTAATTTAATTGGGATATTTTGGATAGGTTGCCTATAGACAATCTATATAATGTGTCATCATTATAATTTCTGCATTTATAAACAACGTGAACCTTATATTCTGCATAACGCTTGGTTTGCGTATATTTGGAAAGGTATTGATGTAGTAAAATAGGTCAAGAATTCGAATTTCGAACGAACCTCATCGATACCGTTTCGACTAATTTCTTGTAGACCATAACATATTGCGATATCCAACGTTCGTTACAAATATTTTCATAACCATAAAAGTTTCTACTTTCATTGTTTTGCATAACTGGGTCTAATACGATCTTCTGAAAGGGAAAAAAACATATTAATATCTCCCTTAATGCATTAATATCTATTATATCTTCATATATACTATTTAATATAGCCGATGAACAGGCAATAAAGGCACCGCTGTCAAGGCTCTTCAACGCTTATATACTGAATTATGTTAGCGAAATTAACATTAATAAATATTCCTACTTTGTAATTTATTTTTATATATTTATTTTTATATATAAAATAAATGAGGACACAACACTTTAACCTCGCATATCCGTTTGTGCAAGTGTAGGCTATAGCCAACCGATTGAGTCCAAACTGCTGATATTTGAGTATCTTACATCCACAAAGATATACGATACTATTACAACATGTATTTACTTGAACAGTGTGGCTAATGTTAAAAAGAATCACTGTATAAAGATGTAAAACCTTCGCCGAACCTCTTTGGTGGTTACCCAAACTCCAAAGTGTTGCAGCGACACTTGTGATTGGAGGCAGCTATATAAACCAATAGATATACTATATCTTAATGTCACTTTAGGGCGGTTTGATCGCCCTCTATGATTTTTAAATTTTGCACAACAGTTATACTTTCAAGGATAAGTAAAAATCTAAATATGTATTATATTTTTTACTCAAGAAGTTTTTGAGTTATGCTTGTCGAAGATGTACAAAAATGAAGGACTTCGACCATATTGGCGTTTGCATTTTTCTTTATTCTTAACTTTTTACCTGAAATCTTTGACCTTGAATTTGAAAGACATGATAATAATTTTTGAAAACATTTGGACTTAAAAATTTGAACTTGGAATCTCAATGGGATCATTACTAAATTAATATTTTAACAAAATAAAGTTCAACATTTTTACATACATATTTTTCATCTTTTTAACATATGTTAAAAGGATGAAAAAT
Organism: Agrypnus murinus; assembly: GCA_929113105.1. Classification (NCBI taxonomy): domain Eukaryota; kingdom Metazoa; phylum Arthropoda; class Insecta; order Coleoptera; family Elateridae; genus Agrypnus; species Agrypnus murinus. The sequence continues at coordinate 115,636,934 of OV816026.1, read as the reverse complement.
ATTTGATCAGTATTGGGAAAATTTAGAGTTTTGCTTTATGAATGATTTACTTATTTTTCTGGTATGACCAAATTCTTTTTAGGGATATAGTATAGTTTTATTAACGTCTCGCATAGGTTAAAGTACATTCTGGACGTGTTATTTTAAAAACACTCCCGACTTATCCAGTTACTTCAGACCTCCCCCCACGACCTGACTCTTAACGTTAACCCTCCCCCCAACCTCTCCACTCACCCCTCACACGACTACTTCTACTTACCCACTTACCTTCTCATTAAATTTACCCCCACCCTCCAAATTTACACTCCGACTTATTCATTACACCCACTCGTACCTCTACCCAACTAAACTACCCTTCACCACGATCTACCTGCCCACCAACCCAAAAGAGAAAAACGTTTTCCGTTTCCCAACGAAAACGTTTCCAAAAAAACAAAAAGGTTTAAAAAAATAATAGTAATGATTCCAAGTTGAAATTTGGTTTTTGTCTATTTTTTTTTAAATTTCAATAAAGGTCAAAGATTCCGGGGCCAAATATATAAAAACTTTCTCGTATTAAAGTATGCCATGTGACCCATCATTTTAAAGCCCAAAAGGTGGACTTTTGCGAGCCAGTTTTTTTTGTCATACCTGTATCTTATTTCTATCAAAAGTTATAAATGAAACGTAAACCCTAACATGGAAAAAATCATTCATTTTGGTACACTTTAGAAGGGCATAACTCAAGAACCACTTGAGTAAAAGGTATAATATTTTAGAAATTTATTTAGGAGTATAACATCTGATGCAGAATTTAATAAAAATCAAAAAGGGTGGTGATCAAAACTTCAGAAAAATTGGATCGCTTGACATGGAATTACCATAATGAAATCTAGGCCATGTTCGTTTTCCTCACATGTTCTTACCGAAAGAGAATCATGTCCTTCTAATATCAATATTCTTAGCGTGCTAGCTGTAGTAAATGTTAGCATTAATATGCAAACTGTCAAAATCAGAGCATTTGCAAATGTTTATGGGCTATACGTTGGCCCATTTCTTCCCATATATTCCATTATTTTCTTGCCTATCCATATGTAAAAGTTGAAGCGTTAGATCTATAATTTTTATTTTATCCAACTATCCAAACTTGATTTCTGATCCACTCTAATGACCTGGGAAAAGGTTGATTGGCAAAATAGACTCCCATGTTCGTTTTTAGGATCCTAGAATACTCTTAGAAACATGTGCCACACGCTCAAAATCGTCTCTCTTGGACCTCCCTCCGTATCTCGTAGTAGTAGTAGTAATTATGGGGAGACCTAAGTCTAGCAAGTAGACCTCTATGGGCCCTTTTTGCCAACCCCTACCATATCTCGACAGAAAATCCTGACGGACGACAGACTGAGGCTGTGGGCTTTTTTGTGTACTATACATACTGTATGTTATGGAATGCCTAAAAATCATTTTAATGAACCACCAAAATGAATGTTGCTCGGGTAGTAAGGCTACCCCGTCCATTATTTAGAGTTTGTCCGAAATTTAGGTATGATACATTAATTTATTGAGATTACAATGGAACAAATCTCCTACTTTGATTAAGAATGTTTATGAAAGCTAAATTCCTAATATTTTCTTCTTGTAGCAATATTTTAACATAGGGATCATTAATTTTCCTTCTTGCAGCTGTCTTTTCAACGCACCTACATAATAATACCGCCAAATCATAAAACCTTTTTCCCATTTGCACACAAATACATTCGACAAAAGCCACGACGAACCACTACATTCATTAAAAATAAATACAACCTTTATCAAAAATCAAACTACTCCAGAAAGTAATAATCTTGGAGGGAATAATAGAAGATTGTTGCGCCATCCCCTTTGAGGAGATATGCTCCGCGTACATAGTTAAGAATTCACTTCCTGTCACGGTGTTCATGTTTCCGCTCACATAAAGGGAAGTAAGGGCGCTATTTATTTATCAATACTTCGTCGCCAAATTAGTATACAGGGTGACAAGTTAAATTACAGATATATTGAGCATCAATATAAATGACAAAATCGGTTCTATTTTTAAAATTCTCTCTTTGGTCGATGGCCACTATTAAAAATTAACTTTCCCATCATGGTCATGGTAATAATAAATAGTTCAATTAAATAGGGGGATGACCTTTACAAGTAGAAGCCACAATTTGTAGAAGCGACAGGAACTTGAAATTTTTGCCCCCACCAATAAAGAAGTTGCACCCTTTTAAATTTTTTCCCATAGGTAATGTTCTATGCAATAGTATGGGAATGCCCTATTTTCTATTCATTTAATACAGGGCGAGGTTAGAGGATTCACAATGCAAATATCTTCACAAAAGTTTACCTGATGTGTATGCATGTATGGCCTACTATTTAGATTTAGATATTAGCAGACAAGGGTTAAAAATCCCCTTCTTATTTTATTATTGTAAGGTTCTTTTTGATTTTGGTATTTAACCTTATATTGTCTATTGGGGAGCAGGGTGGTTCTAAAATGTATTACAGGTTTGAATGTCAGAAGTGATTATAAAAAATAAATGATATCAAATTGAAAATTTCAAAAGTAAGTCGCTCAAAACGTCACATGTATCAAAAATGATTAGGACACTATTTTACTTCCTCCGCACCCGGTCAAAAAAGATCCAAAGCTGCCTTTTGTGTTGGACCTTCGGAATTTTATTGTATTTTTGTGTTATTCACATCTAACCCCTGTTTCCAAGATTACGTAAAAGTCAGCCACCTAGAATTACGTGGGAATTTATGAATACCCATTTTCCCACTTCCTTCCTGTATTTATTGATTTATAAAATTCTTTTTAGAAAACATTCTAGATTTTAATCTCAATATTTTTATTTTCAGCAAAAAACGCGAATTGACGGACTCTAGCGGAAATGAAGATTCTGACGATTCTGAAGCAACAGACGATATTCAAATTAGGACGAAGAAACAAATTAATAAGGGACGTTGGAGTAAAGAAGAAGTAAGTTTGTCAACCTTAATCTATTTTTAATTGGTTCATTCATAAAGATTTTAGTGAGCATGAAAAAAATTCATTCACCGTGCCTAATCGTCTTATCGTTGAAATTGAAGAAATAAAAAACATAATTGTTTATTAAAATTCTTTCAGTTACACAATACCATTATCGACCGCCCTTTATACTATAAGAAGAACATCGTCATTATTTGCCTGGAAATACCTGTTTGCTGTGAATAGTATCTTACAAGTAATTTGTAGACGGTTTTTTCATTCCTTTTTTTCAGGCATCAGCGCCTCTTTTTTTTCAGAGCGGAAGAAGAAAATAATTTCTTGTTTTATTAAGCACCTGTAATAACTGCAGTATACAGAGGGTTCTTTTCTTTTATTTCAGGATGCTAGGTTAAAACAATTGGTGGAAGAATACCATGAACGGTGGGATTCTATCGCACAGCATTTTCCTGATCGATCTGACGTACAATGTCAACAAAGGTGGACGAAAGTTGTTAATCCTGAACTAGTCAAAGGTCCTTGGACAAAAGAAGTAAGTTTTGCCTAATTAATTTTTTCATTCTAATTCGCTAGTTCCGTAAGGTGCTATTAGATAGATTAATATCAAATGATTATAATTATCCTTTTGGAGAGAAAAATTTCATTAAAATGTGTAATACCCTTTAATCTTCAGCGGTACCACCCTTTATTTTATACAATAATTTATAGTGCCATTGTGCGACTCGAATGCAATTCTGTCATGCCTTTGTTTGTCTTCCCCCTTCGTGAAAGCGTCCATGCATGGAAAGATGGTAACTCGGTATAGTCCAGGTTTTGAAGAAGCAGAGAAACCCTTTCTCGAAAGACCGGTTCCCACAGAGTCATACGCGTATATACTTTTGAATAGGACGTTGCCCTTCTACCATTTCTAGAACACTAGTGACTGATCGGTGATGGACAGGTCTTCCGTCTTTGGCATTTCTTGTTCCGATTATATTGAATTGCATGTGGTATATGCACCCTATGCATGTAAATACAGTGTGTTATTGTTAGACATACCTTTGAAAGCAAGTACAATGTAACAAAGGGCGACTTGTTAATAATTTTAATAAGCACTTACATATAGATATTTTGCTAAAGAATTGAACGAGACTTATTATTGCCAATTCTTAAGGTGTTTGTCCAATATACACAAGTTTGCAAAAGTACAAGTACTTACAAGGTTTGATTTAATAATGGAATTTTTCTTCTAATTGGATATAAAGGCTTGTTTAATGTAAGCAAATTATTTATCAATTTTAGAATTAATAACAGGGAAGGGAGGATAATAAGAGAATAGGAGTTGAATCCAACGCAGTGAGCTAATACCGTGCCTTAAAAATAGGTTATAATGTATGTTAGTGCATTAAAGATTAATTAAGATATGCAATTAATTACAATTATGATTAATTACATTTTGAATGCATTCTATTGACTAATTGCATTGATTGATTATCCTCCCATTCTCATATTGCCCCCTACATATGGTTTAATGTACGCTTAGTATTTCTCATAAGAAGATAAGAAATATATTAAAGACAAAAGCGCTTATAATCAGTTATTATGCACCCATAAATTATTTTTATAAATTCCTTTCACTATTTTTGACAATTGCACGCGCAAACCAAATACATTTGATAACGGTCCATAAATAACCTATGTATGTAGTACTTTTTATATTTGAAATCAAAGTTTAACATAATGGAATATTTAAAAGAACGGCTTTAAATTGATTATTCTACTATTATACATGCTACTACACAGTAAAATATTTAGTGTAAGATTAGTGTAAAACACTAGACTTTAAAAAGTGTGTGTTTAGGTCCAATACATTTAGAGTAAAATTTCTAATCTATACCTTCGTGTAGACCATAGAGTTAACTTCAATATAATGTTAGTGTAAATTTATTTATGTTAACTTCTTTATAGTAAAACAGTCAAATTTCTAATCGTTTCAGAGTAAGATTTTGTTCTTGACTTCTACATGGGAAAAATATAGCCTATTTAGATTGGATTGTTATAAAAACTTCCGTGTAATTTGTTTTCTATTTATATTAAAATTTTGTGTGAAAATAGTGTAGTTTGTCAAGGTCAAGGTCAATAATAAAATAAGTGATTTATTTATTTCACTGCAAACATACATAAAATGTATATACCTATATACAATAAAACATAAGAACGTATTGACAAAAATATATATACGAACCCAGTCGGGACACTTCTATTTTGGTTACAGGACACCCTGATACCTTTACTTTGAAGTTGTTTTTCTTGGCCCATGGTATTCTTGTTAATTGTTGCTAGTGAACTGCTACGATGCTCCATGTCAACTCATGAAATTTCTATTAGGAGATTCTCTTGCAGCACTCCGTGAACTCCGCCAAAGTTCAACATTACTACAATTATGATGTAATTACTCTTTTGTTCTGCGAATTATAATTATTGCCTTTACTTACCTAATTTCTTCATATCTTAATTTTTTTTTGTAAATAAAACACTGAATACGAATTATTAAAAAAAGTACAACTCCGTTGGATATCAATATTAAATAGTTTACTGTTGAACATGTCTTTTAAGTTTCCAAGTTCTCCCGTCTTACTCATCATAAGTAACACTACTGACTAAAATTATAAAATAATGCATGTATTAATAAAATATTTTAAATGTAAAACTGTTTTAAGTTAGCTTATATCAATTATTAAAACAAACTGAGAAGCTTCGCATTCACATGCAGTAAAAAGACGTGAATATATTTGTATTAACCACGACCTTCTAGATTTCACGAGACGAAGTCTCTTATCCGGCCTGCGCACTCCATTAGTTCAAGTGTTTCTCCGCTGGCGCCACCAAACACGAAAATGCGGAAACGGATATATAACACGTAAACGCCAATTTTAAACTACGCTAACTTCGCGCGCTTTTATACTTTTTGTCGGTTTTGCGCGTTTCGTCAATAAATTATATTTTCCTAATCTTTTAAGGCAGTTTTCTTTATTTTTTAATATAATTACGTTATTTCCTTGTTATTTGTTTAAATTTTCGTAGTTTTGTTGCTGTTTTTTTGTTCACTTTAGTAATGGCAAACACTAGCAGAAAAAAGTATAACTGCCGCAATGCAATGTAATAGTACTGATCCTACAATATTATTTCATGAATTTCCTTCAAATTATACCTACCTTACGATAAAAATGGTTTCAAATCTTACGTTGGGGTTATGGACACCAACACTCAACAGCAAAATAATATATACTTATTTATTTCGACAGATCAACAATTACAGATACCTGAAAGAGTCAATTTCTACATCGAACTTCCTAAAAATATAACAGAATTAATAAAAGAACTCCAAACCTTATCTATGCATCTCGATTGCGAATTCTTTCAGCATCTGTAGCCCTTCTGGCAGGATACATTGTAAAAAAACTGAAGAAAGGATTGAATGTCAATAGCCTATTAGGTTTTCTGTTAGCTGCCTCGTGTTCAAATTTACTGATAGGATTTGTAAATCTTCAAAACAGAGGTGCCTTAAAATACTCCACTAGAAGACTTACACTTTTAATCAACCAAATAATCGAACTTATAATACATATTGTAGAACATTTACCTGGAGAATGTAATCCGTCTAATATTCTAACATCACTAGGTATTTCTAGCTCCAATTGCTTTTTCACAGTTTTTGGTTTGCCAGGACCACAAGCAGGAACTTAGTAATATAATTCTTTAAAAATTGCTAAAACCTTGTTTGGCAAACAGAAACATTGCAAAAACGTGAATAGATAATGTACTTACTGCTCACTATCTCTATATCCTAAATCCAGCTCACGGGAAGTTATAAAATTGTAATTTCAATAATGTTATTGAACTTGTAAATTAATTTTAATAACATAATTAATTTAATTATATAAATTTATTTCATGAATTCGCAAAATATTTACGTAAACATGCAATGCTTGACATTTGTAAGGGTTATCTTAACCTATATATCTTCAAGTGACAAATAAACATCAGCGTGTCAGCTAGCGCCAAAACGGCGAAATTTTGCGTTTTCTCAGAAACAAAGTTTATATGGGAAATCGTAAAAGTGCCCAGGCCGGATAAGAGACTTCGTCTCGTGAAATCTAGAAGGTCGTGGTATTAACAGGTCTCTAGTTCTAACTGTTAAAAACTTTGCAATTTGAGAATTAGCGGGAATTTCAAAATTTTACAAATCTAAACTGAATGTAGGTACTATTATTTATGTACAGTTTTTGGTCTAGTCAATATAATTTTGATCTCTAAATTTTTCTTAGAATTCCCAATAGTTTTAGTAACTTATAAAATTATATAGAGAACAAACTTATCATATACAAGACAATACTCAAACCTATTTGGACATATGGTGTCGAATTATGGGGCTGCAGCAAACCATCCAATACCAAAATTTTACAAACCTTCCAATCCAAAACCCTCAGAATGTTAATAAATGCACCTTGGTACGTTTCCAACAACACCATACACGAAGACCTGAAAATACCGTTTATAACAGACGTTATCAGTGCTTACTCTAATAAACATAAAGATCGATGCATAAACCACAACAACGCGCTAATCAGTGAACTGTTCAGCCGACCAATGGAAAATAGAAGACTTAAAAGAATGTGCCCAGAAGACCTAGCTAGGTGAATCCAGAGAGCCGTCAAGGATGGCCCCCGACTCAAGCGAACTAATTTGAATAAATTTACTTATTACTGTATTAAGTAGATTGTAAATTTGCATTAATCAAATTAAAAAAAATATATCGCAAATCCCCTAAAGTGTTAACAATATTTAGCAAATTCTTCTGATGTGCTCGCAAATCGATAGATGCGGTTCCGAACACACACGTTTTGTTTGAATGGGACTATTAGAAACAACAAAACGGTAACGGTAAGGAGGAACGGTAAGAGAGGCTATATCAAAGACATCACAAATGCACGCCGCCGTCAACGCACAACAAACGACGACGGTGCCGTGACATCAACATCTGCTCCAACCAAGGTCACCACCAACAGCCGTCGCCTATAGCATCAGTTGCTTGTTTCTTTGCCCCCACCAACATTTTCATTTTTGTTTCTCATTATCATCAACATAATCATGAACCGGCGCAAATGGGGAGGGAAGGATATGCAGTGCAAAGAAGCTCTGAAATTTACTTTGAAAGCTTAAAGAGGCATGATGAGCTTATAGCAGCCATACTAACAATGAACCAACATTGATAAGTCTGACAATCCCTATCGTTTTCTCTTTGTAAATAAACTATGATTTTCGGATTTCAAAGAATGGTTGTACTGTTTACCACAATCGTAAGTTGTGCAAAAAACTACAGCGGAGATGGAAGAGGTAACCAGCCAAGTTACACAATTTTTTGTGTAGATATATTGGTATGCATGAAATCCGGAACTTCAGTACTTTTGCACTCAGCAGCACCCCGGCCAAAATTTTTGAAACTTTGGTAAATGATAGTCCTTAATGTGTAGATCAAAAGTGTCAACGCGCACAAAGTTCGAAAACTTATAGTATGGAGGAAAATTACGAGGAAGTCGAAAATGCTCTACAAGTTGAGGAACTAGAATAATTGTTCTATACCCCGAATAACATGTGGATTATGCCTACTAGGAGTATAAAAACCACATAAAAATGAGCCTAAAACATGTAAAAGGTTGTGCTTGCGTCTCCGACTCCCTTTTATGCAATTTTATAAAGCGTAACTCTCCTAAATAAGACTACAGATCATTGCGATATGTGGCGATAGATGCCAGATGAACGTCGAAGTTTGAGAGAAAAGCAGATTTTGGTGGTGTCTAATGACGGCCGGGTGACTTCATATCCGCCGCTTTTAAAACTCATTGCGCCGGGTAGTTACGCTCCTTCCTACAGTTTTATATTCTAAGCATAGGACCTTTTCTGTAGCAGATTTTACGAGTAACAATTTTTATAACAGCTAGTTTTTCCGAAAACGCGATAGTTTCCGAGATAATTGGAAAAAGTGAATTTTCTCCCTCCCACCCGTATAAAAATTTTGTACACTCGATATTCATCAGGACTCTTGCGAGCTTGTTTACAACTTCAAAATAAAGTTGCATTAAAAATCTGGTTTCATCATCATTTCTGTTTCCAATTGATACATTGTTTTAGGCAATCACGCTCGTTCTATACAGGTTGTTTTATAATCCCTGCACCAAACTTGACCAGTGCGTTTCTGATGGCATTTGGAACAAAAAGTCTTAATAAAATTTTTTGGTCAGAGAACGTCAGAATCTTTAGTAATTTGGACCGACGTTTTAAGAAAAGTACATATAAAATTATAACGCGCTTATGGTGATATTAATAATTGTAACTTTGAAATTTAAGAGCCAGAATTTGACAATAAAGCACGAGTTTGTTTATGCTGCATAATACTAAGAATGGAGTTGATATGTTGATCTTGAAATAAATTCAAGGTCTAATAACAACTTTAAATAAATCTAATTTATAAGAGAATATCTGAATATTTTATCTGATTTTTAAGTAAATTAGATTAAAGTGTGATTTTTATGGGCGGCTTTGAATTTAATTTAAAGAGCATAAAAACTATTCGGCTTTGTAGGAAAATTATATTACGAATTCTAATAATCTGCCATGCGATACAGGGAACCCCCGGATTATGCACTTTGTTTCGACTACATTAATTAAATATTTTAATAATGAGAATTCCAGGTTTAATATGCGCCGAATTTTTTCCGATCAGTACAAATATTTGGGGAAACGAAGATTATGTAAATTAATATTAAATTAAAGGGCGGTTTTTAAAGTAAAAGCGGGCGATTTTTACTATCAGTCAATTTTATTTAAGACAGAAAACGCCATCGAATTTTTCACATGATTACAAGAACGCTTATGTCGTTGATGATGTCATCGTTTCCAAAGACTTGACTTTCACCAATATTCCTTTTCTTACTTATCGGCGTCCTCGGAATTATCATCTGACTGACTGGCCTCATAATCTTGTTCAGGGGCGGATTTACCATTTTCGAGAGCCTAAATTAAAAAAAATTGAGGCCTCCCGCCGTATTGTCAATAATAACATTTTAATTACGAGAAACGGCTTCAGGGGGTTATATTTTGGCTAAAGATTTCATATTTTTATTCCAAGTTTAACATTTTTAATAAAAAAAATAACTTGAGAAAAGAGTAAAATATTTATTATTATTAAAACCGTTAATAATTGGAATAACACGTTTTGCTCATTACATAAACATACAACCATTTTTTCCATTGTAATTTAGCAAAGCTATAATGCCGTTTAGTAATTTTTTTAGAGGTCCCTTGAAACACGAGGCTCCAAGCTATAGCTTACTTAGCTTAATGGTAAATCCGCCCCTGATTTTATTGTTTAACAGCAAAACTGTATCAGGTTGGAGGATCAGCATCGTAAACATAACAAAACATAAAACATCTTGTATGGAAGAATATAAAAACCCTACCGCATATGCTAGAAACATTATACCCTTTATTTGCATTTGATTCGAAAAAAACGTTTCTGAGAAAAAATGTTATAGGGGTTTTTTGTCTGTTACTAACCTACTTATGTCTAACCACTTTCCGCGTTTGATGTATATGTTATAAATCACCCTATATATCTCATATAACAAAAATGATTATATAATAATCAAGCATCAATAATCATAGGTAATACACTCAAATGGAGCAATCAAATGGATATTTTTACATTGCGAGATGCGTAAGTAAGCTTTTCCGCCGACTTTAAGGACCGAGGTGGACAGTCGAGGTCCGTAAAGGTCTCCGAGACTGGAAAAGCTAGTTCAACTGGAGCTTCTTTATTTTATCAAGAATTGAATATCCCAAGATTGCTTTGCCAAGAATATGTTAAATAAGTCATTGGAAGCTCTTTTCAGAATGTCTCGCAAATATGGCAAATATACGGGTTTACCACTTTAGATGTTAAAGAGACATAAGTAGGATGGAGGAAGTGAGTTCGACTTTCAAGTCTATATCGTCAATTTGGTTCCTACTTGATCTTGCCCAAAAGGTTTTTAAACTTTTAAATTGGCACCGCGGTTTAATTGGATCAGCCAATATCCAAAGTCTGTCCAAGGGAAAAAAGACAAGGTTTGTAGTGTCTACATAAGTTAAAACTTACAACTTATGAAAATTGATACATCGGTGTCAACTGGACATCTTGAAACAACACATAGTTGGTGGCCTACCGATTTTCTACATTATATATATAAGGTCTTCTCAGTTTTTTGGGTTTTTCCCAAGTTATCTTATCATTAGCAGATCGAAGTGGCAAAGATTAAGAAACCCACATCTCTTTAACAAAATAATTAAAACCACTTTGTAAAAAGGATGCCTTCAATGAGTGAAAATGATATGTAAGAACATAAATAAGGCAGCATCCTTATCAGTATTAAAATAACGCCATTGTGAATTTGAAGTAAGTTTATACCTTTAAGCCTTTAATTAGCCACATGCTCTTGGAATTGTCTGGATACCAGCAATTACTAATTAAAAGTGATCCAATTCCGTCAGTAGAAATAATTTATTTCCTCACCTGCCTCATTTATTAATTGTATGTTAATGAACTTGAACTTGGCATTAGTGCATATTGATGTAGCACTAAAATGTGTTAACGTTTCTGTTTTTGTATATTTATTTGAATCCTTCAAAAAAAAAAGAGAAATTTCACAAAGTTTACTTAAAGAGGAAGCACTGCCCTTCCGCCAATTAATCTTCCCCACCTGTTTACATTATTTCTATGCGAATTTACATAAATTATCGGGCACCTGTGTACACATCAGAAATAAGAGAACGTCAGAATTCTGAAGTACCTACGAAAAATCCAAAAAGATGATCCGTTCAAAGAGCGTCAATAACTTCTAAATTTATGCATAATCCTTATTATTTTTATTGCAGCTCTAAAACATCCGCACATACTTCTCAAGGACAACGTGTTGAAATTCCGTGCCAATAAACATCCCGACGCCAGCCACGTTGTATAAAAAGTTTGAATTTGATTAACGCTAACTACTCCTAACGGACGATTCTCTTTTATTAGAATCCAATACTCATTTGCTTTGCGAATTGTGCTAACAAGTTTTTGTCCCGGCAGCTTTTTTCCTTAGGGGAGTCTTCAAGCATATGATTAGCATTTTTTTGGCCAATGGCCAGCTGTTTTATTTTTGGCCAATCTTTACTGATTTCCTTTCTTCGATGTAATTTTAAACCAAACATCTTCCATCTCTATCCACACATCCACATAAGGTACTATACATACGTCATTCTACCAAATAGAGCCGAAGCTAGCGGATAGTAATGCGGAACTAATTTTGAACCAGACTTTCCTTTTTCGCTCTATGTTAAAATCGAAACCCAGGGAATGAACATCTTTTGAAGATAAGTATAAGAATAACATTTTGAAGTTCTGATATTGCATATTTATATGTTATCATCCCTATTGTGGTACCCTATCCTGAAATTAATCTCGGAAAACTGCAGAAATCAGATAGACTGCATAATCTTATTACTGCAACGAACGTTAAGTTTCATGGAGAAAATTATAACAAGTTTGTGCCTTGTAGGGCTGTTGCGGCCCTTTTGTATATGTTGGACACACCCCGTTTCGTAATCCAAGAGCAGCGGTCAGGGTCACGATAACCACGAACTGCCCGCCAGATCGTATTTACCACCACCCCCTCACCCTTCTATTGTACCTGTTGTTTATTTAATGGACCACCATCATGTATAATAATAAGGCTGTATCGAAGACAGACGAAAAAATCTATTTTCTCGTATTATTCATCCATCCTTGTTAATGTACATACATCTTAAATAATACAATAGATCCATTTAAGAGATCAAGATTTTTTTAACTGGTTTTTATAGTACTATATGGAAATGGATTGAATAATGTTGAGAAAATAATCTTGTGGAAGGAAGTTTCACTCTCCCAGTCAAAAAATCTGTTTTGAATCTGCACATTTGCTTTTAATGTTTTTTCCTCTTGTGACATTATTAGGATCAAAAAATAGGCTTCCTGTGGGCAAGTTTTTTTTTTGAAGACCTTTGTGCGTACCATTATGAGTTTTCCAGTTGAGGCCCATCTTAGGTATACATAAAAATATCCTTCGCCGGCACAACTTCAACATTCCGGACCAGTTTAAAATTACTGTTGGATCTTACAATTTACATTAATTTCTCGCATTAACCTGCGTATATTTTCATTCCTTTCTTAAGGTATGTAAAATTGTAGTAATTTAAATCTTATTTTGGGGGTATGGCAAATTACAGAAACAAAAATATTTGGTTAAGCGACCGAATACAAAAAAGGCTTGCGTGCGTGAAGAATCTTTCTTGCGGGTCTTTTATTCATACGTAATTACATCCCACGACTTAAGAGGAAATGCTCGTATTGATTTTTTTTGCAAAGAGTTACCTCTACTTGAAAGTCTGTACTAAATTCCAAGGTGTTCCTGATTATGAAATGTTGGAAATCATGTGACGAAGATAAGAATGAAGCTGTGGTTAAATGTCAAATAATTGTCTTTTAAAGGCAGATACCACTTGTGTTTGTAATTTTTCGCAAGATTCTAAGTTGAATATAATCTACAAGTCTAACAAAACCTAAACACGGGACGAACAAACAAGCTTAATTCATTCAAAATATGCTCAAAAGGAAGAAGTGCTAAGAATTGTTCTTACTAATTATCATTTGAATCTACTTTCATTTAGGCTACTTTGTATTCAAGTGAATTATTATTTTAACCCCGAAGAGAGCGAAGAAAGTAGAAGAAATATTATGGTACACTCGTAGATACTAAAAGAAACTATACAAAATGTATAATTTGATATGCCTTATCTTCCATGAAGAGCATCGAAAGAGCATTATTCGTTGAAAAGCTATAGCGCTACATGCTATATGTGCAAGGCCAACGGTTTTTAAGTTATACGTAGATCTTTGCAATTTTTTCTCATATTCAGTTAAAGGGTGGTCTATATCGAGTTGAAGAGTACACCGCAGAATTAATACTCTAATTATCTCCGAAAGCCTTATGTTTGGAAAACTAACCATCTAAGTTTGCTAGATATAATAATAATAATAATTGCTACAACCCATAGCCCGGAAACCAGGCCCCAGAAGCTATAAGCTTGTGCGGGAGGGAGGGGGCGATTATTATTAGTAAGTGCAGCTGCAGCCGACTTACAGATGGAACAGCGCAAATCCCACATTTGTGTCACAACTAAGGAAAACTGCAGAAAACCTTAACCAGATCTGCCGGCACCGCGAATCGACCTCGGGCCGCTTGGGTGAAAGTCTAGCGCTCTAGACATTATGGCTGTATGGTTGGATGGATGAGAAGAAACTCTTTTTGGGACAATAACCACATTCTTGATTGTATTCAACGGTCAAATTTAATTCTTTATGTCGAGCAAAACTATAAATAAATATATTTTAGGGGAAAAACACAAGTGAAGTAGTGCCTCTGCACCTACTCCATGCGAAGTTTCATGAAATTCTATCAGGGGGTTCCCTTATACTGCTTCTTGCAAAGTCTTTTGGTACTTTTGTCTATCTACAGACGCGAAGGGAGGTTTGAGGAAGCTTCTCAATGGAATTTTATGAAACTTTATATGGAGTAGGTGCAGAGGCAGGCAGTACTTCACCAACAATAAGCAGTCACTTCGTAGACCAAAAAGAAACCTCGAAGTACTGTTAACATCTATGAATTTCTAAAAAGTTAGCGAAAACGTGATATTTAAAACTGAATAAAGTCCAATTTCTCTGTATGCAACAGATGATAGAATTTATTCTAAGAAATTAATGAATGAACCTAGAAAAGGTATTATACAGGGTGTTCATTTAGTACTCCGTTCTTAGATTGTAGGTTTATCGTTACCCAGATAAAATATTCAATTGGGGGAAAGTTATAGGAGCTTAAAGGAACAGCTTATATTTTCTCGTTTCAAATGAAGCCTCTTTAGGTTCCGTTTTTAACCCTAGAGGCTTTTTACCCTTAGGTGCGACGTTGCCAAGTTTATGATTTTTTTTAAGTATTTTTGGTCAATATATCGACCCTTCATTTTAATTTTAATTTCTACGTCATTCTTTGTTGATTTTTTTGTAAAACTTTGGATAATGGCATAACTAGGATCAATTTATCCCATGCAAGTGTTTTATTTTTTATACAGAGTAATCAAAACAATTATTTTACATTTCGAGGTATGTTTTGCATCCAATCTTTTTAATGAAGTATCTGTATTTTATGATATATGTCAATAAAATCTTTATTTTCCTTTATTATGATATATAAGTCTACATTTATCTTTAATAATTTTTTAAAAATTGCGATTCAAAGAAAAACCAGTCACCTTTTACTCTTTAGGAGCATAGAACTTGGCTATAATTCTTTATATTAGATTTTGACCTAATACTTTACCTTAAGGAGTTGTCTTCAGTTAAAATTAAGTAAATTCCTTCTCAGTTTCCTTACCAAAAACAAAGAAAAATTATTAGAAATAGTCAAAAGTAATGGTTTCTATTAAAACAGAGCAACAATATTTGTTAGAACCGACAGTTTACCACATTTTACAAACTATAACAAAAACTAAAAACTTATGTATAAAATAGAATAAAAAAATGTAATTGATAATGAAGAATGAACAAAAAACAAACAGACACACCATACATTTAACGCAACAATTGTTCAAAATGTCTCCCATTTTGTACCGAGCATAAGTCTATTCTTTTTGTTAAGGATCGCTCATATTGTTGAGCATAGCAGGGGTAATATACTTACTGCAGCGGTTCTCAACCTTTTAATATTTGGAACCCAACTTCTCGAATCAGTTTTAAGCCCCCCCCCCTCTACATTGATTTTTTGGAGTCTTATTGAACAACGAGGCTAAGATTTCGCTGGAATATCGAAATTACGTCACATTTGGCAATGCTATCGTCCCCATCATATTTCTCTCGTCTTTACAAAAGTTACCTTTTGTATTGCTTATATGTATTTACCCATTTTACTTCTTTAAAGGTGACATTTTATTTTTTTATTAACAGAATATATTTTTCCTTATTTTTATTTCAATAAGTTTTTTGTTTTTTTTTTCATCCTCGCCCCATTTTTGTAATTTTGCACCCCCAAAAGGGGGCGCGCTCCACAGATTGAGAATCACTGACCTACTGGAATGGCTGATGAATTTAAAATCTTATTTAAAGTTACGTTAATTTTCCCCAATTGAATTTTTTATCTGGGTAAGCATAAACCTATAATTGAAGTACGTTGTTTTAAATGCAATATTCGGATTAAATTTGGTTGCAGAGATTTTTTTGGGGTATTGCATGCGAGCCTAAAACATAATTTCGGACTTTTTCGGACCGATCTTTTCGTTAAAACATTTTTCAGAATTTATTATTGTTTTTTTGCTTGAAAAGGATAAAACATTTGAAGGTGCATTGCTTCATCTTAAGCTAAGCTGCCTCCTCTTAAGTACATTCCAAAGCGCCTGCAAAGTTAGCCCCCCACTTCGAAAAAATCAAAACATTTTTAGCTATAGATTATGAGCTAATCTCAAGCCAAAAATAAAAATTTTGAGCTCCGATATTATAGCCGTAAAAGTATATCTTTTAGGTGGGGGGTTGCTATCTTGACGTCAACTCAACATCCCTACTATACAGATGTCAATCAAAATTGAGATTTTACTACGTAAGAATCATGAACTAATTATCTATCTACATGAGGTAATTTTGAGCCAAGAGTAGAAATTGAGAGGGAATATTATAGTCGGAAATTAGATCTTTCAAAGGGGGATGCTATCTTGACGACAACTCGGCACCCCCACCTTATCAGCGAAATTGTTAAAAAACATTTTACTAAAATAAGTAATCTACCCTTGCCCATACACATTATAAATATAATAAAATGACCAGGGTACAGTGGCGCACTTAACATCTTGGCTTGAGCGTGCTGCCCACTCATACAATAGAATTCTTACCTGTCTTTTCTTACCCAAAATCTGACACCATCTTTCTTTGTCTCAGTAAGGGCAGTGCCCCAGTCACAGTAAAGCTTGCATAATTCTTGTAAAAGAATTGTGTTACGCTTTGTTTTCTAATTTTGAGCTACATTACGATAAATAGGGGAAGTGGGGTAAACCGGGTAATTGAGTTAAACCGGGTACATCAGTTTCTCTGCAATTTATCAAGCAACTCATTATACTCGTTCTTTACTGCTGCAATAGCACTCGAAGATGATGATTTGGCCAATAAGCGTGTCTTAGTGTGACTGAGAATTCTTCCAAACTCTTGGCCGAAAAATCACTTTTGTGCCGGCTTTCTACCTACCATTTACTTATTTAAATTTTAATTAGTATGGTGCTGATATGACATCAAGCTAGAGCACCCCCATTTAAAAGTTTCAATTTCCAGCTGCAATAATGAAGCTCGAGATTTTTATCATTGGTCCAAAATTGGCTCATAAGTAGCTAATACTTATCATGTAGTTAAATTTGAATTTCGATTAAAAATTGTATGGTAGGGGCTGAATTTGCTTCGCTTAAAATATTTAATTTGTTCTGTAATATTGCAGTTCACAATTTTTTACTTTTAGCTCAAAACTAGCTCAGAAAAAGCTCATAATTCTCATGTAGTTAAATTTCAATTAAAATTTGAATTTTGAGGGTGCTGAATTAACGTCAAGATAGCCTCCCTTTAATGCAAAAGTGTTTCGTAGTCAAACGAGTTCAAAAACTTTTACCGAAAGTTAATCATAGAAAAATGATAGAACGTTTGGACATGACGCAAACTGCAACGAAACAACTGTTTAACAAATGCATAAAGTGGGATAGTCTAGTTTTTGATACTGTTTCAGAGTACCTATAGGATATTACTTTCGATATATCGCACTCCTGCCTTGCATCTTAATTTAGCTGACTAATTTCAGTTGGGGTTAAAACATCGCAGAAAAAACATCGTAAGACAAAAATACCGCAACGGACAGAAATTTCTCAGAATTTACTACAAATGTATTGCAAACCATTTATTTTCTTTAAAAAGCACGGAGTTTTCTCCCTTGATTTCTTCTTCATTCCACGCCGTAGGTCCAGGAAATCTCTCAGGCATAAGGAAGAAAAAGAACGCAGGGCAATGATGCGTTCTATATTCCTTGACTTTCCGTCGCGGGGTCTGAACATCAATCTTCGCGTTTTGGCCGGCTACGACTAGTACCTTTTCTAGCTATTATTCTCGTAAATTTCTTCGATCGTAAAGTCTTTCATATACCTACCGATAATAATTTATAAACCTAATGAGTTTTCTTCTTTTTCGTAACATGATTAACACAGTAAGATATTTATCTTCTTCAAAACGCCAATGCAACCTGTTTGTGTGTATTTGCATATTCTTCTCCTTTCGTGAATTCTTCATTAAATCATCATATTCAACACAACATTCCAAGAAAGAATGCGATTATGAACTTCGAACATATTGCGTTCTATTAGTTTCTCACCATTGCCGATTTGTTCTGGTTGAAATGATTTTTGTTGTTACATCTATTCTGCCTTATTCATCAAGTGTACACGTGTGAAGATGTAAGTTTATGTAATTGCAACGGTCTTTCACTGTTGTCAATTGTTAATAGAAAATGTTTGCAGTTAACTAAACTGGTTTGAGTGTATGAGATGTATAATATTTAGCAATTCAATTCTGAGAGGAGGGTGAAAGCCCGTCGAACCCTTTGAGTTCAACTAGATATATTTACAGAGCATCATTTATTTGATTTGTGATAAATCATATTTAATAGCTTAATTTACCAGGTGTTTTACTTCTATGAATAGTTCTTGTATTGATTGCTGTTTCTAAAAATGTTTTATGTACTTGTTATGTATATATGTATGCAGCCATGTCTAAATCAATTGTTCATATTTGTTTTAGCCTTTGCATTCGTCATTATTACTGAGTAAATAAGAATCTTGTTCTTTTTTTGTTTACTTTAGAAATTCTCAAATTTCATTGAATACCTTGACATTGAACTTCCTTATTGTAGGAGTGAACTATTGCAAAAATATACTTATGTATATTTGTAATAAAATTGGTATCGTAGGGAAACATCTTATTATTTATTACCGAATGGTAGATCCATGTAAACATTGCATGCTATATTGTTTTCCCACACTATATTTATTCATGAATAAATACAAAGTAAACAGTTAATAAAAGTTCACGTGAAATTATCTTCTTCACGGTAGATAGATGGTGCTATACCGTCATATGGTTTAAGATACCGTGAAATTTTGCGGAAGTTAACAGATGTTGTTTTGGAAACAGACGCCAGTGACCTAGGAATTAATTTTTGTAATCGTTTCTTCCGGTTTTTGGTAGTATAATGTATGGGAAAAATTCGAGAATACTTTTTATTGTTCTTTTTAGATAACGGTTTTTGTTCTGGGAATAACCTTCGCCCATTTGTTTATTTTCAGGAAGATGAAAAGGTGATAGAACTGGTTAACAAATATGGACCAAAGAAATGGACCTTAATAGCTCGCCATCTAAAAGGGCGAATTGGCAAACAGTGCCGAGAAAGATGGCACAACCATTTGAATCCAAACATCAAGAAAACTGCTTGGACGGAAATGGAAGATAATATTATTTACCAAGCGCATCGAGAATGGGGTAATCAGTGGGCGAAGATTGCAAAACTCCTCCCTGGAAGGTTTGTATTTTTACATTTGAAAAGAGTAACTCCAGTGATGGGCAATCAATCATCGTTGAATTAGTAGATGAATCGCTTTCTTATTTGTTCGTTACTGTGCCCCAGGCATACTTGAGGGTTGATATGTGAGGAGTGTTTTTTCAAAACCGGTCATGTCCAGATATCATGAAAATTAAACTAATTAATATAAATTTTTATATCTCTTTTTACTCTTAATAAATGTGTTTCTATCTTCCGTTTAGTCAAAATCAGTCATATGTGTTTGTTAGGAGCAGTTTAAAATTGGTACCTTTAAACCTGTGATCCGAGGCAAATGTTTTCTGAGTTTTTCAAAATAAATCTTATTGGACATGGCCATTTTTTAAAATCACTGCTTATACAGGCTGTCCCACTACGCTGTCTACACGCAATATCTCCCTTATTTGAAAAGATAAAGAAATCAACCAAAAACTATTGTGAACGACTCAAAATGGACCTTCAGAAAACATCCTTAAACGCTGGTTGCATAGCAACGTTTAAGAGATCATACCAACTTGATTAATTTTTCAAATTGCACCCTCTTGTTTTTTTTTCAAGGAAATGTATTCTGCACTTCATTCGGCATACGGTAGTATGCCTTACTTAATTATCTAATGTGCATTTAGGGGTTGAAAAAATATTTTTTATAAATTGAATTTATCTTAAACTTAAAGCAAATGTTCAAAAAGCCCTGTGGACTCTACACTGGCTTTAAAGTGCCTCAGTAGTTCCCTTGTAGACACGGCTCTAATCATATTTTTTGAATAAATAGTTTAGTTAGTGAATATGAAGTGTACAATTTATAAAAAAAAATTTTTTCAACTTCTAAATGCACATTAGATAATTAAGTAAGGCATAGTACCGTATGCAGAATGAAGTGAAGGATACATTTCCGTGAAAAAAAAACAGAGGGTGCAATTTGAAAAATTAATCAAGTTGGCATGATCTCTTAAACGTTGCTATGCAACCACCGTTTAAGGATTTTCTGAAGGTCCATTTTGAGTCATTCACAATAGTTTTTAGTTAATTTCTTTATCTTTTCAAATAAGGGAGATATTGCGTGTAAACAGCATTGCGGGACACCCTGTATATCAAAAGTCTTTATCTAATTTGACAGTAATTACGTATTCCATTATTCACGCATTCCACTTATCAACGCATGTATTATTTATTGCCTACATTTAATCAATATATACACATCATTGTTATTATTGTAATTTATTATTTACTTGAATGCGCACTTTCAAAATTCAAATTTTTATGCGTAACTAAATTAATTTTCCAGTTAGTTAATAACCAAATGTATTCAAATCATCGCGTCCCTGGATTAGTCCAGTTTTCCCCATATGCAATATAATATATATTAAGCAATGTATGTAAAAAAAATCTTTAATCTCAACCGGATTGGTGGTTTATTTCCTTTTGATATTCTCAATCTACAAACCCATGACTGTATCAACTCCATGCAATAATTCTACAATAATATTTTTCTCTCTATATGTAGTATATAAAATACACGTTTTTCATTGAAGCAATAAATCAAGAAGAGGGGAAAAAAAGGGGTTCAGTGACTCTATTCAATTGTCATGTCCTAATTCAGAATTGTTTTTAATGGCACAAGTTGAACATCTTTATTGAATAATAAGAACAACTTAATTTACCTCGTAATTTTGTCTTAGCATTCTATTAAAAAATAAAGTCTAATTTTTCGCGTATACAGGACGGATAATGCAATTAAAAATCATTGGAATTCGACGATGCGGCGGAAATATGATTCCGAAGGACGAATACCTGATGGGGAATCGCGTCGTAGTCGAAACCGTAAAAACCAAACCCGCCCAGCAGAGATCAGACCAAAGCCATCAGCACATACCGATACCTCATCCGATACCCATTGCTTAAAACAGGAAAATCTACCAATGTCATTTGGCGATGTAAGTAATATTTTCCGTTTTTCTCTTATTATCGTTTTAACATTGTTTTCTTTTTTTTAAGGATTATACTGAATTTTATGATCAAACCAGTAGCCAATCAAGTGGAGGAGGATTTTCAATTAATGCAACACCCAGTCCCAGTCCTCTAACTCCCACACCTACTCATATGATTGTTAATTCCTTTGAAAGACTGCAACCTTCACCTCCCCAAAGTAGTGAACCAAATTCAAACCAAATAACTCAATTCCAATACCTAAATTCTAATGTATGTAGTAATCAAGCCAGTCCTCTTAAGTTTATCCATCTAAACGATGATCTTACGTTAGAGCTTGGGTCTGGAATTAGTCCACTTAAAGGAACGGATATGAACCGTCACTATATTAAGACTCGTATGTATCAATCACATTTTTTAAAAAAATATTCCACAGGTTGTTCTGAATGCAAATTATTGATTTAATTATTATCAATTGCCATAGAATTTCTTGTCAGTCTGGCTTTTTTGACATTTGTTATCACAATATTATCATAATAATTTTAATTTTTTCAGGGTTAGTACCTTCTGAATATGAAGCAACCGATAGTAATACTTTAGTACCTGTTACATTAAGTATGGCTTCACGAGCAACTACTCCTCCAATTTTACGTCGTAGTTCTAAAACGCGTCGCCGACCAGATAGTGTCAATTCTTCTACAGAATATGTTCTTCCTGATTTACTATCACAAGCTGAGGTAAATAATTACTAAGTATTATTTCTTAACAGGTTAAAATCCTAAACATAAATTCTTTTTAGGATGTTCAAATAATAATAGATCGTTCGAGATGCATTATAAATTCACCTATTAAAAATGGAAATACACCAATTAAACAACTTCCATTTAGTCCTTCACAATTTCTTAATAGT
The DNA here is from genome assembly GCA_929113105.1 of Agrypnus murinus. NCBI lineage: Eukaryota > Metazoa > Arthropoda > Insecta > Coleoptera > Elateridae > Agrypnus > Agrypnus murinus. Next base: position 115,614,343 of record OV816026.1, on the reverse strand, counting down.
CCTAATTTATCGTTTGATGTTACATTAGCTTCTACACCACTAAAACTACCACTTGTCACAACACCTAGAAGAGATGAGAATGGAGGGGTAATAAATAATAATATTTTTGATCTTCAAGTTGTATTTATGATTATTTTTTATGTTTGATTCATCAGGAAAGGGATTACAGTCCCCTTAGCACTCCAAATGGTTTACCAGCTTCAGACAAATTAGATATAAGGCCATCCACATCCGATGTTGTCACACCAAGTAAGCCTGATCGGAGTTCTCTATTAATGGACGAAGCACCTCGTACTCCTACACCTTTCAAGAAAGCTTTAGCTGACTTGGAGAAGAAATCTGGTCCACTTAAGAATCTTCCTGATACACCTACTAGGTTAGAGGATATCACAGAAATTGTTAAGAAGGAACAAGATTTAAGTATGCAGTATGAAACTGATTCGAGTATGATGATATCTGTAAGTATTTTGCTTTATTTCAAACTATAATGCTTAGGTGTACTTTTTGACTAATTCAAAAAAGGGTTCACTAATTCAAGTTTTGGAAATGCTTTTTAGGATTTTAAAAAATAGAATTAAATATTAATTGAATTTATTGGGTGGAATCAAAGCAGTTATTCCTTTTTTATAATGAATTGTTCTGCAAGCACTGGTTAACAGTAGTACTACGAGAACTAAGTCTCAAATTAGTTTGGCAAACATTGATGAAAATTAATAAGATATGGTAATGGAGCCTGCTCAATAATGAGTTTCTTGTTAAAAAGATTATACACCTTAATGTTATGTTTCCCTTTGTGAGCAAGTCAATTCTAGGTAGTTAGTAAGAAAAAGTGGCCAAAGCAATTAACAGCTAAAATTGGTTTTGATTTATCAGTTACTGATAAGGAATGGTTTTTACTACTGGAAAAAGAAACGTTAGGAATATAATGAAATCTTACAGAATATAAATATATCCTATGGTCAAGAGGTATATAATTAAAAAGATCAGAATATGTGAATATCTTCTATTTGTTTAATTGATAGAAGTCCTGTAGACCAGCGGTTCCCAACCTTTTTCGTTCGCGGACCGCCAAACGACGTAGCATTTGCTTGCGGACCAGTAAGGTAAAGAAATTAAAGAAAACATTTTGCAAAATAAATCTTATAATAATAAATTTACTTTTACCCTGTACAAGAACAGTCTAAAATAAATAAATATTCATTCTTTATAATAACAAAAGTCGGTTTTCGTACCTCATCCATTTACCAAATCTCAAATGACCAAAACGGGGACCGGCCCGAAATCGGCGGGTACCGAGAAGCCGAAGTTTTTCTCTTTTCGCCAAACAAACGTGGAGAAACAATCGCAGGACGGAATGTGGCGCCGAAGACCATAACCAGGTTCTAGACACATAAGACGGTCCATCATTCAAAACCAGAATAAGATATCTCCACAGGAAGCAAAGATATAACCGAAAACGCTGGCGAGTGGGTTTCGGGAGCGGCGGTAAAAAGGGGAATGTGCACAAACGACCCAGGAGGCAATCATATAAGACCTCCAGAAGTGGTTTCCACTTAGGAACTTGATTAGGCTGGTAGCGGCGATATTACTTTAGCACGATTCTCGGGTGAAAAGCAAATAAAAAAACCTCTGGTTTTTCCACTGTAGTTTCTTTCTTAAGGCTTTGAAGGGGAAACATTTCGAGATTGCCCGTCGTTTGATGCCAAGATAGTCCTTTTGGCTCTTATAGTTTCCGAGATACCGCCTTTCGAAAACCCCCCCATGTCACCCCTAGCCCCCGCCCCCGCCCCTGGAGGAGTGTCAGCGAAAAATAGGTAGAAACGATTGGGGTACTGCGCTGGCAAATATTCCACTGTCAGATCTTTGCTCCAACCTACCGTAGGCAGGGGCAGTTTTCTGCAGCACCGCCTGAACGGCTTGCCAGGGACGATCAAGACTTTAAATCTAAAACTGGAACTATCCAGCGCATCGACATACAAAAAACGCTGCGGATCAAACCAAGTTTTGCGGTCCCTCGAAACCCGAATTTTGATCGTTCGCGTTAATCGGAGATGCGAGACCGGCGGTTGGGAACCTACAAATGTTTTAGAATAGAGCACAGAAAAAGCATTTTGTTCCTCTGATCTGAGTTGGGATCATGCAAAATACGATCCTTGAATTAAGAGATAAATTCTCAAAAAGTTTGTTTGTATATCTTAATTTCTCAATGCTCTGGAATGTAAACACATTCCACCCATTCCAAAGTAAAACTACTTTTTACTCTTCTAAGCAGAGAAGCAATTCGCATAATAGCTCTTTGCAGCTCCGGTTTGTTGGCGTTTGCATGACCCTACCGAAGTTCTGAGCATATCCAGTAGGGTGGTTAAAAAAAAAGTCAAAATCTTATTCTCTCACCCCCCCCCCCAGGATTTCCCTACTTCATAATGCATGGATTTATTATCGGTATTTGTTATTCTCTTAGTTTCGATTCTCGATTGTGGTTTCTCGGTAATGGCCAGGTTCGATTTTTTACAGGCATGCAAAGAATCCTATAAATGGAAGAAACATGGAAAAATTATTAAAAAATATTTATTACTATTTTTTCTAGGAGTTTTTGCACTGGAAAAAATATGGGTATTGTTTATTCAATGTAATAATTATAAGTTAGTAACTTTGATAGATCTAACAGAGACCGAGGAGAATACATAGGGTGGGGAAAGATAGAGAAAGACCAACAGTGTAAAGGACACACTGTGCAGTGGAGGTGAGGCTATAAGTTAGTAAGTTTGATAGATCTAACAGGCTTAGGTTAGGTGCACTTAATATACAATGGTCCCAAACTGATCAACATTGGTATCTCTCTATTATACAAGACAGAAAAAAGTTAGATTTGAAACATTTCAACACAATTTTCAGAAAACAGAATTTCAAGCTGATTTCAGAATTGTCTGCAATTTTATCTATCTTTTCTAGTTTTTGAGTATATAAGAAAAATGAGAATTGGCAATGGCTTTCTTTCCTGAATAGTACGAAAACTATTGATTTGATACAGTTTTAACTTGCACATTATTAAAACACTTTTATAAAGAATCATTTTGTACTCATAGAAACATCCTATTGTCTTTTGTTTTTGAGTTACCTATGGCAAAAGCACCATAAAACAAAACAAAAAAAAGTTAACATAGGTAACTCAAAAACAAAAGACATAGGATGTTTGTATCAACTGCACTGATGTGGGAAAATGTGTTGAAAATTCTATTATTAAGGCGCTTTCTAACCAACAGTCTGAAACTTTTCTAATTACTTTATTCATTTATTGTTATTAGAGGTAGATCAATAATATTTTAGTTTTCACATTACTAAATTATATATCTTTAATGCTACATTGCTTTCTTTATTATACTTTCCAAATTAATCTTTTAATTAATTTTGATTAACTGTGTTACAGTTATATTCTCTCCGTATCCGTAATGTTTATAAGATAGCATTTTTCAAATGCAGGTAGAATGATCACATTAAATTAATTAACCATGGCATTACACATCACCATCTTCTTACATAGTTCTGTTTCTTGTGGTGGGAGAAGGTTTATTATGCAAGCCACAACGTTCCTCGTTCTTCACAAGATCAAAAACCCTTCAGAAAATTATGGCTAGACAGCACCCTTAATAAACTGATAATGTAACTTCTGCTAGAATTACTACTTATTGCTTTGGTCCACTGCTCTGTTTAATATTTTCTCGTTAAGTTAAAAACACCATGCCAATACTAGATTAAATGATGTCCTTAAAGAATGGGGCAAATACCTATAAGAATGTCAAAATAGTTTAATTAAATACAACTTATAGGGAAAATTTCTAATCTTTATGAAATTTTCCTGTTGCCTATTCTTGAGTTATTGAATTTTCAAAATTGCAGAAATTGCTTAAAAACCGTTCGCCATCATAACTTTAAATGCAATTTGCAAGAGACCGGTTTTAGCTGCAGAGTTGATCTCATTTTATAGCTTATGAATAGGGCTTTCCTTAGATATGTAACGTGCATGGTTTTTGAGTAAAACTCTTTTTTAACAGTTTTTCAAAATCTTTATTTTACAATTTCCAAAAATCGAAATCTTTTAAAATTTTCAAAAAATTCACATATACTTGTACATATTTCCTGAAGACTTAGTCAAAATCTCAAGATGGTATCTCTATGGTATCATGTAGAAATTGAATTTCTTTACATGCCATTCAACGATTTAAGTTAACATTTACATACCTTTCTTAATTATGAATACAGATGCAATTACTGAACTAATTAACTTTAACACAATGTACCAACGTTTCTTCAGATTCAGAAAACACTTTAGTCGCCACTTTTTCCACGCTTAGTGGTATGAATGCATGAAACCTCTGAGTCCCTGTTATGGTTAAAGCTTCATCAAACCGTGTTTTTAATGTTTTTATTTCTTCCAAGTATTCATCATTTGTAACGTAAAAGAAAAAAATTAACGAAATGTTTTTCTTTCCCCAGTGAAACAGCTGGAGAGGTGTCATAATTTGGCTTGAAAGCGGGTTCTGGAAACTAGCTTTGGCTGCCAGCCTCTTTACTGTCCCTCCGACACCATCACACACTCCTTTGCCATACGCTGTTGCATAAAAATGCCATTCAGCATCAATGCCATTGAAATCTTCCCGATGATGACACAAATTTGCAAAGTTTTTGCGATTCTTATATTGAGATGCTGAACCATCAGAGAAGTAATACACTTTCCTTAGTTTTGGCAGACAATCAACTTTCAAGAAGTCTAGAAGCTTTTTTTGGAAAACATGAGCAAGGACTGGATTGTGCATCAAACAGTCTGAAATGAATACAAAACTCTTATGTTTTAGAACATCTTTCTCTTTGTAGTAAACTACAAATGAATGAACCGTTGCCATCGAGTTATTCCAGTGGAATCCTTGTGCTTCATCTTGCAAAATAAATGAATAATTCTCAGCAAAATCACATGTCACGACAGCTTCATCAGGCGTTAGTGTATTTTTCTTTTCAGAAAAAAAAGCGGATTGCAGTTTGGCAATAAAATCGTGCCGCTTAAGGTTGACCAACTGATCTGAAAAATTTTGAACAAATTCTTCTGCAGTTTTACTAATTGTCTCAAAAGAAAGTTATGTGTTCAATCATTTCATTGTCAACAAGGCTTCTTTGAAATCGATAACATTGGGACAGCAATTACACTCATCTAAAAAGCACTTCTGTTGCGGTGGATTACACATTATTTTGGAAAGGCAGTCTTGGTATGTTTTTAATGGGTTCTCATATCCTGGAAGTGTTACTTTATGTAAGTTAGCCCCAGCTATCATTAGCTTAACATTTTGGTGAGTGGTACAAACACATACAGGGTGGGTACCTCTCGCTCCTGCTATTATGCAGTTTTTTGGTCGTAATTCTGCGAATTTTGAAAACCCAATTTTTATAAGTAGGAAGTTATCTTTTAAAAGTTGGTATATTTCTCTCAAATTTCCCAGAATCAACCTTTTTTGAACGTGGATACGTTTACCATCTGTGTTCTTCATCGAAACATAGTCTTTCTTGCCAGGCATTTGCCTACTAACTTCATCACTGCAATAAAAATCTTTAACCAAGGAGGCAGTTTCTTCTGGTAAAGTCTTTCCAGGTTTGGGGTTAGATGAAGTTCAAATTCCCTTTTCTTCTACGAGTTTTTTTTTGCTTTCCTAGCAATGTAATTACTCACACCAAATTATTTTTCAATTCTTCCACATGACCAACTTTTTGGCAAAATAGTCAAAATCGTTAATCTGTCACTTTTGTTTGCTTTTTTAAATCTTTCTTTAAGTTGTTCAAGTATTTCTGAATTTGAGTTGTTGCAGTGACATTCATTTTCCTCCTCTGTATCACCTTCTTCATTAAAAAAAGATTCTTTAAATCTATTTTTTATTTTGTTTATCTTATCTCTCCTATACTTTTTACAACTCTTAATTTTCTTTCTACTCACTGGAGACTCACCAAGAGAAGTCAAAGAGGCATTCAAGTAGCTTAAGCCTGCGTCTAAATCCATATATTCTGAATCTTGACTACTACAACTAGGACCAGCAATTGGATCAGAAGGATTTTGCATTTCAGGAACACTCACGTCATGTTGATTTTCCTTCCCTAATCGCAATCTACAAGAAGTGCAAATTTTCATGTTTTCTTCAATTCCATCATTTAAAGAGATCATCAAAGCTGTCACATTTCTCAGATTTTTACTAACCCAGTGTCCCTTCTTTTTGAAAGGATTACAACAGTAAATGGACCATTTCTTGTCTTCCATATTCGAAACTAAGGCTTAAAACTAGTCTGATTTAAAAAGTCACAGCACTAATAAAAAGATCACGTTCAAGAAATTCACCACACAACAAATAAGAATCACGATGTACAATATGTATGTAAGATTTAGCTCCCGATGTAAGAATTCTGCTAGGTAAATTAAACAAATTCCCTTCTACACACAACACAAGTTTATTCTCACAGCTCTCATACCAGAATCCCTCGTCTGGTCCCTTCCTAGTAACATTTTACAGTTTTCGAAATCCTAATTACATATAAATCTTATTATATTATGTTCCAAAACTAATTCCTAAAGAATTTGGGGTAGCAGTGACCCATGATGCCAGTGATCCACGGCGTTGCTCATATGTCACTAATGTATTGCATTTATATATTTGAAATTTCTATTCACAACAGAAAAAGTAATAAAATTGAAAAAGGTAATAAAATAATAATAGTTAGCTCATTATAAAGCAGGGTATGTAAGTGCTAAATTATGGTTATTGGTTTATTTGGTTTCTTATTGCACCCCCAAAACATTAAACAGATGAACTGTTTAGAATTTCTAATATTGAACTTAGAAAAGGGTCTCTTTATTATTTTTGTGTATTTAAACCTTTAAAGCTTGAACATTTCTAAAAATACAATAATTTTTACATATTATTGTGTCAACTGTAATGAAATGTACAGCTGTATTTATGTTACCCTACAAAGGAAATATTTTTATAGCTTTGCCTAAATCTTTAAACCTATTTTTCGATTTTACTTGTGTTCAAATAATGCCATAAACTATTTTAAAAGATCATGGCATTTTCTACAAATTAAACATATAACTGGCAAGTGGAGAACAAAAGGGATGGAACTGCAATTAATGCTAATTGGCTTTTGTATAAACTAAGAAATTGGAAGCATCATACATTTTATCAAAGAAAAAAGATTCTGTATTGGTAAGCAAATGCACAATATTTGGAATCTGTATTCATAATTAAGAAAGATTTGTAAATATGTTAACTTGAATCGTTGAATGGCCTGTAAAGAAATTCAATTTTTACATGATACCATAGAGATACCATCTTTAGATTTTGACTAAGCCTTCAGGAAATATGTGCAAATATATGTGAATTTTTTGAAAATTTTAAAAGATTTCGATTTTTGGGAATTGTAAAATAAAGATTTAGAAAAAATGTTAAATAAGAGTTTTACTCATGAACCACGCATGTTACATATCTAATGAAAGCCCTATTCATAAGCTATAAAATGAGATCAAGCTCAACTCTGTAGCTAAAACGGGTCTCTTGCAAATTGCATTTAAAGTTATGATGGCGGGCGGTTTTTAAGCAATTTACGCAATTTTGAAAATTCAATAACTCAAGATTGTGCAACAGGAAAATTCCAAAAATTATATTATTTGTATTTTAGATGATAAGAAACAGATACCCCAAAAATTAGCCAAATCCATGACATCAAAGGTTTATGCACTGGTTGATTTCACATGGACTGGCCCTATAAAGACAATTTGTTCACAAAGGTGTTTAGACTAATATATATCTAGAAATGTACTGTTCTGAAGTTATAGGCCTCCAAAATTGAAAATTCATTTTTATTTCTCTTTATTTTAATGGACTGCTAATTCAAATTACTAGATCAAAGGAACTTACCTGAAGTTCGATCGTAATTATATGAGGCGTCCAATCTGAAGATATCCTCTAATTTACAAGGTAGTACGTGCTTCTATGCTCATGCGCACAAGTTTAAAGAACAGCGCCCTCCCCAATACTAACGCTGTCTCCATCAACCGTCCAGCGAACTCATTCTGTTTAAAGTTAAGGTTTTAATGGCAACCCCGGGGAACTTGGAGGGAGGGTTGTGATATCTTCGGACTGGACGCCTCATATAATTACGATCGAACCTCAGGTAAGTTCCTTTGATCTAGTAATTATATTTCAGCGTCCAGTCCGAAGATATCCTCTAATTTACAAGGTAGTTTAAAGAGTAATGTTGCCAGAAAACACCTTCTAAAAGGATAGTTTTTTTTTAAAGTAATAACGATTTCCTTTTGAACATTTATTTATTTAAGTCTCCAATGAAACAAGTAACAGAACATTTTTACATAAAACTTTTATCCTAACTAATATTATATATCATTATAATAAAGCAAGAAAAATCAAATAATCAGGCTGATTTGTTTGCGGTCACTTCATCTAACTCAAAAACTGATTGCAAAAAATTGTTTAGTTGGATGAGAAGCCTATTATAAAATCGGTTAAATATTAAGGAAGAATCGCTCCAACCTGCTGCTTTTCTGATAACGTCTACCGACAGGCCCCTTCTGGCAGCAGCAGAAGTGGCCGCATGCCGAATTGAATGAGCTTTAAAAACATTAATGCCTACCCCAGCTGCCCGAAGGGTATCTTTAACCCATCGACTGAGACTTTGTTTGGATGCAACTCTGTAAGGTTTCTTATACGTGATAAAAAGAGCATCATGATCACCACTGGAATGTCTTAGATCTTTAGTAAAACGGAGATATTTTTTAAGAGTAGATGCCACACAAATTAGGATTTGCGTTAAAGTATGGAAGATACAAACATGGTTGACATCGATTTGGTTTTGAAGTTTTTATAAAATCCGGGATGAAAATCTTCAAACTCGAGTCCGATTCCTGAATATTTGACCGTTTTATTAACGAGATTGTTTGAATTCTTTGTCCTGTAGCTAGTGCCAAAAGTGTAACAAGTTTGTTGGATAGAGACTTAAGATCTGAATCTGGTGTCTTGTAAAAACTTTAAAATCTGTTGAGGATCCCAGGTCGTATCATACTTAGGTTGAGGCGGTCTAATTCTGAAGATTCCTTTCATGTATCGTTTTAAATAAGGATCCTCACCAATATTGCCAGGGATGATCAAAGTCAGAGCTGCACGATGAGAATTGAAAGAGCCATAACCATTGCTAGTAGACTCGAGGAGACTCTGAAAGAAAGTAATGATAGTAGACACATTACCTTCGAATGGAGAACCGTTTCGATTCTTACAGAATAACCACCATAATTTAAAAGTTGTATTGTATTGCTTGATTGTTGAATCAGATAATGATCCAATCATTGTGTCTATGGCTTCTTCCGGAATACCCTTCAGCTGAAAGGCAATCCTGATAATCTGACGGCTACCAGGATAAGCTCCCCTGATAACGGATGTACTGCCTTGCTATAGGGTAAAAGTAAAAGGTTATCATTCAGACCAAAAAAGAGAGGAGTACCCTCCACTAGTTTTAGGAAGAGTGGATACCAAGGTTGTGACTGCCAATAGGGGACAACTATAATGCCCCTTGCCTTATCATTCAGAATTTTCTGCAATACCCGGAGGATCAAAGAATATGGGGGAAATGCATAAAACACCAGATTTTCCCAATTCACAGTACAATTGGATTGGTAGTCACCTTTGGCCACTCTTTTCGAAAAAATTTTAAACGACCTGCAAGACGGCTTACCTGAACTACTCCGACTTCCTCAACCTGTCCCTGCGCCTCTGTCTCGGGTAATTCTTGTAATTTCCCCCTCGTGAGCCCGATGGGATCTGCCCTTTTGATGGTCTCACCTCCCTCGAAAGGCGGACCGGGCGATGAAAGTTTAGATTAGCAAAAGTCTGCAAGACTCTACGAGTATTCCTCTCTCTTTGGTTTTCGAATTGAAGATGGATAATTAGGGTTGTTCGGGATCCCTACTTACGCTTTCTAAAGTTTTTACAGCCTTGATGGTCTCACCCAAGTCAGCACCAAACAGTAAGTCGGATGGTAACAGACTAGTTAAAATTTGCCCTGAATCACAGAAATTTTAAAGTAATTTCTTTTTTGATTCAAGAGGAATGTTATCCGTTTCACTTAACATTAAGCTAATACCCTTGCCTAGGGCACACAACCCTTTGCCTAACTGTTTTTGGATCTCTACAAAAGATCCGTCTCTAACTACATTTGTCTTTGACAAAATAGCAGACACCTCTGGGTTCAGCCAAGGAGGTGCCAGAATAGAAAGATTCGACGGTATTTCATGTTTGAATAAAAGAGACGCAATATCCTCCTTTCTTAGACCATTTATTAAAATATTTTGCCAGACAGGAACTAGCGCATCATGCAACATGCGTCATACAGGATTTACTAACCGTAATATCAGGATTATCCCCTAGAATATCAAGTAACTCTTGTGGTAATTGAGGGTCATTAAGATCTTCTTCGTTATGGATACTCAAAGTGTCACCGAGATCAATGCTACAAGCGTCTTTATTATAAGACGGAGAATAGGCTTGTACAGCCTCCTCCGTTGTACCCGCTTCGGTCATGTTTATCAAAGCCAAGGAACCTTCAGGAACATTATCCAAGCAAGGACAACGGCCCTGGATAAAATCATGTCCACGACTCGAAGCTACACGCAAACGAGACGGGTCGGTCTCTGCCACGTGGACGAGATAAGGAATTCGAACGACTCATCGTTTTTTCGAGTTTACGTAATCTTTTCAATAAGATTTTTGAGTCCATTGAACATGCCACCCAACTGATAGAGGATGAACTACGACTCCGTTTATGATTACCCATGCTAAAAATAAAAATTAAAACTGTTAACGCGGCATAACCTCATGCGCCAAGCACAAAAAAACACAATGAGTTCGCTGGACGGTTGATGAAGACAGCGTTAGTAGCGGGGAGGGCGCTGTTCTTTAAACTTGTGCGCATGAGCATAGAAGCACGTACTACCTTGTAAATTAGAGGATATCTTCGGACTGGACGCTGAAATATAATTAGTTGAATAATCATGATTGAGGTTTTTGTTCATGTAGTTTTAAGAGATATTGAATCCCTCAGAAGGATCTTGGTATCACCAATACTATCTATCAATTTCATTTTTTAGTATCATTTGTTTTGCATTTTTTATACTGGTTGCTTTTAACATGAATAAAATCATTGAATCTGCTTAGTGACTAACCATTGCATGAGTATTTTTTAAATAACTCGAAAATGCACTGTTTTAACGAAAGACTTTGTTTGCAAAGAAAGATTGTGCTAACATACTGGGTGCCAATAAAATTATACTCCTATTACAAATTGGCATTAAAAAAGTGATTTTGTGGCTTAAAGCTTTTTCTATGTGTTTTGTTAATTTTAGGGAGAATCTGACCTTATCAGGCTGCTACTCGTACCGATTTGCCAAATATAGTTTTAGATCTGTTAAAGTGTATTACATTCAATAGAATTTTTAGAATTATTATTTTGTGTATTTATAGAACAGTACAATATGTGGTCAACAATTGAATCGGTCATTTGAAAAACTTATAAGTCACATAATTTTATCGAGGGCAAGAACTGCCTAAGTTATATTGTATTTACAATAACTTTGTGAATGAAATGGCAGGTCTTCTAATTAGATGCAGAGAGATCTATGCCAGTTTTGCAGTGAAATATAGCTTAATGTATTTTTTTAAATGACCAATTCAATTATTTCATTTGCAGGCAGTTGTTAATGCAAAAGCATATGTCATTTTTAAACCTCCCTAGAAATGTCATTTTTAAAATTAAATTATAATCTTCACACATTTATTTCTTGTTGTTTTCTTGAATTTTTATGAGATGACATCTGATCATCTAATAGTTATTTATGTATTAAGGGCGTAAGAAGGCTTTTATGGCCGGAAGCGTTATATCTAGCCTGAAGAGTTAGCCGAGAGCTTGGAAAGGGCTGTAGGGCTATAAAAGCAAGTTACGCCTGCTATACATACACTATTTTATGCACAGATTAAGTTTTTATCTCAAATTTATTATTGTGTAAAAAATAAATGAATACATAGGTACATCAAACTGCTGTGCTTATACGAAGTACGTTGCTATAGTTACTATTCTAAAATATTTAATTTTAGCCTTTTCATTGGTGATAAGTTTACAAATTATATTAAAAACAAATCAAGTTCTTAAAAAAAACAGCTCTGACATTTAATCGATCTTTCTTTTTTTATTGCTTGTCGGACCATAAAGAGCTCCGAGTTTCATGATTCCATTAATCGTGTATGCAATTTATTAGTCTTTTTGATTTTATACTGATTTTGACATTCTCAGTGACATTTGGAGGTTAAGTTTCTTTAAGGTAAGTAAGGACATATGGTCTAAAGTAAATCATTAAATAAAGAAAATAAATCGGAGTGAATCTAGCAGCCCCAGACTAGCAGTCGAACTTGATTGTGAACGAGCCTTGCTCCCAAATTCCATTAACCCAGACTGTACGTGTTTTATAGCAGGAAATGTGTTTGTTATTAATTAAATAATTAATCAACTAGAAAATAACAGCAAGTTTAAACGATTGTTAATAAACAATTAAAAATACAGGCTGTTGTCGACATGTTCAGTTAATACTTTGAATAAAATAATGTTAAATCTTTTGCGTATATCAAATGCCTATGTATACCATACTGACAAAAAAGTCATAATAAGGAACAGCCTCATTTCCTTCATATTATTATAAGATTGTTCAAAAGTTAACTTAGCTAATTAGATATGTGTCGTAGTAGCAAAATGCAGTATTCTAATGTTAATACTATAAATAAAAACACTTGACTAAGTTTCACAAATAGACGTATATTTTAATAGGTTAATTGCGATTTCGACTTTTACATCATCGTCAGAAGACTGAACACTTACAAGAAATTATAAGAATATATAAAGACTAGGGTAGCAACCCATTATAACTAAATACGTGATATGTACAGACTAAAAGGGATTAACGGCAGCTTTATTTGCAAGAATTTCCAGAATATCCGAATGAATGTCCATCTGGTCATTCATAAGTTCTCCTGATTATGTTTTATGGCATTATTTATTTCGTATGCTTCTAAAAAATTCAGTCTGAACCTTTTTTTTCAAGGTGTAAAGCTTTTAAATTTTGAATACAGCAAGTGTGAATATATGTTAAAAGATGCGCGGCTAAATTAAAGTCAAATTTTTTATTTTTCTATTATCTGATATGTTCATTAAACCTATGAGAAGACTTCTACCAGTTTGACCTATATATTTACAACAGCAGGTTTTTCTCAATCAATATAAAAGTGGTTACAGATAGCTATAGGAATGTACATACAAAAAATGTTCGTTATTTAATTCTGCATTGCAAAGGTGTAAAATATTTCAGTAAAGTATTCCATTTGAAAAAGTTGTTAATTTTAGCTTTGAAGTTCTCTAAAATTAAAAATTAATTTTGAACACCCTGTACATGGTGGGTCCATTTTCTTTTAAAGAAGAGCACTCTACAAGCCCCTGCAACAAAATCCCTACTTAAATTCGTCTTCACAGTTGCGGCCGTGAAAGCGATAAACTGTTAAGTGGGATAATGTAAAACTCAATTTTTTTTGAAAAAAAATTTATAACTACTAACCTGGTCATCATGGCGCTAAAATTCTAGATATGAATAAACCTGCCAAGAAAGGTGTTAAATATGCAAAAATATTTGGGGCGTTCTATTTAAAAAAAAATTACCTTAAGCGTGCCACACTTTTCTGCAACATCCTGTATATTTGAAAATAATTTCTCTAGATGCACCTCTATCCACTGTTTACATCCGTATTAGAACAATTTTTCTAGCTGTTACCGTTTAGGAGCTATCGGACTTCCCCACATTATTGCTCCACCCTGTATATTCAGCCAAAGTTTCAAAAAACCTTCGACAGATTGCAATGACTATTATTTTATTTCAAAATTGCAACTGTCCAAATTTGATAATTGGAGCAAAGCTTGTTCACAATCAACTCCAATTGTTAGCTTCACTCTGGTTTATTTTCTTTATTTTTTGGTTGTACTTTAGCATTGATAGCTGTCTAAACAAGAATTTGTGATCACATAATAGTTACACTACATGCTGAGAAACAATTTAATTGAGTTACAATTTATTTGTTTGAAACTTATTTTGATAATTCAACTTACATCAATTTCTATTAGCAACTAGCTATAACAATACCTGTGATATACGAACATGTAAAGCTGGGGCATGTGTTAGTCTCTGAATTAGACTGAAGTGTCAAGTTATTCAACATTGTGTATTTTTTAATTAAATTTTGAATACATCAAAAAATATTCATGCCAGATTAAAAGCACTGTTGGAATCTTATTTTAGAAATATTTACTAATCAGCAAGCGACTTGAATTCCATTAAGATAGCATTTCCATTTTAATTGATCTTAGTGACTTTTATAATTGCCCTTAAGTTAGTGTTTCATTGTTGTTTATAATTATTATTAGTATTCAAGAAAGCACTTCAAAATTCCTCTTTTAAATGCCATAGTATGAATAACTGCTCAATATTTCCACTTTATAATATTAGTTGCTCAAATTATTTTAATCAGTAGTTAGTTTTAGTATTTGAACCAAAGGAAAGTTTCGCATAGCTTTAAACTTTTACATTTATACTTCAGCTGTAGTAATATATTGTAGTAATATATAAACTGTGTTCTATTAAAGAAAATGTAATATTTTACAGAATGATAGTGGTTATCAAACAATCAAACGAAAGAACGGGCCACTAATAGCAGGAGGCAAAGAAAATATTTTACCAAATAAACGAGTACGAAAAGCTTTAGCTCCATCGTGGAGTACTGCTGCTTCAAATATAAATTCATCAGATTTATCATTTGCCATTGAGACACCGGTAATATTTTATAAAAATCAATTTTTTGCATTTTCCATTGAAACTGTTTTTTTATAGAGTAAATCTTTGGGTGAAGACATCTTATTCTCTACCCCATCATCAATAATGAAAGATTCATTGGTGGGAGTGGCAGGCCTGATGGAATTAACACAATCAGGATCTTCCAAGGTACTGGATTGGTTTCATTTCGGCGATCATGTATTACCACCCTGACATTTCATTCCTTCATCAAATCACATTTCACCAAATAATCCATCCTGTACCTGGTAGTATCCTACTTTAATAATGAAAAGTAGATTTTTTTTTGTTGTCGGTTTGTGTTCTTTTTGGTTTGGGTCTTGCTAATGCTCTTGTTTTGCTTATGTTTGCAAGTCTTGTTTAGTTTAAATTACGAAAATGATTAATTTACCTACTCCTTTTACTGCATAAAATCTTCTACAATTTATTTTCTTCTAGCTTTCAGTCTATTTCTATTTTAAGTATTTTTGTTTTTAAAATGTATGTATGTTGAATCCATGAAAATTTTAAATTTTCTATTTAACATTTTTAACCCCAACCAAAGTTGTTTTGAAAATTATTAACATAAAATGGAAACTAAATCCTTCTAAGTATAAATCTGACAATTTCAGATGTATTGCTTCTAGCTTAACTCTTAACATTTTATTATTTACAGATTATCTTTATCTGTATCTCAATCCTCTTAACATATTTATTTTGTATATGTAATAAAAAAGTTTTTTTTGAACATATAAAACACGTAATATGTGTTTCTAAAAAAAATCACCTTTTTTTTGTAGAGTGAAAATTTGATTTCAAGACAACGATACACCTAAGTACGCATTATTTATTTATTTTATTTTGTTTTAAAAAATATAAATGTAAATATTAAAAAAGAAATTAAATATGCATGTGTATAACACTAAAAATACAAAATAATTTTATATCACCTTTTTCTAAATTCCTTTTCACACATCCATTTTGTACTTTCCTTCTAGTCTGGCTTTTACAAAGTAAAGCTTTGTAACCAAATACCATTGTCCCTGAATGAATGCTTTTGTCATCGCACTATGATCGCAAGTATTATACATTTTTCTTTACTACCATTTTAGGTTAGGTTTGAGTTTCTTTTTAAATTTAGGAACTTAAAAATAAGATTTAATTACGAGATTGTATAGTGGCCCTTAAAGTTTATTCAAATCAGTGCATGTTTTTTGTTATTTTTTTTGTTGTTGAGTGGTTGACTACCGGTATCATATGCAAAGCGTACACAGTCACATGTTACCAAAAATTACTGTTATTTTTTTAATTATTTTATATTGTAGATAATGCACTGTTTTAAGTTATTAGTAGTTTTATTTGTTGCACTTCGATAATTTATTTTAATAACATAACCAAGTAGGTTAGATATTGTAGGTTTGACTATCTATAATATATGGTGCTCTTTCCTCTTCAATAAATGGGAAAATAAAAAAACAAATACAGTCAAACAAGATTTAATTACTGAAAGAAAAGAATATATATTTATTTATATTAAAAGTATTCTTTTGTATTTGCTTGATTATTTTCTATTATTGTTCATATTTTTTTGGGATACATATACAATTAAGCTAGGCTTGGGGTGTAGCATTTGGGTGTATGACTGGGTATTGTAGCTTTATATCCTTGTCCCGGCAGCGACTGCATCCAGACACTGCCCCATCCCGAGCCCAAGGTCAGCGCAGTGCTGCAGTTAAACGTATCACCTTCTCGGACGCTGATCAACCACAGCCACCAAAGGTGAGCCCTGCCTAGCCTATTGCACGGTTGAATTGTAGGTATACTTGTATTTTGATTTTAATAAGTGGTTACTAACATTCAATTTTTGTTTTTAGGTTATAAATATGCAACTTTATAAAAATATGTTAATTATTATATAAGGGTGTAATACAAAATATTTAAAAGAGAAGTATTCAGGATAACTTGTTTACTGACACACAGCTGCTTCATACTAAAACAAATTTGATAAAGTTTATTGAAGCTAATCTACTAACATTTTCTCTAACTCGTGACTTTCTTAATTAGTATTATATGGTTCTGGTGATAAGAGTATTTTTTCCTTTTGTAGTATGTATTTGTTGTTAGAAAGAGTTAGAGTAAAAGAATTCAAGGGTTGGATGAAGAATTAGATAAAACTAATATAACTAAAACCTCCATTATTTGTATATGCTAGGTTGGGCCTTAGATTGAGTTTACGAGGTAAGCGCCATAAATTCTCGGCCTGATATAGAAAAGATAAACTTGGTAAAATATAATCATTTTTATTTTTCAATATAATCTCCCCTAATGTCAATACACTTATTACAACGTGGAATTAATAAATCAATGCCCTTGTAAAAATAATCTGAAGTTTTTCCTTCAAAATGTTCAATTACAGCTGCTTGCAACTTGTTTTCGTCCTTAAAACGACATCCCCTAAGGTCTTTCTTTAAATTGGAAAATAAACAATAGTCACTAGGAGCCATATCCGGACTGTACGGTGGATGATCCAATGCTTCAAAGCCGCATTTGCGAATGACAGCTTGTGAAATTGCAGCAGTGTGAACGGGTGCATTGTCGTGTAATAAATGAACACTTCTTGTCAATTTTCCTTGACGTTTTTCATCAATATTGTTTCTCAATTTATACAATAAAGACGCATAATATGTCAGTAAAATGCCATCACAATCTCAGAATATTGTTGCCATAACTTTCTTTGTCGATTGAACGACTTTCGCCTCTTTGGGATGAGGTTCATCGGGTTGCCACCATTCCATCAATTTCCTTTTGGATAGAGGATCATAATACAGAACCATTGTTTCATCTCCATTGACAATGGACTCCAAAATCGCCTTTGGGTCGTCTCCACACAAGTTCAAAAACGAGCGCGCACATTCGACGCGACGTTGACGTTAAACAGCAGAAAGAAGACGCGGTACCCATCTTGCACTAATTTTATTCATACCCAATTGGTCATGAAGAATTCAGCGAACACTTGTTGCCAAAATGTCAGTCATCACTGCTAACTCCTTAACTTTCAAACGGCGACCTTCTAATACCATTTCTTTAATGATTGTAGCTTTTTGAGGCGTTACCGCTTCAATTGGCCGACCTCATCATCTTCAAGAGATTCTTGCCCCAAACAGAAACATTTAGACCACTTTTTACAGTGGAATATGAAGGAGATAAATTACCATAAACACCATCTAAACATTTTTTGATTAGGCATGTGCCCTTCATTTGTGAAGAATTTAATGACTGCACGGTACTTAATTTTCGTTAGCTGCAACATTTTGATGCACTCGTCACGATGCTTGAGTGGCTACTAAAATCTATTATGCTTCTAGCTGTAATATATGTAGTGTAGGCCCTCTTACATGTTCAACTATGATGCAACTGAGTTTGAACGTGTTGACAGTTTGGCACCTGTAGAAGCCTGCCGGGCCGAGAATTTATAGCGCTTACCTTGTATAAAAATGATTGAAAAGAATTGAAGAAAATAATCTTATGCTAAATATAACTGAAGATCTTTTTAAAATAGTGTTAATATTCAAAGAAATCAATATACAGGGCGAATCTTAAATGGCAAGTAATATCTATAGCATGTGACTATCAAAAATCAGTAAAAAAACTGCTTCAGTCTAATATATTTTCATAGTTTTTGAAGAATTGAAGAAGTTTTGTGAATATAGGAACACTGTGTGGTGATTGTATAATCAGTCAATTTAGTCACCTACAATTTTATGAAACCATGACAACACTGGCTTTAATTTTGGTTTAGTTACTTTGTGGTATTGTATTTTTAATGTTTATTATGCATTCCTAAATTAAGATTTAAATAATACCACCTAGACATTTTTTTTTTAGTTTAACAAACAGATACTATAATACAGGCGCGGCTCGCCGGGTGAGGCAGGTGAGGCTGAGCCTCACCTAAACGAAACGAAATAATTACTAAATATAATCTAAATATTTTATCGTCAATTATTTTTTTATTACTATGTTAATAAATTTATTCTATCAATACTTTCTAGATTAAAAATATTGAATTTAATATAAATAAGCTTATTTTATAATAAAATGTATTTATATGCACATACCCAATGCAACGCGATAAACAGAATGAATGAGGCTCAAAATTTCAAGCTTCACTTCATGCATGCGTATACATTTGCTAGCTGTACTCTTCCTATAGGCAGCATTGAGGCTGAGATTTCATAACTTCATGAGTCGATGAAAGATCGAGATTCGTGTAATATGTTATTTTACCGTCGCAACCTCTGGCGAATACTACCGAAGACATTTGTTTCATATTTTGTTTTACTTTTCAAAATTGTATTTTAACGTGATTAACTTGTGTGCTATATAAGGTGTTTTATAAGTTATTCACGGGAACATTTAGGTATATTAGTGAAAAAGCCGGGGATTTTAATTAAGCAGCTAGTTACAAATTTTTGCTTTAGATGCAAGGAAATGATCCACAATATGATCGCGTGATGTGTTTACTAGGAACATCATTTTTAAGGCGCAATGAAATAGAACGGCAACACATTTTAGAGCAACGTCTGACGCCAAAAATCGATTATTATTATTATTATGTATATAGTAGGCGGTCGAAACCGATGAAACTATTTGTTTAGTTTGTGTTTATCTTAAAAATTTTTGCTTGAAAGATTTTTTTAGAACTTGATTGTTCAACTTATTAGTTGTAATAGCACAATTTGTCACAATCGATAGTCAATGTTTAGAGACATTCTGTTTTCTCTGTCAAGTTTGTTTTTAAAAGAATTCAAACTTGGTGCTGATATAGTGTCTTCTTGTAGAGAGTTCCAGGGGTATACCACACGGTTTACTAAGAAGTTTCTTCGTGGTAGCTTAGCAGTTTTTTCTTTTTCAAGTTTCTTTGTATGTCCTCTTAACTGTACTCTGTGATTGTAATTGTATATTTCTAAGTTACTAGAATAATATCCCTGAACTATCTTGTACGTTTCAATTATGTCTCTTCTTAATCTTCTCTCTCTCAACGTTGTTAACTGAAGTTTCTTTAGTCTTGCTTCATATGGTTGTTGTGATAGTTCTGGTGGAATTCTTGTAACCCTTCTTTGTACTTTCTCTAATGCCTCTATATCTTGCACATAGTAAGGATTCCATAGTATATGTACATATTCTAATTTTGGCCTGATGAAACTCTTGTATAATTTTAAAATCATGCCCGGAGATTTATTCTTGAATGCTTTTTGAATTAAATAAATGAAAGAATTGGCTTTTTTTACAATTTCATTTATATGAATTTCCCATTTTATATCGTTGCTGATGATGACACCAAGATCTTTTTGTTGATTGACATGCTGTAGTACAATGTTCTTTAATTTATATGATTGGCTGTTGTTGTTTGGTCCAATATTTAGTACTGTACATTTATCTGCTTTTAGTTTCATTTTCCAAGTAACTGCCCGCTCTTCTATTATCTTCAAGTCATCATTCAGCTCTATGTATTGTTCCAAGGGATTTGCAAAAAGCTTGGTGTCATCAGCAAAGAAGATTATATTAGTTTTGATGTTATTAGCTAAGTCGCTGGCATAGATTACAAAGAGTAGGGGGCCTAGGACCGATCCTTGGGGCACTCCACTTAGCACTTTATGTTGATGATAGGACACCATTTACTCTGACTTGGTAATATCGGTTTTTAAGAAAATCCTCTATCAACTGAAGTAAATTACCTCTTACTCCAAAATGTTTTAGTTTATGTAATAGTCGATCATGTGGAACTTTATCAAAAGCCTTTTCGAAATCAAGATATATTACATCGGTTGGCTGTTCTTCACCATGATTAAATGTCCATTCATTTAGACAAGCTAGTAAGTTGGATGTTGTTGATCGTTTTGGTAAATATCCATGTTGTGTGTCTGGAATAACTTGATTTTCTATTAGAAAAGTTGTTAGTTCCTTTACAATCACTTTTTCCATTACTTTACATGGATTACATGTTCAGCTAATTGGGAGGTAATTTTCTGGCAGGTGCTTATTGCCCTTTTGTAAAGAGGTGTAACAATTGCTAGATGCCATTGTTGTAGCAACTTGCCTGTATTCATGCATTTATTCATGATGCATTTATGCATTATTGAATGTTATCAGGTCCAGGACTTGACTCTGTCTTCAGATTATTAATTGCAATAGAGACCTTTTCTGCTGTAAAATCTATAGTTGTAAGGGATTGAATCGATCTTGTTTGCAATGGCAACATTGGTAACATGTCGTTTACATTCTCTTTGTTAAAAACTTTATTAAATTGTTCAGCAAATTTCTCTCCAGTTACTAAGTCACTGTTTATAATTTCATTGTTTGTAGGATCTTTTAATGTGATGTTAGTGACTGGAATTTAATGTACGTTTTATGTACCTGAAGAAAATTTGATTGAAAAGAAAAATTGAAGATGTTTTATGTCTGCTGACAAATTACAAAATTGGCTTTTCATAATTTTTGGTATGCAATGCATAAATGGCTCTGTGGCAGTAATTACTGAGAACACTGTTAAAAATGTATGGTTAAAACAGTACAGGTTATAATGATTAGAAACATTTTCCAGAGGCGTAAAAAAATAATGATTCAAAAGAACGTATTAAAAATTTTCTAAGTCTCATACCTACAATAAGAATGTAAGAAAACGGCAACTTATGTGTTATTTAATTGACGTTACAATTTTATTAGGCAATCAGAAATTACCATTTCAGGTTTACTTTACTTTAGATAATCGTAGCAATTTTAAATAAATATTTGAGTGCTTGATTAAGGGCGATGTAGAAATTAGCGAACATGCTGAAGAAGTTAAAAACATTTTTACTGGTCAAAAACTTTTTAAAATCAATTAATTTCTTGTTGCGAGAATTATTTAAGAGAATCTATTGACAGTGAAATTAATAATGTAAATTATATATATATCATCTCTACAGGCCTGAAGGCCTTTGGCTTAAGGTTTTAATAATGTCTTTCCACTGTTTTCTATTCACTGCTTTCACTTCCCAGTCTGTTATACTGTTTTTTGTCAAGTCTTCCTTTACACTGTCCAACCATGATTTTTTTGGCCGCCCTCTTCTGTTTGGCCCACTCACTTCTGTTTTGAACGCTAATTTTACCGGATCACTGTTTTTCATTCTGTGTATATGCCCTAGCCACCTTAGTCAACTTTGTGATACTATTGTAGTTATTGACACGTCTTTGTAGCACTCTTCTAGTTCTTTATTTGTTCTCCTTCTCCACACGTCATTCTCACGTACTCCACCACAAATTTTGCGTAAGACCTTTCTTTCCCATCTTTCTAACCAAAACACATTTCTGCTGTTGTTGACCATGTCTCACTTACGAAAGTCACTGTTGGTCGTATTACTGTTTTGTATACTTTTATTTTTGCTTCTCTTGAAACTGATTTGTTATTGAAAATCTTAATGAGAGACCCTAAACATCTTGAGCCCGCTGACATCCTTTTCTTTATTTCACTTTCACTACCACCTTCACTGGTAAATTCCACTCCTAAATATGTTAACTGGTTAACTCTATTGATTTTTGTCAATTGATTTTGGTTCTGTCCTCTTTCTCTGATTTCCAAATATTCAATTTCTGATTGCTGTATGTTGCTCAATATCATGTAATGAGATTTATTTGCATTTATTTCTAAGCTGGCTTCTCTTGCTTTTTCTTGAAAGTTTTCTACCAGGTTTTTCAGTTCTTGTTTTGTTCTACTCATGATAACTACATCATCAGCATATGCTAAACATTGATGGGAGCTCTTTAATAGATTTTTATTACTGTCAATTCTCTTTGTCTAATTATGTTTTCTAGCACTACGTTAAACAAGGTTGTCGATATGGGGTCCCCTTGTCTGAGACCTGCATTACTTACAAAGTCTTTTGATTCTTGGCCTTGGAAGCTTATTCTATTTGTTGTTGTTTCAAGCGTCATTCTAACCAGTGCCATTAATTCTTTTGAAAATTGTAGATCTTGAAGCGCTTGAATTATTTTTTCTTGTTTAATTGAACCATATGCTTGTGTAAAATCCAACGCAACCATATGTATCGATGCATTCTTATTGTTGTTTTTTTCGCATATTTTTTTTAGTATGAATGCGTTGTCTACAACTGACCTTCCTTTTCTAAAGCCCATCAAATGTAAATTATTTTGCAATAATTTCTGATGATACAATAGACATTAGTGAAAAATCACAATGCCCCATTACTGCCCGGTTTGTAAATAATGGAAATTTAAAAGAATGAATTTTAGGGTTTTTTGACGTAGTAAGTGCTGATAGAACTGCAAATGCATTATTTAATATAATAGCTAACGTTTTATAACCCTTTAATTTTAAACAAAAATTAGTTGCTCAATGTTACGATCATGCTGGCGTTATGGCCGGATAGTTAAATTGCCTGAAATTGGATCTGGTGCACCTTTCACATTATTTACACATTAAACCAGCACCCACAGATTAAATTGAGTTTTGCAGCAGTTTTTTTCCAGCTTCACCTACCTAGGAAGCACGAGCCGCCACTGCTATAATAAATGCTCAAAATTGCTACCCCAACACTTTCTAAATCTCTAAATTATACTTTATTCCAGATTTTGGAGAATATTGTAGTCCTGAATTCTTTTAACTATGTCATTTATTCATTGCACAATTTGCCCGTGTCATAAAACATTAAAGATAAAAGGTCACGAAAATCGGCTTTTCGCAATTATCTCGTTTCCTATGCGTCATATCTCATTTAAGGTTCCTATAAAACTTGTAGATCATAAAATTATCTACAATTTCTATTTGATGCATTTTGTCGTATGATCCATGCCACTCTCCGCACTATATCTCGAGAACTGTTGATCATACGACAAAATGCATGCCAAAAACTGTAGATACAAAAATACAGCTTTCTTACTTTCATTCTGCAGTTGAATCCTTATTTTACTGGAGTATTAGTATTTAGGCAATAGGGTAAAATATGTAGTGTTAACTCGAAATTGAACTTGATAGTTAGTTCGGTAGAGCACATGGGGATTTTCTTCAACCCATTGGTGCATGCTATTGTATATTAAATATTCAATTTTGAATCGCTAGTAATTACACAAGAGCTTTCTTTTGTCCGGATAAATTTCCAATTTTTAACGAAAATTTAGTTGCTGGGTAACGACAATACAAAGTGCTCCGATAAATCTGGTAATTTGTTGAGTGCAGTTACCAGTCCGCAACCAAATTTGTTTGCAATAGTTTCTCTACTATCCTCTGTCAAGCTAGTTGAACAAAGTTTACAGCATCCAAAAGGCTAACTGAAAAATATTGTCCATTATCAATTGCTTCTAACATCTTCATCAGCATAACCTTTTTGTAATGGCTTTTTGAGGAAAGAATTACCCGTTGATCAATGGGTTGTAGCTTTGAACTGGTATTAGGCGGCATAAAAACCAATTTAATTTTGTTTACCCTAACGCCAGGATGCGCTGGGCAATTATCAACTAAAAGTAAAATTTTCTTTGGTCCATAGAGACCGTAGGTCCTATGTTGAACCAATCCCCCACTCGGTAATACCAACCCTCAGGATTCAGAGTACATACAACAACACCACATCGTTTTATGATTTTGAGTTTGGGTACGGATAAACACTTACACAAAGCTTTCACAGTAATATTTATGAATATGGTTAGGAACATTTTACAGAGCAACACTTTAGAACACTTTATTATTGGACAGTCTAAAAGAAGACAGCCGGCGAGAAACAGGATTAGATTAAGAATATAACCTCCCTGACGGGAAAGGAATCCGAAATAATAGAAGAAATAGAGAAGTAGAAAGTACAAATTTTAGGCATTTCTGAAGTCAAAACAAAAAGAAGTGGGATAAAAGGCCTAGACAAAGGCTATACCTTAGATTTTCAGGCCCCCCTTTAGGATTCAGAGCGACAGAAGGTATAGGAATAATCACTAACAAGGAAACGGAAACCAAAGTAACACACTGGGAAGCCATAAACTCCAGGATAATGACAATTAGCTTGGAACTAGAAGAAAAACTAGGAGTGATTCCAGTATACGCACCAACGGATGGAGCCACTAAGGAAGATAAAGACAGCTTTTATGAAGAACTACAGAGAACCTTCGAGAAGATCCAAGAAAGAAGCAAACATGTGGCAATTATGGGAGATTAGAATGTGCATGGGTGCATGGGAACAATAATGAACTGGAACATGGTACAATGAGGGCACATGGTTTGGCAGGAGAAGTAAATGAAAATGGTGAAAGAATTCTAGACTACTGCATATAGTGTACTACTGTATATGAAGTGGAACACCTACAGCACAAGAGTATGATAGATTAGATCACCTAGAGGGTTCAGGTATGCAATAAATGATGTAAAAGTGATAAGGTGCCGAACTAAACACACTGCACAGACTAGTAGTAGCAGATACCAATATAAGAAAACTGTTAAAGGAAAGAGTAAATAAGGGACATACAAGAATAGACCTAGAAGCCCTGGAAGATCCAAGTACCAGACAAGAATATGAAAATATTCTTAGCGATAAGATATTATCTGTCAATATGTCTGTTACCAGTGGCATTAAAAATTTATACAAGAATTAAAAGAGAAAAGACTTGGAAGTGAAATAGAGGACAAGCTGGAAGAAAACAAGCGGCTTTGTGCCCGGGCAAACAAATGTAGGACCATATCTTTACAATCAGGAGTATAATAGAGAAAACTTTAGAAAAGGGTAAAGACCTATTCCTAGCATTCTTGGATGTAAAATCTGTTTTTGATCTATTGCCGAGGAAACACATATGGGAAGTCCTACATGAACTACGAGTAACAACAAAACTGGTATAAATAATCAAAATACAAAAGGTAAAGTGAGACTGCAGGGCCAAGCATCAGAAGACTTCGAAATGGCCAAAGGAATCAAACAAGGAGACAGTTTGAGTCCCTTGTTAATTAACATTAAATGTATGCAGGAAACCTGGAAAACTAATTTGGGATACCACAACCTTATCCCAGTATTAACTAAAGATCTCCTATACGCAGACGACATTCTAATAATGGCAAGAAACACACAACAACTACAAAGAAACATTGATGTATGGAAGGCACACCTAGAACGAAAGGGCATGAAAATAAATATCCAAAAAAGTAAAGTAATTCACATAACAAAAAGAGAAGAGGGCGAAGACACAACACTAAGAATAGATGGAAAACACTGGAAATGGTTGATACCTATAAATATCTTGGCACCCACATCAGCAGGGACGAACGAATCGACAATGAAATAAGAAATAGAATAAACAAAGCAAACAGAGTTTATTTTCAAATAAACAATACGGTGATTAAAAAAAGAGAACTAAATCAAAAGGCAAAAATGCATCTATACAAGACAATATAATAATAATAATTGCTACAACCCATAACCTAAACCAAGGCCCCAGAAGCTATAAGCTTGTGCGGGAGGGAGGGGGCGATTATTATTATTACGTATGCCCTAATTGCGGCTGCAGCAGACTTACAGATGGAACAGCGCAAATCTCACATTTGTGTCACAGCTAAGGAAAACTGCAGAAAGCCTTAACCAGATCTGCCGGCGCCGGGAGTCGATCGCGGGCCGTTTGGGTGAAAGTCCGGCACGCCAGGCATTATACTACCAAGGCTGTATACACCCCTACTTTACTGTACTTGCCAGAATCCTGGACAATAAATAAGCATAGATCGAAGTTCACAGCTACCGAAATGAAATACCTTAGGAGAGTAGTGGGGAAAACAAGGAGGGATAGAGTCCGTAATAGAAGCATAAGGGAAGACTTAGAACTCAACCCGATAGTTGAGGATATAGAACGAAAACAACTCCAATAGTATAGACACCTAACAAGAATGGGAAATGAATGATACCCAAAACAAGTCCATGAAATGGGAGATGTGGGTAAAAGACTGACAGGACGCCCAAGAACAATGTGGGAGGAAAATATAAAGGAAGCGGAACAAAAGAGAGGAAAAACCGTGGAATAAGCAAAAATCCTGGCGAGAGATAGAAAACAGTACAAAGACTGGCTAAACACCCCGACACTGTACACCCCTGAGGTACAAGGGAGAAGAAGAAAAGTCAAATTTTTTGTTTTACCTCTGCATCCCATTGAAGTAGCTCTTCTATAAACAAATTAGTTGTCATCCATGCTTTACTGTTTGATCTGTGTTTGATTGGTAATGTATTGTTTTTAAAACATGTAGAATTGGCGGATCCGTTAGTAAATCAGTCATTGGACAACATTCATATCAACTGATGCAGACTTACTAACAATCCTACAGTGATACAATTTCTGTTCTTAAAACTTCAATCCAACTTCTAGAACATGCAAGTTTTTTTTTTTTCAATTTTACTACCTATTTTACTGTATTTTTCTTGGAGAATAGGGCCACTCACACTCACGGGAACATTCTTCTGTCTTTTTTGAGTAAACCACTGTAAAAGTCCCTTATCTACCTGCCCCTTCATGAGCTGGTTTTTTCAACATTTTGCACCTTACATAAACTTTACCATACGGTAGTCGATAGGCAGAAAGTAAAAAGATTTTTGGAAAAAAATTGTTTGAAGTTGACAATTTTTGCAGCCGGTAGAATTCTTATAGGAAATGGTTGTTGGCTGAAATTTTTGAGACTTTGACTTAAGACATAGATTAAAAGTGTATCAAAAGTCAACGGGCACAAACTCCAAAAAATTGTAGTTTCTGAATTACAGTCATTTGAAGTCGATTATTTTTATACATTATTCAACTTCAAATGGCTGTAATTCAAAAACTATAATTTTTTGCACGTGGTGCCCAGCAACACTTTTGACCTACACAGAGACTGTCATTTACCAAAGTGTCTAGAATTTTTGCCGAGAACCATTTCTCGTAAGGATTCTGTGGGGGTTCATAAATTGTCAACTTCAAACTGCTGTAATTCAAAAACTATAATTTGTTTGTACTTCGTGCCCATTGACACTTGATCTACATATTGAAAACTATTTTTCAGCAAAATCTCAGAACAATCTGGTGAAAGCCATTTTTCATACGGATTCTGTGGAATCCTTTCTGTAAAACGCTGTCCAGAAATTCCAAAAATCAAAGGTATATTTTAGCTAAATGAGGAATATGAAGATCAAAACTGCAGATTACTTATTTATTCTGTTGATTAGATGAGTGGTTACTGACAGTCTTAAGTTATATTCTGGTTTTCTTGCTGCAGGATATTTCTATCGAATAGTAATTGCACATGTAACATTATTATTCGATATAAATATCCTGCAGCAAGAAAACCAGATTACAACTTAGGACTGTCACTAACCGCTCATCTAATAAGTTGACATTGAATTATTGGTATAAGAGTTTTTTTGCTTTATTTCTTGATTTAGAATCATGTTCTGAAAATATACCATTTAAGACTCACCCTGTATAACAAATTCCAATAGTAAGAAAAAAACAACCATCTGTGGGTTTCATAAAAGATTTACCTGTATAAACCTGGCATTTGTTAATTTGTTAATAAAAGTTAGTTGGCATTGTTATAAGAGTTGAGGAAAATGTTTAGGAGTATTTTATTTCAAATGTCATTTCAAAATACATAAATATAAAAAAAATGCAATTATATAAAAAATATTGCATAGTAAATAAGACATATAAGTTTTCGCTCTGTATTTCGTTGTCACAGCATGTGCATTAAAAAACTGGTAATATTTGACAACGACTATCATTCATTAAGTGAATAATTCAGAAATAATTTTTGGGATAAAATTTTCAAATCTGAAACATCAGTATGACAACACCGATTGTTTGTGTTACCACGTCAATAAAACCATATTTTACTAAATTCAATGTTGCCAATAGAACTCAACAAGTGGTATTTTTTAATATTGAAATCTATATTTTCGTAGTTGAGCGCACCAGAGATCAATCAGCACTCTCATGATAGTTTGTTAAAAGTTATTATGTGGTGGCTGTATTGTAATATACCGGGTGTCCAAAAAGTGTGGAAACGTTTGAATTTCTCGAGAACGACACATCCGATTAAACAAAAAGAAAAACATGTGTTCCTTTATTTTTTGAAACCTATTCAGTCATGATATGCAAACATCAACCCCTTCCCCTGAGGGGTGGGGCGGGAGTAAGTTGTGAAAACTTAAATGGGGACACCTATTTTTTATTGCACTTTTGCATTCTCCATAAAAAATTGTTCTCAAATTGCAAATTTCGCCCTCCCCACCGCCGACCCCTCTTGGGGGTGGAAAGAGAGAAAATTGCACATGTTCGCAGAAAAACGATCTTTTTTTACTTTTTTTTCTCCAAAATTTTTTTTTGTGATTTACAAATTGTCCGCCAGTTTAAATTCGTAAAGTTTGGAAACATGTAAATAATTTCTTTTCCGTTAATATTTTTCGGAAAAGCTTGGACAGGTCAATTTGTTTTAGACACTTTGTTTGAGAAATTAATTTTTTTCATCTCTTCTTGTTCTTGAACAATGACGTCATAGCCATTTTTCTTCAATGCAACCTCGAATTTTTTTAACAGTTTTGAGTAGGCCCTTGACAGACAATTGCAAAAATTTAACATTTGCCACCTTTAACTTCAGTAACTATGGAAAGATATTGGGGGCTGTATTTTGAAAAATGAAAATTTAATATCTGATATATTGTAAACTATAAGAGTTACTACAATCATAATCTGCTACATTTTTTTATTCATGCGAATGTTCATGAAGTTTCATAAATCATCAGTTTTTAAGAGGATGTTTTAAGATGTTGGTGAATTGAAGTTAATTTCGACTTTAAGGTGGTAATATCAAAAATTCCACTTGTTTGTACAGTGGTCAGAAGTTAGCTGAACAACTTGCAAAATTGCTACGTAGAAATAGAACTAGCTCTTTGTTTATGAAACTACATGGCACGATTTCTAAATACATGTGCACTAAAAGGAATACCACTTGCTGACTGGCTGACATACTAGTGTATTTTTTTATTATATAGATAGAGTTTTATAATATATAAAAAGCAAAGATATATAGCTTTGTCACATGCAAAGGAACTGTGCCATTCAACCCTGATAGAAACAGTCAATTCGACCAGAATTATGTTTTCCAATAGAGGCCCCCCTTCAAGTGATTTTTAAGTGGAGCCAGAACAGAACCCCCTTTCCCTAGCCTGCCACTGATGCGTTGTTTCTTCTAACATTATGCTGCTTTTTTGTAACAAGAAAAGAGACACGTTTGAAATCGCACTGAAGGTTCAAAGATAATGGAGCACTTTTATACCTGTTATATACCTTCCAGGTTTTGTCAGAATAGATCTTCAAATAACAAACTTCTTAAATATTAGTATTAGTGTGTGGTACCAATTACACAATCACAATCTGTTACATTTTCTCTACATCCTTTTATTCTTTGGTCTCCTTATGGGAATACCTTACATAATGATGTATGTAAGACAATATTGGTGCTGTCTTTTTGTGAATTTTTAAGAATGTTGTCATGATTATTGTATTTTCTATATTGTCCAGAACTCTTTTCTGCTGCATTTTCAATTCACACATACGTTTTATCACCATATGTTTGTAGATATGACTTTCATCCATGGAATTCCACTTAACATACAAAACGTCAATATGATTTACACTCATAATGAAGTTTTTAAATTGGTTTTATAAAAAAAAGATTTCTTTTTAGACAATAACTGATTGCTTTTTCCCCTTTTTAAACAAAAAAAAGTTTACTCATGCTTTATGACCACCACTATCTATCTTGCAGATGTAAATATGTAAAATTACGTCAGCAGACATACTAATTCTATCATAACTTGTAACATATAACTTCTCAATAATAAAGTAAATATTAAAATGTTTACCACTTTTTTCTTGCATTATTGTTATGTAATTTGAATATTGTTGTTAGTTTATATAATAGTATATTAAAGAACGAGTTTCATAAGGGAAAATTTATTGCACGAGTCCAAATTTAAGGACGAGTGCAATAATGACTTATGAAACGAGTTGTTTATGCTATTTTTCCTATTTTGCGTCTTTTATTCCCTTTTTAAATAAAAAAATCGCAATTTCAAAATTTAGGGATTTTTGTGGTAGTTGACAACACTGATGTGATATTTGAAAATTCATTGATTGACACAGAAAATAGAGTGAAGTTTTTGTTAATTTTTTGTTTTTTTCAATGCTACCAACTTTGAAAAAGTTTGTCTATTAAAGCACTCAAATGAGCTATTAACGCACTGTTTTGGGTGCTTTAACAGCTTTATTATAGATGCAAAATAGAAAAAAGCACTACTGCAATACTGTTTCTCATAAAATTTTAAACCACCAACCTAACCTCGAACATACGTTGTATGTGCATTTTTATGAAAATTTATGGTAAAAATGGTTTTTTCTATTTTGCGTCTATAATAAAGCTGTTAAAGTACCCAAAACAGTGCGTTAATAGCTCATTTGAGTGCTTTAATAGCGCAACTTTTTCAAAGTTGGTAGCATTTAAAAAATAATTGAAAAAACAGAAAACTGACAAAAACTTCACTCAATTTTCTGTATCAATCAATGAATTTTCAAATATCACATCAGTGTTGTCAACTATCACAAAAATTTTGAAATCTCGGTTTTTTTTATTTAAAAAGAGAATAAAAGACGCAAAATATAAAAAATAGCATAAAAAACTCGTTTCATAAGTCATTATTGCACTCGTCCTTTAGAAAACTCGCCGCAAGCGGCTCGTTTTCTAAATTTGGACTCGTGCAATAAATCTTGCCTTATAAAACTCGTTCTTTAATATACTATTATGCAAAATGTCACATTATGTCCATAGTTATAAAATTACATGATTCTTTTCATTTTCATTCTTCCTGAAATTTATTGATTTTACTATTCTGCGAATAGTTTTATAATCGACAGTGTTCTGCAAGTCTAAAAAGGTTCAAAGTCCCTAATTTAGCTGCAGATAGGGACATCTACTAAACTAAAGCTTTGTACGTATAAGTATCCAAAAACTATTTATTTGTGTGATACACAAATTTCAAAGTAACCATACTTTTATTATTCATAATATGATTAATTCCAATAACGTTAATCAATTCATTGTTGACTCCTATTAGGATATACGAGGGTGCGTTTTTATATTCGCGGAATGGGGGGGTAAGGAAAGTAAATAAAAGCAGAATTATTTTTCTTTTTCAATATATTCTCCCTTAACTCTAATACATTCTCAGATCTAGTAATTAATTTATTTATACCAGTGAAAAAAATAATTCATTTTTGTCATCAAAATATGCTGAAACTGCGGCTTTTACTTCATCATCGGACGAAAATCTTTTTTCTTGAAGTTCTTTCTTCATATTTGGGAACAAATAGTAATCGCTGGGGGCCAGGTCTGGATTGTAGGGTGGATGATTTAATTCCTGGAAGTCTGCCTTGTGCAGGGCAGCTTGTGCAACTTGACTTTAATGAACGGGCGCGTTGTCGTGCAAAAGCAGCACATCTTTGGCAAGTTTTCTTCTCTTTTCTTTGATGGAGTCCCTTAATTGTTCTAAAAGTGTGGCATAATATTCTTATAGAGACGCTCTTTTCTTTGTAGCCGATGTAGTCGATGAGCAGGATTCCTTCAGTGTCCCAAAATATGGTCTCCATGAGCTTTCCAGCTGACTGTTGCACTTTAAACTTCTTTGGCGCGGGTGTACCTTTTTTATGCCACTGTATTGAATCTTGTTTGGATTCAGGTTCATAGTGGTGAACCCAAGTTTCATCTCCTGTAACAATCCGACTTAATACTTCATCCTGGTCTTCACTGCAGAGCTTCAAAAATGCCCGTGAACATGCCATTCGTTCATGTTTTTGAGGTGACATTAGCATTCTGGGGACCCATCTTGCACAGACCTTTGTCATACTGAGATGAGCGTGCAGAACTTTAAGAATTGTTGTATCTGATACTCCAACCATTTCTACAAGTTGTTTCTTTGTTAAACAGGCATCTTGTGGCACGATGTTCTATTTTACTCATACTGAAAATCTCTTCATGTTCTGACTTGTGTAAATGACAATAACTCAAATACCACTAATTCAATAATAATCCAGTTCAGTATTTATAGTAATAAGACATCAAGCTAGACATTACGATTGGTTTACCAAGCCCCGCCCCTCAGCAACCCCCCCATTCGCGAATATAAAAACGCCCCCTCGTATTTCAGTGTCCTACTTCTCCAATTCAGAATTCATTGATTGATTTTGATAAAGAACTTATAAACTTATTACTTATAAACAGGGCCGTCGTAAGCTTTTGCGGGGCCGAGGTCAAAAATGCGCTTGGCCTAAAAAAACTTCTAAATAAACTATTTATTATAAACGAATAAACGAAGTTTTATTTGTGCGTTTTTTTTAAGCGACGAAGAAGCGAGTCGTCAAAGACGACTTCACATATCGAGTTTTGCACAAAAAGTTTTTTAACGAACTTTAACACTAAAAAAACAATTAATCAAAATCTGCAAAACTGTTTTCAATTCAAAGTAAACATAAAACCAAGTAAGGCAATAAGCATTCTCGTGTTGCTAATAGATGGCTGCACATTTGTCAGTCAATTATTAATCTTTCTTTTGTGATTTCTAATACTCAAATGGGAAAAATGGCATTTTTTAAATTAAATTTTAAATAGGTTAGGTTGAGGTTGGATTAAGTTAAGTTAGGTTAGGTTGAAAAAATTCAAATTTGCTTTTGCATTAAGTTTTGGTTAGGTAATGGAGTTTTTGTGGAAGCTTGGTTGCTAGCAACCAATCTTGGAGGCTTAGGGGCTTCTTATCCCCATAAATGATTTACATATTCGGAATCAGCATAAAATTCCCGTTAAAATGACACCAATTTGGCCAAAAATTGTTTGGTGGGAGAGTTCTTCAATTTGTTCCAAACTTTATTGTCGAGTCAAATTATTTTTAGAGAGTCTAAAAGGACCCATGCTTTTTGCATCTTTTTGAAGCACGAGCCCGCGAACACTACGTTTGCGTTTAACTGTTAATTCATTTTGAAAGTGGTAAGTATAAAAAATTATTTCTCTGGCCTTTTTCGTTGCAAAGTTTTTAATTACGTCATCAAAATTTACGTAGTTTGAATAGTAGGGGTTTACTTTGCCAGTCGTTAATAAGTGACACAGAAACATCGGTGTGGCTGCAGCAGCAGAGAAAGCGCGTGTATTTGTAGGTTGTAACGTGGTGCCTTATAAAGCGCAGGGCCGTCAGAGCGCGGGGCCGGGTTCCACGGAACGCGCTGTATCCGCCCAGCGCCGGCCCTGCTTATAAATCAGATTTTGTAGTATTTTTAATTTATTCGGTTATAAAAAGAAGCTGATTTAATTTATGAACGTCTTAAATGTAAACAAGTTATTCTGTTTATTAAATCCATTTATGTAGAAAGTAATTTCTCTAAAAAGTAGATTAATTGTTTTTGATTTTTTAGTTATTTTTTTTGTGTGTTGAAATAGAATATGCTTTGTATGAGTTGGAGCTTCTATTTTGTAGTTTGGCAAAAAATAGAATTTAGTGGATTTACTAACAAATTGCAATAATTACAAATGTTAAAAAAATTTCATTTGAGTATAAATTTCCTAATTAAATATAAAAGATTTATTATTCATTCAGTAATGACCAATATTAACTAACTTTTAATTCGAATAGTTCGAAAATTGGGCAATTAAAAATTTTTTGATATTGGCCAATTTTTTCTTATAATTATTGTTTATAATAAGGTAAATTTATACTGAATTGCTAAATTGAAGACAAAATTAATATACGGTTATGGTTTTGAAAATAACTAAACTTGTACAATAATTGAAACTTTTTATTTACAGCTGGATGTCAAGTGGGCGATGGTAGCATGCGGCCGTACCCAGGATCAGCTTGATCTAACCGAGAAAGCACACCGTTTCCTTAAAACCAGTGGCCTGAAACCTCGTTCCCTTAAATTTTAATGTTTCCTTTTAAAGAGAGCGCCCTTGTATATAGTTTATTATCGGTCAAAAAGCTTTAAGTTGTGACTTACATTAAGCTTTGGCCTGATACACAAACTTTTAGTGCAAATAGCATACGATTTTTTGTCTTTTTTTATAAAATATACATAAATATAAATTACTCATCTATGTATACATCACCGTGATTTCATGTATTTTTGTTTTTTTATGTAAGAGTTTTGTTTGGTATTTTTCATAACGTTGTTTGCAGATGTTGCTGTCTGTGAACTAGAAAATCTTAAGAGTTGTTCCTTTTAGGAACATTATCCTTTCTAAGAAAACTAAAATTTGAATTGTGTTTCTGCAGAAATATGTGTATAGTACTAGTCTTTTAATCTTCTTTTAACCAGTTTTTAATAATTGCTAACACTCTTTTCGCATCTACAAATTAATACTTTAAATAATGTGAAATTTAATCATTACAATCAGTTTTCATTGTCACTTGTCTGGTGTTAAATAGAGAATCAGTGTGTTCAAAAATAATGAATTGTACATTCTAAGAAATTAACCAAAAATTTCTGTATAGTACGTAATTATTTAATACATTATTCTAAAAAAAAAGCTATTTTCAAGTGAATGAAATTAAATCAACCGAATGTTATTTTGTGCATAAATGCAAACTGTATAATTTTTGTTAACTTTCAAATTATGTTGTAATTCAGCTTGAAAAAGGCTTACTTTCTTTTTGTAAAATTAAATTTATTTAAATTATATATGTATACTAATATTAAACAGTAAATTTTGTTCATTCCATATTTGCTAATTTAGCAAGAATGTTCTTTTTCAAGTTGTAATGCATACAAAGAAAGATTTTTGTAATTATTTTAACAAAAACAATGAATTCATTAAAAATGCTTAAAACCATCGGATGAATTATGTGCGTTTGTTTTTTTTTATTAACATATTGTAATAAATATAAATATTCTTTTTGTATTTATGCCTTTTCTTCTAAAACATATCTAAATAGTTGATGTAGTGAGGAAACAGTGTTAAATTGTGTGGCAAATTGAATTGAAGTAAGCATACACTTAGAGCCAGCCTTCACCATACAAGGACACAGATATAGTATGATCAAAAAGTCTTTGGATCAAGGTTGCCGTGAAATTAACAAGCTATCTATGAAATTATTTATTTCTATTATTTTTGACATTTACTTGACAAATGTCATGTCAATAGATAATAGTTCAAATAAATTTCATTCTGTGTTCTTTTTATAAATGTTATTAAGTAATACTTAAAATAACTGCAAGCACAAGAAATAATAATAGCGTACGCTAACCTAGCATTTTCTGTGTACTATGGGGCTCTGTTTAGTGGTGTCAGCACGTCTTATTTTCTTGACACAGGTGGTTGTGTCTCCATTAGCGCTACTCAAGGTGCTACTCAAGGGCTTTGAGGCACTCCTAAACATCATCCGATTTCAAAATAAAAAAATAGGGGTACCTTTTTTTCGATATACAATAATCCTAGGGGGTGAGAGCATAAGATTTGCGGCTTTGCTTTTTTGTTGGACCACCCTACTATCCATTTTTTTTCTAGAGTCCTCTGACTTTGAAAGCGTATTGCTCGTAAACTAAAGAGCCAAATTAAATGTTTTAAAAACGAGCAAATAGTAAATTTATTTCTACATGTAATAGTAAAATATTACATTTCTAAGTACTATACTTTTGTTTTTATCGGGCGATATGTAATAAAAGGTACCCGTTTTTACGGCCATTTCCTTTACGTGTTAATTAAACAATTCTTTTCTCAGAAAGTATATGCAATATATCTATGGAATTTTTATAGGAGTTAGAAGAAAACTTTGCCTTTCATATGCTACTAATTTCCAGACAAAGAAACATTTTATTGGAGATTTATATGAAAAAATAACGAACTATGTTTTCTTGTTTATTAATAGAGATAGCGTCAAAAAATTTTCACTAATAGAAAATTTTTCATATCTAAATGACCCTTCTTGAAAAATAATTTCAAAAATCTAATTACAAATATTAAAAAAAAATAAATATAAAATCGACCAAATAAGAGTGAGGTAAAATACCATAATAGCAGATTTCCTCCTGCCAGTATTTATACGGAGCGTTGTTATTTTATTACGTTCTGTCGTACATAAATTGCAACGGTTATTAATAATCTTTTTTCCATTTAGTACTTATTCCTAATTAGATTAAGATAATTTTTGCATTGTAAATTAGACATCTATTTATTTTTCAAATCAATACACATATTATTATAATGTCTACATAAAATTAGAACGATATCGTTTATAATAATAGTAAGTTTTGCAGTTGTGGTTTTTGTTATTTTGTTTAATTTACGAACAAGGGTGTTTGTTTTTGAAATTTTATTTAATTCTTTAAAAAAATTAAAGTAAATCTGATTAAAATGATTCCACTTTGCATTAAAATATTTTGCTATACTATTTATTATAAGAACTACAAAAAGTTCTTTACAACGTAATTACGTTTAGAAAAACGCATAACAAAGTAATTTTTGCATTATTGAGAAAGGTGACACCTTTAATAAAAAA
Organism: Agrypnus murinus; assembly: GCA_929113105.1. NCBI lineage: Eukaryota > Metazoa > Arthropoda > Insecta > Coleoptera > Elateridae > Agrypnus > Agrypnus murinus. The sequence continues at coordinate 115,576,807 of OV816026.1, read as the reverse complement.
CAAAATACACTCCGCATCAGAACTAAATTGATACTGCAGGCGCAGCCGCTGCAAAAGTTTCAACCAAATATATATTTTTTGCAGCCATCGCAACTCTTAAAAATTCCGTTCACACACGGCTACTTTTTGAACTGCGCGCAGCAAACAAATACTGCATGCAACCGACTTGCATGCACTACTTTTAAGGTTGCAGGGGAGTTCACACTAGGCTTCACTTGTGCTGCGCTGTTTTTTATGCTGCACTGCAGCAAAAGTAGCCGTGTGTGATCTTAGCTTAAATTTGACAAGTAACAATTGAAGGGGTGTGTGCCATAACCAGGCAGCTCCACTTTTGCAAACTTGTGGGAAATCACAAAAACCTTCCAAGATTTTCAAAAATGTTATTTTATGGTTTATCTTTCTCCCACGTCAAATGCATGCAAGAATAGATATTTTTACGTACCTTTTTCGAAAAAATGTCAATACCTGGTTTAAAGATATTAAAATATCTAAAAATTATATAAAAATCTGGATTTCGTAAAAAAGTGGAGCTGGCCAGTTATTGCACCCAACCCTTCAATTATTTTTCAATGTTTGTAATGAAACCAGGGTACCATTTATCATTGTATACAACAGCTATCTAGGACCCAATAAGATTTATATGAACAGGTAGTCGTGCTATTTTCTGTTAAATATTAAGTTTAATAGACAATCGATTATTGTTAGTAAGATAAAGTATACTTAAATTATGACATGTTTATTTATTTTATTATAATCTTATCCTTAAAATACAAAAATACCCAGCCAGCACACTGACGTAAGAATGTCGCCGTTTTTTCGGCAGTAACGACGTCAAATGACTTATTAAAATGACGTCAAATTGTCATAAAACTGACAGCATTATGTCACAGCCCAAGGACGTCAATATAAGATGTCATTAAAAGGTAGTTCAACGATGTCATTAAAACATTGTTCAATGACTCCATTAAAACATCCTATACTAGGACTAGGACAAGAATTATAAATAAACAGTTGAATATTCGAAATAATATTTATTATATACTATTTCATACATAGTTATCAAACAAAAGTAAACATTTACTAACTGAAAAGCTGCTAAAACAATATGCAGAATAATTGATGATAGTAAAATATTATTAGTAAGTACTAAGAAACTATCGCATTAGTATTAATTTATTAACAATAGTAATCTCACAAAATCGGCGAACGGGTAAAATTGTATAGGTTGTGTAGTATTGCGACGGAACAAGTAATTATGAATACTCACCCTTTGTGACAAACCGCACAATTATTATGCAGTAGTTGCACCTACACATACACTGTAAATGTAGGTACATCAACAACTTTAATAATAAGCAGAAACGTTACTAATTAAAGAGCAAAACAAATACATGAAAGACGTTGTTACTGTTTGTATTGCGGCATGTGGTCATGTGTAGTTCAGCCAAAAAATAAAGTAAAACAGTATTGCTAGATTTGTCTCTCGTACATCAGTGGACCTGGCAATACAAAAATAGTGTAATTTAATACATAACAGTAAAATAATGTATTCTATTTACATTCTGCAAGTCTAAAAATGACCTTATTGTACGTCTTAATGATGTCTGTACGTCCCATGACATGACGTCTTATGGATATCATTTATTAGTCATATGACATCGTCGACCAAGAATCACATAAAAATAACATCAGTGTGCTGTTTGGGTATGAAATAAATTATTAAAAAAGGATGCTAACAGTATTATTAAGCACTTTTGGTGATTTACTCATTGTTTGTGTGATCAGCACGAGTTATTTTATTTTCTGTTAAATGTTGAGTCAATAACATTAATAAAAAAATACAAGAAATATTAATATTGCTAGGGAGTCATTAATCTTATCAGATCTGAAATTCATCATTTATACTTCATATATCAATTCATATACTACTGAAAGGCAACTGAAAGTAAATTATGATAATTGTAACGATGAAGATGTAAAAAGATTTAGTTTTCTTGTATTAATTTTAACGTGCCAATCTTATAGCATAGAGAATGTAATTAATAATAATTAAATTAATAATTTAATTATGTAATAAAGCACATAATTTTCATATGAATTTCTATTTCAGATTCATATTCATTACTTCTTCAATTAAAGTGTTTTACTATATTTGCTTCTTTTATTTATCACGTAAATTTATCACAGATGCATTTCTATAACACAGGAATACAAAGAACAGATCAAAAAATAAAATTCATCAATAGTAATAATCTTAACATATGAACAATGAAATTTTACACATGAAGAGACTTAATCGCACTCTCGGTTATCTCGGTGTGTTTAGTTGCTTCTTCACAATGTTGACTTTGTTCTTCCGTTATTTTTTGCCATTCCGTTTCAAATATATTATTAGATTCTACATCGCATTCATCCATAACATTTGGTTTACTTTTTGAAAGTTTACATGCTTCCTCCATTTGTACTCTGTTGCAATAATCTAAGTCTGTTATTTCTGTAAACAGCTCTTGTGCTGTTTTCATATTTGGTATTTCCTTATCAGAAAAAAACTAAAAAAATGCTTAAATTAAAAATACATTTATCTAGCAAATATTTTGTAATACCTACCTTAGATATGTTTTCACAGTCCCTCATCAAAAAATAAAAGGCATCCATAGATGTTGGTTCAACAGATTGACTAACATCAATAAAATAGCATTGCTTATTATGCCAAAGTATATTATATTCCGATAAATCAGCATGAATTAATTTAGCTTTATGATATAAGTTTTTCATTGCTTCAACAACCTACAAATAAATATAATTTAAAAATGAAACAAATTTTTATTTGTAGAAAAAACCTTACCTGACAATACGCTAGTTCATATTCATCAGCTTCTATCTTAGCATGTTTTAGTTTAGGTGCAGGACAATGATTTTCTCCAATAAATGACATAACAAGTACATGTTGCTTTAAAGCTATTGGCTGTGGACAAGGAATACCAGCTTTTTGTAATCTGAAAAGATTACGTAATTCTTTTTCAGCCCACAAGTAAATAGTTTTTCTTGTTGATTGTTTTCCGATTCTACTCGCAAAACGTTTATCCTCTCTTATATAAATTTCTCGTTGTTTAAAATCAGCTAAAGTTGTTTTGTATATTTTCACTGCACATTCTTTGGGTAATATTGCATCAGGATATGATTGATCACTGTTTGCATGCAATACAACGGCTTCTTTACCTAAGAATGAATCAATTATTTAATATTTATGACTTGAATATTATATCCGATTACTTGAATCATGCTTTCACATACCTACACTAATTATACCATTTACATTCTCTAGCAGCTGCTTGTTAATGAATTTATGAAGCTGCAGCCTTGTAGAAAAATCTAAGGCAAATTCTGCAGTGGCATTGTCTTCTTTTCTGTCATGTAACTTCTCTCGCCTATTCTGTTCACGCTTGAAATGTATTTTTAGACTGTAAAAAGAAATTATTAATTTTTGCTTGTATTACTGGTAAAAAGCATTTTTAATAAACCACCACCATTAAAGCGAATTAAATATTTCATAACCTAGTAAGTAACTAAATCTTATAATTTAAGCAGAAACATTTTAATATAATGTTAGTCAAATTTTGTGTACCTACCTATTACACACTTTATCTGATAACTTAAAATCCTCTCCAATACAATCATCAACTTCAGGAGAATATTTACTATATGTTGGTGGACTACCCTTTAACTTAATATCATACTTAGAAATTATTTCATCAGAATGTTGTGAATTCTCTTCATCTTCATCAACATTCTTTATCTCCTCTTCATCTAATAAGTTGCTTTCAAAATCTAAAATTAAGATTTAGAAATATATTGTATTCTTCTTTAAACTTAATCTTGCAACTCACCTGAATCGTCAAATTGCTGAATATTATTGTCAGAAACCAAAAATAATGAAGCATAATTAAAGTCTTTTTTGGTAGCATTTAATGTATCTTGATATTCTTCGTCATATTCCTCTTGCAAAAGTTTAGCTATCACAGCATCTGTATCTGGATCACTTTGATTTTCAACATCAAATGGATCAAAAGATTTTTCACAAATATCACTTTGGAAGTTGTTTGATATTTTAAAACATTTTTTATTTTCTTTTATTATTTCTTCAGATATAATTTCTTTTAAATTTAATGGCTCAGGAGCAGAAATCTTAGCCCATGGAGACGACATTGTCACAGCACAGTAATTCACTCTTTGGTACAAAACAATTTACAGTCCACTTTTATAGTAAAATAGATAAGACTGTTGTGTGTAAAATGAAACATAACATTGTGCAATATTATTTCTACTATTTTATTATTATCAAATCTGTTTATTTGGTGGGGGGGATAGAGGAGTTTATTTTTACCTCAATTATCTATGATTGGCTAGAGCATGATGTTGCACAATATTATTTAATTCAAAATTGTTTACATTTTATCCATGATTGTTTACTGTTGTAGTGTTACACAAAAATAATCTATTCAAATTCAAAATTATACAAATTATAAAATATCTTTAATTAAAATGGCATTTTTGAAATAGTGCAATTAATATTTATTTAATTTAAAAATGAATACTGTGTAGTGTATGTAATAATCTTGTTTTTCATTTAATTCTTTACTAAATTAACAGAAAAGGGTTTACCCCACGGTTGCAACTTTCAAAAGTTGGAATTGTTGAAAAGTTTGCTGAACTTTTCAAGAAAAGTTAGAAAACTTGGAAAAGTTAATATTTTTAGTAATATTAAAATGTAAATTATGTAAATATAATAATCATTGTTAAACACTACTTTGGCATTTTATTATTTACAAAAAAATTATAAAAAACAGTTTTTTAAACAAATTTTTAGGGATGAATTAATTACTAGCATAAGAATTACTATCAATCTTGAATGCTGATAACATCACTATTACTGCTACTATAAAATACAGAAGTTCTGAGCTCTCAGTTTAAATGGGCATAATATAAAAACTAACAGCTCAAATTAATTCAAACAATAACAGTTATATAGACAATTTATTTTTGTATAAAAAAAGTAAATTTGTAAAACTATCTGATTTATGGCTTTTGAATTTTTGCGAATTATGTTACAAAAAGTCCTGTTTTTGGTGAGTTTTGAGGTAAAGCGTGTCTTTAATAATTAATATTTCAATAATTACTTTACAGAATTGAATGCAATTTTATATGCAAGTAGCTAATGGTGTTTTATGTATGTGGTAATTTTTGTAATTTGATATGTAGATTACTTCTTAAAGTTCTTTTTTGAAATAGACGGTAATGCATTTTGGTGTTCTGGTGCCTTAATCAAAATATTTCACTTTTAATAATATAATTTATTTACAGAAAGATGGTTTACCTATGGGTAATTCTCTAAGTCCTCTATTAGCTAATAAATTTATGGATAATTTGGAAGATCGATTATTTGAATTAGATCTTTCTAAACACATTATTTTTTGGTTTCGTTACGTTGATGACATTTTAGCTTGTTTTGACAGTTCTTTTGAGGTTATCAATGAGTTTTTAATTCTTATTAACAGTCTTCACACAAACATCACGTTTACACTAGAAACAGAACAAAATAGAGCTATTAATTTTTTGGATTTAACTATTACAATTAATACAAACAATGAATTTGATTTTTCCATATACAGAAAACCCACAAGCACAGACGTCACTATACCTAACGATTCATGTCATCATAAAATGCATAAACTAGCGGCTTATAGATCTTTAGTACACCGAGCTTTAACTACTCCAATGAAACGATCACATTTTGATAAAGAAATTTCAATCATCAAACAATTAGCATATGCAAACCATTATAACCATAACATGATTGACACTTTAATTCAACAAAAAGATTATAGGTTAGCTATCAAAAGAATATTTGCAATTGACACTCAGGTACAAGACACAAATTACATATCAATACCATACTTTGGCAAGATATCAGAACAAATTGCAACTATACTAAGAAAAACCACCAGTTACAAAATAACCTATAAAACTAACACCAACACCTTTTCATTTTTATTCAATGCTAAAGACAAAACACAAGATATCATGAAATCCGGCATTTACCGTTTGAATTGTTCTTTTTGTAACTCGGTTTATATTGGCCAAACACTTAGAAATTTCGACATAAGATACAAAGAACACGTACGCTCTTATAGACTTAAACATCCAGAAAAATCGAATTATGCCAAACACATTTTGGAACAGAACCACCCAATGACACCTCAAAACAACATTAAATTCTTACATTTTTGCAACAACAAACACAAATTAGACATTTTAGAAGCTTTTGAAATATACAGACATAAACGCACAGTACCTTTAATGAATGAACAAACTGAGCTTAGTAATTCTCCTTTATTAGATATTTAGTTTTTGTTATGTATTGTATCTAGTTACTTATTTTCTGTATGTATTCATACTTAGCAACGTGTTTGTTTATCAATCTTATCTACCTTTGATAATGACACAAAGTGTCGAAACAATATTGTCAGGTTAAGATATTAATAAAACTTGTGAAACTTTAACTAATCTTTGTATTTATATTATATTTCATACAAAATATTCTTTTTACAAAAAATGGTGTTTTTAAATAAAACAACAAATGTGTCAAAAGATTTAAAAAATATTCACAAATTAATTAGTAAAATAATTCTTTAAAGAATATGCACCGTCTCCAATGCAAATGTTAAAAATGTTCAGTAAGGTGCGGTAGAAGTAGTACTAAAGGTTCATTTAAAGCAAGCGGCATAATTCTTGATGTCATTCTGTCTATAATATTTTAAATGCTTTATTTCCATTGTAAGTCTGTGTAATGTTGAAGTTATACTTTCTTTAAACATAAATATTTTAAGTGTATTGATCTCTACAAATTAAATTCTATTAATATTTTCAATAATTTATTATTGCAAAAGGGTGTTAGGAACAGGACTGAATGATTATGTTAATATACATCGCTGATTTTGTTTTACATTATTGTGTACACTTTGCATACCAGTTCAGTACAAAAATACCATCTTATTTATTTATTTAGCATATTTACTATTTTTTAATATAACAAGGAAAGGACGTAGTGGTTATGCGTAAAGTTGAAGTAGCCGCTCCATCGCAAATATGACTTCTGTCGTACGTATTTCTAATACTTTCGTCTCTCTCTAGCATACTAACATAATAAAACTTGAAAAACTACAAAATAGTAATATATATTAAGAATATTCTTAAATATTATTGTTTTATAGGTATTTAGGTGTATTTTAAAGCAAACAGAATTTTATTTTAGTCATATTTGAATTGCTATAACTCATATTTTATTTTTTCTAGGAGAAGTCAACGATAAAATAAACATTTGAAATAAATTAATATTTGAAATTAAGTATTCTTGCGGACACCCTTAAAGCAGCACTTTTTCAGTGTTCTAAATTTAGAAATTTAGCTTTTAAAAAATCTATTTGATAAGTTTCATTTTTTAGTATGTAATTGAGCCTGCAATTGTCTATCTATATATAAAAACATATTATAGTTTTATTTTTGGCCCCGTAGTATTTTTACTACACACATTCAAACTCAGAGCTCAAAACTTCTGCATTTGATAGTAGTAGTTTCCTTTTCATCTGTCGAACTACCCTCTTCTTCGTTTTACAGTTTTAGTCCTTTGCCAAAGTTTGTTTGCTTCATTTAGCAGGAATTTGGTAAGATTGTTCGATATCTTCTAGAGAATTATTTCTTAAATTATTTGTTTACTTCTTATATTACTTTTTTTTTACTTCTTATATTTTAAATAAGCTTTAGGTGCCAATACGTACTGATTATCCCTTGCATACATCCGAGACGGGTTGGCACCACGGGAGTCTGGTTATGAATGAACATGAACAAAGTACTTACTCAGCACTAAGGGAAAATTAACAAAAATTACCAAAAAAGAAAGTTTAAGAATCCTCTGCCTACAATCAACATTTCTAACTTTTCCAAGATATACGCGAACTTTTCCAACTTATTTCTGACTGAACTTTTCTTTGGTCAACACTAACACTACCATTGTTCAATTAAATTAATTAAATCAGTTTAATTTTGTACAGACTAACAAAATGTATTAATTTTAATGTGTTTTTATTAGTTCAGAACAAAGTATTCTATGTACTTTTATATGGCAACACCAAGTGCTGACCAAGTATATTTTAATAACATTTTTATAATTCATGCTGTTTTAATTTTTTAATAGCCCATAATTAATGTTGAATCTAAAACCTTTTGGTCAGAGAGGATTTATTATTGCCAGAGGGAGAATTTTCGTGTTTAGGCCTCTAACTGTCAAATATCCTTATATAATTTCAGCTAGAGGAACTACCAAAGATATAGTGAGGAAGAATATACCTTCTGTTAGTTGCAGAATTCAACACTGCCCATAATGCTTAATATGAAGAATATAGGAATAGCTATATGTGTATATAAATAAATTGAAATGTGGCCTTTTAATACAGAATTGTTTGTTTCTAAAGCTTATTATTTTTATTCTTTTTTTATTAAAATATTAGTTTATCTACAATTTACTCTTCTATATAGGTGAGTAATAAGCAAATGAAGCCTGGTAACAGTGGTAACTCAGTGGATATGGCGCTTGACTACCAATCTCAAGGGCCTTTGGTTCAATTCCCATAACGTGAAGGTATTCTTAAAAATATTAAGGCTTCCAGGCTGACCCAGCTTGTGGAAATGAGTACCTGAGATAATATTAGGCTGTCAGTGGGTAAACACCTCCACAGCTAAGGAAAATTAACTAATGCAAAAGAAAATAAATATATTCGGCATTTATCTCAAAACTGGGAAATGTGTTAGTCTGTTGCATACATGGGGCACTTGGATACAATAAGTGGGGCACATTTATACAGGATAGAAATTATCTTTGGGTGTTCAACGATACACTGATATTTATTAAAAGTTTTTTCTTATAATAAGAGATAACAATTGATCTCTTCTTTATTTTTTTACTCTTACTCTTTTACACTTTCTTTTTCTATTTCCTGTTTGCATCACTCATTTTACTTTCTTTATCTTTTTGGGTCCATTATTTTTGTGCCCATATCAACTATAATTAATCTCGAGATTACTTATTAAAATTATGAAAATAATAATCAGTCTCTTTTTTATCTTAAACTCAGAAAGAGAAACTACTTCTCAATGTAATTATTTAAATTAATATCAAATGTGAAAAGTAACGATGTTCTAGATGTGTTTTTAGCACAGTAACAACAAGTTAGATTTAGAACATCGCTGATGCCAGCTCCGGTCAAGTCTTTGACGATAGGAAATACACAACCTAAGAATTTGCATTCTCTTCATATAGCATGTAGTTGCATAAATTTGCAAAGAACTTTTATGATGAAATGAAAAATATTTTGTAAGATAAAAAAGTATTACTGTGTGTATTTTTAAAATTTATTTAAGAAAGTTTTTTTTCTTAAAATTCTCGTTTTAGGTCAACCTGCTGCCCATTTTTAATTTGCATTTCGGATTAATTATGCATACGAGATGTGGACAGAGATGAGACAAATCTGGCAACACTGTTTTACTTTATTTTTTTACTGAACAGCCTTGACCATATGCCGCAATACAAACAGCAACATCTTTCATGTATTTGTTTTGCTCTTTAATTAGTAACATTCCTACTTATTATTAAACTTGTTGATGTGCATTTATAATGTATGTGTGCAACTACTGCATATAGTAATTGTGTGGCTTGGCACAACGGGTGAGTATAATAATTATTTGTTCCATCACAATACTACATAATCTATACAATTTTACACATTCTGCGATTTTAAGTGATTACTATTGTTAATCTTAATACTAATGTAACGGTTGCTTATAGTACTTACTAATATTATTTTTTATTTCAGTATCATCAATTATTTTGCATATTGTTTTAGCAGCTTTTCAGTTTAGTACAACTTGTAAAATTCAGCTTGGATGCGCATAATATTAGCGGCATTAGGGTAGGGATAGCTCATTTCACCTAATGTTCTCGTCTAGTACAGATCAGTACATTCTATGAAAAAGTATAAAATATGTGAAAAAACACGCTAAGATTTTATCAAAAAAACTCGTTAGTTTTAATCTTTCTACCTGAAAAGTCTTATTTTTGGATTGTTAATAATTTTACACAACAGTATAATAAAGATTTGTGTCGCTAAAGTAAATTCCAATTTACACCCTTTTCGTGAGTTGAGAATACTTGTACCACAGATTGTACTTTCTCTTTACCTCCTACAGTTTGTCTTTGTCAAACATCGACTCTTTCTTTTCCTCATCTGCGCATTCCGACGGCCATCCTACACTTGACAAGTTGTACATGCTTACTTTTGTTTATTAATTATGAGTTGTTGAGTTAGTAAAAGAGATGTATTTTTCGTAACTGAATGTTAATTCCTGCCCTAGTCCTAGTATATAGGACGTTTTAATGACGTCTTATATTGACGTCCTTGGACTGTGACATATTGCTGTCAGTTTTACGACAATTTGGCGTCATTCTAATACGTCATTTAAAGTCGTTACTGTGGGAAAAACTGCTACTTTTGACGTCAGTGTGCTGGCTGGGATTGAAATGAAGCAAAAGAGATTTTAATTACTGAAATTCCAGAATTGCTGGCGTTTCTTTAGAGGAAAATGCTTAAACTCGAGTTGCTTTAAAAAACAGACTATTTACTAACTTTTACTATGGATACATTAAATTATATTTTCAAATCTAATAAAGCGACTTCTTCTGTAGGCAGATGCATATATTAAAAGTGTTCTATTATTATTAATCTGCTATGCTTAAGCATCTTATTTTACTTTATTTTCTATTTTCAAGTAGGATATTCAAATAATGAATGTTTGTCACCAACGACCATCTGTATGTCGCTGACGATATTCTTATAACTTCCTAAAAAAAACTAATTAACTAACTTTAATAACATCATCAAAAACATCTTCACTGTCTGACATTAACTCATCATCACATAAATCCAATTCATGCATTTAAATAAACTGGAATCTGATTGAAATAAGACAGAACGTAGTCTCTTTTTGTTTATTTTACTTTTTTCTGCCAATCCTAACAAATTCCTGGCTGTTTTTAGTTCCATTTGTTTTATTGTATCTCGTTTTCCTTCTCGTCATAAATTGTTTGTAATATGTCTTTTTCCGGTGAATCACTGTATGCTCTTTCCCTTTTCTCCATTTTTCGCCGAATTTTTCTCATTTTGACTGACTAACTTTTGGACAGTGCTTGAGATATCAATAGGTTTATTGTTTGTTAGTGAGTCATCACAAGTAGTGGAAAAAATAAATACGTATTTCAATAACTACAGACCAAATAACCATTCTTTGTACATTTGATAAAATAATAGAAAGATTTATTTATAGTAAACTTACAAATTATATCAATATACACTCGAGGAAAAAAAAACGTACCACTTAAAAACGCACCAAAAATACCAAAATTTCAAACCGTCATAACTCGGCGGATTTTGGACGAAAATGGATGAACCTTTGAGTACTAAAAAGATTAAAGTGTCTAGTTTAAGGGGTGTGCGAGCGAATGTTACGTAAAGGCCTTTCCGCCCGCAGAAAAAAAAGTTTTTGATTTAAAAAATGTCAAACTTTAACAGCTTGTACGGGGTACTAAAAAAAATCGTGGACCCTATCGACCGCCAAGGCAATAAAGCTCAGTCCTTTTCCTGTCAAGTTTTCAAAACTTCGAGTGCCTATGATTTTTTGGCGCAAAGTTATGAATTTTTGAAATTGACCCTGCATTTTGTCGGGTGTTTTTCCTCTTCTGCCAGCGACATTATTATCGGTTGAGTTTGAATCTTATCTTTTCCAAATTCAAAAAAATTTGAAAAATGTTTAATTGATAAAAATATATGGTATGGTATGGTGTTCCTCAGGGGTCAATTCTAGGTTCACTACTTTTTAATATATACATTATAATCTATGTAAAACATTTTTGTATTCCAATATGCAGATGATACAGTAATTATTAATGTTGAATAAGATATTTAATATTAAAAATTTAAATGAGGCTGTCGCTCATTTGCAAATGAATATCAACAATCTTTATATTTGGTTTCATAACAATACAATTTTTTTAAATTCGAAAAACACTGAAAGATTATATTTAAAAGTTCTATGAAACGGATGGGTTTTCCAATAGACCCCATCATTATTCACAATAGTAATTTCTGGCAGCAAAATTTTGTAAACTGTTCTTGTAAATATAGAACTATTGGCGAAAAGTGGAAATATACCTATTGGCGAGATTTCAAAAAGATTATGTGTTATAGCGGTAAAATTGTATAACTTCAGATTAGATTCTCTGTAGAGATAAAAAAGTTAATTTATATGTTTAAACAATATGATTAAATCCGTCTGTATTAATATAAAAAATTCAGAATCATTTAATTTTACGTTGAATACTTGTTATAATATTCTCGGCGTGTTTAAATTTAGAGACTCGATAGTTATTTCAAAATACTATTTTATAAAAGATACTTGGTATACCACAACATTACTATCTCCATAGACCGTAAATGAGTAAGAGTATACTTAACTCCAAGAATAAATAATCAATACAATACAGCCCAATCAAGCTACTATACGTTTCTATAGTTTTAAACAAATTCCCTTTCAAAACCTTAAGCATAATTTCAGAAATTAAAGTTAATCTTAAGACTTGGAATCCTGTTGCCTATAGTCTAACAATCTATCTAAATCTTAAATTATAACAGGGCCGGATTAACCGTAGTGGGGGCCCTGGGCGGAAGACTAATGTGGAGGCCCTTCATAAAAAATATTTTGCCACAAAATTGTAAATGTGTTAATTACCATAAAAAAAGTTAAGACATAGAGAAAAAAGTTTAATTTTGTTGACGTTTAAGAACACTATTTATTAACAGTAATCAATATTAAGGTGCAATACATAGATTTTGATAGAACGATAAAAACCTTAATTAAAAAAATCTTTTATGTTGAGACCTTTGTATGTGGAGGCCCTGGGCGAACGCCCCTTCCGGCCATCCGTTAATCCGGCCCTGAATTATAATAATATTTATTTCTCTACTTCCCAGCCTTACAAACAAAATTATATTAATTATTTTCCACATATAAGTCTATATGACTTCGTAAGATGGACGCATGGAGGTTAAGGGAAGGCCCGAGCAATCTGCATGTTCTAATTTATTAGACACCCACCAGGATCATCGGAAGTTTATCAGCTCTTGACTCAGCATTTTCTAATGCAGCATTTTTCCTAGTAGATGATGCAGAGTAGGAGCATTGATTCTGTGTTGTAAGCAGCCTTTTAAAGAGATGGTGTCACCGCTACTATTTCAGATATAGCCGTTTTTAATGTATTGTTGATTATTAATTGCTTCTGAAGGATGAGAAGTGAGGACAGTTTAGTTGGGGAGGAGGGGAGCCTTCTGTTAAGAACTGTTTAGGGCTGCAAGATGTTTAAATTTCTCGCTGTATTTGATGCGCATCAAAGCGCACCCCATGCAATCGTTCAAAGTGCTCCCAGAGATAAATCAAGAATAACCATTCATCATCATTTAGAAACTAACCAGTATTTTTCGAAAATAAGACAAAATAATTGTTACCAGATTGAATGATTTACCTTTAGTATTCATAATTATTATAAGAAGGCAATGCATTTACTTAGTTTTACATATTAAGTAACATTTTACTTAGCAGCAACGAAAATGTTAAGCCCTCCGTGGTCGAGTGATAGAGAGCCAGCTTATCGATTAAAGGGACAAGAGTTCAAATCTCGATTGTGACTGAATTTTAAAATTTAACTTTAACGACTTATTTTTTTTTAGAAAACTGCCTTTCAGTACATTGAGATGAACAAATAGAATATGAGATACCTGCGTTTTCGTAAACGCAAAAACCGTTGCGTTTGCCGAAACAAAAATGACTACCAAACAAAAACCAAATGTGATAAAATTAAAATAATGGTCATTTTGAAGTACCGTCATAATAGGATTATTGCATTTAATAGTTATTTATGTATTAAGGGCATAATGAAGCTTTTATGGCCAGAAGCTGTATTTCTAGCCCTCGGCTAACGCCTCGGGCTAGGAAAAGGCTGTAGGGCACAGATTAAGTTTTTATGTCATCAAATCTATTATTGTGTAAAAATATAATTAAATGAGTACATAGGTACATCAAGCCGCTGTGCGTATACTTTGTGCTTATACGAAGTACGTTACTATAGTTACTATTCCAAAATATTTAATTTCAGCTTATTTTCATTGGTGAGAAGTTTACAAATTATATTAAGAACCAATCAAGTTGTACAAAAAAACTTCTGACGTTTAATTGACATTTCGTTATTGCCCATCTGACCATAAAGAGACCCTTGGGCCATAAAAAGACGTTTATGTTTAGATGAGTCTTGCAATAATAGTCTAATTATAATGTATCTGTGCATAAAAACATTTTTTTTACTAGTCGAGCAACCATTTAATTTTTCATTGGACTTTCTCATATGGACTCATCCTGCAGAAAAAGGATGCGCAGTAATATCGGTTTTAGTTGGTCTGAAGATAAACATTAAAACATTACGTCCGAAATTGATAACTGATCTACTGATGAGAAAAATTTCTTGATAACGCGTATATCATTCCTGACTGCCATTGGGATCATTTCTGGTAAGTCTCAGATTTTTCTACCAAATTCTGGAAAGGGAGGGATCAAGTATTATGTATGCATCATTTTCATCAAAACCACAGAGCTCCCCTCCCGCAAAGGATAAGACGTAAGGAGTTTGTTTTTTGTGTTTTTTATAAGCTGTCAAAATTAAAACAAAAATCATAAAAATCAAATTTCTAAGGTTAATCAAGTACTTATTTATTTATTTTTTTAATTGAATAAATACAACTTATAAAACGATCTTTTATTCAAGCTAAAAAAACAAAGCAATCAAAAGAAAATCCTATAACAAATGACATTTGACTCATTCGCTTATTTTAATTTGTTTTAGATTGATATATCGGGGATTCCTCGAATATCTTCGTGTTAAATGTTGACTGGTATAATAAGAATAGAATAAATAATTTTTTTCTACGACCCTTTATAAAAAGACATTTTCTCCACTACTAGCTATGAAGTTGACAATTATTGCGTCTCCTAGCCAACTGAGAAGTTGAATTTCTCTAGTAGTAGTTGATTTCCGTCACCAGTGAATGAAAATCCCATAACGTTAACTTTTGTCACTAGAGACGAAAATTACCTACTAATTTTAACCTTCATCTAGTTGGCTGCTGTCGCTGTATCGCGTCATTATTAAATCACGTCAGTTTGTGCTGTTCATAGCTTTATCATGATTTCTGATTCAGAAAGTGACTGAGATCTTCCCAATTCTCCACCAGAAATAGTAAATCATGCTGGGAAAACCTCTTAAGGTGGACTTATTGCCAGAAAAATCGAAAAAGAGGTTTGAAGAAATCTATGCAAAATTCATGGAATGGAGGGCTGATAATCGCCTAATTCATATTCGGAAACTGTGCTGCTTGCATATTTTGCAAAATTGTCGGAGGATTTCAAGCCATTGACCTTATGGTCTATATATTCTATGTTAAGAACAACATTATCAATAAAAATATCAGATAAGTAATTTAAATGGTCGTAGAAAAATCATAGTGTTTAACTCGTCGAAATCACTTTTTTAAGCTCGCGAACATTACCAAACTCATGTTTATTGTTTCCAGCCTTACTTTGTGGAACTCCATAATGGAACACGTACGTCATTACAAAAATAAACATCCTGAAAAATCGAATTACGCCAAACACCTTTTAGAACAAAATCACACAATGACTCCTCAAAATAATATTAAATTCCTACATTTTTGTAATAACAAACGCAAATTAGACATTTTAGAAGCCTTTGAGATATACAAACACAAACTCAGGGTACCTTTAATGAATGAACAACTTGAGCTCAGTAATTCTCCGTTACTGGAAGTATTAGATATTTAATTCTGATTATTATTATTATTTTATCTAGTTACCTAATTTTGTATCTACCTTAGCGACGTGTTTATAATTACATTACCTTTGATAATGACAGCATAGCTGTCGAAACAATATTGTCAGGTTGTATTTTAATAAAACTGTGAAACTTTTACTAATCTTTATTTCAACATTACCAAACTCGGTTTCGCCTCGTTTGGTAAACTATTCTCTCGCTTAAAAAAATGTTGCTTTCGTCACTCGTTACACAATATACTATTATTGATTTCAAGTAAGTATTTGAATATTATTTAAAAAAATTAATCGTTTTGTAATTTCTATCTTACGGAAGATTCTTGTCTCTTCCCATTCTCTTTGTCAAGGGAAAAATTAAAAATTAAAGAAAAACTTAACCCCTCACCCCCTAAGCCTGCTTGCGTAATACTTGAACGCCCCCAAATATGGAAAAAATCAAATCTGATAGTTGAGGAATATTTACCCCACATCTAGGCGAAATCAAATTAGAAAATCTACTTTATCCAACACCTCTATATAAATACCATGTTTACTATGGTCATTTTAAATAAGGAAAGTGATTGTTTACTCTTATGTTACATTATAACCTACGTTGCCCCTAGCAACGTGGGTTATTTTTAAAAAACTCACTCCTTGAAAGATACCAACCAATCACAAGCATACGTTACTTAATATTATTATAATCCAGTCATCGTGGTCGAGTATTACCGTCAAAACTACAGACTAACTATTGTAATGATATTTCGATCGAGTAATTATTTACTCAAGTCGATGTTGTTCAAGTTAATAAAAGTTCATTATTGTTTTAAAATTGCTTGATGAACAGAGAACAGGTAGATGTGCTGTTTGACGTTCATAATATATAGCAGACGTTCATATAAAATAATTCATGAAAACAGAGTTCAAGTTTGATTTATCTATTTAGTTTATTGTTGTTACATAAAAGAAGTATTTGGGTTAATAGGTTATTACATCTGAAGCTCAAACCTGAAAAGAAAATTGTTATTAGACTTAAGGAAAAGTTGTAAAATAGTTTTTAGCACGTTTAACAATAGTCAAAACATAACATTCCATTTGAAATATCAATCAAAATTTATCCATAACAACCATCCAGCAATAATAATGCATGGTTATAATAGAGATATCTAATAATTAGAAACGATAATTAATCATTTAAAAAAAGTTAATTTTGTATTGTAAATCATAAAACAAAAAAGAAAGAAAAAATATGAAGGTGATAAGAATGGGGGTTTCTAGGGAGGTTGTTAGAAAAAAAATGGATGACTGATGTAATAATTCTTTTAAATTGTGGAAATAAAGAAAAAAGCAGTTTAAAATACAGTAAAAGGTGTTATTTATTTCAACCAACAAATAAAATAAAAAGTTTACAGAAGAAGAAATTTTAAAATATGGAAATATACTCACTATCAAAAGAGGTTCGAATCTGATACAAGCTTCAGATCTTCAAAGTTTCACTTTGATCCTAGAAGAAGAGAATAGTTACTTAAATAGTAAAGGTAAAGACAAACAGGTACTCTTGACCTACGATATTTTTAGCTGTCTGGCAATCCTTCGTATCCTGAATTACACCAGATTCCTGAATCCAGGGCAGTTCGAGAGCGCAGGCGACGTACAGGTTCCTGAGAACGTGCTACAAGAAGGGAGAAGCACTATCAATTAAATAACTAAAAAGGTTTGTGAAAGTGTTATTAAAAAGCAGAGCATTAGTGTCCTACCAGAAGGTTAAAGTGCAATTTTATAAGTTAATTTAAAGGTTAAATCAACGTACCATTATTATTGTAAAAAGTTTCAAGCAGATGATGCACGTAACCTAAAAATAATAAAGAATTTAATTAATTTATTTAAAACTAAAATACTGATCAAACTTACCTCATTTTATAAAATTGTTAAAATTCATATGTGTGGTTATGGACAAAACGTCAAAATACTAGTTTTCAAGGTTAAGCAAAGTTTCCCATTAAAGAAATTTCTCAATAGTTAAAGGTTACTTGAAATTCCATTGTAGTATAATATTTTTAAATAAACTTTGAATTATCCAAGAAAAAGAACCCATACTTGGAAATTCGATTATACTTATTTTAATCTCATTGCAAAGAAAAATCTAGTAAAGGCAAATAAAAAAAATAAAGGCGACCCTGAGAGTTAACATTAATACAGCGAGTGCAGTTCATAATAAAATTAAAATATTTGCATAGCTGCATAACATCGCACTATACATTGCAAATTCGATGTTTAAACTTAAATAAAGAGGTGTTGGATAAAATTTTGTATGGCACGCGTGAGTTAAGGATATTATCCTTAAGTAAGATAATATCTTACTTAACTCACTTGTACCATAAATAACTATTACAAATAATAAAGCAAACTAACGGGTGATTATAAACTGTCGTTAAAAATAGAACGTAGGTGTTTTATATAGTATGCTAGCACGCTATACTGACATTGGCAATTAATGTAATTTATTTGACGTTCAAAAAAAATATTGTCATGGAGTAATAAAACACATACGTTTTAAGTTTCACAGCAACTGAGATGTCGAGAGTTTATAATCACTCGTTACAAAATATCCTTAGAAATAGAGATGAGTCATATGAGCATAACTCAGAGAGATTATAATGCTTACAGCTCTCGAAAACTTATCTGCAGTAATATACTATATATGAACCTAATGAAACGACAGAAAATGAATCATCTTACCTTCAGCTTCAAGAAATACCATTAAACCTACAAAAACAAAAACCTAAGTCGCCAAACTTTTCTTTAACTATAATAATCCAACAACTGAAAATGACAGAAAAGTTGCCCAAAAGTCATTACTCTCCATTGAGAGTGGTAACAAATTTACTATCAACTGCCACAACTGCCGACCCTCTTTATTCAAAAAGTTGCTGTTTTCGCCTAAACCAAAGAAAGATATTTAAACGAAGGGTAAAAGAAAAAATTCTGACTGTTGCCAATTCTAACAGTCAGGAATTTTACCGGCGAAAGAATGGAATAAGGATTAAAGAACTATAGAAGAAAACAATGGTAGGTTGAAAGAAAAAGAAAGCAGACAGAAAAAAGAAAACGAAATGCAAAATAAACAGATCAAAAACAAAAGAAAAATCGGTCACACGGATTTTTGGATGTGAAGTAAGAGATTCAGCTAAGAGACTGATGCTATATAACCAGATTCAAACAAATTTTCCGAACAACTGTTTTTTGGTGAAATTGTTTAATAAAAGTGAAGTGAATATTATATTTACCAATTGTTAAAGTTAAAAAATTCTAAAAGTGAAATATTTAAATCGAAGTCAAAACGTGTTGTGATTTGTCCAATTTTTTGGTACAGGTTTTGGTCTGCAGGTGTCAAAAATCTTTGAATATTCTTTAGTTCTTTGTTTATCTGTCAGTTCTTTAATTTTTGTCCGGACAGATTTTTACCCGCATCAATAACGACAATATCGGAAAAAAATAACAATCCCGAATTAAAAAAAATTCGATGCACCTATCCTTATGTTATAGAAGGCAAATAGTTATTTAAGCATTAAGGGAGGTAAGTAATATTTACCAGTCGAGGACAAGTTTGCGCCCGAGCGATAGCGAGGGCTGGCAAGTCCGAGACTGGTCAAATATACTTACCTCCCAAATTGCTTATAACAGTTTTTCCACTCCCGAAATTGTTGAAAAAAAAATGAAAAAAAAAAGATTCGAGCCCGGGATTTGCACCCGGCACCTTTTTGTGGTATCAGCCTTGTTTGGACAACTGCGCCACCAAGCTTGCTTGTACAGCTCTGTGAAATACGGGTTATGTTAATTTATCTTTACAATAATTTAAATAAAATATCAGTAGGTATTGCGCCACCTGAGACCAGCCCCTCCAGTGTTTTTTGGCCACGCCTGCTGCGCTCTGATTGGCTATCCCCTCTCCTCTAGCTCCTCCCCTTGCTTCTGATTGGTCGACGCCATCTTGGATGACACGCCTCCTGTTCTCTGATTGGTTAACCCCCACCCCTGTAGCTCCTCCCCTTGCTTCTGATTGGACGAGCGCCATTTTGGACCTTTGGGCGCCATTTTGGCCACGCCCGTCCGCCATTACGGGAATCTGTATTACCGGCAATCTGTGTGCTGCCAATAGAGGGCGTAATGCTACAATTAGTGTGTATTGCTAAGAGAGGGCGTCATGAAGAAATCTGTATTATCGACGGGCTGTGTATTACTACTACTACTACTAGAGGGCCGCGGCGTCATGAAGAAATCTGTATTACTACCGGTATGATGTAGAGGCAACCATTTTATATCACAGCATGTGGTGCGCGCGCTAAATTTGAATCTGTGCTGTGAATCTGTCAATTTAAAATTTGTCATTTGTGCATATGTCATTTTTACATCTGTCATTTTAAATCTGTCAATTTTACTGCTGTCATTTATACGTCTGTCATTTTTACATCTGTCATTTTAAATTGTCAATTTTACTGCTGTCATTTATACGTATGTCATTTTTACATCTGTCATTTTAAATCTGTCAATTTTGCTTGTCATTTTAAATTTGTCATTTTTGCATATGTCATTTTAAATCTGTCAATTTTACTGCTGTCATTTTTACATCTGTCATTTTTACATCTGTCCTTTTAAATCTGTCAATTTTGCTTCTGTCATTTTAAATTTGTCATTTTTGCATCTGTCATTTAAATCTGTCATTTTGAATTTGTCATTTTTGCATATGTCATTTAAATCTGTCATTTTAAATCTATCATTCTTAAAGCAACCATCTTACCAGATTTGAATTTTAGCGCTAACTCTGGGATTGGATCCTTTCACTAAGCTGAAACTCTCTCTCTCTCTCATAGTATGACTACTTACCGGATTTGTAGCTTAGGATGTTCGCCGTCGGAAAGCTTCGGCTTTATTCGTGTACTCTGTCGCTGATGACAACGATCTACCTTTTTATATAGTCAACCCCTTCACCCTGTGCTAGTAAATGAAACAACAACAACAATGTTTATACATATTATTTATTTTGATATTTAATGGACAATTGTAACATATGATTTGACAAATTATTCATTACACAGTATGAGTTGAGATCATCGCGTAACACTTGCAAATTGTTCAAATATTTTTGCAGCCTATTTCTAAGATAGTTTATTTCCGCCATGGTGTTCTTAATACGACGGTGCAAACGTTGTTGTCGTTGACGTCTCCGACTGCTGCTGTTGCTGATATGATTGCTGTCGTGTACGTACGGCATCGATAAACTTTTGCGGATAATGTTTTATTATTTCTAATAAAATGAACGAGTTCAATCCACCACCAATTGCTGCTGCTGTGTTGTCTATTAAACTGGTAGCTGAGTAGTATCCGCATAACAGTTCGGACGTGAATAAAATTGAATCGGATGTCGGGAGCGATTTATAGGCATCTTCATGGCGTCTCAGTTGACCTTCTGCTACGTTCTCTATGTTTGCGTGATAGAAACGTGAAAAGTCGAGGTGACGTAACGTTCGAGCATGATGATTGATCAACGGTGCTAAATGCATTATAGACTGAAACTCGTAATCTTTTAAGGTTATAGTCCGCTGTGTATCATGTATGGCAACCCTGTTGCCGAAAAACTCGTTGTGAATAATCTCGATGTATAAATTGTCACATAGATGGAATTTCAAATGTTTATCGCAATGTAGTACACTGTTGTCCTTGTTGCAACAGCAGCAACCATGAAAGAAATTTTTAAACAGTGCCTCGACTCGTATATCATACAGCTCGAACCAGTCCCGTTCCGACAACACCAATTCACCATGCTCACATACGTTATTCACGCACTCAAGCTTCACTACCATTGCAAATTCTCCCTGGGCGTCGTCGTCATCGGGCGGAATAAGTCCTACTTGGATGTTGTGTATATGATCGTAGTTTTCTTTTTCCCCTGGAGGTCTCGTAACATACAACGGATACTGGACAGCCCCGAGCAGCTGAACACGTACTTCACGTTTAGCTGCTGCTACCGGTGTATCTATGATGGTAAAGTTTGCTGATGCTGCTACAGCGTCATCAGCGTAGTATAGAGGCTGCTGCTGCGACAGGAACGCTAAACAATAATAATACAATAATCGATTAATATAAGCATAAACACACACACAAAAGTCTTAAACATCTTACCTGTTTCTTCGACTTCGTTGTTCCACGCTTGACCGTCGTCGTTGTCGGTACTTGCTGTTGATGATGATGATGCATGATCTGCAACATCCGAACCTTCTTCATCTAAAGAAGTAACAAAATAGACACAAATTAGCATACAAACTTGAAGTTTTATAAACAACAATAACTTACCTATTTCCAGAGGTTCGCTCTCACAGTTATCATAACAATAATTAGGACTGCTAGCCATCATCGTAATTACTGTTGCTGCTGCTGCTGCTCTTGCACACGTACTGTCTACTGCTACACGCTAACAACGGTCGGCTTTATATAGTCACCTATACTTACCTAGATCCAGCGCATGCTCAGTAACACGCATACGGTAAACAGGTAGGCATCGCTGGCAGACAAGTTTCATCCTGTCGCTGACACGTCATCATCATCACAGGCAGGTGTTCGTAGGTAATTACCTCATTCTCTCTCTCTCTCAGTTATAGCTATCACCTTTTTTCATACCTTGGTACAGACGGGTGAGAATAGTAATAATACACACATATAAAACATTAATCTTTTGATTCTATGACAATATTTCTCTGAAATTTTTATTGAACATCAACAAAACAACAATAATTAAATAACTAAACAACTATCTGTTCTCGGATAACCATGATAGAACATCTTTTATTCTACGACGACAATGTTTCTTAAAATTATTAAACAACTAGACAATAATCAAAATAACTAAACAATTATTATTAGGTTGAAATCTGCTCGGATAACCACGAAGACATACTCGTTTTTTCATGAAACATCCTATTGAATGCTTAGTACGCTTTGTTATGCCAAATATTCTTTTCATCAATGTCTTGATCTACTACTACTACTACATAATTGAAAAGAACAAAATCGCGTTTATCAGATCTATTTCATGAGTATGTTCCCCTGAGTATCCTCTTGTGATTTACATTCAATCACCCTTAAGTTTCACCATCTTTTTTTTAATAATTACTGTACATAAGGTATAACTCTTGTCAGCTTCACTTATTATTAACTATATTCAATTATCCTTATTCTTATTATAACTACACTATACTGACAAAAGATGATTGAACAATTTACAACAACTAATTACCTAATTATTACATTCTTAAATAATTTCGAATATAGTATACACAAAGTATAAACCTAGACATCATCATCATCATCACTTATAATAATAATAATTACATCAAGCCGAAGGTCGATCTCTTGTGATTAACATAACCCCCGACTACTGCTACTACAGTTTAACTTCTTTAAACATTTGCCACGATAAAATAGACGAGGTTAACGGTCAACTTAAAAAACAGGAGAAATTTTTATCCGAATGCGTTCAAAGAATTGAAACTCTAGAAGCAAATAATGCTGCACTAAAAAAGGAAAATGAGGAACTAAGGGAAAAGATGAATGATACTGAGCAGTATTCTAGAAGGAATTGCGTGGAAATACAGGGTGTCCCCAAATCACCTACCGAAGATATTTTTTCAGTGGTACAGGTGGTGGGAAATGCAATCGGATTTAGATTCGAAGCGCATATGGTGGATACATGCCATCGATTAAGGAAGAATGAAAATAGACCTAATCAGATACCAGGAATAATCGTTAAGTTTTTAAGAAGAACGGACAAGGAAGAATTCATTCGTAGGAAAAGGGTGATAAGAGAACTAAAGGTTAGTAACCTCACTCCTGAAATTGCTGGGTTAGTTAAGCAAGATAATTATGTTTATATAAATGAATCCTTAACGTCCACGAATAGACTTCTGTTTTCAAAAGCACGACTGTTCAGGAAAGAAAATAAAATCAAACACTTATGGACGCGTAACGGTAACATTTTCATGCGAGCTACAGATGAGAGCAAAATATATCAAATTAAAACATCTAATGATCTAAATGATGTGCACTAAAGATCAGACGTTAAACATTTATTATCAGAATGTCAGAGGTATGCGTTCTAAAACAACGTCTTTTCTTAATGCGATGCTCTCAGAAAATTATGATATTCTATTTCTTACCGAAACCTTTCTAAACAGCAGTGTAAATAACAACGAAATATTTGATAATAGATATGTGGTTTACCGCAAAGATCGAGACTTAAATCTATCAAAAAAACGGGACGGTGGTGGCGTTTTGCTAGCTATAAAAAAAGAATTCATTAGTGTACGGGAAAATGAACTAGAGACAACTTGTGAGGATCTTTGGGTTTGTGTCAAAAGTAAAACTTCTCCAGAAACGTTGTATTTATGTGTAGTCTACTTTCCACCAGCTTCTTCCACAGAACACTACAAAATCTTTTATGAAAATCTTTACAGAATCTGTAATGAGCGACTAGTCCGTGGTCACCTATTGCTAATTGGGGATTTTAACTTGCCTAATTTAGATCCATGGGTTGTACGTAATACAAATGCCACAGAAAATGAATATATGAACTTCATAAATTATTTTAACTTAACTCAATTCAACGATATAAAAAATAAAAACAATAGAATTTTAGATTTTATATTATCTAATAGAAATGTTATTGTACAAAAATGTGAAAATCCCCTCTTACCAATAGATGATCATCACCCGGCACTGGAATGTTCCATTCAATACAAAATAGTTCCCAATAATGTAAGAAATATTACTGGTGAGCAATATAACTACAGAAGGGGTAATTTTCTTGAATTGTATCATAGGCTCCGAGAAACTAATTGGCGTGTTATTAATACATATACAAACGTTGATTCTGCTGTAAATAAATTTTATGAATTAATGTATCAAGCCCTGGATGGATCGATTCCAAAAACTAAACAAGCTAAATGTAAATATCCGCCCTGGTTTAATAATCATATTATAAAAAATATTTCAAAAAAATCTAGAATTCGCAAAAGACTAAAATTGAATCCGGATAATGGGCAATTACTTGCGGAATTTAAAGAATTACGAAAAAACATTAAGACTGAAATAAATAGATCATATGCTTCCTATTGTAATAATATAGAAGAAAATATACAAAATAATCCAAATGCATTTTGGTCATTTATAAAAGCTAAAGGAAACTCTACATCTATACCGAATATTATGTACTTCAAGAACGAACCTCTAGATAATGATTTAGAAATAGCAGACGCATTTGCAAAAAATTTCAAATCGGTATATATAAAAGATGATCCATCCAGTCCTACGAATGCTAGGAATTCAATTAATCAAACATTTGAATCATCCGTATTTACCATAAACAAAATAAAAGTGGATGACGTTAAAGCGGCACTGCGTTCTTGTAAACCGAAGAAATCAGTCGGATTTGATGGGATACCTATGTATATATATAAGGCATGCTCTGAGTTCTTAACAGCGCCCTTGACAACTTTGTTTAATCTCTGCCTATCAAGCGGTTATTACCCAGAGATTTGGAAGACAGCTAAGGTCTGTCCAATTTATAAAAATGGCGATAAAAATAATATTTCAAACTATAGACCCATATCACTTTTACAAACAATATCGAAGATATTTGAAAAGGTTTTATATGCAAAGATATTTTCATATGTCAAGAATTTTATTATAGAACAGCAACATGGGTTTATGCCTCAAAGGTCAACGACCACAAATTTAATGGTATTAGTACAGGATCTATCACGGGCTTTGGACAATAATCAACAAATAGATGTTGTCTATACCGATTTTGCCAAAGCCTTTGATAGAGTCAATCATGCTTTGCTATTGGATAAGTTGGAGAGCTTTGGTTTTTCGGAATCTTTAATAAAATTACTGAAATCTTATTTAAGTGATAGATGGCAACAAGTAGTATATAATGGCCAAGTTTCGCAAAGATACAAAGCAATATCTGGTGTACCACAGGGTGCGAATTTAGGGCCATTGTTGTTCTTAATATTTATCAACGATCTACCTGCGGTAGTTGGAAACTCGCAGCATGCTCTATTCGCAGATGATTTTAAAATGTGGAAAACTATTACTTCAATAGACTCATGTAACGAATTGCAACAAGATATAAATGAAATATATAAGTGGAGTCAAAATAACTTGTTATACTTTAATATTGAGAAATGCTGTACCGTAACATTTAGTAAAAGATATAATCAGATCATCTATCAATACACAATGAGTCAAACCCAAATAGCTTGTAAGGAAACAATAACCGACTTAGGTGTTATCTTTGATAAATCGCTATCATTTAAATATCATATTCAAAATACAATTAACAAAAGTCTTAAGAGTCTTGGATTTATAGTTCGGAATGCATTTAATTTTCATGATGCTTCAACTCTTATTACCTTATATAATGCGTATGTCAGATCTAAGTTAGAATATGCATCAATTGTGTGGAAGCCTTATTACAAAGTCTATATTGATCAAATTGAAAGGGTTCAAAATAAATTTATAAGGTATCTACACTTTAAAATGACGGGGGAGTATCCCAGTCGGCAATCTTACTTAGATCTACTTGACATCTACCATTGTTGTACGTTACAAGAAAGGCGACTGCTTTCTTTGCTTGTGTTCTTATATCAGGTAGTTCATAGTAACGTTGAATCATGCAGCCACCTATTAGAACAATTAAATTTCTGGGTTCCCAAACCAACAACGAGACGCACTGCTGTTTTTTATCTACCCACTCCAAAAACCAATACCGGACTTGCATCTCCATTATACGTGGCCTGTGATGCAATCAATAGAGTTGCCCAAAATGTTGATATATTCTTACCAAGAGTAGAAATCTTTAAAAAACAATGTCACAATGCATTGCATCCATTGCATGAATTGTAATAAAGCATTAAAGAAAACTAAATATATGTGAAATCTTTATCTTTTCAATTAGCAGTATTCCGGATTGCTATCATCCCGCACTGTTAAGTAGTAAAAACGCTAACAACTGCGAACATAGAATTATAAAGTACTACCATATGAATTGCTGTGTAATATGTTTATGTTTCCTTTTATTTTTATGTAGCATATATATATATATCAAGTACCCTTTAATTTCCTGATTCCTGTTCTATCTTTATTTTGTATTTCTACAATTTTTAATATTATTATTTATTATTCTTATTTGACTAGTATTTCTTTAATTTTTTTTTTTACATTTATTTCTTTAACGATAAACTTACTTATTATGAAAATTTGTTCTAAATAATTATATTTAAATGAGTCTTAACAGCCAGTAATTAAAATTTAATTTATTATATACGATAATCTCTGTAAATACCCACTGGCATGAATTGGATTTAAGT
Organism: Agrypnus murinus; assembly: GCA_929113105.1. NCBI lineage: Eukaryota > Metazoa > Arthropoda > Insecta > Coleoptera > Elateridae > Agrypnus > Agrypnus murinus. Next base: position 115,549,343 of record OV816026.1, on the reverse strand, counting down.
CTTACTACTTATGAATCTGTGTTTATTTAATTTAACTTAGGTACCTATTCTTGTTAAGATGTAAATAATGTATGGTTCCCAATTATTTGTTATACAATAATTAATGTAAATATCCTGTAACCTGTAATTGGCGTAAGCTGTTGGTTAGCAGTTTAATAAATAAATAAATAAACTGTACATGTACTTATTACTATACAAATATTTTGCTACTTAAGAGTTAGATATGATACTACCTATACAAAAATTTACAAAACTTAAAAATACAACTATACTACTACTATACACATATCTATTACTACAACGATTGAACTGTATAATAATTATATACGTTATGATAATATTTTACTACTTAAGATCTAAATATAATACTACCTATACAAATTTTACAAAACTTAAAAATACAACTATACTACTATACACTTACATATATACAAGAGGGGCTTTAATGTTTATACACGTGGTCGCTTGTTGTTGTTGTAGCCGAACGGAACGGAATCAAAATCTTCTATACGGCGTCTCTTCGCGAACGTTATCTTATAGACTTTTGATTCCGCTCGCGTTACAAGCTGATGGTCAGCCGTACGCCGGATGTTGTTGGACTCTACAATAATCTTTTCGTCCATACCTTCCAGCAGTCTAAGCATGGACTCAAAGTTTATTTTTTGAGTCGCGGCGTGGTTTAGGGTGATGCCCTTGACCTTGACGACCACGTGTATCTGTCCCGTGGTCGGTGAATAAACTTTGTAGGCGTAGTTCTTCGGCCCGCCTGACACAAACTCTATAATATACGATCCGGGACCGTACTCTTCGAGCTCGTCTGTGAGGTCGCCCAGGAAGCTTCCTGTTGGTAGCTCGAAGTCGCCCGAGTAGGGAAGGAATGGGGTTTCTGTTCCTCCCACCACTACTTTCTGCTTTCTGCCAAGGTCAACCTTCAAGGCTAAATTTTCTGCCAAGGTCATGCTTCAAGGTTAAGTTTTCTGTCGAGGTCATGTTTCAAGGTTAGATTCAGGTTAGGTTAAGGTAATAAATAAAAATTAAAGAATAAACATTTATTAGAAATAATGTGCATAAACATTTATTTTTATAAATACATTAAGTAGCATATTTTAATTTAATATTAACAATTATTTGAATTCATTTGCTTACAATAATATCTCATTAACAATTAAATACATAACAATTATTTGAATCCATATCTCTCGTTAGGTAAGGTGTGACTCCTGAAGGAAAACGTTTTTCATGAAATCTGAGTTTTCTTTCATCGTCAAATTCTTCTTCCGTTAACCACTTTGTTGCAGTGAACGTTGCCCAATTCGGTTTGTAAGGTTTATTACACCAAATGTTCCGTTCAGGTTCATCACTCAATTCATCCCAATCTGAAGTGCAGATGCCTTTGAAGAAGATGAGGTCGCATTTATCAGGCAAAAGGTTAATAGCGTGGCGATGTTCCAAAGCACGTTCGGTACATATGACTCCTTGAGTATTCATGACTTCACCATCTTCTTTTAAATATTGAATTTCTAAACCAGAACACGAAGAATAACCTTCATCGGCTTCACTCAGTATAACTATAGTATCCGGAAGTCTTCTTCTTTCAATTAACAAACCAGTGTTGTGAGTTTTATAACGAGAAAACACGATTTCACCATCATCAACAGTCGTTTCAAGTGTCCAAGAATGTGACCAACCCATTTCGATGTGTAACTGAGTAATACAGAATCTTGACTGAGTAATACAGAATCAACCAAACTCAAACACCCCACCAGAATTTGAGAAGAGTGGGGAAAGCAATTGTTCCATTGGCCACACCCTCAGCTTATCAAACTCTGGCTCTCGGAACTATACTCGTCTAAGAATGTTATGAGTGGCTTTTGTTATTCAATATCAAACACCCAACATAATTTTTTCTATTGAAAAGATAAATTGTGAGTAATATCAAATCAATGTCAGTGTCGTGATACAACATAGAAACTTACATAGATTGGGATATAAGTGCAATAACACAAAACTTTTCTAGCATATGTTGTTTATTTAAAGGAATATTAATAAAAAAACTCTTATATTAATAAAAAACTCTTATATTATGTAATTTTTATTATATTGTATACATAATAACATTTTAGATAATGTATAATTTACTTTATCAAAAAGCGAACGATGCAGATGTGAGAAAATTCTACGTCCAAAGAAGCTAAATCTTCAAGACACTTTTCAACCTCGTGACAAGTTGGTTCTATTACATTAAGTTGAAACCAATCTTCTAACGGTTCAGTCACATAATGCGGATTTGTTGTTATGGTGTGCGAAATGTCCACGAATGCTCCATTGATCAGTGTTCCACTAACTACGAAAGTGACTTCTGCAAGTAATTCAACATGTTTATTAAGAACATCTTCGTTTTCAATGGTTTTTAAAAATCGAGGAAACTGCCGTAGTAATTGTTCCCGCACCTCCTCCATACCTTGGATCACGTTATCGTTCATACTTAACTTTCACAACAGACGAATTTGAAATTAAACCGATAAATGGTTAGGTACACAATAAGGGAAAGTAAAGTAATAACTGCGAATAGAACTGTTATTGTTGTTGCTATTATACAGGAGCTCAAGGGGGGATCGGGAATGTGAAAAATGGTAGGATCACGATTAGTACCGAGAGATTGCCAATTTGATTCGATAGAGTAATTAGGATAATTATATTTAATTTTGAAGGAATAAGGTTGAGAAACGTTGCGTAGGGATATGATGTATACGTTAACACCGTGAAGAATATTGCTGGTCAATGTGTATCTCGTAGGATCTCGAGCAAACACAATGGACCCAGAAACAGATTCCGATGGTTGAGCAACATACAGAATACCGTCGTACACCGCACTAAGCACCACCAACAACTTAACAGGTAACACTGGCATTGTATTAGGATCGATTGAGATATAAGCTACAAATAACGTAAAGATCTCCCACTCCAAACGGTAACCTTGAACCATACCCCCCCCATCAATAACCCTGATACCTCAATTAACCTTGAAACTCCCCCCACTAATCAATAAGGGTCTATATAAACTGGATGGTATTGGTATGGGTTAGTTGTGTTATAATGGATTTGTTAAAGAAAGCATTTGAAACTGTAAAGAACGTTCCGATAGAGTTCAAAGATCCGGCTCTAGAATTATCCCGAGATGGTTACGAACACTCCACCATCCAACATCCATCCATCCATCTAATGTCATCGAACGGTTGCTACATTCAAAATCCATTGTTTTACGCTACAACGCATTATTTAAACAAATCAAGATGTAAACTACTCAGCATCGGTCTCTGCCCTATAGAGTTGACACCAGAAGTGAGATTGTCGGGATTGAAAAACGACTACATTAAATTTAACCTGGAAGAATGGGAGAATTTCGAAAATAATCACGCAATTATCAAACATTTCTTACATAGTTATGACTACTATGCACCGATACCCCTTCTCTACAAGACGATTACGTTTAAAAATGTACAAGATAAGAGAACTATGAGAATTCAGGATCGTCGTGACAACACCGAAGTATGGTTAGGAGTCGAAAGTGTAGTTAAGTTAATGGAACTACTTACAATGGTCAAGTCACGATTGAAGCTGTTAGAAGAAGAAAAATTTATAGACTTTTATCGAACTTTGGTAAAAGGCCTTGCCGAAGCAGAAGGGGATGTGTATGAGAATTTGAAACAAGTTTTAACTTCCTTACCAACGAGTGGAAATGTCATAAGCGGTTTAGAGCTATTAGCAGTTCAGTCCGATAGAATTGTGAACGATGTTAAGGGTTATGTGTTATAATATCATGGACAAGCTAAAGAAAAAGGTGACTTTCAATGAAACGAATAATTCCGTACGGTATATGGTAGTGTGGGAATATGCCCACAGGCAAGCGCGAAGATCGATGTGGATGAATGCCGCTTTAGATCGGTATAGATTTCAAAGACGTATAGAGAATTGTGGTCGAGTGTTAAATAATATTTTAAGTGAAGAGCACAGACATTTTATTTACCTTGAACGCTTTAGTACTTAAGTTTTGTATTCTTATAAACTATAATATGTAAACGATAAATAAAATATTTTAAAAAATATATGCATTTTATTAAACATTACTTCATTATAAATTCATTATATAACCAATAAACATTAGATAGAGCACAAACACATAGATTTTTATTATGATAGAAACATGATACTTCATTAACTTCCGGTAGTGCTGGATGTTCTGGAAATTCAACAATCGACGTTGAAAGATATTTTTGTAAGAATTCCTTTTTTTCACGCCCTTTTACATAAATCACTTCAGCTGATGTCGTCGCGTACCGAAGAATGTCTGGAAACATGAACGCTGGAGTCTCGCCTTTAGACCAAGCAATGCAGTGGTGATTCTTTATTAACCAATGTGCTTGTTTTCGGAGTTCTGCAGGTAACGTTGGAAATGGGAAAGGTGGTTTAAATACATAATGAGCTATTTTACAACCATCGTAAATAGCTAACTCTTTAGGCAAAAACTTGTTGTTAGCAATCTTAAAGCCTTGAATGTCTACTACAAGACGCATAGCGGCTACCTAAACGAGGTTCAAAATCTTCATTTTCATATATGTAATAATTCGACAATCGTCGTAAGTAGTCGTTTACAGTTGTCGTACTTGCTTCGTCAGTGCATTATAAGTAAACATACGATCATGCAAAATTAGACAATATGCAGTAGTATTAGCGGCAATGCTTTTATGAGTTTCGAAAGTAACTCGAAGAACGACAGCTTTCCCTAGCAAGGAATCTTTCTGTCGCGAACAGTCGATGACGATTAGCGGTGCAATGGCTTTAAATTTCGATGGAGTTAGAATGGGCTCGTTTGGTTTGTCATAGTAAGATCGTTGGAAATTGGCATACATTTCATACAAGGTAGCAAAACGGTTCTCATCATAATTAATATTCAACTGATCGTATGGATATCTTTCAGTATTTAAAAATACGGTCACATTTTGTATATCACAAGGATCGAATGCACTCATATCTTTCTGTAATTGTCCATCGCGATTAGTATGAAAACCTAGGATAATGTAACGAGGTGTTTCTAGACTGGTGGATGTTTTAATAGACCAACTATGTTTATCGGTTTGTGGTATAGCGGGATAGATATGCGTTTCCCAACTTCTAAACGCCACCTTAGTATCAATATCTTTTCCGATGTATTTTGTCAATGATAATTCTTCTGCTAGCCCTGGTTGAATATGGGGAACTTTCCAATATATTTTTTTCAAGCTAACTTTAAGTTTTTCATTAGCATCCGTGGATATTATAGCATCAATATCGGAATTGCTTCGAATTAAAACCAATTCTTGACGAATGTTCATAATAATTTTTCCATAGTCTTCAAAAATTCCCAATAACATTGACAGAGGTATACAGGCGCTAAAATGACCTTTGCTATCCATCACAGTGCTATTACCTTCAGGAAACCATCCAGCATTTTGTAACTTGACACTATCGCTTGCGTTGTAGGAAAGGTAGCCTTTCATGGTAGACGTGAGTCCCACTTTCGTTACAGAATCCACCAAAACACCATTCATTTCATAGCGAATATCACTAAACAGATATGAAATTCCGTTGTTAATAAGTTTAGCCGTAGTAGATGGGGCACCATTTTCTTTCAGTAACGTGCCTTCAACGTACAGATAACTGCGAGAGGGTAATGTGGACATGTCTTCTTGAATCGGTATTCGAATTTCGTCATTGTTTTCAAAACGAGTTGTATAGGGTTGATGGGTGTGGAATTCGGCACCTATGATCGAATTATCGACGAAAACTGTTTCGTTCACATTTAGTACACTCATTGTAGAACAGTAAAACCGAGACGTTGTAAAAATAAGCGGTTGCGCTGTGTCACTTGATCGGCTAGCGATTGCGAACTAACCTGTTTTTGGTGACAACAAGTTTTTTTATAATCCGAGCGAACAGTACAAGCAGTATTATACTTGAACACCATCGCTAATGGTCTTCAAATGCAGTCCTATCGTCACGGTTTCTCCACGAAAATTAATCAGATCACCATCTTGATCAACTATTTTAAGGGTAATGTTGGTAATTGTATTGACGTTGATTGGTAAGTAGGGTACATGGTCAGGCGCTTCAATTATTTTGAATCCAGCAGGAACACTCGGGAAAAATTGATGTATGACATGATTCGGAATTCCATTTACGTAATTACCAGTGGTAATATTACACGTTATAAGTAACGAGTTGACTTTAATAATGTTAATAGGAACATCGGATTCGTGACGTTCATTTTTTTTCAATTTTAACGGCTTAAATCCTAATAAGGGTCCAATAGAGTGTTTAACCGAAAAGTCTATCACTTCGTCAGCTCGTATCATTGTTTTTAAAGTATTGTGATTTGGCTCTATGGACACAGTTATAGAATTTAATTGAGAATTAATGTAAGCTGCTATATCGGCTATTTCATAAGATCCGGTGGGTATATGTATAGCTTTCTGTCCAATTTTAAACACATTATTTTCCTCAGTAACGTTCGGAATGCTATTAAACGTTTCGAAATTGGTCAATCCCATAACCCATTCTTTAGTCGTATCTAAATATATTGGCGGATTAAAATCAGAGCTTAATATGGAACTCTTATCGGATAAGATGAAGGTCAACGACATGTCGGAAGTCCAATGCAGACTGTAAACTTTTATCGAGCGTTATCATATAAAAAGTGTAGCACCAAGTGTCCACAATTGAATGAGTTGAGCTTTTGAAAAGAATCATAATTGTATTGAATAACGTTTCCACCATCGTCACTCTTAAAGTAATGAACAAGTTCTAGTGGAGGTTTCATCTGACCAATACTGTCAAAGTACAAAATTTGTCTACCACGTTTTATATACGATGTCCAATGCGTTCCCTCTCCTTCCCCACTATCTAAATTTACAATACCGGTTTCGTTTTTATGGATTCGTTGCGGCAGTTCATTTCGCATAAAGATACCTCTAAAACAGGGAATATTTAATTTATGAATATACTTGGAAAGATCGACATTGGTCAACGCACGGCGTGGTAGTTTCAACGGTAGTTTTTTGAACGTAAATATAGTCCCAATCCAGTTTTGTATGGTTTCAAATATAAACCTTTCCCTATAGAAGCGGCTTCCATAGCCTTATTGTGTCGGCGTGTTTCTTCTAGGGTCTCCTTAGCCGCCTTGGCTTCGTTAACGGCTTTTGCAACTGCCGCTGCCCCACCACCCAGCGAGCCCATAGCTCCCAAAGCAGCAAATAAGGGAATGAGGGGCAGTATACCACCTTTTTTGGGGATGGGTATAATGCGTGATCGAGGATTGACAATACGTTTCCGTTTCAAAGCTGACAGTGCAAGTCGAGCAGAGCGTTTTAAAGAGAACTTTTTTACTTTACCACCAATATGCTTTCTGGCAATGGCAACAGCTTTGTTAAACGTAAGGAAACCTCGTTTCATCGCTGAAGACCGTTTCTTTTTTTTAATCCCCATACCCAACTTCATTTTTCCCTTCATAATACCAGCCACGGTAAGGGCTGCGGCTCTTTCTCCAAACGTAGCGTCTTTAGAACGAAACCTCTCCCACGCTCTGTGTCTTAGGATTTGGTCCGCTTTATGACGTTCACTCACTTTATTGGACTGGGAGTAGGCTATGTCGTGTTGTTTACATGCGTCGTCTAATGGATTGATACCGTGATCTCCACGAGCAAGTCGTTCTCGCAATCGAGTGCCAGGTCCGCAGTAGTTATATCCAGGTAAATGCAATTCCACCGGTAACTTATTGATGAGAGTGTTGATAACACCTTTGCCTTTATGAGTTGACGAAGGAGTTGTAGATTGTCGAGGAGTATGTTTCATAGCACTTACCCCTAAGACCGGAGAAGAGTGACTGGAAGTTCGCTTCTAGGTTTGTAATATATATGCTAAACTCATATAGGATCTATCACAACGTTGTTCGTCATGGAACAGCTAAAGTTAGTGAGACAGAGAGATCGATTACCAGTTATAAATCGTGATACTTGTTCAGCAACACCGACAGTCTTTAAGCATAGTGTATTATTGGGAGCAGGATGCAAGCGAGGACTAATCGTAGGTAGTTCCGGCTGCGGTAAAACCAACCTAATGGTTAGTTTATTGGAACATCCCAACGGTTTACGCTTCGAAAACGTATATGTGTACAGTAAATCGTTGTATCAACCCAAATATATATATTTGTGTGATCTGTTTAAATCGTTACCCGTGGGATATTTCGAATACGACTCCTGCGAAACTATACTACCACCCCCGGATGCAAGAACAAACTCTGTAATTATCTTCGACGATGTGGTCTGCGATAGTCAGAGCACTATAAGAGACTATTTCTGTTTTGGAAGACATAAAAATATCGATTGTTTTTACTTATGTCAGACATATTCCGCAATTCCAAAACAACTCATACGGGATAATGCAAACTTCATCATTATTTTTAAGCAAGATAACACTAATTTAAAACATATCTTTAATGATCATGTCAGCGGGGATATGACGTTCGAGAAGTTCAAGCAGCTCTGCATGCAGTGTTGGAATGAGAAACATGGTTTTGTAGTTGTTGAGAAAGAGTCTCAACTTAACGAGGGACGCTATCGTAAAGGGTTCGATGCCTACTTCACCATAAATATCGGAGGCATTAACTAACAGCATTAGTAACCATGGATAAGCGTATGGTTGAAGACCTGGTTAAGGCACGGCACAATGTCAAACAGAAATATCAAAGTCTTAAATCTGAAATCGCACGCTCCGATGTAGAACTTCAACGTCAACTTCAACGTAGCACCAAGTGTCCACAATTGAATGAGTTGAGCTTTTGAAAAGAATCATAATTGTATTGAATAACGTTTCCACCATCGTCACTCTTAAAGTAATGAACAAGTTCTAGTGGAGGTTTCATCTGACCAATACTGTCAAAGTACAAAATTTGTCTACCACGTTTTATATACGATGTCCAATGCGTTCCCTCTCCTTCCCCACTATCTAAATTTACAATACCGGTTTCGTTTTTATGGATTCGTTGCGGCAGTTCATTTCGCATAAAGATACCTCTAAAACAGGGAATATTTAATTTATGAATATACTTGGAAAGATCGACATTGGTCAACGCACGGCGTGGTAGTTTCAACGGTAGTTTTTTGAACGTAAATATAGTCCCAATCCAGTTTTGTATGGTTTCAAATATAAACCTTTCCCTATAGAAGCGGCTTCCATAGCCTTATTGTGTCGGCGTGTTTCTTCTAGGGTCTCCTTAGCCGCCTTGGCTTCGTTAACGGCTTTTGCAACTGCCGCTGCCCCACCACCCAGCGAGCCCATAGCTCCCAAAGCAGCAAATAAGGGAATGAGGGGCAGTATACCACCTTTTTTGGGGATGGGTATAATGCGTGATCGAGGATTGACAATACGTTTCCGTTTCAAAGCTGACAGTGCAAGTCGAGCAGAGCGTTTTAAAGAGAACTTTTTTACTTTACCACCAATATGCTTTCTGGCAATGGCAACAGCTTTGTTAAACGTAAGGAAACCTCGTTTCATCGCTGAAGACCGTTTCTTTTTTTTAATCCCCATACCCAACTTCATTTTTCCCTTCATAATACCAGCCACGGTAAGGGCTGCGGCTCTTTCTCCAAACGTAGCGTCTTTAGAACGAAACCTCTCCCACGCTCTGTGTCTTAGGATTTGGTCCGCTTTATGACGTTCACTCACTTTATTGGACTGGGAGTAGGCTATGTCGTGTTGTTTACATGCGTCGTCTAATGGATTGATACCGTGATCTCCAAGAGCAAGTCGTTCTCGCAATCGAGTGCCAGGTCCGCAGTAGTTATATCCAGGTAAATGCAATTCCACCGGTAACTTATTGATGAGAGTGTTGATAACACCTTTGCCTTTATGAGTTGACGAAGGAGTTGTAGATTGTCGAGGAGTATGTTTCATAGCACTTACCCCTAAGACCGGAGAAGAGTGACTGGAAGTTCGCTTCTAGGTTTGTAATATATATGCTAAACTCATATAGGATCTATCACAACGTTGTTCGTCATGGAACAGCTAAAGTTAGTGAGACAGAGAGATCGATTACCAGTTATAAATCGTGATACTTGTTCAGCAACACCGACAGTCTTTAAGCATAGTGTATTATTGGGAGCAGGATGCAAGCGAGGACTAATCGTAGGTAGTTCCGGCTGCGGTAAAACCAACCTAATGGTTAGTTTATTGGAACATCCCAACGGTTTACGCTTCGAAAACGTATATGTGTACAGTAAATCGTTGTATCAACCCAAATATATATATTTGCGTGATCTGTTTAAATCGTTACCCGTGGGATATTTCGAATACGACTCCTGCGAAACTATACTACCACCCACGGATGCAAGAACAAACTCTGTAATTATCTTCGACGATGTGGTCTGCGATAGTCAGAGCACTATAAGAGACTATTTCTGTTTTGGAAGACATAAAAATATCGATTGTTTTTACTTATGTCAGACATATTCCGCAATTCCAAAACAACTCATACGGGATAATGCAAACTTCATCATTATTTTTAAGCAAGATAACACTAATTTAAAACATATCTTTAATGATCATGTCAGCGGGGATATGACGTTCGAGAAGTTCAAGCAGCTCTGCATGCAGTGTTGGAATGAGAAACATGGTTTTGTAGTTGTTGACAAAGAGTCTCAACTTAACGAGGGACGCTATCGTAAAGGGTTCGATGCCTACTTCACCATAAATATCGGAGGCATTAACTAACAGCATTAGTAACCATGGATAAGCGTATGGTTGAAGACCTGGTTAAGGCACGGCACAATGTCAAACAGAAATATCAAAGTCTTAAATCTGAAATCGCACGCTCCGATGTAGAACTTCAACGTCGCTATAAGCCCATCACACAACCTTTGCGAGAATTTATAACGGGTGTTAAAACCGAACTCCTAACTCCAAAAGAGGAACCCATAAAGGAAGAGGTTCCCTCATTTTTTCCACCCTCAACCCCAGTATCACGATCTCTACGTATACCTCAGGTAATGCGAACACCACATAGTGCCCCCAGATTGCATTCTGTAAGCACAGAACGATCCGGCATCGAACCAGTAGACGGGGAAGCTTCCGGGACACCTACGTTAGAACAACTCCAAGCCGAACTCGCTACCGCCGGAACTAGTAGAGAATTCCAGGCTTATATAGATGCTACCTTTAGTGGGCGCGCAAAACGATACATGGAGAAAATGTTTACGGATACGAAAAACGAGTTCGATCATCTATACGGAGTACGATTCCTTCCGGAGAAACAGGAATATTTTATTGGCGACTCTGAATTCTGTTTTGATGACGAAAATATGCTCATTACGAAACCTAATGGTAAAACATTTACGTATGAAGGTACGCGCGGTTTATACGAATTAGTATTTAAAAAGAAACCTCTCGGATATTTGCAAGCGGATTTAAAAAGCTACAAAGATCTTCTTTTACGAACCAACGCAGTCCGTAGAAATTATCTACATGATGCACCTTTGTTAGGAACCGGAACCAAATATTCCACAATTATCAAACCCCTTTTAACTACACCTGGTGAAAAGGTAAGAAGTTTTTCTACTTCAACACCGGTGACACGATCCAAAACGGGGGCATTAGCGAAAAAACGGGGAGCTGGACCAATGCGCGTGCTAAGTTACAATAATAAAAAGGTAGAATTCGTACCATGGAAAGATCCAAATAAATTGATAGGAAGGTTGAGACTTCTTCTAAGCTCGAAATCAGCCGGCCATACCGGTCACACTAATGAAATCATTTACATTATTGATGAGTTGCGAGCAGCTAAAATAATAGCATAAAGCATCCAACATGTTTAACACCTTGTTATTGTATCGTTGTCACTAGTAGAATCATGTCATTAGATAAATTCGGTAAACATCTTCACAAAACCCCTGTCCAAGTGAAACTCGACACTCGTTCCAACGTATTCCTTTTAGAAGACGTGTCTAATTTGCACTACGAGACAATGTTGTATATGATGGGAATATACAATCATGAAAACGGTTATGCACTTTTGAACTCCACCAACTTCGAGTATGTCATTCCTCTAACGAAAGGTAGCATTAAACAAATCAAATACTATCCCACAGATGCGCAAATCTTTTTAAACAATAAGTTATACGATGCGGAATCACTCATAGGAGTGCCATTGTTTGAGGGATAAGTTTAAGGCGAAGAAGCCCGGATCAAAGGACATATTTATTTTTGAAGCCGTTATTAGTGTTCCAGCATTTTCCCAATGAGCATAAAACGTCAAATAATTGAGGAGCTGCATAAACCAGCCCGCAAACGATTTCGAAGAAGACGAATAATAGTAAAGGGATTATATGATTTATATATGGCGGATCTCGTGGAAATGATACCGTATGCCAAGACCAATAAAGGATTTCGATATATTTTGGTATTGTTAAATATGTTTAGCAAAAAGGTATGGGCATGTCCTATTAAACGCAAAACCGGAGAAGAGGTAACGCAAGGAATGAAGAAGCTATTACGGTCTGCGGGGGATCCTCCACGAAATTTACAAACAGATATGGGAAAGGAATTTTACAACACACACTTTCACAAGTTAATGCAAAGTCTGAACATAAATCATTACAGTACGTTTTCCAGTATGAAAGCAAGTCCGGTGGAACGCGTAAACCGAACTGTCAAAAACAAGATGTGGAAGGAATTTTCAATGCAAGGATCCTATAAGTGGCTGCAGTTGTTGCCTCAGGTAATTGCAAAGTATAACTCAACAGTACATCGAACCACCGGATTCAAACCTATTGACGTCAGACAGAAAAACTCCAAAAAAAATTTACAGACAGCTTTCAAGTTTCCAAAGACTGTTGACCCGCAACGTCCTAAATTCAAAATTGGTGATCACGTGCGAATCAGTAAGCAGCGGGAAGCTTTCGCAAAAGGCTACACTCCAAGCTGGAGTACGGAAATTTTTAAGATTAAAAACGTTCGACTAACAAATCCTACAACTTATATTTTGGAAGATGTCAAAGGTGAGGAAATTCGTGGAGGATTCTACAATGAAGAACTGCAAAAAGCAAAGTTTAAAGACACTTATTTAGTGGAGAAAATTTTACAAAAAAAGGCAACTCGAGTACTAGTCAAATGGTTAGGATTCGATAAAACACATAATTCTTGGATTCCCAAACGTGATATTATTTAGAGCATTTTGTAACGTTAAAACTAAATAGCTTCTAGGCATATTATTACTTATTACTCGAAATGTAATGCATAACCAAATAAAGATTCCTTTTTTAACATTTTATGACTTATTATTTCAAGTTAGTTATTCCATAAGGAAAGAACAATACAAATACCAAAAATAGTAATACTTTTATTGTATATTATACACATAAATGTTAATTTCTCCATAAAGTAAGAACAATAGCAAAAGGTAAACACATTTATTACACAGAAACAAACTATATACATTTATAAACATACCATGGATTCACAAATTCAAAAACTTACATATAGAACTAAAAAGATAACGCTCTACATACATATTTATAAATTTATATACTATAATTACAAATCATCGACTATTGCTTCCATCAAATTAATTAGTTTCTCTAAATTTGGTTTTTGAATATCATTTTCAATGATTTCCATTAATAAATCTAATCATCATTTTTTTTTTGCTAAAATCTCGTGATGACCCCACATTTATTACACAGAAATAAACTATACATAATAAACTACACATTTATAAACATACTATGAATTCACAAATTCCAAACATTTAGTTATGTAAAGATAATTTAACGTTTTACGTACATATTTATAAATTTATATACTATAATTACAAATCATCGACTATTGCTTCCATCAAATTAATTAGTTTATCTAAATTTGATTTTTGAATATCATTTTCAATGATTTCCATTAATAAATCTAAATCATTTTTTTTGCTAAAATCTCGTGATGACCCCACATTTATTACACAGAAATAAACTATACATAATAAACTACACATTTATAAACATACTATGGATTCACAAATTCCAAACATTTAGTTATGTAAAGATAATTTAACGTTTTACATACATATTTATAAATTTATATACTATAATTACAAATCATCGACTATTGCTTCCATCAAATTAATTAGTTTATCTAAATTTGATTTTTGAATATCATTTTCAATGATTTCCATTAATAAATCTAAATCATCATCTTTTGCTGAAATCTCGTGATGACCCCAAGCTAATGTTTTGGTTGTTCCCGGTATAAGAAACCGCTTATCGTCGTGAGCAGATAAAGCTACTTTATTTCGCATTTCTGTATACACATTATGCATATCCGACTTAAAAACATACATTTTGCAAAATATTGTTTTTACTTGATTAGTAGCAACCGCTTCATAGTCGCTTTCTTTCAAAACTGTTTTTATAACGTTTTTCTTACACCTTTCGCTTTTTTATGTAACTCATCCGCGACGTTGACACAATAGGCTTTAGCACTGGCTCCGAAATAGCTTTTGATAGGAATACCTTTATATTCATCTTTCATTGCACCTAAAACGGATTCGTTGACGGGAATTCCATGTGGGTTATCATTAGCTAAATTTGATGTATCAAATAGTTCAATATGTGCTTTAATATCATTATAAAAATTATCAGTACGAATTTCAATCACTAACGAATCCGTGTCGGTATACAATAAAGAAACATTATCTCCATACTTTGGTTTCAAGAATTCATAGAAAAATTTATAAATAACCGTTTTCGACATATCCAAAATACTAAAACCAACATAGACCGGCTTATCATAACAGATCGATAATCTTTCCATATCAATCGCTACTAGATTTTCCGAAAAAATGGTCACACTTTTACAATTAGGTCTAGCGATGTATGTTTCCGCACCCGGTTTTTTCCCGATTTTTTCAAAATGCGATAGAAGTTTGATATCAATCCGATTTTCAACGTTTTCCATAGTCTTTCCAAATACACTGTTAACCATCAACTTAAAAAAAGCCTTCTCGAATGAATTGGTTGCCTTATTACGTAAAGAGGTGTTTAAATCAATATACGGTCTTAACCAAGGTGATTGATCAAATTTTAAAACTCTGTGAATTTTTTTCAAAATCAATCCATGATCGAGACATTGTTTTAAGTTTCGATAATGAATCACATATCTTTCCTTATCATACAAATTTGGAATCAATTTTTTTTGTTTTGCTTTTGGAATCGGCGGAATTAATGCCTCAGGCATAAAGGGAAGATCATTATGCAACGAGTGCAAATGCTTCGGGTATTCAACATCCACTTCCAGAACGAAGCCTTGAGGAGATTCGTCGGGAATGTTAAACACATCGAACTGCTCGATTTCATCATTCGATAACCAAGTAAAATTACTTCGAGGCAGATATTGACACATAGCCCAACCGTATAAATTTGTAGCATCCAAGTACATTATGAAAGATGTAGGTTTCTTCGGATCATAATTTGGAATAAATCGATTGTTTGCAAAACTTTTCCTACCACAACACATACTAACTCCTCCTCGAATTCCTTTCCTGAAGAAATGTAACATGTCAACATCTGTTAAAAGTTCTAATTCAACTTGAGTACGTCTAAGCATAGCATCCCACGCCAAACTTGGGGAAGTATAATATTGGCATGGGTCAAGACCGTAATGGTGAAGGCAAACGGATCTAAAGTTTTCAAAAATGTCAGCTAATAGCAGTACATCCGCAGTTAAATAAACGTCCGAATAATCTCCTAAAGTTTTGCATTGAAATAAATTCCACACTTTACAAGCGCGATTGTACTCTTCTTCAGACACGGTCGTTCCTCGTAACTTATCAACAAACTCATTGCGGGGCGGTAATCGTGGCTCATTCAATTTGGAAAAGTCATCTATATAAGAATACGGGAAAATACCTTTCCTGCGCATACATCTAAATTCTTCATTCAGACCAAACTGCTTTCTAATTTCCTTACACTGATCATCCGATAAATTTTTAGCCAATTTTTCAAGAGAGTCACCCATAAATCTAAAACTATCCAAAAATCGTAAACGTACAAATACCTTTTCCGAGGTCCCCCTATCATTAACAATATCATCAACCAATAGCAATTTCGAGAAAGACACGTATTTTTCTTTATTTTGAGCAATTACTTCCAGTTTTTCTTGTTCTAAAGCTAATTGTTTAATAAATAAGTGAGCATCATAACCAGACAAATTATGAAAGAATACAGGTACAAAATTAGGTAATTGAAAATTGAGATTACACTCATTGTGTGCAGCATTACGAAAACAACCGGTTAAATGACAATGATCTTTTACTTTAACCTCACCTTCTTCAAACCTATTATTACAAATATGACAGACGGTGGCCGCCTCAAAAGCTCTTTCTTCACTAGGTGTTAAAGCGTTCATAGGTTTAGGTATTTTTAAATAATTTTGATACAGCTCTTTCACATCAGTATCTAATTTAGTAACAAATCGTCGAGCTGCATCGGGCCCTCGATAAATCTCCAATTTTGAAAGCGATTCATCAAATGAGCATTTAATGTAGTAAGCAAACGAATGAGGTTCATGCTCCTGCACACGAATAGTAAACGGTTTTTCGGAATCCGGTTCTACACTAGATATTGGGGTCAACACAGATTCAAAATCAGCGTAAATCACAAAAGGCACTTTTAGTTGCTTCTGATAATTTTGAAATTTCAATATATTTTGAGGTACTTGTTTACCTATTCTGTCTTTAACCAATTCAGTAGTCGGTATTTTAGAAGTCACATAATTACAATCGTGCTGGGTATGACTGTTTAATTTATCAGAAGAAGAAAAATATTGTAAGCAACCATCACAGAAATGTTTTGCAGCTTTATGACCAGATACTTGCTTAGATAATAATCTACTAAAGTTTTTAATGTATGTATAATGGGCTTTGCCATTATCATTAACAATTAGTAAAAGATTCACATGATTTATTTTTTTCAATTTACTGTAATAAAGAGGTCCAACAACCTCATTTTGCTTAATATTATTTTTAAAAACTTCTTGCAGAGTATAAACGTTTATTGAGATATCGTTATTAATAGATAAGAAATATGGTATATCTTTTAACGTTACCGGAAATTGTACACCATCTAAATTAAGAATCGTTGCGGGATCTGGATACGATGAACATTGGTGTGCCGGTCCGTTTGATGCAACGAGGGCAGACACGATGCTCCAAGCAAAACACCGATCATCACTATTCTGTAAGTTGATGACAGCTTTCTTTCGCTGGACGTCTAGAGGTAAATGTAGAAAAGAAGAGGCTCTTAAAGGATTGTATTTAGAGATGTTAACCTCCAAGAACAAACATCTCACTAAAGTCCAACCTAAACAGAATGGAAAACGTATTAGAACACGAATTTCTAGCATTTTGATGAAATCAATCATCCTATCAGTACACTCACCACTATCTTTTTCTTCGAATTCCGCCGCTTTTTGGTCGATGATGGTGACAGCATTAGCATAGAATTCCTCTACATTGGACCCCTCGGTGATAACAGCATTTCGAGTTTGAAATGATTTAACATCATCCAGCCCCTTACTTTCCAAAATATAGTAACCGAAAAACTCCATATTTACTTTAATCGCCGTGTGTTTAGCAACCTCTCTACTTATCAAAGGTAATACTTTCGGTTGCAGTTCTTCCAGAAATTCTTTTACATCCACCGAATGTTGTTGGGGTGAAACCCGATAACTCACGATTCGAGATTTGAAGGCTGATCTGATAATGGATACATCTTGATCATTATCGCTGACCTGACACGCTCTATCACGATGTCTGCTGCTACGTAAATGTCCAAGGTAGCACGATCGTTGGATGTGCAGATCGCATATGTCACAGAACACCATGGGATCTATAAACAAACCCAAAAAAAATTTTAAATTTTTATTACATAAATATAAAAGAACTATTACCATTCCTCCTCTGACGTTTGGTCGGTGGCGAAATTTGATCATGACAAGCCTCTCTACGATGGCGGTTTAAATTATCCACCCTGCTGAAGCTTCGTGAACATCGATCACATTGAACCATTTTATCAACTGGATGTACACAGACAACTAACAATTTTAAACTAAGACTAATGCGAAAACCATATTACATTTATAAGAGGTAGGATAAAGGAAATCGAGTCAACTCATGTTCGTGAACCAGACTCGATGAGTCGCCTACGGATTTCTTTTTCACACAATAATTTCAAATGTTTATCCATTAACAACTCATCGAGCCTAGCTAACTCCGCAACCATCCGTACTCTCGCAGCTTTTAACTCAACTATTTCTTTCTCTCTTTCATTCACACATTTGCAAGCCTGCTCAACACGATCTGCAACCTCCATGAGGACGTTATCGAAACCATCAGCGAACTCCTCAAGAGGAGACAAATCTGATTGATGACTCACATCACTTTCATCATTCTGCTTTGGTTCAGGAGCATATTGAATTGGTTGGTGCATGAACGACGTCCCTGGAAGTTGAAACTCAGAACGTGTCCTGGATAGATCATTCACCCCCACACTTTCAACCTGATTTGCTACAGCTTCGACTCTACAATCATCTGAACTATTTGGAAGCTGTAGCATAATTTCATCCACTACCCGTTTCAAAACATGCAAATTTTTCTCATTCAAATTATCATCAATTATTGGACTCAAAACATTTACCTGACTAAGCTTTAAATCACTTCGATCGAAAAGGCAATCAAGGTTGTCCTCATCAACCAAGGGAGAAATGGAAGCAGTCCACATATTCTCACCCCAAGCACGAGATGCATCAAAATTATCGCATAGGGAGCTCCTAAACGAATGGTCACAAACACACAAACTTTCAGAAGGTCTCGTCAGAAGATTTAAAAGAATCGGCGCGGGTGAAGGTTGTGGAGAACACAAATCTATCGTTTCAATGAAATTCTCGCGAGGTTTAATTAAGATATTTTGTAAAATATTCACACGGGACCTTTCGAAAGTATTAATTTTAGAAGGACCAGCTGTATCATCTACAGCGGAACGTTTCAACGAAATATTTGATCTTAACGAGCACACTGTTTTAGACATGTCACTCGACATTTTAGGATGTGAATGTAGGAATAATGTAACGTAGGTACGATTAGCAAATGATCGCATAAAGAGTTAAGGTGGTCATATTTATAACCTAGGCAAAGCTAATATTCCCACGTTCCCCTGCAGAAATTTACAACCGTTCAAACAACTGCACTTTAAACAGAACATTAAACATAAAAAGTTAATTTAGTATCTCCCTTATAGTTCGAAGTTATAATCTCTCACGGTTGTCTTTTTTTCAAATGAGTGGTTAAAAACACACAATTTCACTTTACGTCCCCCCATAATTGCAAAGTCTTGGGCCCCATTAATTACATATAACTTTCTCACACAGTGTCAAGCAAATTGAATTCTCTTATACCAGCATGTGTTGCTTCGAGTTGCAAAGGTAATTGCGATTTTTAATGTATCCGTTCTTTGTTCCGCTAATTGCATTTCTAACTAATATTAGTTTTAAGCAAAACTAATATTGAGAATTTCTAATAATTTTTATTGTTTATAATACCGCGATATTATGGTATTTAAAAAGAATACATTTTTATGTATTTTTTTACATTTACGAGAACATTAAACATAAAAAGTTAATTTAGTATCTCCCTTATAGTTCGAAGTTATAATCTCTCACGGTTGTCTTTTTTTCAAATGAGTGGTTAAAAACACACAATTTCACTTTACGTCCCCCTTATAAATGCAAAGTCTTGATGTCTTGCGCCCGCATTAATTAGATTTAACTTTCTCACACAGTGTCAAGCAAATTGAATTCCCATATACCGGCATGTGTTAACACTACCCTTCGAGTTGCAAAGGTAATTGCGATTTTTAATGTATCCGTTCTTTGTTCCGCTAATTGCATTTCTAACTAATATTAGTTTTAAGCAAAACTAATATTGAGAATTTCTAATAATTTTTATTGTTTATAATACTGTGATATTATGGTATTATAAAAGAATACATTTTTATTTTTATAATACCGTGATATCATGGTATCATTCAAAATGAATTTACAAATATTTGAAAAAAGTTGGTCACATAGGCCAAATCAGGGTGTGACGGTGCATGACACTGGTTAAAATTCCCACACTGCGTACAACAGTATATAAACAGGATGCATTTGACTGAGAATAGATAGTTCAAGCTGAGATTTGAAAAAAATTGTTAAATTTCGTTAGATTTTGTTAAACGAGAAAATGGATTGTCGATATGGTAAGTTCAATTGCATTATTTCGTACATAGAGAGTAATGTATTTTTTCTTCTTCTACAGAAATTGTAGAACTTCTAATGGGAGAGTTATGGATGGAACGTAGGTCCATAACACAGTTCGTGGTAGTTTGCAGAAGGGATCAAGTACCATACGCAATCGTGGTTGTGCCCCCTGTGGGACACATTAAAATATATAGGTTTGGGTTAGGACCAAACATTATTGTTAGGGGTAACAAACACCCCGAAATTGATATTACAAAATGAGTATATATTAAATATATTAAATGAATATGTTAATAAAATACAATGAAATTCAAAACTTATTTTATTAATCAGTAATCTAATTTATTAATCAGTTAATGAGTAATTATAAGCTGAACAGAACTTAACTTGAACAACCTCTGGAAAAAAAATCTTTTCGCAAATGCCACCGCTGCATAGAGGGTTTTATTTGTATTTTAGTGTTCTACCATAACCAATATTGCCAAAACCATAAAAAGAATTTAAAAAATAATTTTAATGTGCTCTTGCAAAGGGGTTGTATGTTGCAGTTATTATTCATCTTCAATTCATTCAAATTGATAATAATACCTAATAAGAATAGAGAAGATGATTTATAAAGAAGCAGGAATTATTGTGAAAAATGTTATACTAACATATTTCAGTAGAGATTTAAAAAATTATAAGCATGTATAAGTTTTGTTTTTAATGGGAACTATGAAATTATAGTTTAATATACAATCTTCTTCCGTTTGTGGACATATCCGTGCTCTTTTAAGTAATTACTGTCTTAAATATGATATGTATATGGTTAAATTGTAATATTCATTTATTTTATAACAATAAAACACTTTTTAATACAAAAGATGTTCAAAATGTTTTCTGTTGACGTCTACGAGCGTTTTTCGTCTTTTATTTCAAATAAACAAGATGAACTGGGAGCTAACACTTAATCTGTGTATAACAGATTGGCTATTTAACCCTCTGTGAGATGCATAAAACGAATAAAATGATTCCTTTAGAGTTAGTTTTTAACGTGCAGTTGTACGGTATTGATCTATCAATGAATAATCCACTTTTGTCTGTTGAAGACGTTATACAGTTACCTATTGATTTCCTGAAACGATATTGTGCGCATGATGTAGCACGACATTTCGATAAACTGCCGAAATACCTACAAAAGGAACTCGAAGAATATAAATACTGTACTGTTCACTTTCCTAAACAGGGCGACGTTGTGGATGGACCAGCACCTTTAAAAATCAATTGTGAACGTTGCAAAACAAGTAACTAAATGTTTATGCAGCTTTATAATGTTTATGTAACTTTATCTCTAATAAATCTTTATGCAACTTTAGTTCTAATAAATGTTTATCCTTTTTTATTTAATTAATGATTGCAAAAGGCCTTGACCACAATTCCTAGTACAGGTAAAAAAAGTACGTAGTAAGTATAAAAGACGTCTCGAACCTAGTGTAGTCAGTCTTTCATCGACTTAAGTAAACATACCTTCTTTTAATTAAATACGTTGTGATGCCAAAGGTATTATCCAAGAGTTTCTACGGCAGACTTGGAAATGGGAGCCGTCCATATATCAATATTGATCAAGAGGGTATTTATGATCCACTAGCGGAATCTGCTTGTGAATGGTTAAATTATTGTCGCAAGAAAAAGAGTGTTGATGGTGAAATACTAACTAATGTTGTTGGTAATAAAGATACACCTATTGCTGTATGTAAACCTCGACATATATTGATTAGAAAGCGTATTAAGAAAGTATTATGTCATGTGTGTAAAGTAGATTATGCCAATTATGTACGTAATGAAACGTTTGATGCTGTTCGTCATCTTAATCTAATATGTAATAGCTGTGCTAAAAAGGACGATGAATCAGCTACAAGCGTTTATTCTGATTCCGGTAGTAACTATAGTGATATCGATTTGGATGATCTATAATAATGTATTTATAATATATTTCTAATATGCTACTTAATGTATTTATAAAAATAAATGTTTATGCACATTATTTCTAATAAATGTTTATTCTTTAATTTTTATTTATTACCTTAACCTAACCTGAATCTAACCTTGAAACATGACCTCGACAGAAAACTTAACCTTGAAGCATGACCTTGGCAGAAAATTTAGCCTTGAAGGTTGACCTTGGCAGAAAGCAGAAAGTAGTGGGGGGAGGAACAGAAACCCCATTCCTTCCCTACTCGCCCGGCTTCGAAACGTATATTACGGAATCTGAAACAACGAAAAAAAAAAATTAACTCTAATATAAACGGTGTTGATGTTTGATAGTACAATGACTTACCTGTGTCATAGTATAATACTCTCTCTCCTAGCTGATCCAAATAGGAATACAGCTTAAGACGGGCCTGTGCAGTGACAAATGCCGCGATGACCACGTTAACTGACGACAGAGGATCTGCTGCTTCCTCTTTATGCTGCCAGTTAACCGCAATCACCTCGTCATTTATTTCCTGCACATGATTAACTTCTACGCCTGGGCTGGACAACAGGTCAAAAAACTCCTTGGACTCGCTGATTATGGCTGTTTTCGCCTGGTTCTCACGCTGACCAAATTTCCCTAGAATACAAAAAAAATATTAAGTAAAGAAAACTACATAAGGTTATTATAACTTACCCCAGAAGGAATTCAGCATCAGTTTGGCCAACGATCTCAAACCAGGGTTCTTGACGATCTTCAACGAATCCAAGGAGACTCCCTCGTTCTCGAAGTAGTCATCAACGTACTGTTTCCGGGCTCCATCGATACCATCCTCGCTGTTGTTGGCAGTTATTGAAGATGGCCAACCGCTGGCTTCCTGCTTCATCTTCAGGAACTTGTCGATGAAACCCGAAAACAGTCCCCCGGTCTTGGACGCTTTGTTGTACTGGGTTACATCGTACGACCAGATCTCTTGTATGTCCTGCACGATGTAACCCTTTCGTATGGACATTACCAGTTCGTCCAAGACCCAGGTTCCGTTGATGACTCGGTCCTCTACGCCGTGCTGACATTCGGCCTGGTTCAATTCTTCGGCGCAAGTGCGACATAGAGGGAACAGCAGCTTTTGGTGCATCTTGACGGGTAAGACCGGATGGTATAGATCTTGTGGCGGTAACATTGTGCATTTTACCACGCCGTTGATGTTTTCCAGGCCCCCTTTATCCCTGATTAGATTTTCGCAAGCCGCCTTGCCTACGTAAACTTCTGGATGGCCAACTGGGAATTTGGCGTACTTGCATACCCAAGGATAAAGGGAGCATACATCTACATACCGGATCTTTTCCCCGTCTTTTGCAACTCTCTTTAATTTTGCTGCCCCTGTACGGCCGCCGTAAAATGCCTCTCTCGGGTTTAAGGGCGTGTTTACTAACAAGGGATGTTTCTCAACCTGCTGTCTGAATTCGGGTGTTAACAGCCTTCGGAAGCGACATTCCCACTGTTCAACAACCTCGTATCCTAGCGACTTTAACTTCTCTGTTGTGGCTCGGGTCTTCTCGAGTCTCATATCCATGGTGTCGCTAGGATAGTCGTGTAGAGGCTCGTTGCGACGGGTAGTGAAGCAGGTGGGACATCCATGGAAGTAACACCCGTGAAATTGAAATATGGTATTACCATACAGCCCGTCAACCTTTAACCCGCCCACGATAGCTTCTCTCTGCCTGCCGGCGTGTTGAATCTCAACACCTCTTTGATGTTCTTCCAGCAACAGCCATTGGAGAGCTACCTTAGACTGGTTATCTGCGCGTCTATAACCACCCTTTGGTATCAGTCCAATGGTGCTTTCTTTGAGGAATTTCCTCCGGAACATGAGATTGCAGGCAGAGGCGATGGTGATGGCTTCCGTGAACGGGTCAACGTCGCATTCCTCAATAAAGAGATTCCTAAAGTGGATACAGGCTCTCTTCAAAATATCGACGTCTGTTCGACAATATTCGACCAGGTCACGTTGCATGTCGAACTCCGTGATCCCGTCCCTGTTCGCCTCGTACCACTTTAGGAACGCTTTACGAGCCTGGGGTTTCATGGTGTCGGGGCTGTAAAATTTGATGTCCGGAAGAGGACCCACGTAATGGGCATTCGCCTCGGTGTTAAAGAGGTGCGGGAAGTATCCTTTGGGAGCCGGTAGATCGAACGCTTTAGGCAAGTCAGCCAGAGCCATGGGGAAAAAGTTGAGCGAGTCGATAATCTTTAGATTATCTAGTTGCAGCAGCAGAATTTTTGAACCGCGCATAATGAGGTCCGGTTTCAAAGAGGTGTTGTTGGTTATCAGATAATTTAGAATGAATTGCGTATCGAAAGCTTGCCCGTTATGGGCAACTGCTACAACTTTTTTGAATTTTTTACGCATCTCCAACAGGTGCGCGAGAAAACCATCTATACATTTTCCTCGCAAGATCTGTTCTCGCAAACCACATCTTACACAACTGGTAGCAGTTGATGATGAGTCGTTGTTGTAACATTCAGAACAGACTTGCTGGAAAACGCATAGATTCGGCTCGTGGAGGTTGACGCCGGGCGCAATTTCTTTCTCTTGCCGGGTCTCCAGGTCTAAGAACACAAACAAGGTGTCTTGCTTTATGTTCCTAGGCCCGGCCGGCTGTATGTGACAGAAATGGTTTTCGGGTTTATGACTCTGACAGATCTTACAATAGATCTCCCCGCACACGTGAGCCTGCTTCCGGGTCTTGATGTTGATGGTTTTGAAACATCCCTCGCATTTTTTAACTTCCAGGCACATGTTGCCCTCCTGATGGTTGTTAAAGCAGGCTTGACTTTTAAAGTCTCGCCTGCAGTCCGGACACCTAATCAGCTGCGCTGTTCTTTCGCAGGGCGGAGAGCTACCACAGCCTACGCAGGACTTTTCACACCTGTGATGGTTTTTATGATCGTAGGGTACATGACAGTGCTCACAGAAATAACGGCAGACAAAGGCTGAGGTCAATGATGTTATGACGTTATAATGATGCTCGTGATACAACAGCTTGATGTTCTTTGTTGCGGCATCATTATCAACGACCCCCTCAAAGATAAGTGAACGCCCTTTCGAGCCGTAGCTATACACTACTATCTTGTAGATGGGGGCCAGGAACTGCTGGAACAACCTTAATTCATTGACCCCGGCTCCTTCCGGTGGAATGAAAGCTACTCCAGCATTACGCATCATTTCCTCGGCCTTTATCTTTTGCACGCTCTGATTTCGGCGTGTCTTCATGTAATCAGCACTGTTATCTGCGTGAGCCCTGCCTACGACCAAAGCCCTGGGTAGGCATAGATTGTCACTGGTGGTGTTGTTAATTGTGACAATACCTCTGCGTCGGCTACACTCTTCGGCAAAGGTGCTGTACGTGCCGTTACGACAGCGACCTTGTCCAGCAGGTGGTGTTACAATAGTAGCTATTAGTCTGAAGGTGTCCGAACTCAGGGCTTCAGGATCGCTCTGCAAAATCGATTCTAAAATGCCCCAGACATCATTGAAGGTGATTTCATCAGAGCGCCTGAGGCTCATGTAGCCGGGAAGTTTTTGTTTGAAACTGTCAAACTCAAATGTGGCCCCTACTTTATCATTTGGTTGTGCTCGGCTTAACACATCCCGCAAAATTTCGTTGATGGCCGATTTAAAATGCTCCAAATGATCTTCACCGACTGACGTGTCGTTTACTTTAAACACCAGTCGATGTTTCAGGGTGCCAAATTTCTTGATGGTGGACACGTTTTCATCGATAATTTCGTAGAGAGAAGACATTTTGTACAGGAGTAACAGCAACAATAGCAAAAAATATCGCACTTGCACACTTAACAAAGGCTAAAACAACAAAGATTATATCTTGTTAATTTAAATAAACATTGACTAATTATTATTAAAGTTTAAATGCACTGCAAGCTATTAAATATTATAAATTAATTATAAAGATTAATTTTAATGCAAATTAATAAAGTCTTTTAGCCATTCTTAAACTTTTAATAGCAAGCTAATTTAAACAAATATAGAGTTTAAAATTGTTACTAAATCCCTTTGACAGATTATTATTATAAACAACAACAAAATAAGCTAAAATTGTTTGAAATATAACAGCAACAGGTAAGAAATCATATAGCGACAAATGGACAGATAAATCTTTTACCATTCACGAACTGCTTCTCTTAACCCCTAATTAAAAATAAAAAGCTTAGATGCTACGTGATGGTAAAAAAAAATTGACGCAAAATAAACAATAACCTCTGAATGCAATGCAGGCTATTAAATATTATAAATTATTTGCTTTAACAAAGTTAAAGAAAGATCAGTTTCAATGCAAATTAATAAAACCTTTTAATCGATATTACACTTTTTAACAACAATCTAATTTAAACAAATATAGAGTTTAAAATTGTTACTAAATCCCTTTGATAGATTATTATTATAAAAAATAAATAAGGAACGGCTAAAAACAACAAAGATTATATGCTGTTAATTTAAATAAACATTGACTAATTATTATTAATGTTTAAATACGCTGCAAACTATTAAATATTATAAATTAATTATAAAGATCAATTTTAATGCAAATTAATAAAGTCTTTTAGCCAATCTAAAAAAGCATAACCTCAAATTATGATTTAAATAACTATGTTACAACCCCTAGATAAACAACTAATAACGATCACACTTCGCATAAACAATTACTACTTTAACCGATAATCAAACTAGGGAAATTAAAATAAATATAAAACTATTCCTGCTGAAATTCAAATTTACAACTATTATTATAAACAAAATACGTTATATATATTGTTCAAATGTAACTTAAATAATTATTTTAAACCGACTATGTTATATTGTCGTGAAAAGTCATGCGAGACCGAGATTACCGATTATTATAAAGCAATAATAATAATAAATCCTACCTTTTTGTTCGATTAAAGCTGTAGATTTCACTTAGACTCTGTAGCAACAATTGGTAATAACAATCAAGAATGGCACAAATCACTTCAAACACAAACGTAATAATTAACAGTACGCATAAAAAACATACATGTGTTGATGTCTCGAGTAACCCCAAACAAGTGATTGTCTACTTCCGTGGTTGGCTTTATAGGTTCGAATTGTTGCGCAATATTATGCAATAAGCTAAAAATAAAACTCGAGTCAATTTGCCCACTTAACAAAGGAACAAAGCGTTCTCTCCGGTGAACACCTGTGGGTCATAAATCAGTTTGAAATGTTTTTTTCTGCACCAGAGTTGACATACCTTCTAGATTTTATCTATTAGAATAAAAAACGGTGTACCATTCTAACCCTCTGGGGATATAATTCATTCAACTGTCATACCGTTTTTATTGAACGCAGGTGTGACGAATAAGTTATGACCCTGTCTGTATTAAATAAAGGTTACATTCGATATCGCCTTTTGTACTTTAGTGTCTTTCTCGGTTCTATTTGTGTTTAGATATCTGATAAATTTCAACGTATTGTGCGAACAGAGAATGCAATGGTAATATTATATTATTTTTATTAGGCAATAGACAGATTGTTGTCAAAATTCGATATGATTCCCTTTTAAGGATGTGTTTATAACTTTCACTTCATAAATGAACGAGGCAAGCAGTTTAGGTTTGATTTAATTGTGTGCCTTTTTATTTAAAGAAAATTCTATAAAAATTTAAAGTGTGTTCTTTTAAATGCTCTAAGAGACAGAAAGGTCTTTTTACCTGGAAATAACTTTAGAAATCAGACCCGTCAACGTGCGAGATTTACAGGTACTTATTAATACAAAGAGTGATGAAATGTTTGATTATTTTGCTATTACAGTATATCAATATTATAATCTATTGAAACTTTTCTGTTAAATGTGATTATGATAAATCGAAAAAACCATTTCTTTAAATAGGTATATTTTTAATTAAATGTCTAAAGTATGACAAAAAATAGTTTTAATGCTCTAACACAGTCAACCTTTATTTAGAAGATCGGTCACATAGATAAGTGCTACCTACATGGACAACGCAGGTGTTCTTTTATTCGTTAACGAGTTTCTTTGCTCAGGGTCTGTGTGTGTGTGTAATAAATTAAATGGTTATCAATAGTTACATCTAAAAGTTTAATTTAAAATTTTAATGTTGTAGTAAATTATAAAAACGATACCGAGGGTAATAAATTTAAATTTTTATCTAATCGTGTTACATGACAGTGCAGGTGTCGATCCCTTTTTTTTAACAATACCCTTTTTCTTCCGAAGGGTAATAAATTAAAATTTTATCTACTCGTGACAGTGCAGGTGTCTACCTTTTTAATGATATCCTTTTGCTCCGACGGTAATAAATTTAGATTTTATCTACTCGTGTTACTTTGACAGTGCAGGTGTCGATCCCTTTTTAACAATACCCTAAAGAACACCTGCGCTGTAAATGTAGGTAGCACTTATCTATGTGACCGATCTTCGAGGGTAATAAATTTAGATTTTTATCTGGTCTCAAGTAATTAATTGACAGTGCAGGTTTTTTTTTAACAATACCCTTTTTGTTCTGGTAATAAATTAAGATTTTATCTAAAATCATGTTCATTCGCGCAGGTTCGAAGTTTATAAAAGCTCAGTCAAACCCCCCTTCCGTTTTAGTTTGGTCTTGACATCGGTTACGGTGATAGTAATATTGTTATTGTTTGCTTGAACTAGGTATGTTAAAATAATCATTTATTATTCTTGTGAGTGTTAAGTTTTTGTCTATTTTTTTTACATAGAAAAAAATGGATTTGCTAATACAACAATTGAACAAATCTCCCGTTAGCCAGAAGCCAATCAAGAAGTTATGTGATTACAAAATAAAAGAAATTGCAGAGATACTACAATTCAAAAGAGTCGTTTGCCGTGATAAGCGTCAAAGTGTGATTATTGTTGCTGAAAAGCATGTTACATTTCTACCAAAGCGAATCAGCGATAAGTTAACAGATCAAAGGGTTACAGAGCTTAACCAGCAGATTGAAGCTAAAACGATTTCTCTAGGTTTGATGTACATGGGGAAAACACACTGTTATGATGACTGCCTGTTTGTGGAATTAAATAAGGTACGAGTAAACATCAATTTTATACAATAAACCCCTTTTTAACGTTCTATTGTTGTCGTTGTTGTTACAGCCCCTGGAACCGCAAATAGAAAACAGAGGTCAGTCCTGAAGTCCTCAAGCACCAGCATTCTATCAACATTTTTTATTATAAATTAAATGTAGCCTTAACACTATATTAATAAACATAATTTTTTTTAATTCCTATATGGCTTTATTATTTCTTCTAGAAAAGGTAGTGGTGGAAACGTTTCAGCTTAGTGAAAGGATCCAATCCCAGAGTTAGCGCTAAAATTCAAATCTGGTAAGATGGTTGCTTTAAGAATAACAGATTTAAATGACATATGCAAAAATGACAAATTCAAAATGACAGATTTAAATGACAGATGCAAAAATGACAGAATTAAAATGACATACGCATAAATGACATATGCAAAAATGGCAAACAGATTCAAATTTAGCGCGCGTACCACATGCTGTGATATAAAATGGTTGCCTCTACATCATACCGGTAGTAATACAGATTTCTTCATGACGCCGCGGCCCTCTAGTAGTAGTAGTAGTAATACACAGCCCGTCGATAATACAGATTTCTTCATGACGCCCTCTCTTAGCAATACACACTAATTGTAGCATTACGCCCTCTATTGGCAGCACACAGATTGCCGGTAATACAGATTCCCGTAATGGCGGACGGGCGTGGCCAAAATGGCGCCCAAAGGTCCAAAATGGCGCTCGTCCAATCAGAAGCAAGGGGAGGAGCTACAGGGGTGGGGGTTAACCAATCAGAGAACAGGAGGCGTGTCATCCAAGATGGCGTCGACCAATCAGAAGCAAGGGGAGGAGCTAGAGGAGAGGGGATAGCCAATCAGAGCGCAGCAGGCGTGGCCAAAAAAAACTGGAGGGGCTGGTCTCAGGTGGCGCAATACCTACTAATATCAGTACGCCTTTGGTTGCTAAGGCTTTCATCTGTCTGTTTTTCAAACAAAGTGTGAGTATTAAAAGTTGCATCCGTTTGTAAAATGAATTTCAACGAAAAGGAAAACGAAATGGGGATTGAAGACGCTGCAAACGCTGCCTGTTCCTTCCTCTTGCCGGAAAAGTCGAAGGGACGTTATCAAAATGCATATAAGTGTTTCAAAGAGTGGTGCCAGAGAAAGAACGCTACTGAAATATCGGAAGCAACAATGCTGGCGTATTTTATGGAGAAAACCAAGGTACTGAAGTCACCAGCAAGTTTGTGGTGTGAATACTCAATGTTAAAATCAACGTTGTTTATTGAAGACAACAGAGACATTTCTAAATTCCCAAAACTCAAAGCTTTTTTAAAAAGAAGAAATGATGGGTATAGGCCGAGAAAATCTAATGTTTTCACGCGACAAGAAATAAATAGATTTTTAGTGGAGGCTGACGACAATAATTTCCTCTTGATGAAAGTAGTTATGATAATGGGGATAGCAGGGGCTTGTCGATCGCAAGAACTGTGTGATATGATGATGGAGAATGTTCAAGACATGGAAAGTATAGCGATTGTCAATATATCAGATTCGAAAAATGGTATGTCCCGTAAATTTACGGTTACCGCAGGTGAGAGAGATGCTGTTTGTCACTTGAAAATTTTAAAAAAATACCTGAAAATAAGATCTATGGTTAAAAGTGCCCATCGGCGTTTCTTTATGCGCTTCCAAAATGGTAAATGCTTAGGTCAACCTGTTGGAAAAAACACGTTTTCGTCAATTCCGAGCAAAATAGCAAAATTTCTTGGATTGAAAAACGCTGAGACTTACACTGGCCATTCATTTAGGAGGACTTCAGCTACTTTATTAGCCAACACTGGAGTCGACATTCTTGCACTAAAGAGACATGGGGGCTGGAAATCGGATACCATTGCTGAAGGGTACGTTGCAGATAGCCTGTCCAATAAAAATGAGTTGGCTAACAGAGTTTTATACGGCAATAACAGTCATGCTTCGAATATTATATTAGAAACATCCAGCACATCAACCGAAATTTCGTGTGTGAATGGAAGTGCAATTCTAGATCGGAATGATTGCAACAAAATCGAAGTGAAAAAGGACCTTCAGGGACTCGCACCAAATTTTGTTAATTGTAATTTTGAAAATTGTACTATAAATATAAATAAAAAATAAATGTGGGTCTCACATCCCGTTAATGGTCGAAATCAATTTCTGATGAGATACCTGATTTGAAGGGAGGTGAGTTGTTACTTACCTCCCGTTGTTATAGTAACGGGAGGTAAGTTGCTACTTACCTCCCGTTGTTAATAGTAACCATAGCTTGCTCAGTAAATTGCACTTGCTTCCATCAAATCAATGTCATAACAGTGTGCTTACTATGTAGGGAGTGGAAAAATGAATATTAAATTTCTTACTGTCAAAAACTACAGACTAACATTAAATTGCAAATTCGATATTTAAACTTAAATAAACAGGTGTTGGATAACATTTTTATGGCACACGTGAGTTAAGGATATTATCCACTTACTTAACTCACTTGTACCATAAATAACTATTTATCCATTTCTTTGCACTGAAACAAAAAAAGAAAAAGTAGTCCTGAAGGGCAATAATGAATACAACCGAAAGTTACTTACATATTTACGTCCTTTGGCAACGTGAAATAAGTATGTTGAGGATGATCGTTTTTATTATTGCGGCAATTTTCCACTATGCAATACGAGACCATTTTCTTCTTTCAATTTGGAGAGCAAATCTCGCCCAAAACCAAAAACTATTCAAAATCTTGACGATGCTTTGAAAATGATTTTTTGACAGTTATCAAACAGGTTTTTATTTGTTTTTTATAGGTGATGTTACCTATGGGCGAGATTTCTAAACCTAATGGACTTTCTTACGGACGTGTGTTGTGGCGCCGTGATTGGTCAGCTTCTGTGGCGCACAAATATGAAATGAAAACTATCATAACAACTGACGTGTTTAGATAAATTCAATGTTGTTTTATAGTAGAGTGCATATTAATCCTTTTTGTGACTTAATAATAGTTTAATTAATAAGTCGTTTTAATTAATTAGAATTAATTAAAACGATAGATGTTTAAAGGTTTAACTATTAAAAGAAGCTTTGATATTTTAAATAAATAATATAATCGATTTCGTTCTGTCGAATACTGTGTCACAATAATTTAAACAGCAGGGTCGACTAAACTTTTTGCAAGAATTATCAGAACCCATCATCTCTTTCAAATGATTATGAAGATTGTGGTCATTCACATTTTTAGAAATTTATTATGTAAATAGGACTAATTTTAATATTAAATGTGACATAAATATCAATATTTTAAATAATTTTCGAAGTTAATCACCACTGCTTGCAAGGAAAAAGCCTTTAAACTTGCAGAATATATCAAAAAATATAAATGTCATCAGTACATTATTAAGGATTTTAAATTAAAAAAGAAGGAAATCTAATGTAAAGCTCTTTAAAATAAATTATAGTTCGTGTGTGAGATAATATGTACAGGAAACTATTAAATCTATCGAATTGTTTCAGCCGGTTATGAAACTTCTCGAAGCGCCGAAGGCCGTCCACTAGTGGGAACGTAAACAGCCAATCACGGCGCTACAATGTAGATCCATAAGAAAGTCCATTAGGTTTAGAAATCTCGCTACCTATGGTGACCAAAAAATGACAAACAAATAAACATCAATTACTTTTTTACCGACCAACCTGCTTTCCCCTGAGACTATAGATGGCAATACCTACAACATCGTTGCATAGATAATATAATAATATACTACGTATATAGAATGCAAACTGAATAAAATCAAAATTTTGTGAGCTTAGCACCAAAAATACAGATGGCACCTGTAATGCGGTCTACCATGACCATCTCCATTAATAGAGCCAAGACCCTATGCAACTGGCCATGGACCTACTAGACCTACAGCTTGCTCTATAACTTAGTGACAAACCGTATCAATGCTGTTTACATAATATCTGTACAGTGTAATTGAAATGCAAGGTTAAACGACTAGAGCATTTTCAGCGCTTGCGTATTGTTGATTGCATTTGAAATGATTATTTTAATTTGCTTTTACAATATAGTACGCATATTACATTTTAATTTAATAGCACTGTATAATATAATCACGTGGGCTGTATCCTATAAATTCAGTTTTTTGTTTTAAAATTGAAACTGACATTTCTCAAAAAATGAAATACGCCAGAATATAATTGTGCCGTTTTAAGTTTTCGCTACAAAATTTATTTGCCATCGATTTTTAAATTCTACAAAGAACCTGACGACATTTTTTAAATGGAAGAACTTTTGTCAACACTCTTACATTGAAAAACTAATTGAGAAGGAAATTAACAATTACCGTATTTGTGATAGGTATAACTAGCACCGGAAAATTAGTTAATAATGCCTTTTCTAAAGGTAAGGTATTTAATGCTGATAACTTGTAAAGCAGACCGAGTAAATGTTTCGTCGAATTTCTTTAAATAAGTTAATTACAATTTTATTATTGTAGCTCAGGAAGAATTTAGAGATGTTATAAAGTATTGCTGGAAAGCCATACATCAATCTCGAAGACACCGCATGTTCCAAGGATACAATTTCAAATTTTAAGTCAGGCCAATCAAAAGCAAAACTGTGTCTAAAAGCAAAAAAAGTTATATCAGAAAGTTAACAAGTTAAAACAAACAATCAATAGACAATTTATTATACGTTTTGTAAAAAAATCAGGTACATTTTCTTGTAGTCATAAGCTAGTTTAAAAGATAGCACTGTTTGCAAGATAGTTGGTTTAAACAACAATAATAAGACAAATGTAGTAGAAATTGTAAATACAATCTGAACTATTGAACCAATCAAGAAAAATGTAGGTATTTGTTACGATGTAAGAATAAATTAATTTAAATAATTACTTGGATTTCTTTCTAAGCCAAAAGGAAAAAATAATTTAAATTCTTAAGCTCAATTAAAGATGAAACCGTACAGGTAAAATGCATTTAAGATACTTAGCCCCAAAAATACAGATGGCGCACGAATTATTCATCGAACAATGCTTGGAGTTTGCATTCTATATACGTAGTATATTATTATCTACGCATCGTTGCATAGATAATATAATAATATATGCATCGTCGCTTAGCTTCCTATCTTAACCCTCTCTAATCTTTGTGTGTTATTTTAGAGTTAGGACACGGATGTCAAAATCTATCTCTTTCTAGGCCAAAACTAAGTTGTCTGAAACAGATATATTTTTTATCTCTTTACGTTAGTGACAAAATTCAACAGGTGTCAGTTGTAAATTTTAGGTTATGCTTTATGTCATGTATATTTTTATGCATGTAAAGGTTTTGAATGTGCACATCATTTATTTACTCTTTATTGAGAATTTTTAAAACTACTATAGTGTATTAATTTTACTGAAAATCTACGACAGCTTTTAATAAAGTATTAACTGTACCCAATTTCAGATTTATATAGTTGTCATATTGGCAGTTTAATTTATTAAACCAATGTTCATGATTACCAACCTTCTAATAAATAGTTTCAAAATATGAAATGTTACTAAGAAAATTTGACATGCGTGTGTTTACTCTAAAATAACACAGAGCTCAGTTTATATTTAGGGACTCTACATATACCTCCCAGTAAGCAGAGTGCCGTATTATTTACGTGATTTTTTAGACATGTTACTTAACTTACTTGTACCATAAATAACTTTATCCAACACCTCTATATAAATACCATGTTTACTATGGTCATTTTAAATAAGGAAAGTGATTGTTTACTCTTATGTTACATTATAACCTACGTTGCCCCTAGCAACGTGGGTTATTTTTAAAAACTCACTCTTTCAAAAATAACCAATCACCAGCTTACGTTACTTAATATTATTAAAATCCAGTCATCGTGCTAGAGTATTACCGTCAAAACTGCAGACTAACTATACATTGCAAATTCTATGTTTAAATGAAATAAATAAAGATTATTAAAAGTTTCACAGTTTTATTAAAATACAACCTGACAATATTGTTTCGACAGCTATGCTGTAATTATCAAAGGTAATATAATTATAAACAAACACGTCGCTAAGGTAGATACAAAATAGGTAATTAGATAAAATAATAATAATAATCATAATTAAATATCTAATATTTCCAGTAACGGAGAATTACTGAGCTCAAGTTGTTCATTCATTAAAGGTACCCTGAGTTTGTGTTTGTATATCTCAAAGGCTTCTAAAATGTCTAATTTGCGTTTGTTATTACAAAAATGTAGGAATTTAATATTATGTTGAGGAGTCATTGTGTGATTTTGTTCTAAAAGGTGTTTGGCGTAATTCGATTTTTCAGGATGTTTATTTTTGTAATGACGTACGTGTTCTTTATATTTTATGTCAAAATTTCGAAGTGTTTGTCCAATATATACCGAACTACAAAAAGAACAATTTAAACGGTAAATGCCCGATTTCATGATATCATGTGTTCTGTCTTTAGCATTAAATAAAAATGAAAAAGTGTTAGTGTTGGTTTTAAATGTTATTTTATAATTGTTGGTTTTCTTAGTATATGTGCAATTTTTTCGATATTTTGCCAAAATATGGTATAGATATGTAATTTGTGTCTTCTGTTTAAACTTAAATAGAGAGGTGTTGGATAAATTTTTGTATGGCACGCGTGAGTTAAGGATATTATCCACTCAGAAAAATTAACCCTCTCGGGCCTGCCGGCCCTCGAGGGTAAATTTTTCGTTCGTGGATAATATCTTACTTAACTCACTTGTACCATAAATAATAATAATAATAATAATAATAATTACTACAACCCATAACCTTAACCAAGGCCCCAGAAGCTATAAGCTTGTGCGGGAGGGAGGGGGCGATTATTATTATTATGTAGGCCCAATGTGCGGCTGCAGCCGACTTATAGATGGAACAGCGCAAATCCCACATTTGTGTTACAGCTAAGGGAAACTGCAGAAAACCTTAACCAGATCTGCCAGCGCCGGGAGTCGAACCCGGGCCGCTTGGGTGAAAGTCCGGCACGCCAGACATTACACTACCAAGGCTGTAATATGTAAATAACTAATAACTCTAGCGCGATGACTGGATTTTAATAATATTATGCAATGTAAGCTGGTGATTAGTTGCTACCTATAATAGCAGCCAATCACCATTCTAATGTAAGTATAACAATGTTTTTCTACCCACAAGTGAGTAAACACCAACTTTAATCGCTTGCAAACATCAAGTTTTAGCCTTCTATATTTAGAGGTGTTGGATAAAACATATTGTTATTAATACTCACGGTCCGTGTGTAATGGATATCATTACTCCCAGGTCAACGCATATTTATAATGAATGTATTACCAAATGTATAACTTAATAGGAGTAACAAGAATTGGTTATTATTACTGTGTTACTGTGATTGTTATTACTAATTATATTATACTGAAAATAAACTACTTATAAACATTTAACTTCAGCATTATTTCTGTGTAAAATCTGTATTATACAGTCATTATAATGTCTATAAACAAACCACTAGATTTAATTCTTTTAGATGATCTTGGAAATTAAATAAGAGTAACTATTTTTAGTATATTATACTCTTTTTCCTGAATTTGGCGCCATCCATATTGTAGCGATTGTTGCGACATCTTCCGTTAGTAGGTATTCGGACACTTGAGCTGACCCCCACTCCTTTTATGCAAATGACCCGCGATCTAATTAATATTCAAATGGGGCGTGGTCTAATTAAATGCGCGAATTAAATGCGCGAATTAAATTAATTGATCTAATTAAATTAATTCACTGTATCATTTACATATCTCCTCTCTCATTTACATATATCATTTCTCATATGCATACGCGAATTAAATTAATTGATCTAATTAAATTAATTCACGGTACCATTTGTATATCTCATTTCTCTCATTTCTCATATGGATGCTCGAATTAAATTAATTCACGGTATCATTACCGTATCTCATCTCTCATTTCTCATACGTATGCTCGAATTAAATTAATTGATCATTAGCATATCTCACCTCTCTCATCTCTCATATGCATTGACGAATTAAATTAATTCACGGTATCATTAGCATATCTCATCTGTCATTTACATTTATCATTTCTCATATGGATGCTCGAATTAAATTAATTCACGGTATCATTTTCATATCTCATTTACATTTATCATTTCTCATATGCAGGCTCGAATTAAATTAATTCACGGTATCATTAGCATATCTCACCTCTCTCATTTCTCATACGCATGCTCGAATTAAATTAATTCACGGTATCATTAGCATATCTCACCTCTCTCATCTCTCATAAGCATTCACGAATTAAATCTCATTTACATAACTCATATCTCATTTTTATATATCATTTGCATCTGTCATCTCTCTTTCATAAATTTATTTTAAAATAAATCTTATGTTGTCATTCCTATTTGATATTTATCTACAGGTTATCATGTAATTCTGCGAAAACAATTTAACATGTAGAAACGTAATAATAAAAATTTATTTTCAACTATACAAAGTAACTCTAAAAGTTACTGTCAATCACCTGTCGGATTACCTCTGTTGCATTAGACCTGTTTAAATATACGTCATAAACATTTAAAATACGGTTTACAAGTAAAGCAAATTCTAATTTGAAAGAAAACAATTAGCATCGTTCGTTATGATTTCATAAAAATTTATTTAAATGAAACTTTTAAGAATATAGAATACTGTAGAGCATTATTTTTAAAATTCAAAAAACATTATCTATAGCTAAAACTGTTTAAGAAATAACTTTCAAACTAAATGTTTTTGCATGAAAATACGTACAAACTAACTTACTTTCAAGTATACAAGGTAATCACCCGTCGGATTATCTCTATTGCATTTTGGGATGTTTAAATCCAAACGTCATCAACATTTAAAATACAGTCTACAAGTAAATCGATGATGGTCATGTAATTATTATCTTAGCATCTTTTCATTTACAATTATCTGCTAAAAATGTATTGTTTAATACGACAGACAAAGGAATTTAGTGAGTTAATCATAAAGAAACTTCAGGAAGAATCTCAATCACTTGTTTTGTCAATGTAGACAGATTTGATGTACGCTTCATTAACTTTTTAACCAAGAAATATGACTCATCCTTTGTGTTATTCTGCATGAGCTAATCATAAAGAAACTTCAGGGAATCTCAATATAGTCACTTGTTTAGTATTTCTGCTTTCAAATGAATCATAGAGATTTGATGTACGCTACATTAACTTTTAAAACAATAATTTATTATTATTGTTACTTAAGACAAAGTGTTTTTATAATAACTAACAGATTTCTTTGTGTTATTTTAAAAAATAATCATGTTCATGACGTACTAATTACGCAAACGTCGAAAACTAGTATAAAAACCCCGAAATTTCTTTTTCCCAATCATTCCAAAAGTGTTCTTCGAACCATCAAGATACATCAAGTTACATCTAGTGTAATATTAAAATCAGTTATGTTTTATTTTTGCTTATATTTTAAAAACTGTTGATTTACGATTGTTTTTTAGATTAACTTCCATTTAGACCGTCTACAATTTCGTATCTTTGAGAAATATTAATTTTCCTTATTTGAAATCAATCGTGTAAGTGTTTTAATTTTTTAATTATTTTATGAAAACTAATCATTATGAACTTTTTAGATCGTCTAGAATTTCATATTAATAAGAAATATTATTCCCTTATTTCTTCTGAAATTCAATTGGTAAGATATTTATGTTTTAACTATATTTCTACCTCTATACCTTGTGCTCAGGGAGTACTTACCCAGCCGAACACAGCTGACCAGGTCTAAAATACGGTGTGTGAGACGGCACACCCTGTGTCCATTCCTGTTTCCCTTCTATACCTAATGTTCTGTAAGCCTCCCTAATGAGACTGCATTTATTATTTTTTGAAATTTTTTTCAGATTGACTACAGTTCCTATATACATACATCTTATCCAAAATGTCTTCTCTCTACAAAGTAATCAACGAAAGTGTGTCCACTATAAAGAAGTTTGGTACACAGAAACATAGAGTGATATTTAAAGTCAACGATGCACCAGCCGGCGAAGACCATTTGGACTTTTTTAAATCGGCTGTTAATCAAATTTTATAGAATTTATTAAATCGAGCACAGTCTTCGGATAAAATTGGGGCTACATTTGAATTCGACAGCTTCAAACAAAAACTGCCAGGCTACATGAGCTTCAAAAGAGCCGATGAAATCACGTTTAACGATGTCTGGGGCATACTAGAGAGCATCCTTCAGTCCGACCCCGAAGCGCTCAGCTCTGATACGTTTAGATTAATAGCCACAATTGTGACACCGCCTGCAGGGCAAGGACGCAGTCGTACCGGGCTTTATAGCTCCTTCGCTGAAGAATGTAAGCAGAGACGAGGAATAGTAGTTATTAACAATAAAGACAACCCCCGCCTACCCAGGGCTTTGGTTGTTGCTAAGGCTCGTATAGATAAACTTCCTAACTACAATAGCTTTCGACAAAACCAAGGTGCTCAAAAGGTTGCTACAGAAAAATTGATGCAGGAGGCCGGAGTAGCATTTATTACAGCAGAGGGAGCCGGGGTCAACGAGTTAAGACTCTTCCAACAACTCCTAGCCCCTAATTACAAGATCACAGTGTACAGCTACGGTACAAAGGGTCGCGATGTGATCTTCGAAGGTGCTGTTGATGCTGAGAAGAAGATAAATCTCCTGTACCATGAAGGCCATTACAACGTCATCACCTGTCTGACCTCAGCCTTTGCCTGTGGCTACTTTTGCGAGCACTGCCATACACCGCACAACCATAAGAATGAACACAGATGTGAGAAGTCATGTATAGGGTGCGGTAGTTCTCCGCCTTGTGTAAGACATGCCCAAATGATCAGGTGTCAGGACTGCAGACGTGATTTCAGAAGTCAACAATGTTTTGACAAACACAAACATGCTATGTGTCAGAGCGTTAAAAAGTGTGAAGACTGTTTTAGGATCATAAACCTCAAAACCAGAACAGAAGCTCATGTATGTGGAGAAATCTACTGTAAGATGTGCCAAAGCCATATGCCGGAGAATCATTTTTGCTACATACGACCATCGGGTAAAATGGCTGAGAAGCAAGACGTTCTATTCGTGTTCTTTGACTTGGAGACCCGTGAAGAAAAGGAAATTGCACCCGATGTGAAACTACACGAAGCAAATTTATGCGTTTTCCACCAGGTTTGCCCTTAATGCTATGATTCTCCGGGTATGTTGATATGTAAAAGATGCGGTGTGCGGGAACAAATCCTAAAAGAAAAATGTATAGAGGGTTTTATGACGTATCTGTTAGAGGTAAGGAAGAAGTTTAAGAAAGTCATAGCAATTGCTCATAACGGACAAGCTTTTGACACCCAATTCATTTTAAACCACGTTATTACAAACACCTCAATAAAACCAGAACTCATCATGCGCGGTACAAAAATTCGCCTACTTGAATTAGATAACCTGAAATTTATCGATTCACTCAACTATTTTCCTATGGCTCTGGCAGAGTTGCCTAAAGCCTTCGATCTATCAGCTCCCAAAGGATACTTCCCCCACCTATTCAACACCGAAGCCAACGCCAACTATGTCGGCCTGTTACCCGACGTCAAATTCTACAGCCCGGATACTATGAAGCCAAAAGCTCGTGAAGAGTTCCTAAAGTGGTACGATGCAAACAGGGACACAGAGTTCGATATGCAACGTGACCTAGTCGAGTATTGCAGAACCGACGTTGATATTTTAAAGAGAGCCTGTATCCACTTTAGGAATCTCTTTATTAAAGAATGCGATGTTGACCCGTTCACGGAAGCCATCACCATAGCCTCTGCCTGCAACCTTATGTAGCGGAGGAAATTCCTTAAAGAAAGTACCATAGGGATCATTCCGAGAGGTGGTTACCGCCGAGCAGACAGTCACTCCGGAATAGCTCTGCAATGGTTGCTGTGGGAGGAACAGCAACGCTGTGTACAAATTCAACATGCAGGCAGACAGCGAGAAGTTATCGTGGGCGGTCAAAAGGTAGACGGGCTGTATGAAAGACAAATATTCCAATTCCATGGTTGCTTCTATCACGGCTGTCCTACTTGCTACATTACTAGGCGTGATGAACCCCTACATAACGACCCTGCTGATACTATGAATATGCGTTATGAGAAAACTCAGGCTACAACGGAAAAATTCAAATCCATGGGTTACGATGTTATTGAACAATGGGAGTGCGACTTCAGGAAGAAGTTAATACCTGAGATGAAACACCTCGAACGGGAACTCCGTGTAGATCTTCCAACAAGTATGTGATAGGTTTTGTAAATTGAACTTTAACTACTTTGAATAATTTGGTTGACCAGTTAGGTGTATATCCCTTGGAAAAGACTCCTTTGAATTTGCTTATACGTACGATGTCATTCAAATCCAACCTACGTTTACTGATAGTTTTTACATTAGTGTTATACACTGACAGCTGTGTCGTAGGTTTAACAGATGCAGGAGGCATACCTATTGTTCTATGTTTTGTAGTATTATAGCTATCAACTACTCGTTGTAATATATCGACCCATTTAAATTTCCCTCTGTAGCTAAACTCCTTATACAGCTTTTGCTTAATTGTACGAATAACTCGTTCGACTATTGAAGCCTTAATCACGGAATACGTAGAGTAATGATTTATGTTGTATTCATTTATTAACTTTTTAAAATGTTTATTATAAAACTCTTTCCCGAGATCAGACTGTAAGTTTTTAGGTATGACTGAATCCTTAAAGATACTACGGACCTGCTTTGTCACCTCTTCTCCGGTCTTAGTTTTTAACGGACGTACATACCAGTATTTCGAATAACAGTTTATCATCATCAGTATGTAACGATAACAACCCTTATTTACTTTAGCGTAGGGAATAAACTCCGCTAAATCTATTTGAAACAAATCATCATAAGCCTTTATTATAGTACTACGTCTTTGAAAATTTTTTCTAGCAGATCTATGTATTTCATCGACAACGGTTTGTTTTGCGTTCATCTCTGTTAATAACTGCAGATACTCAAATTATAAGTTATGTAAGACTGAACTATTAAATAGAATGTAAATTAATATATCCTACGACTATTGCGGGGTTCTTTGAGTAATTAACAAATTTTGTAGGTCTACGAGCGATGATCTATCAAAATTTTTAGATCTAGAATCTGCTTTAGCTAGAAGCCATAAAGTTGCCTTAGACAGTTCTATACAAAGCGAGGTCAGAGTTTTAATACTATCGCGTAGGGTGTCGTGACTGATGTTAGATATCTCGCTATCCATATACCATTTTGTAACAGCATCCTCTGCATCTACGGGGTCCGTTAAATTGATTAATCTTCGTTTCTTACAATCAATAGTTTTATTTTCTAGTATTAAAGCATGTTTCTTTGTTACCAGATCTGAATCATTAATAGCGTAGCCTGCGTTTGTAATTCTTTTGTTTTCTAAATCGAAATTCTGATCCTCTGTTAGCTTAAATCCTACCCCGGGAGGACCTGGAACTGTTACAGCACCTCCAACTATTGAACGTCCGAACAAATCTATAGTAGCATTCATACTGCTAATGGTAACGAACTGACTACTTACAGCCGTGATGAAATCTTTTATTCTATAATACCTTCTTCTTTTAACTCGGAAATAATTGAAATTATTTCGTTTTCATTCAGAGGACTACTGTTACCGGCTTCTTTTACTGCAAATAACAAACGAAGTCGGTCGACAAGTTCGTTAGCTTTATTCCAGTAGCCGTATTCGACTTTGCAATCGCTTAATTTTTTAAAATTTAACAATGATGATGATAGTCTAATACCTAAACCTTTGATTCTGGATAAGTTCGGTTTAATTATATAATCATACTTCCAATGTTTAACAGCTGTTAGTTTACCTTGTGGTCTATAGGATTTCTTATGCGCATTAGTAAGGGCTATTATCTGCATATAATTATTGCTATCAGCTTGCGATGGTGTAGACTCTAATTCTCTAAACGTAAGTCAAACAGACCGGGTGTTGCTTCGAAAGCATTGTTTTTAATTATGATGTTTGTATCACGTATAGTCACAGGGGATGATGCAAATGTCCACGCGTCTCAATCAATTTTATATCTAATACCGAATCTAGTTCTATCTATGTTGCTACCACCCCTAGCTATTAGCATACCGTAATGAGTAGGGAGATCATGAGTTTTATTAGATTCTTCTTCTTCATCTGCTTCCGATGATGATGATGCTGATGCAACAGGTTGTTTTTTAACTTTCAACAGGGGAATATAACTAGCAGTAGTAGTAGTAGTAGCAGCAGATGGTTGTGTTTTAATTTTCAATAGGGGAATGTTAACTGATTCGGCAATAGTTTCCAAAGGAGATATAACCTGTTTATGAGTATCACGATAAATACGTTCTGCTTCAGATTTATCACGACGAAAGTAAGCAAATTTTCTACGTATAGCCTTGCGTGCGTTTATTATTTTACGTTTTAAACTTAAATCATAGGAGCTCGACATGCTGATAACTCTAAGAGAGAACTAAACGATTCGAGTCTAATTATAAACTTATATATGTATCAAAACCTTTCCGATATCTACCGCTGTTTAGGGAACAATCTTTATTTATTTATTTTTTTTACATATAAGGCCGCCCATCACCCCTCCGAGCAACTCGTCAGAGAATAGCACAGACCAGTTGCTCGAGCCTTTCCCTTACCTCCATACGCCCATCCTACGAAGCCTTGAAGACTTATTTGTGGAAAAGTTTGATTTATAACTAATTTCTAACGGAAAGCTAGGAGAACATTTAACATGCGGTAGATCGATTACTAACTAGGAAATCGTACGGATCCTTCCAACACATACGACAAATGTTTTTGAAGTCCTCATAGTTAACATCTCCTACAACATGATCCTTATACACGTGCTTTAAATTTAATTCATTCTGTTTAAAAAGAATAATCAAGTTTGCGTTATCCCTTATCAAATGTTTCGGTATCTTTGCATATGTCTGGCCTAAATAAAACGAGTCAACACCTTTATGTCTACCCATACTAAAATATTCTCTAA
Source organism: Agrypnus murinus (assembly GCA_929113105.1). NCBI lineage: Eukaryota > Metazoa > Arthropoda > Insecta > Coleoptera > Elateridae > Agrypnus > Agrypnus murinus. The sequence goes on along the minus strand of OV816026.1, from coordinate 115,504,801 downwards.
TTTTTTCCTGTTTGTCACAAATAATATCGTCGAAAATGAATACTGAATTATGTTTGATGTTGCTAGGACTGATTACGTCATCGTTTTCACTAAACTCTTGATAACCAATGTTTTTAATAGGTTTCATAACTTCCCTTAAGAATTCGTATTTCGGTTGAAATAAGGATTTGGCAAACAGGTAGATATTTTCAAATTTTAATCCGTTTTCACTAATCAGTAGATCTAACATAACATTAGTTTTACCGCAGGAAGAAGGACCGCTCAGAATTGCTCGACAAGACGTAGGTAATAAGTCACCGTGTTTTCTATCATCGTCAACTTGTAGAGATACATCACTGTCTAAATTAAATATGTTTAGCGTTTTCTTTTGTTTAACAGTTTTCATTATGGTATGCGTACGTGTTTAGTCACGGCTTCAGTGAACGGGTTATATTCTATTAAGGAGTCGTGTAGGATCAAACAATATGCTTTAGTTGTATTGGTAAATGCAGCGGCAGATTCAAATTCTAATCTAATATCGATCGTGGAATCCTTGAAACTTTCTACCTGTCTCGAACAATCAATTACAAAAACCGGGTATGTTTCAAATTTTGAATAATCGATTAAACAGTTATCAGTCGATCCTCTACCTATATCATAGTAATTCTCGCGAAAACGTGTATAATTTAAATATGCAGGAATGTAATCCTTACTACTGAAATCGAGATTTAAACGTTGCTGCGGAAACACTTGCGAATTTAAATACAGCTTAATATCAACTAGGTTCGAATGAGTAAATGTAGTAGGGTTACCGGTTCTTATACCCAACTGACGCTCGTCTTGTAAAACTACAAGGACCCAACGCGGTTTTTCCAATTCATTTGAATTCTTTATACGCCAAACCTGATTTTTAGTAGTTCCCAGCGAGGGTAGTTCGTGTAATTCCCAACGCCTAAATGGAGTGATAATAGAAGAATTATCTCTCAAACTTTCAACTAAGTTCAACTTGCTTTCGTCCGACAATAGTATATGAGGAACCTCCCAAGACAGTCTATCAATCTTGATTTCTACATCAGTACCTGCATCTCCAGCAGCGCTTTTATAGCAATTAAAATCATTCTTAGAACGTATCAAAACTAACTGACAGCTCATATGAGGAATAACTTTCTTGTAATCATCTGCAAACCCGAAGATATCCTTTAAAGGAATTCTACACCTGAAATTGAACACGTTATTCCCCGCGTTATGTAACAGGCCATTTCCGTTTTGGAGTTCGATTCCCCATGCACTACTGGATAAAACCCGATCCTCGGCACCGTGTGAAACGAGACCTTTTATAGTACTTGTAATACCCGGATGTTTACACACATCGATGATTTGATTCGTACCTAATATTAGTTGAATTTCGTCAAACAGAAAGTAGGCAAAATTGTTTACCGGTAGGAATTCTACGTTGACTTTTCGAGTCATAGTACTTTTAACAAAAATGTAGCTATCGTACAAAGCTAAAACATTATCCGAATTTTGTATGGTGATTCTAATGATGTCTGAATGATTTACGTTTAACGTAAACGGCAAATAGGTATAGAAGTTCTCTTTTATTATATCTGTATCGACACGAGGTTTTTAAAATATATTTAATTTATCAGTAGCAAAGATGCTTTCTGTGTTAATATGCAATTTACTTTTTTTCGACATGTTGATGGTGTACTTTAAAACCTAGAGATTCAAGAAACAGCCGATTCTCTTTAGATAACTTTATACGTAAGAGGTCCGCACTAGTCGGTGTACGAAGACGAATGACCCTCGAATGATGCGAGGTTTGGTTTTTATAGTTATAGTTTATTCCCATTTTTCACGTTTAAGTTCTAGTCTTATACTTGTGAAGGTATCTTCAGAAAGATTTACCAGTTGTTCACTCGAGTCTACTAATCGAATGGTAATATTATCAATTTCACTGACAGTGACAGGAAAGTAAATCACGTGTGTTGGTTCCTTCTCAATCAGGTATCCAGGTGGTACGCAGAGACCAAATTCAAAGATTGTATGACACGGTTGATTATTTCTATACGCGCCCCCTGTAATATTCGTGTCTACAAAGATGTTCGGGGTAGAGAGTATATCGACAATTCGATCTGATACGTGCCTGATGCCGGGTAGTAATATACGATTGTTAAATCCTAATAGAGAGCCTATACTGTTAGGTTTGCTAAAATATATAACGGCTGAGGCAGATATAATCTCACACTTTCCTGTATTAGTGTTAGCCTTGATTTGTAGTAGTAAATCTCCTTCTTCAGGATCGCTCGTATTAATTTGATTCTTTATATAGTTAGCGATTTCTGACAATTCGTAACTACCGGTTGTGATAGTTATCTCTTGATCTCCGTAATAAAATTTATTTTTCCCTGGAAATATATTCCGTATCGTATGACTTGTATATAGGCCAACTAATCCTATGGAATATCTGTATTGCTCACGATCTAGTTGTATATTCGGATAAATACTACCGGTAGAGAGGATATTTCCATTACCGTACACGGTAATGGTTCTAGCCATACTTGTTCGAGTTATACATACACTTCTCTTTTATACAAAAATCTCAGGCACAAGTGTCCACAGTTGTATGTATTGAACTTTTGTTCTTGAGCAACATTATAGTATACATTGCAACGAGGACCGAAATATTTCACGAGTTCAGCCGGTGGTCTTAGGTCTCCGAAGGGGTGAAAATACAAAGCAATATTTCGATCCTTTCTATAAGTTACCCAATGCTTACCTGGTCCTCTAGCATCATCGAGATTAACAATAGCTCTTTCAAATCGTAAAGGTTTATTTGGTAGACTTGTTCTCATATAGACACCTCTGAAAAAGGGTATGCCTTTAGCATGCTTTATTAGATCTAGGTTTGTAAGTGGTCTCCGAGGCAGGTTATTCAGTTTTTTGACCTGTACGATTTCAGATACAATGCTGTACCGCCTGCTTTATAGGGTTTCAGGTAAAGAGCGTTTCCGCTCTTTCTATCTATTGTGATAGCCTCCATACTTTTATTATGTCGTTTAGTTTCTTCTAGCTGTCTCTTATTACTATTAGCAGTGTCAACAGCTTTTGCTACGCCCGAAGCGCCTCCTATAATTGCACCGAGAGCCGAGAGGCCAGCAAAAATTGGTATGACAGGTAAAATACTCCCTGTAGCTGTAGGTACCGGAATAATTCGAGGTACTTTAACGTTTTTCCTACCTCCTACGTTTTTAATGATTCTTCTAGCGGCGTTCAACGCATGGTGTATTAAATCCTTTCCCGTGAGGGTCTTACTTGCTCGATTTACCGTACTTACAAGCTTCTTTAAAATACCTCCTTTAAAAGTGACAATTTTCTTTGTATTTACAATCTTCTTTGTCTTTCTCCTACTAGTCTTCCTATTCACACCCATTCCTAACTTTCGTTTAACCTTCATTATACCGGTTACAAGCAAAGCTGAAGCCTTTTCCCCTAACTTAGAGTCTTTAGCTTTAACACGTCTCCAGGCAGCTTCTTCTAAAACACGATCTGCCTTATGTCTACTATCCAAGTCTGAACTTTGAGCGTACGAAATATCGTGCTGCATACACGCCTGATCCAAGGGGTTTATGCCTTTATCTCCTCTTTCTAATCTTTTAGATAATTTAGTTCCGGGTCCGCAATATTGGTAAGAAGGCAGGTGTAGTTCGATAGGGAGCCTGTCGATGAGCTTGTTAACAACACTGTTATCCTGGTGAGTCAACATCACGTACTGAGATAAGAGATCAGATGCATCTCTATTTATACTCTGCGAAAACTTACTGTCTCATACTATTGCTAGTGGTAGTAAAACATAAATAATTTTTTTATACGTTTATTCTTTATTAAATACATTTGTAATAGACAATCGTGAAAATTTCTTATATAACTTTTTTGAACTCACTATCTAGAAAGCAGTGTTCGACGCACTGTCTAGTCAACCGGGAACACTTGTTTCCCGGTTAAGTAAACCGGGAAACACTCAGTGGTGCCAACTGCCAACCCTTGCAAAATTTAAATACCTTTTTTACTGCAAAATTTCTGCCGAAAAACAATCTGTCACATTTGTCAATTGCAGTCATGACTTGCTTTGGTTTATTTTTTTAAATAAAAGTTGTGAAATCAGATAAAAATTTTATTTGACATTTATAACAATGACTACGTTCGTTTCAAAAAGTATTGTACAATTCTCTTGCGTGAACAATGTTCCCGCGTTCACGCATATGAAGGCCCTCGCTCCCTTCGGTCGCTCGTGCTTCAAAACTGCGTTCACGCGGGAACATTGTGTTCCCGCACTCGTATCGTAAATAACTAATTCAATACACAATACGATTTTATTTCATTTCGTAATACATATAAAGCGTTTATATAATTTTCTAACCTATTTCTATATTCAATTACCCTCAGCTTCTTATGGTACATCTGTTGATGTCTCGTGAATTGCTGGCCATGACATTGCCGGTGCTTGCTGATTGGGTTGTAGCTGACTGTGTACGACATTGATAAATTTTGATGGATAAAGTTTTATTATCTCTAATAAAATGAGCGAGTTCAATCCACCACGATCTTTTAAATTTAACGTCGAGTAGTTACCGCACGACAATTCGGCTGAGAATTAAATCGATTCGTTTGACACGTTCTTCTGAAGTCTTACTCCTTCAGCTGTGTTCTCTACACTTTCGTAGTAGAAGTACGAGAAATTAAGGTGACGTAATACACGAGCATGCTGGTTAATAAGCGGTGCTAGATGCATGATCCTTTGAAATTCGTGGTCTTTTACCGTTATCTTTCGCTGGTCATAACATATCATCACCGTGTTGCCATAAAAAACACTTTAATTAAACTCTATGTAAAAATCTGTACATAGATGGAATTTCAGCTTTTTATCGTTCCATATCTTCGTGGAAAAGAAGTCTTTGAACATTGCTTCGACTCGGACATCATACTGTAATGAGCGCGGTCAGCCCTTTGAACTTCACCGTCGAATGTTCGAGAATGCGTGTGACTCACCCGCGTGCGTCATCGACGGCGCGAAAAATCAATAGACCTTCTAGAAGAATCTACAGTATTTTCTAGAAGAATGTACGGTATATAAAAGCCGACTGGCGCCGAAGGGAATTCAATTAGTAAACCGCGAGCAATCAGACGTGTTAGTAGTCGCAAGTGGTAATAGATAAATATCTGAGTGTGTACGAAATAAATATTGTGATTGAATATAAATAATAGTTAATAGTTAGTTTATAATTGTGTTTTGTAAATTAGTTAAGATTGAATTAGTGTGTGTTAAGTGTGAATGTTTTCTCTTTATTAATAGATGATTTAAACAGCATTTTGTTATTATTTAAAAAGAACGTTGCAGTGGTGTCAGGTGTGGGGTTTTAAAATAAATAAAATCGTGTAATAAACAAAGTGCTGTGAGAATAAACTGTTAGTGTTAAAAACAATTACAACTAATAATTAAAATGGCGATGAAATTGTTGAAAGATCTGAAGGTAATAGACTTAAAACGCGAACTGGAGGAACGGGACTTGGAAACAACGGGCCTCAAAAGCGTATTAATAAATCGGCTAAGAGAATGGCTTTTGGAACAGAAAGAAGACCCTGAAAGTTTCCTCTTCGAAATACCTGGACCCGCAATTGATACCAACGTGTTTTTAAGTAAAATGGAAGAGAATTCTAGAAAGTCCGAAGAAAATTCTAGAATATTAAAAGAAGAGTTACTGGAAAGTTCTAGAAAAGCCGAAGAGAATTCTAGAAAGTCCGAAGAAAATGTTAGAATATTAAAAGAAGAACTATTGGAAAAGCACGAAGAGAATTCTAGAAAGTCCGAAGAAAATGTTAGAATGTTAAAAGAAGAGTTACTGGAAAGTTCTAGAAAATCAGAAGAGAATTCTAAAATGCTTAAAGAAGAATTACTTGAAAATACTAAAGCACTGGAAGAAAAAGTTTTTGAAAATACTAGAATGCTTAAAGAAGAATTACTGGAAAAGCACCAAGAGAATTCTAGAAGGTTTGCAGAATTACTAGAAAAATCTGAAGAAAGTTCTAGAAGGCTTAAAGGAGAATTGCTGGAAAATGTCAAAGCGTTGGAAGATAAAGTTTTCGAAGAATCTTTGGAGAATGCCAGCGCGTTAGGACTATTGGAAGGTAGATTGGCGGAACAAGATAGGGTAATAAAGATGGTAGAAGAGAAAATAGCCCAAATGCAATTACCATCAACAGCTAAGAAAGACGACATAACCGATATGTTGGAAGATAGAATGAATCAACTACGGTTTCCCTCAACTTGTGAGCGGCCGTTTAATGAAGTAAAGAAGCAATTTAAAGAAGAAGAGGGTCCTGCCGTAGGGATAAAAGTAAAACCACCCACGTTCGATGGAAAGATACCTTGGTCCACCTACTACAAACAATTTGAGGCGGCCGCTGGGGCCAACGGATGGACACGCAAGGAAAAGGCCGTTTCTTTAACTGTGGCTTTGCGTGGAGACGCGTTGAACGTCCTGCAAACAATCCCAGCAGGGCAGGAAAGTGATTATCAGTTGTTAGTTTCTAGATTGGAGATGAGATATGGAGACGCGCATCTACAACAGGTTTATCACGCGCAAGTAAAGAATCGTGTCCAGAAGAATGGAGAAACCCTTCAGGAGTTTGAAGCCGATGTAGCGCGGCTTGTCCGATTGGCGTACCCTACGGCTCCCGATTCATTTCTGGGACAACTCGCTGTGCAGACCTTCATTGATGGATTAAGAGATGGGGAAATACAGCAGTCATTAAGGCTGGCGCGACCAAGAACAACTGATGATGCGCTTGCTCACGCGTTAGAATTTGAAGCCGCAAAACAAGCGTCCCGAGGCCACGGGCGAGTTCGAACTGTTGCAGAAGAAGAGGAAGATTCCAAAGATCGCCTAGAAGAGTTGTTAATGAGAGTTCTTCAGAAGGAAGAGAGCCGTAAGAAGAATCTTCAAGAAGTTCGAGGGCCCCGTTGTTGGAATTGCGGCGAACAAGGGCACATACGACGCCGTTGCCCTAAACCAAAAACAAACTCAGCCGTCGGAAAACTAAAGAAGGTCGACGAGAGGGGGCGAACGTTGACCTTGAGTGAAGATGCCCCGGAGATTACCATCCATGCCGTAACATCAAAGAATAGTACCAGCAGTTTGTTCGTAGATGGGAAAATTGCTAATCGAACTATTGCATTGCTCATTGATACGGGGGCGACAAAGTCCATCATACGGCCTAATGTCCTACGAACAAGTATGAAGCTGTTACAGACAACTACTCAACTCCGTACAGCGACAGGTGAAGTAATTCCAACACGCGGAGTGGTGAAGATGAAGATTGGCATTGGAAGTGAAGAACGTGATGAGGTGCTGGTAGCCGACATCACTGACGATTTCATCCTGGGAATGGACCTCCTGAGAAAATTTGGTTTTACATTGGACTTGAAGGAGGGCGTTTTGAAGGTTGGTAACGAAGAACTCCCTTTGCACCCACGAGAAGACCCTGTCGTAAGGGTGTTGCTGACAGAAGATGTGATATTACCAGGTCGGAGCGAGATAATTGTCGAGGCAGGTTTGGATGGAGATCTTCGGGTAGGATGTGTGCGAATGATGGAGCCTGTCTATGATAAGAAGATCCATAGTGGCATACTGGTGGGAAAAGCGCTGATCAAGGTTGGGAAGACAGTACCGGTGAGTATTATGAACGTTAATGTGGATCCGGTGACATTAAAGAAGAGCACCCTTGTGGGACAGTGTGTGCCAGTATTCCGAGTAGCCAGGTGTATGGCTGATGTTCCAAAACCAGTGCCCAAAGACCATGGTGGAAAACTAGTGGGTATGATTGCTAGTTCATGCGAAAACCTTAACAAAATGGAAGTGAAAGAGGTACAGAGTTTGATTCACCGATATCAAGATATCTTCGCTCTTGATGATACCCAGAAGGGACGAACCAATATTGTGCGACATAAAATCAATACAGGGAACTCTAGGCCAGTCCGACAACAACCGAGACGTCTACCTATAGCAAGGCGAGCAGAAGCCGAGAAAATCATTACTGATATGGAAGAACAAGGGGTCATCGAGCCATCCAGCAGTCCATGGGCATCACCGGTGGTCCTGGTCAGTAAGAAGGACGGGTCAACGAGATTTTGTGTGGACTATCGGCAGCTCAATAACGTGACCAAGAAAGACAGCTATCCCTTACCACGCATTGACGACACGTTAGATACCCTGTCTGGTTCACGATGGTTTTCGACTTTGGACTTAAAGAGTGGTTATTGGCAAGTTGAAATGGAACCTGAAGACCGGGAGAAGACCGCGTTCACTATTGGTTCCGGACTATGGCAGCTTACGGTTATGCCTTTCGGTCTATGTAACGCTCCGGCCACCTTTGAGCGTCTAATGGAGACCATTCTGAGGGGGCTGTTGTGGAAGACTTGCTTGGTATACCTAGATGACGTGATCGTGGTTGGAAAATCATTCAAGGAACATCTGAAAAATCTGGAGGAAGTGTTCCGGAGACTGCGTGCAGCCAACCTGAAATTGAGTCCGAAAAAGTGTCACATATTCCGAAAGGAAGTAAAATACCTCGGGCATGTCGTATCACAAAATGGAGTAGCAGCCGATCCCGATAAAATCTGTGCAGTCCAAGAGTGGCCAACACCGAGAGATAAACACCAAGTTCGTAGTTTTCTTGGATTGTGTACCTACTACAGGCGTTTCGTTCCTGGGTTTGCCAATATAGCAAAGCCTCTGACAAGGTTAACTGAAGATGGGCGCGAGTATGTTTGGAGCGGAGAGTGCGAAACCGCTTTCCAACAGTTGAAGAGTGCCTTGACAACAGCACCAATATTGAGCTATCCACGGACCGAAGGAAAATTCATACTGGACACAGATGCAAGTAATCTGGCCATTGGGGGTGTACTTTCTCAGATACAGGATGGACAAGAAAAGGTAATCGGCTATTTCAGTAAGGTTTTGTCGAAAGCCGAAAGGAATTATTGTGTGACCAGAAAAGAATTGTTGGCTGTCGTGAAGTCCGTTGAGCACTTCTACAAATACTTGTATGGACGGAAGTTTTTATTGAGGACGGACCATGCAGCGTTGAAATGGCTTCTACAATTCCGTAATCCTGAAGGCCAGGTCGCAAGGTGGATTGAACGATTACAAGGATACGACTTTGACACGGAACATCGAGCAGGCACTAGTCATCGAAATGCCGATGCTCTTTCAAGAAGACCCTGTTCAATAGATTGCCGTCATTGTTCTCGTTTGGAAGAGAAAGTTTGCCAAGTACTGAGAACTACCATCGTCAACGACAATTGGTTGCCGGGAGAATTGCAACGTCAACAGGAGGCTGATCCCGAATTAAAGATGGTACTGGAATGGAAGCGTGTGGGAGAAAGGCCTGCCTGGGAGGTCGTCAGCCCTTTCAACAGAACTCTAAAAGCGTATTGGGCCCAATGGGAGTCCTTGAAGGTGGAAAATGATCTCCTGAAGCGAGTGCTGGAGAGTGAAAATGGCACCACTATTAGGTCTCAGTTCGTGGTTCCTAGGAGCCCGGTGGCTACAGTATTGCGACATCTCCATGATGGTGCATCAGGAGGACACTTCGGTGTGAAGAAGACTCTGGAGAAAGTTAGGGAGCGTTTTTATTGGGTCAACTGTAAAGAAGATGTGAAGGAGTGGTGCCGGAAATGCGAACTATGTGCCACTGGTAACGGACCCTTGGAGAAACGAAGAGCACCTATGAGGCAGTACAATGTGGGTAGTCCTTTGGAACGAATAGCTATAGATATTGCCGGACCATTTCCCGAAACCGACGATGGGAATAAATACATCTTAGTGGCAATGGACTATTTTACCAAATGGCCAGAAGCGTATGCCCTACCAAACCAGGAAGCCGCGACTGTTGCTGACGTACTAGTCAAAGAGTTTTTCAGTCGTTTCGGAGTGCCCATGGAGCTGCATTCGGATCAAGTCCGCAATTTTGAGTCTGTACTCTTTGGAGAAGTCTGTCGATTGTTGGGCATTCGCAAGACTCGGACCACACCGTTACATCCGCAGTCCGATAGAATGGTAGAACGCATGAATCGCACAATGGGCAAATATTTGGTCAAGGTCGTCTCCGATCATCAACGAGACTGGGATCAATACCTGCATCTGTTCCTGATGGCTTATCGTGCATCGGTCCACGAAACAACCGGCCAATCACCAGCGTCTGTGATGTTTGGACGTGAGTTACGGTTACCATGTGATCTGGAATTTGGATCTCCACCTGCAGAGCAGGAGGTAGCCGGGAATGATTATGTCATCAACCTAAAGAAGAAGTTGGAGGAGATTCATGACCGAACGCAAAACCATAGTCGAATCGCGAGTGACCGAATGAAGACTTTGTACGATGTGAGAGGTCAAGAAGGAAGGTTTCAACCTGGACAGCTTGTTTGGTTATACAACCCGCAAAAACGTCGGGGCTATTCTCCAAAGTTACAGCGAAATTGGGAGGGCCCATACCAGGTGAAGAAACGAATAAATGACTTGATTTATCGCATCCAGAAATTGCCAAGAGGGAAACCAAAGGTGGTACACTCCAATCGTCTGGCGCCCTATGAGGGAAAGAATGACGCAGTCCCGGATCTGGAAAATGAGGCCGAAGTGGCTGTCAACACCGTAAGACCTGAAGGTGACCAGCCAACCTTTGGAGAATTTATGGCTGCATTTTCCGGAACTAGAAAAGCGCGATTCGGAGTCACGACCGAGATGCAACAAGATCTCTTCCGGGTCCCTGTTGATTATTCCATTGCCCATTGTGTCTCCGAGGACCTCCGCATGGCAAGAGGGATCGCAGTAGTGTTTAGATATAAATTTGGACGGCTGGATGAACTCCGAGAACAGAATCCTTCTGTTGGCAAGACCTTACACCTGCTGGATCATGGACGGTCTATTTACTACCTAGTAACAAAACAGGCTTACCACCAGAAGCCCAGTTACGCGAACCTATGGAGAGCGTTATGGGATTTGAGGACCGAGCTACTTGCCAAGGGCATTAACAAATTGGCAGTTCCCAGTCTCGGGTGTGGGCTGGACCAGTTGGACTGGAGGATCGTTAGAAACATGCTGGAAGTTATCTTTAGAGGTACGAACGTTAAAATCTTGGTCTGCAGTTTTGACCCACAGCCCGCATCAAGGCCAACGAAGAGTGTAGACTGTTACTTCTACCGGAATGGAACGTGTAGTCTAGGTGAAGACTACCGATATCGTCACGACCCTTTCTACAGGAACCGGAGAGTGGTGCCTGTTCTGGGACAGAACAGACTTGAAGAGGGGGGCAGTGTAATGAGCGCGGTCAGCCCTTTGAACTTCACCGTCGAATGTTCAAGAATGCGTGTGACTCACCCGCGTGCGTCATCGACGGCGCGAAAAATCAATAGACCTTCTAGAAGAATCTACAGTATTTTCTAGAAGAATGTACGGTATATAAAAGCCGGCTGGCGCCGAAGGGAATTCAATTAGTAAACCGCGAGCAATCAGACGTGTTAGTAGTCGCAAGTGGTAATAGATAAATATCTGAGTGTGTACGAAATAAATATTGTGATTGAATATAAATAATAGTTAATAGTTAGTTTATAATTGTGTTTTGTAAATTAGTTAAGATTGAATTAGTGTGTGTTAAGTGTGAATGTTTTCTCTTTATTAATAGATGATTTAAACAGCATTTTGTTATTATTTTAAAAAGAACGTTGCAATACAATTCGGACCATATACTTTCCGTTAACATAATTTAACTATGCTCACATATGTTGTTGATACATTCCAATTTAACAGTCACGTCAAATTCATTAGATTGTTCAGGTGGGATAATTCCTACTAGGATATCATGTAAATGAATAGAGTCTTCTCTTGGTCTCATGACAAATAGAGGGTATTGTACATATCCTAACAACTGCATGTGTTCACCCGGATAGACGGTAATCAACGACGATGCTGGTGTTGCTACATTATCTGTACCTTGTACCTGTAAGTTTGATGCATCGTCTGCATAGTATGGTTCGTTCGGACCTAAACAAGAAATAATTATTCAGTAACATTCAAAGGATTTCGTTCTTTTAAAACATACCTATTTCTTCATGCATCACTTCGTAGTCGTGACCCTGGAAATAACTGCTTGGTTCCGGAATTGATAAGTTTGCAGATTGATCCGGTTCATCATGATGTTGATCTAAAATGAAATAAATTATTCAAATGTATACACACACACACACACACAGAAACCGTTTTCTTTCGTACCCATTTCAGCACTACTTGTAAACGTGTCTCCATAGCGATGATAATAATAATCAGGACTGCCTAAACTCATAATAATAATAATAATAATAATTACTACAACCCATAACCTAAACCAAGGCCCCAGAAGCTATAAGCTTGTGCTGGAGGGAGGGGGCGATTATTATTATTATGTAGGCCCAATGTGCGGCTGCAGCCGACTTATAGATGGAACAGCGCAAATCCCACATTTGTGTTACAGCTAAGGGAAACTGCAGAAAACCTTAACCAGATCTGCCAGCACCAGGAGTCGAACCCGGGCCGCTTGGGTGAAAGTCCGGCACGCCAGGCATTACACTACCAAGGCTGTATTCATGGTACTGTTACACGATCAACTGTTGCACTCTAATGACAGCCTTTCACCGAAATACATTTTATAGCGATTTCTACACATGCGCATGAATACACATCTTCAATCCAGTTGAATCATAACGAACAACCCTATGACTCAGAGTTAATCCCTGTAAAACAGATTCTGGGAACTGAGGTAAAAACAATATCGAGAAACGACAAGTTTCTACATGTTAAATTGTTTTCGCATAATTACTTGATGACGTGTAGATCTATATTTAAATATCAAACAGGAATGACAACATAAAATTTATTTTGAAATAAATTTATGAGAGAGAGAGATGAGAGATGAGAGATGAGAGGGGAGAGAGGAGAGATGAGAAATGATAAATGTAAATGAGAGATGATATATGCTAATGATACCGTGAATTAATTTAATTCGAGCATCCATATGAGAAATGAGAGATATGAGATACGCTAATGATACCGTGAATTAATTTAATTCGAGCATGCGTATGAGAAATGATTAATTCGAGCATCCATATGAGAAATGATAAATGTAAATGAGAGATGAGATACGCTAATGATACCGTGAATTAATTTAATTCGAGCATGCATATCAGAAATGATAAATGTAAATGAGAGATGAGATATGCTAATGATACCGCGAATTAATTTAATTAGATCAATTAATTTAATTCGCGTATGCATATGAGAAATGATATATATAAATGAGAGAGGAGATATGTAAATGATACAGTGAATTAATTTAATTAGATCAATTAATTTAATTAGCTCATTTAATTCGCGCATTTAATTAGACCACGCCCCATTTGAATATTAATTAGATCGCGGGTCATTTGCATAAAAGGAGTGGTGGTCAGCTCAAGTGTCCGAATACCTACTTCCGTTCAAAATTCGACGCCAGTCGTATTATCATGATCAACTTCATTCATTCCGTCGTCAGCGAATATGAATGGCCATGATATTGTAGCGAATATTGCGACATCTAACGCCTCAGGGGGAATTGGACCACAAAAAGCGTAGTCGTTTTTTTACATAGTGTTCTTATACCAGTTTCCTATCTTAACCCTCTCTAATCTTTGATAACACAGTGAAAGTTTTCATGCAGAAACTCTAGGTATATGGAGTTTCGGGTATTAATAATATTAAAGTATTTGCTATGAGTATTTGAGATAATAATGATCTTATCTATTAATACTTGAATGGAGCAAAATCCAAGAAGTACCTATGCATTTTTTGAAATTAGTAAAATATGTATTATAATCGCTTCCTTAATTTAAAATTTCTGGTTGATAGATATTTACAAAATAAGCAGTAAATGAATTATAAATAATAGTTGTATTTATTTCTTCTATTAAAATATTTTATTTAGTTTCTTAACATACTGGTTGTTTGAATTTAAAATCTGAATGTTGGGATCTTGATGTTATAAGATTGTCGAACCTGCAACTGGTACGTCATGTTTTGATAGAGTGGGGGATTCAACTGTCAAAACAGGAAAGGAAGATCGAGTCGAGATTAACACGGCAAGATGATGGCGATTTCAAACAATCGGTAACGGGTAGCCGTGTTGTGTACTTTTCGCGATTAGTAATTAGAGTGCGATTTACTATCTAATAAACTCGATAAACATAAATACCATCCATTACGACATTTATAGTGAATATCCTGTGGTGTATATCGACTTCCTAATGAAAAATCTAATGTTTTGATCAAGGTCGATTTAAGTTGTCATTTAAAAAGTGTTACATTTTTAAGATTCGGCTAATAAAGCGAGGATTTCAAAATGAATGAAGTGGCTGCTTCTTTGACGCCTCCAAGGCCAAGTTCGGCAGTTAGCCCTCCGCCAAAGTGTGCCATTTGCTTGGGGACTTGTACGAATAAGTGTTTTTCAGATTCTTGTATGCATCAGTTTTGTTTTACATGTTTATTGGAATGGTCAAAGGTATATTTTGAAAAAGTACTAATTAAAATAAAGTTTCTTATGTATTTTTCTTTGTAGGTTAAAGCTGAGTGTCCTTTATGTAAGCAGCCTTTCAAATCCATAATACATAATATTAAATCTAATGATGAGTATGACGAACATTTTGTTGAAGTTCCTGAACCACTTGGAAATGACGATGGTGGGTTTTTGTATCTACCACCAGCACCTTCTAGACATTTTCAGTTTCGGTAAGTTTCTTTGTCATTATTAAATAATTATAACCTAAGTGGGTATTACAGTAATCTGTTTATACTGAGACATCCTGTTGTGCTTTAACAGTTTGCAGATTTGAGTCATACTATGATAAATACAGGTTTTTTTTAATTGTTTATCAGTAATGGTATCAATGTTTCCTTTAAGCATAATAATGGAGATTTCTAAGGCAGATAACAAAGTATGAGATATCTCAGATTATTTTTGCAGACAATAAAATGTTTAAATTTTTTAAATAAATGCCCATAATTATTTTAATGTTGATTAAATAAAGAAATTATTTTCGTTTAATATTTTAAGTTTGATTTGGTTTTGTTTATTTTAAACAACTGTTTACCACCAAGGTTAATCATTAATCTTTATGTTATATTTACCAATAAAAGGTGCTATTATTTCACTATAATCTTGACATTGTTTTCATAATTTTTATTTTAGTGTTTTTTAATTTCCAATATCTTACAACCTTTTTCTATTGCTTTTCCTCTTTTATCAATTAAAGGGTCGGCCATAACAACGTTGTATGTAACAAAAAATTTAACTGCAACACGAACTGACAACAGACGTACAGCGTTGTTAAATGGCATACTACAAATTCAAGCTTTAAAAACTAGTTTTCCGGAAATCTGTTTAAGATATTTTATATCTCTATGATGCCAATACCTTCCAATAAGAATATACTAAAGTTTTTACGGCAATACCTCATTTCAGCATAAATGTTACATACAACGTTGTTATGGCAGACACTTCAATTGTGTTTCAATGAATAGACCATTCACTCAACCAGAGGGCTTACGTCATTAGTCATGTGACTTTGTAAACATGTTAAGATGACAATGCCAATAATTTCTGACATTTCATTTTCAAAATTAGGTTAGGTAAGGAGTGTTTGTGAAATGGTGTGTATTTTGGTTATGTAGTTACAACTAAATAAAAATGAGATTGATATCTCGCAAAGAAAATAAAATTCTTAATTGAAATTTGTTTAATTTCTCTCTTACAAACTTTAATATAGGGTAGAGATACCACTAGTCGACCGGTTAGCCAGTACTAAAAATTGAATCTGCTATATTTTCAATGTTTATCAACTTAATTACGTAAAACAGATTCCTGTATATGATTGCATGTTTATATTTAAAACGTATTTTTTGTTTTTGGCGGTATAGGACACCACAATTAAAATAATTTTGCTAATTCAAACATAGTCACAATTCACCGTTAGTCGGACAGTGAAATCGGGTAGTCGGACAATAAGTACGCCAGTATTCGACCTTACCCTTTTTTGCTTGCATGCTCTTGGATTTTAGGTTCGTTTTTATTTAAAAGTGGAAAAATCATGTCAAATATTAATACAAAACAGTAAAAAATATATTATTTCAACTTAACAATACATTCTTTTCTTTGTAAACATAAAATAAAATCGCAAACTCAGAAAAACAACAACAAAATTTAACTTAAAAAATATTCTTTCATTATAAACCTAAACCTATTACATTTTGTAAAATCGGATCTCATCCAACCCGTTTCGCTTAAACCCAAACACCACGAAGGGTCCATGCTTTCACGCACATCTTTTGGAGGTCTGAAATATGGAAACACCACGCATGGATGAGCTATGGCACCATCTGCTGAAATTACTAACAAAACCGTCAAAGCTTCTTTTTCTTTACCCTTAACGATCTGATAAACATTTCTGTAGCCCCTAGGAGCTATTATTTTTCCCGTTTTGGGACACAGCGTAAAACTACTTTCGTCCCCATTAAAGATTCTGGTAGTATCGTCCAAAATATCCACTGCATTTTCAGTTTCCAAATACTCTCGTAAACAAGTAAACCATTTCCTTATGCTTTCTTCTGTGAGAACTGCACGCCCTTTTGACAAGTTTTCTGCGCTTCTATAGACCAGTTGCGGATTACGTCGGAAGAATGCAGAATACCATTTTTTTCCAGGACGCCCGTTTACGAAGGGTATTTTTTTCTCTCATCTTCGCTTTTTAAAAGTACGATTTTTTGGACTGTACTTAGTACATCCTCCATTTTTCTGGGGAAACCACACTTGGCTAAATTTATACACCATTCAACCAAAGCTTTTTCTTCAAGAGTGCTCAAAACTGGTGTCGGACCCATTCTTCTATGCTTTTCGGGAATTCTTCCACTCAGTCTATCATGGATCGTGGTTTTCGGCACGCCATAAATCTTACTTGCACTCCGTACGTTTAAATTATTTTCTCTTATTTGCTTTAACGCTTCAAATAAAGCCTCCTCTGAGTACTGATGTATGGGACGTTTATAACTTTTATTACAAGTTTTCGTTTTTCTTTTTTTTTCCAAATTACTCTTAATCTTCCCCATCTTACTAATAAAATAGAAAAAATAAATACATTAATTATTAATCCCAATAACTGGCTGTTAATGTTGTTATTATTATTATTATTAATAAACGAAGTTATTAGATAAATACTGAGATACTTAAACAAAAAAAATATACAAGCAAAAAAACGGTCGACTTTAGAATAAAAAAAACCCAGTCCTCAATACTGAATATTCTAAAAGCGGTCGACTACTGGTACAATAACAAAATATTCAGAACAATGTATCCTGAAATTGATAAGGGCGATTTTATGCTCGTTTTGGATGCAAAAGTATTCCTTAAACTCCCAATACTTAATTTCCAGTAGTCGACCACTGGGAATTTAAGTTATTCCAGTATCCAGAAGTCGACCACCCTAATAATTATTGTATTTTGCTGCAATATGTTAAATGTAACCTCAAAATCCATTAAATAAACTATCTAAAGTGTTACGAATTCGTACTTACCTGTAAATTTACAAAATGCATCCGACTAGGCACGAGTTTTAGATACACTGCAAGAAGCGATTTCTGTAAAAATTCCCCTCGTACAACGTGTTCACTGGCAATACAAACTTAACACTGCCATTTGAAAATTTTCTGTTGCCGCAATGCTTTGCTTCAATTGGTCAATTTTAAACAAACCTGTCCGACTACTGGAAAATTGGCGCGCTTTTTTAAATTGTGCTCTTTAGGACTAGTTTAACGCAAAAAACGCTCAATGCGGCCGACTACTGGAGGCGGTCGACATTAAGTAGTTCTACCCTATATCAGCTATAGAAAACACAATTATTAACTAACCTAACTTTCTTTATCAAAACAAAACCATTCTCTTCATTGGTCCACTTTAATACCTTCTAAATTTGCTTCGTCTTTTCTTATATATTTAAACAACGTAAAACAACATGGTATAATTCCTAAAAGGTATCTTGAGGCTTGTAATAATTATTGTAATATTACATGCCTACATATTTCAAAATTTAATCCAAATTAACCGGTATTTCTAGAAGCAAAAATTTTGTAAAGGTCACTAACATATTGTTACATGTATAGAATTAATGAAGGATACTGACTCTTTTCAAACGTCATATATTACATCTCGTAATGCGAATCTATGGTTGTTGCCTAAGTCAGTAATTCTCCTTTTTCTATTTTTAGCAGGATCTTCGGATCGCTAAGAAGGTTACTGCCTTTAATAGTTGCAGATACCTTGCAAACTGCACTTTTGTCGATACCCAAAGCCTAGCTACCCTTTACAAATATTACTTTTTAGAACAGATCATAAAACGAATTGTATATTTAAAAATATTCTATTTTAAGAAGACTCGCTTCTCGTACTGAAGTTAAAGGTATAAAAGATCCAGAACTTTCCGAAATAATTAAAAAGGCTATCAAGTTTTTCGATTGCATACTAAATGGTTTTGGCATGGTAAAACAAAAGGTAAAAAATATTATATTGTATATAAATAAAATATTAGCTGTCTAATAAGCTCTCTGACGTTTTAATTTGCCAAGATGACAAAATATTTGCATTGATACAACAATGGGCAATTGTTTTCGTTTGGAAGATGCAAATAAACATAGTAATCGTAATACCAACAAAAAATACATTTCTTAGGCGTGAAAGTATTGGAAGAGTTGCAAATTTACGTTGGTAACAGATTATGACGTAAGACCTCTGCCTGACCGAATGATCTATATGTCTAATGGTTTTCCAATGATTCTATAATAGTAGGCTTGTTTCGTCAATTAAATTCCTTTTGTGTCAAATGTGTTTCCGTAATTATCAATTGACATTCTCCAACATTTTGCATCTTAAATATTTGACGTATTGATATGGATAATAACACAGCCCCACAAAAAAAAATAATGTTCTGACCTGGGAACGTGACTACGGTATGGACGATGTATCTTTTGACGCTGAAACCGAATCCGACCTCAGAAAGCACATATACCCTCAAAATCTTACACTAGAGTTTAAAACAACCCCAAAAATGGAGTAAAACCACTCCTGACATATGGTGACAATAAATACATGCAAAAAATGCTTGAAAAACAGCAAATGTTTTGTATTAGGAAATAGTCCTGTGGTGTATGGCCAAGAACCCTCCTCCTTGAGGGGGTTTGATCACCCCAAAATGGATCAAAACCACCCTTTACATTAAAATACATGCTAAAAATGATTGAAAACCGCAAATATTTTGTTTTTGAAAATAGACCTCTGGTATATGACTAACACTAGGGTTTGACCCAAGTTCCAAGAATTACTCTATTTTTTTCTTGTCTCGAGTCCCGGGAAAAATAATTCGAGACACGGGACTTTTGTATACAAGGTGTTCAATTAAGATTCTTACTTTAGAATTACGGTTTTATTTGTTTCAATTTCTTGAGCAAAATATTATTAGTTAAAAAAGATAATTCTGAACAAGAGTGTTGTTTTGCGCATGTATGTTTTCTTAACCAGTTTTTTTAAAAGTATTAAAGTAAACAGTCTTTGCAAACACATACAAATTATTTACAACCTGTCTATAGACATAAATAAAGATAAAGGGATTAGTTTTAGTAAGAAAGTACAGTTAGATATGTTGCCTCGTCAGTGCATTCTTTATAAGTGAACTTGCAGTTTCTATTCAATTATATTCAAAAAGGGTCTCCATCCAGAATTTCCTCTCTTATTTATAAACAGGTTGTTACCCAGAAACAGTAACAACCTTAAACCGCAGTTAAATCTGTCGGCTGCCAGCTAACTAGTGTGAGGTCGTGGATCTCACAAGAGGTGTTCTGCAATGGGTGCCAAGAATCGTCGTAAGAGAGCTACAGTATTGGCCGACCAAATCTGAAAAGAACAACACATTTGCGACTACTACCAATGTGGTCGACTTTACCCAATATTGGTTCTTTGAAGCTGTAAATATAAACCCCAAGTACCCTACATAAAAAAAATAATCCTTCAATAAGAGATACAATGCTTTATTAATAAATGCACAAATTAGCAGGTAAAAATAGGTAAAACAAATTATCAAGTGTGGTTATCAAGGATATTAGGGCAAAAATAATTAATTATAGATATACAAGTGATTAATACTTAATGAGGTTCATGGAAGAGAATTCATGCGAGTGACTAGTTACTTTAAATCTGACTAAACTTCAAGTCACAAAATGCAATAAACAAAAGGGCACGGTAAAATTATCGCGACTACAGGTACCAATCAGATTGCGCAACCCTCAACTCCAGTGAGCTGTTCAACTATTACGGAGCAAAGCTTATACGTTTACACACTCTCAAAATATTCCTACCAATGTAAGGTGATAAAATATTATATATTAAATAGATACGTAGATATAAGTGCTACATGCACACTAGAGAAAAACCATGTAACAGCAAGTTATTATATACAAATATATACAGTAAAGCTTTGATTACAGAAAATAATGATTGTCAAACGTTAATTTTGATGTAACCAGCAATTGCCATAATATAACTGACTCACGATACAGGTGTCTTCTTTCACTCCGAAGAGGAACGCCACCAACCAGTTCGAACATAGTGGTGTTTTAACAACCCACACATACAATGAAGTGGATGTAATTATGGTTAGATAACCAGGAAGATATGAGATATGCAAGATAAACCAGGAAAAAAAAGGTCTTAGATAAAAGGTGACCATCTGAAAGAGTTATACCGCTTCCAAAATCGAGAACGTGTGCTTCTAACCTCTAAAAAGAAGTAGTGGAAAAATTCTTTACGGTTCCAATAAACTTGGAAATCATCACCAAAAATTAATTATTGATCTGCACAAATGCAATTCCTATAACACAACATAAAGGAAAAACTAATTTAACGGTGATGCTACTAAAATATTCTTTTTAAAGAAGTAGCTCCACAATCGAACGAAAACGAAGTGAAGTCTCTTATCAGCAACAGGAAGTTAGTTGCAAACAAAATGGAAAAGGAGAGAAATTGCGAAACTCCCTAAACGCTATACAAACTAACACAAAAGCATAGCTATACAGGGTGCTACGAAATTAGCACGTAACAAGGTGTTTTTACTTAAAAATTCATATTGAAGTATGAACCGGTCGTTTTCAAAAGGTAAAGGGTTCCAAGAAAATTTTAAAAGTTTTTGTAATAACAATAGTTCGCTTTCATAGTTAATTGCGTATTTACTAGATTTCTCAATTTGTTTCATCTGACTTTTATTTACCTTTACCTATTAAATTTAGGAATAAAATGTTTTCTGTTTAGCTTCAAGATGATAATAAACCAAATCATAGTTTAAAATTGTTTTAAAAATGTCGAAACGGCCCAATGTAATTATTACCTCAAACAAATTTTGTGTAAGGTTGGAATTCTAGAGACCGCATGCAGCATTTAGAATGCATGCACCGATCGCATTGAAAAAAAATAGTGAAGAAGATATTGTACCTTGCACCTCGAAAAATATTAACAATCAATTATAAAGTTTTGCAAAACAAGGAATTTGGGTGACATTGTATGTATCTAATAGGTCGCAGAAGATGGAATATCAATTCGAACTATTGCTAATAATATTTATCGTGTTCATATTCAGGAAAAAAATTCCTTAAAAAAGTTATGAATAACTTAAAACTTACCGACAAACAATACAACACTAAACAGGATAGGTTTTGACAAAAGAGAGAGAAAAAATAATTTTATGATATAAGAATTTATTTATGTGCTGCCGTGCGTTTCATTAAATACTTACAGTTATTTTCTAATGAGAACTTCTAGAAGAAAGTGATTAGAGGATTAATTAAGGGAATTTTAAAAATGAATATTTGGATTTTTGTGTTAGGTACCTATGTAAAATTACATTCCGGGATTCCCGGAACTTTCAGAAAAACAAGTCTCGAGTCCCGCGAATAGCAAAATTGCCGAGACCCAGAAACCTAACCAACAACCCCCCCATCCCCTTGAAAGGGTAAAACCACTCCAAATTTGGATATAACCACCCCTTACATCAGGGTTACAATAAATAAACACACGCAATATAAAATACATGCTTACATATAAGTAGGGGAGGAATCTCGGCTGGGTTTCATGAAGCATAGGCGGCGTAAAATAAAAACTACTAACTAAAATCTCACTTTTCTGGTCATTAAAGAGTAAATTATAGAATAACTGGAAGTAAATAATAAGAATAATAAATAGTTTTATTAAAAATTTATATATTTTTTTTAACAAGAAGAAGCTGTGCATATGGCAGAAGAATGTACAGTTGCTGCCGAAAAATTTTCAATGGTAATTTATCAAGATAGCAGATTTTTTTTTATATTCACAGCAATTGAATCCGGTTTGTATGCCACTTCAGATGAATAAAAGTGACGTCTCTTATGAGAATTAAAAAGTCAAGATTAGGCAGATAGGAAAATGAGGTGCATATTAAATCTCAAATTTTGATGAAACTTAAATATGCCCTAACTTGAGGAATCCATATCTACATAATTAGAGGTGTAAATAAATTAAATGGGACAATTGTTTAGAGTTGTTATCATTTACTTTTCACAGAGTGGCGCAAAGTAACCCTCGCCCATTGGTATACTTTGCTCCACAAACAATTAATTAAAAAAATAGTTAAATATTGTTTTTAGTTTAAGTAATAGTTCAATATGCATATTTCACCATTTATGTAATCCTAGTCAAAATATGAAATATTTGCTGACTTAAATTCACATTTCTTTTCAGAGCGACTTTCTTATTTCATATATAAAGTGGAGCAAAATAATCTCACTTTACGGTACTGCATTAGTTATTATCATTATTATTAAAATTATTTTGTTGTCTTCTTTTCTCATGATGTCATAGATTTGAATGAGGTTTACCTGCTTCAGAAGAAGAAAAACATCTCAAATACCATAATTTCTTCATCAAATCGCCGAACCAAAGCTGTTCTTTTTTTGTTTGAATACTTCAGACTTGGATTCATCAGCCCATAGTATGTAGTTCTGCTGCACAAACCCCTATTCATCCATTTAGCTTTATTTTGTTATTTTAAAAGACGTTTTCTAACTGCAACGTGACTTCTAGGTTTGCATTACAGAGATCCCTTGTCATGGTACTAACGAATATGCCTTTAGAATGTGAATTATTAAAATTTGTGCAAACTTCAGGAGCAGTTAGATGTCAATTGTTTGCTTATCAATTAATTTATTTCTCAAGCTGACGTTTTACCAGCAACGGTGGGTGCATACGTCAAACCAGGGACACTCTCAATGCAACATGATGATATACTGCTTTAATGTGTGCGTACGAGCATGATAGCGATATACCAGTTTGGCGTGTGCCCCGAGTTTGATGTATGCACCCACCGTCACTGTGTTTTACGAATGAGACAAAAACAAACCAAGTCCACCAACTCCTTTTATAGGTTATGGTACATACATATGTTTTAAATCTCCCACCAACATTTGAGAAAATTCTAGAACATTCTTAGAATATTCCATTGACTTACTACCCGAATTACTTTGATATTAAAACTACATAAAAAGATGATATGCATTTATATGGTGCAGGAGTTCTTTAAATTTTAAAAAATTTGCATTTGTTTACTGAGCAGTTCAAAAATTAACACTGCCCAAAAACTAGTGTATAAAAAGTTAGTCAGAAGTAGTAACAAATTAAATTGAAGCAATTTATTTTGTTTAAATTAAATGTCATATTATGAGCTAATCTAGAAGCCATGGTAGCTCAGTGGGTATGGCACTTGACTACCAACCTTGAAGTCCTGGGTTCGAATCCCAGGAATGATACATTGGAATTTTTAAATATAAATATATAAATATTTCAAAAAGGCTTCCAGGCCGACTCAGCCTGTGAAAATGAGTACCTGGGAAATCATTTCCTGGGGAAATAATAGGCGGCCGGTGCGTAAAATTAGCCACTTTACCACCCTACAGTACCGAATGACTCGAGTAATAGCAGCCTACCTTGCTATACCCCAATGGACCTTCATGGCCTGTAAAAGGGGGCTATTATTATTAGCTTTATCAGAAGTACAATTTTTATTTCTGTCTTAATGTGAAGAAATGAGGCAAGTCACTAGTGAGTGTTTTGCAAAAAAAAAAGTTTGTGAGTATTGTACTTGATGCGGTCACAACAAAACTGAAGGAAACTCTCTGTATACGATTTATAGAATTATTTTTGGGTAAACTACAGACATGGATTTAAAACAATCTTGTAAATCTTATTCCACGAAACTGGAATTTCATAATCATCTGTTCAGCAGGCGAAAAAAAGGTTATCAATTACATCGTTTACACAAAAAACTGCACTAAAATACACCAAAAATCAAGAGCAGAGATACCGTAAAGGAGCAGGAAAACTTATCAGATGAAGTTTGAAGAAATAATTGTAATAGATGATGAAGTTATATACCATGTGATCCTGAAGAAGTTCTGTGAAAAAAGTTTTCCATGGCTAAAGATCATAAGTCGGTATCTGATAAAGTAAACTTTTGACCCAAGTCTAAATTTCCTCTCAAATTCTTAGTGTGGCAATAGATTTCAATGATATCATTTCGGAGACGTATGTGAGCAAAGGCACAATTGATACGGACGCATATTTGTATATTGTAAAAAATATTTGGTTGCATTTATTGACAAACCCAACGCAAGGGAAAATGTAATATTTTGATCTGACTTAGCACCTGCCCATTATTCTGAAAAGGTGGCTCGATTCTTAACGGGTGCTTGTGTTACGTTTTGTCGACCAACAATCAAATACACCAAATATACCACAGGATACAAATATCTTGAACATCAGCAAAAAATATATTCTGCCAAAAACATAAGGGGTTTCTGAAAAACCTTGAAAAATATAACTGCAGAAGTAGTGGCGGAGATTGTGCATAATTTAATGAAAGGACTGAAACAAAAATTACGATTAATTTCTAGAAGTGGTGAAAAGTAGTTACAAATAAATAGTACCTTTAGGCATTATATTGTTATAACCGAATCAGTTTTTCATTGTTGTATCTTGATATAAATGGATTTACTTATGATTGTTTCCTTTATACACATAATAATGCATACTTACCATGGTTACTGTCACTTTAATAATGATAAAAATTGATATTTACCAGCAGGTAAATTTGTGTGAAAATCGTACGACACTCAGTAGTGACCAATAAAAAAACTAGCTCAGGAGTCGTTACCATGGCAACTAAAAAATTTTTTGGAAATTTTTTGTAGGTAGACCAACCTAACTGAAATTAATAAGTGGAAACTTTTCTGTCAAAAATGTCAAATTTATTTAAACTATACAACTGAACAAATTACAAAAAACTAGAACAAATCAATTGAAATTAAATACACAACTATTGTAATAAACGTTTCCTGTCAATTTTAATTTTGGATACCACGGCTAACTATGTTATGTTACAACTTGACAGTGATAATCAAAATTTAAAATAGGTAGAAATGGTTTGTGTCGTCACGATTTTCTTTCCGAATATATCCTCGTGCATTGATTATGCTTGGAAATTTTACTTTCGTGCATTTCTGCAACTAATTGCACTCCACTTCGTGTCGTGCAATTATGACGTTGCAGAAATGTCACTCAAAAAATTTCCGGCAATAATCAATGCACTTGGTATATTATAAGTGAAAATTTTATCGCTTCTGACTAATTTTTGCATCGTTATCAAAGGTGCTTAGAAGTGAATGCGCAGCACCAGACATGGCTCACAGAATCGCAAATTTTTGGAAAGGTCTGGGACTGAACTGCCGCAAGTATTTGTAATCGCTACAACAAACTGCTCTGGAGAGCATTGATTTTCAGACCGCAAAAGGTTAGAAAATTATCTTGGATCGCCTCTTGGTCAAGAGAAATGAAATGTCCTATCAATTTTATGTATTGAATCAGAAATAACTGATTCTGTATATTTTCATAATTATTGTATAGATGAATTTGGGGATTTGCCAAATTAAAATCATGTAAATGATCCCTTAAATTGCATATAAACGTCTAGTACTAATGTTCATCTTACACGGTGCAATGTTCCTTTAAAAAGGAAAAACTAAAATTTAAAAATGCTCGTAGATGCAGGAATGCCATGCTTGTTGACTGGAAAAAGATGGTTCTCTGGTGCCGAAACTTTTTAACAACAATTAAAAAATATCGTGAAGAAAGGCGATTGATATTTTTTACTGACGAAACTTGAGTTAACTCTGATGATTATTTTTATTTGTTTTTTGTTTCACCAATTAAATACATATTTTGCAGAAAATTTTTGTTACCAGTCGATACTTTATTTTATATTGTGTTCAATTAAAGGTTGTGCACACCAAAATCTGGTCACTGGTGTTAGGTTAGGTTAGGTTGGGATGGGTTGGGTCCGATAAGGTTAGGTTAGGTTAGGTTCAGTTAGGTTAGATTCAATTAGGTTTGGTTATGTTTAAGGTAGGTTTAGGTTGGGTTTATATTAGGATATGTTTAGTTAAGATTAGATTATTTTTAGGTTAGGTTGGTTTTGATTAGGTTAGGTTAGGTTAATTGTCATATGTACTGTCTAGTTCTTAGAATTCACAAAGGCGTAATATCTTTTGTTATTAGATTCAAATATAAAAAACATTTACTTTTACATGTGATATCATTCTGTGCAGTTCTTTTTAAAATATATCTAAAAGCAAGCAAAAGCGGAAATCTTTAAGTGATTTGGAAAAAATGCAAATTTTAAATAGAATAATTGATAGTGGATGCAAAAAGAAAGTTAAAATACAAAATCTAAAATATTATTAACTTCAAGTAAATTATGTAGGGCAATAAATTACTGAAACAGATAAAATTTTGTTTTTATTTTAAGAACCTCCAAATTTTATAATTTTCTGTCTTCCTTATTACAAAATTTCTGTTTAATGAACTTGTTTTATTTGAATTTTTTATTAAAATTGTTAGGCACTCTACTGATTCCAGGTATGTATGATTCTGACAGTTCTTCTTTTTCCTGAGTTTATTTGAAACACAATTTTAACTATCATGTTCTAATATAATTAAAGTTTAATGTTTAAACTACATCATATTAAAACCAGAGTGAATTTCAATAACGCTCTAATAAAATATACTCATGCATAACGACATATTTCTATTTTACCTGCGAAAACTAATTTCCTGTACGTTCTTTCACTTTTGCTGGAACACTTAAAGGCACAAAAATTTACCTCATTGAATAATTAATGTTTTTTTGTTAAATTTATAATATATTTATTATAAAACACAAAATAACATCGCCACCGTACTCAATGTTAGCCAACGAAGTAATGGCGACTGGTAACAATAAACAAGCATTACGTCACATGCTCACCTCTCTCATACCTAATCTAAGGATAGCACTATCTCCTTCATTCTGTAACCTAGAGGCTTCTGTTCATACCCAATGGTGCCAGAATGGAACTATAACCGTATTCTCCATTCTCAGTATTTCCACCACTATGAGGGTTAGTTAAGTAAGAAATCTACCTAACCTAACTTTATTCGGTAAATTTCATGTACTAGAAATTATGGTACCATAATTTTTTTTACTAAAAACTTACCTTTTTCTTAACCCTCAGACGATGGAAGCTGGGTCTCAAGTGACCTGCATTTTAATTTTTTTAAAATAATTCCATTGTTATTAAAAAATAACACTTTAGGCGTTTGTGTTTTCCTTGAAGCTGTTATGAAGGTGGTTTAGAATAAATTTTGCAAAAAAAACTTCTTGGCATACTTTGGCAAATCTACTTGACACTGAGTTCTCCGAATACGTGAACAAATGGTGTAATAATTGTGACAGTTGTTTTAAACTTATTTGACAGGCACAAGAACAGGTTACTGGAAAGAAAGTATGCAAATCATGTAAGAAGTAATTTTCACCCTATTTGTAACAAGAATTTTTACTGAATAAGCCCATTACTTCTGGATGTCGAATGTTTCACATTTTTTTTATTTTGTTGGCCAATAATTGCAAATAGTTGTAAAAAAACATTAATATTATGCATATATTATTATGTGCCAGCTTTTATTAGTAGCATAAACATTTTGATGTTTTGAAATTCATGTAAAAACAATAAAATACTAGCCGGGTCACAACAGACTCATTTCTGCCATTCACGTAGCCGAGATTAGTTCCGATGGGCGAGGGTTAAGTGATGACATTCTAATAGTAAAATACATTAATAGTTTGCCATATTGACAGATTTGAATTGCAGTGACTAGGCTTTCTTTATAGGTGGTGTTGCACCAATAGTGGTCGTTGTTATGACCACAACAGCCAAAATAGCAATTGGCCGCTGTGGTCTAGATGCAATAATATTAGTAATAAATACAAGCAATGTCCAAGATTATCTTTTTAATGCCTATTGAGAACCTATACCTAACATCATGATGTTGAATCTAATCATATCACAAATTTGATTAAATTATTATTTGCTTTCAGTATTCTAATAGTAATAGTATAAAGTTATACCATCAAGGAGAATGTTTAAATAAAGATTTTGGTTGGAGCATATACAATTTGCAATAAACACTTTTATGAAGTCCAATAGTTAGGTATATGTTGAAGAAACAAGTTTTCTTTATTCATTATATTGTTTGACCATATGTCATCAATTTGATTTGATGAAATATTTTTTTAAGTATTTTTGTGTATGCTTCTAAATTAATTAAAGTAATTAATTATAGTAAGTTGTAATGGTTTAAGACAGCAGTTCTCAATATTTCGGACCCAAGTTCTCATATCAGTCTTTGCCTTGCTCCCATTGGGGGAGCTAGCAAAATCATGCCACATTTGGCAACTCTGCCGTCCCCCACTTGAATTGTATTGTATAAATAAACTTTTTATTTTTAATTGGGCTCAAACGAGCATCGGGTGATTGTGTATCATCAATAAACGTACTATATTAAAAAGACAAAGAAAGACCTGTGTGTGTTATACAGGGTGATTCATAAATAACTGATATCCTTTAAATGGTAGGTAGAGAAGAGGCAGTAGAGCTAATTTACCTTGACAAGTATAGGTCAAAAACGAATAGTTTTCCAGAAAATGAATTTTAAAGTTTCATGAATTTTGGATCCAAAAGGATCCAAGGTCAGGACCGGATCCAAAATTCATGAATTTATATCCTTCAGTATCCTTCATTAATTCTATACAGGGTGATTCAGAAATAAAGGTAATCCTTTAAATGGTAGGTAGAGGGGAGGTAGTAGAGCTAATTTACCTTGATTCAAAAGGATCCAAGGTCAGAACCGGATCCAAAATTTTCTGGAAAACTTCAATTTTGACCTATACTTCTCAAGGTAAATTAGCTCTACTGCCTCCCTTCTACCTACCATTTAAAGGATATCAGTTATTTCTGAATCACCCTGTATGTGCTAAAATGTTTGCGGCAGACAGCATGAAACCCAACAGGTTTAAACGACATTTGGTTAATAGATTTTTAGAATTTTTTTGTCTTCTTTTCATGCCTTTGCTTCCCCCCTGTTATTTGTCGCCCCCCCTAAGGGGGTGCACCTCAGATTGAGAATGGTTGGTTTAAGGTTCTAACTGTAGGACAAAATGATGAGTAGATGTCTCCTAATACAACTGTAGCATCGCTTTTCTGATCTTTTGGCATCGGTCAGAACTGATTTTTCTCAATTTCTCCTCACTTTGATGTAGGAGAAAAAAATTTAATGTGAATATAAACTGATGTGATAATCCCTTTTAGAATGCATACAGACAAAGGCAACTTTGTAACATTTAATATACAGCACTCACTAAAAATATCTTTCCATTTATCAACCAACTGGAATGAGATTAATTTGCTGTTGAAAATAGTCGCAGTTTAACTTTTGCTCCTCCCTAGATGTCAAGCCAACGTTATTGTACTATTGACGAATTGTATTAAAAAAAGTTCCTTAATTATTTATTATATATTTCAGGACTACATTCACCGTGGACACTGATGGAGAACTTGCCATTCAACAGATGCTCCTTTCTCATCCTCTTACCAACAGCATGTACAATGTTCCTGGAAACTACGTACTTCCAAGGTATTTGAGGTAACAAATATTAGTTTTAGTAATACTCTACGTGTATTCCCATTACTAATAGCAGGTTTGGCAGGCGTTATCCACGTCGGGCAAGTTCAGCTACCAGCTTTCGCAGATTGGTCTACATGTCTAACATGTGGGTTTATGCACCACCAGATTTAACAGGACGTTACCGAGATGTTACACCACAATTTTATAGGTGTGTATTCTATTGTTTATTATTTTATATTTCTAAATTATATAATGAATTTATTCTTTTACTTTCTTCAGAGACAATCCAGCAGCAAGAAATCGCCTTGTACCTTGGCTGAATAGAGAGTTAAATGCTTTATTACGTGAAAACACACAGCAGGTAATGCACTTGGTCGATGTCATTATGGACCACTTAACACGCTGGCATATAAGAAGTAGATTGTTTAAAAATCTTCTAAGTTCTCACTTGGGCACCAAGACAAATCATTTTATTCATGAATTTTATAATTTCATGCGTTCACCATATGACATGATTGGTTATGACCGTCACGTAGTTTACACTGACCGACCATATTCTCCAACTTACACAATATCTGATCATGATGATGATGACAGTGACGTTGCTATTGTAAATATATCTGAACCTGTGGGAGCTGATAATAATCCATTTCGTAGACCCACTATTGAAGTTATCGAAATTAATTCTGATAGTAGTCACGACTCTGATGTTATAATAAGAGAGACACCAGTACCTGAAATAGTGTTGGTTGATTCAGATTCTGCCACAGAAGTAGATGCTAGAACTCCTGAACCTCTTAATAATGGTACTAATAATAATAGTAATAATGTGACTGATACTAGTAGTAGTAGTAGTAGCAGTAGTAGTACAACTACTACTGAAGAAAGCGAAATTAATCGTAAACCAATTCTACCATTAAAAATAAGACTGAAACACAAACGACAGTCTAGAGAAAGACGATCCCGTAATAAGAGTAAATGCTGTTCGAAACGTCATTACTCGTCTAGCAGTGTAGCTTCTTCGTCTAGTAGTAGTGATGATGACACTATTAAATCTAGCTCGTCGAGTGAATCATCACATAAACGATCTTACAGTAAAAGGAAACACAAATACAAGAAATTTAAAAGGTAAGTTTTTGTGCAGTCTTAATTTTTACGTTATTTTCAGTAGTGTTGGCAAATGGAAAGAGGAAGTCTCCACTTTGGAATATTTCGAGAAGGAAACATTCATAAATTTTCGCCCAAACCTTGAATTAATGTATGCTTGCGCGTTTCAATTTTTATCGTATATAACCTCATGTTTAAGCCTTCTACATCATCTTTTTACAATTTTTGGTTCAAACCAAAAATTATTAAAATTAAAAATTAATAAAATAAAACTATTGTAACGTTCTTTTTTAAATAATACTAAATGTGCTATTTTAATTGTGTATTATCAAAAGAAAATATTTACACTAACACTAATTACAAGCAACTATAAACTATTATCAAAGAGTAGTATATTATAAGAGAAAATTTGCGCGGCGTCTTTGATTTCTCGTCATCAGTTTCAATGACCTTGGAACGCTTGGCCCTTTAACTTGGATCACAGAAATGTGCGCCAAATTTAAATATTTACCACGCCTGAACTCAACCAGCTAACGTCCAGGGTTGTTAATTTCGTATGTATACTAGTTGGGCAGTATATAAGGGATGATTTTAATAAAACTATACACCAATTGTTGTCTTTATTCAATTTAATTCAAATCTTTATTGTATATAAAGTTTTACAAACATAAAAAGCTTATTACAAGTGATTGATAGATACATATATGGTATTCTCTCACAACAATATAAAATATTTAATAATCAACTAATGATAACGTTTTGCATGAATTGCAGTTCATTATAGAATGATATTTAGTATGTATTTAGTATACAAACTATAAATTACTTATTGAATGGGTTTTCACCAGTGTGAGTTAACATGTCTTTTAAACAGTAAACATTTATAATCACATAGATTACACTCAAATGGTTCTGACCAAAACATGTGTGTTTTAAGACTAACACTTTGAGTAACGTTTGAAAACATTTGTAGTCACACAAATTACACTCAAATGGTTTCTCGCCTTAAAGAATTAAAAAAAATAATCTTAAACTAATACGGTACTTTAATAACATAATACTGCGTCTTTCGGAAATCGAAAGAAGTGAATGTCGTTGTTATCGAAATAAAATGTATTCCTACAGTACTTGTAAACACCCGTGGTGTTTACGTTTTTCTCCATTCATGTTTTGGTTCACTATAAATGTTCAATTGTTTGTTTATTTAACTCTCATAATCACCAAAAAAACACTACACAGTAACTGTTTGTCGCAATATGGGTACACGTTCACGGAACACATACGGAATAACGAATTGACTGGACAGGTATAAAAGAATGAAAATAAGCATCCATCTTTGGCATTTCTGTGCTCCCGTCCAATGGCATCGCAACAAATTAAGAGCGAGCCGAAAGTAACCGAGAATCGGCGATGGACCCTTTAAAGTGGTTTTGCTATTCTATCTCTCTCAGAATTGAGGTTTCTCTACCAACTTTTTCCTCTTATAATATCTACTCTTTGCTATTATTAACAACTAAAGACTAATTGGATTACACAAATATTTATATAAACTGACATTTATTTCAAACATTGATATTTATGCTACCCACAATCCCCGTATTCGGTTTATCTGGTTGACTAATGACTGCTCTTCCGGCGTGGCGCTTTATATACCGTATACAGGATTGCTGGAACGCGTTAGAATTATTCTCATGCATTATGCGTCATACATTCCTCCGCGAGTTCCAGAATGCTGTAGAAATCTATCGATACAGCGAGAACTCTCTAGTGGTTTCGGTGTTCGTTACACTATTATCATCATCAGTGATAAAGGTAATTTTTTTTCATTTTTTCTTGGAATGAATTTTTGATTTTGTTCTTAAATTTTAAATAAGATTTTTTCCAATTTTTAATCATTTATTGATTCACTTAGATACTTCTTAAACTGCTTTGAATTTTATTAATGGTCTTTTAACATTTGCCGTTTGAATAAGTTTCTGGACTGTTTGTGGAAATATTTCCATGGAAATTTTCCAACACTATTCTGTCAATGTCTAGTCATACCAAGTCAGTAATATTTACCTTTAAATCAACGAATTACCATTTTTCTGTATTTGATTTTTAAATATTTTCAAATACATTAGTGCTCTTAATTATATTTTCCTTATTTCCACATTGAATAAAATGAAACGACTTTTTCTAATATCATCAAATATGCAAATAAAAAAATGTCATTAAAAAGAAATCCAATAAAAACCTTCATCCAAAAAAATTGTCAATGACTTATAAATACAAAATATTTGATTTTAATAGACCAAATTATCAATTAATTAAATTATGTTATGCAATAAGAAGAACAAATATCAATGATAATAGTAAGATCTACCAATAAATTAAACATACAAAAACAAAAAAGCAAAAATATAAAATGTCCAAAATGGATTTACATGTTAATTCATACTATCAGTTCAGTAGGTTCACGTCTTTTAACATATAGTGTGTTTCACTTCACAGTTTCACAGCCATGCATTTTTGTTATTTATAATCGAATCAATTTCAAATTTTTATCAGGTATAGAACCCCATAAAATAAATTTATGGGCAATTAAAAACCCCACTTGTTATCAACCATAAGCTACTATGATCGAAGATAAATGCAAAAAATTGAAAAACGTATTAGGCCTTATTTAATCGGAAAAGTCGTTATGGAGATTTATTCGGGGCCACTTGAAAACCCAAAACCAAATTTGGTTAAAAAATCTTGACTAATAATTATTTGAAATTCCAGCTCTAAGCTCTGCATTTTTTAAAGGACTAAGTCGATTTTGTTGATTTTTATACCATTGGTTAGATAATGAAAAATCGAAAAATTCATATCATTGGCCCAACACGGAGAAATTCATAGTAAAACCGCAATTGAGGATTTTAGTGTAACATAATTCCCATTTAAAATGCATTGCTGTCAATCAATTCGTCTCAACAATAGAATCTGATACAAATATTGTCAGTGGCTCTAAAACTTCTTAAAATTTTGAATGTAACAATATAAGGTTTTAGTAAGTTTTGTTTTCTCAAGTTGCACATACTTAAAAATTTCAAAATTTGTTTGACATTGGTTTTACAATTTATTCTAACCTTCTTGGAACAAATATTTGAACATAAATAGGGTTTCTTGAAATAAATCGAATAATAATTTTATTAGGGCACAAGGGAACAAGAGGCAATTTTTAAATATTTCATCAAGAAACAAAAAGAAACTTTTAATCTTACTAAACCTGCAAACATATTTTCAGTAAGTACTGATTTCATGTAATATAGTAGCTGTACATGCTTTTATCCCATGGAATATTATCTACACCTCTTAAATGAACAATTATCAAGGAAAAACTGCAATTTTCTTAAAAAGAAAGCACACTTTACTTATTTAAATGATTTATTTGCTTATGCTAAACAAGATTTAGATTATCAAACGGGAAGAACTACGTTGTATCGTTCTATAAAATAACCAAATTAAGCATACAGATTGTATTAACAGTTGCTCCTTTTAGAACAACCACATATTAAAACATAAAAATAAAATTTTAAAAACTATTTAGGTACAGTATTTATTAAGTAATGAAACAATTATTGTTTATACATTTAAATGAAAGTTGGATACATTAAAATGGTAGCCAACGTCGAACATGGCTACATACCACAGATTTAAAAGCAAATTCTTCTAAAATTAAAAATAAGGGTAAAAGATTTATAATTTTGCATGCTGAAAATAAGGTTTGTGAATCAATAATAGGTATTTACTTATACAAACATACTGTTTTTTGTCTTTTAAAAGATTTATTTGAAACTAAGTATTTGTGTATGTTATTTATTTCATTTTAGCTTTTGTATTAACGATTATTATATCACCATTATGTAAGCAATTAGTTACATAGCCGTTCTGTATCTTCACGTCGTCTTCTGTCCTCATATGGTGCTCTTAATAAAGCCGCATCGTTATTTTTATAATCAGAAAACTATGGCCTGTGAACGTCTAAAATATATCCATCAGGTGCGACGACTAATACAGGTTTCAGTAAATGGTAGCTTTTGTAGAAGCAATAAGATGTGCAGAATTGGTCGACGATATTTTGGGGAAACATGCCATTTTCATCAAAATGCTTCGCAGCAGAACACATTTCTCAGAATAAAGATCTTGTAACAGTAAACTTCAAATTTTACTTCAAAGAGTAAGAGTCTCGGTGTAATTGTCGCCTATTACTATCACATATAAAATATTCATTTCGTCTTTGAACTATGCAGTTGAATTTGAGACTATCTTCATCACCTACATCCACATCAATGCACTATTTGTGTGTGGCAATTTGCATGAATAATAACACGTCATCATTTCTGTCCATATCTCTGGGTTGTAATCCATTGTTTAACCGATGTTTAGTTGCAAGTTGTTGATATTCTGGATAAATATCTAAATTACTGAGACGTTGAAATCCTTTTGGACGTCCTCCTCATTCACAAACGTAATACTGCATCTTACAGCACTTGTATTATTAATTATTCAATATACCGACCCTTCTAAACCCAGATAAGCCAATGATACTGAGTTGTAGAGGACAACTCGGAGAACAATAATCCGAAAAAAAATCGCGCCGGTCGCCGGTAATTAATAAGAAAAACAATGTTAAAATTGCTATTTTGAGGTTAGAATGTTATGATGTTATGAAATAAATAATGAGTTCCACAAAATAAGGCTGGAAACAATAAACAAGGTTATGATGTTAGGTTACAGTTAGTAAAAAAGTTGGCTGTATTTACGTGAAAATGGCATAAAAATGGTGTTTGTGTCATATGACAAGAATATTTTATGATTTTACCTGTTTTTATGACGTCTTTTCAATGAAAACCAGTAGCGCTTAGTATTTCCGTATGTATGCGATAGGGGTCGGTATATCGAATAATTACCCTTGTATTAAATAGAATGAGTTAAAAATGGATATTGTCGATTTTCAACAGCACTACTAGCTTAGGTACAATTCAATAATTTTGACCCGATGAGGATAGTAATAATAAACCGACAGAGTCCATATCGTTAAATTCGTGTTCAACTGTAGATAAAGTCGGAGGGGGAGTGAGTCATCATAATTTGAAGCACTGTTACCCGCTAAATGTAATTTAACTCTTTTATTTTATCCAAAACTATCGATATTTCTTCTATATAGAACTCTTTTAGATTCTGTACTTAGCACAATAATTCCGTTGCGTCATTATGAAAGCTGTAGATAAAAACACAAACGCATTAAATCCTGTTAATTGGACTTTTATCTATTAGATTTCTAGTTAAAACGTTCAATAAATTGTATCAACGTAAAACAGATAACTAATAAAATTAAATATATCAAAAATATATTGGCAACATATTGGGCTAATAATATATACTAAGAGTATTTGTTAAAATTTGTAGCTTAAGTTTGATATTTCATTCACTTCAATAAAAATTTGTAAAAACGTATTCAAGGCGAGATAATGCTATTTTTAATAAATTTGAAATTACATAATTATGTACCTTTTTAGGTTATGCGAGTTTCACCGCATTTCCCGATCTGAGCGTCAATTTCTAATTTATAAAGGTTTTAGTATTTTATATTTACAAGATTTTAAAAAAAGAATTGTGAAAATCAGAGTAGTTTCAATCGGTTCCGATATAACGCTTTTTTTTACCTAACGCTCCTCCACTATATCGTATTTACACGTTCTGAAAATGAATCACAGATATATTGTTTACACAATTTTATTCATGTTTAAACAAAACGCTAACTAAACTAGGCGGTTATAGCAATCGAAATATATGGATATTATAGCGTAAAGTACTTACAGTATATAATGAATATAAATAAGTGACACACTTGAAACAGTAAATATAAATTTTTCAACAAGAAACGATCAGCAGCAGATATCTCAACACTAAAACAGATACATTAGATATTAGTGACGGTAAAATCACGAGCGTTTCTCTCCTGCAGTACACGACTGCTTGTGCGTTATTAGGCTCGAAATTTGAAATGCGATCATTATGAATTTAGACCGAGGTATACAATAATTATGTATTCAGGTATTAATAGTATTCAGTATTTGATATAACCGTGTGAGTTATGGAACTTGTAACCATCTTTCATTTTTCTCGGCGTGGTACACATTAGTAAAACATTTTCGGGGATAATATAACTAGTGTTATGATTATCATCGGTGATAGCCCGAGTTAAAACCGACGAAAATTGACCGAGTGCGAAGCACGAAACTTTCTGTCACTTTGACAGTAAACAATTTTATTTATTAAAAACAGGTGACAGTCAACATGCGGTGATAGAATTATCATCGATTTGATAGCCTATTCTGCGAGTTTGTTTTTGTACTTTCACCAATGAAATTAATAAAAAGTGTACCATGTGACGCGTGAATTATATTCTCACGTATATAAAGCACCCGCCTATGTATTGCTATTTTGATTCCTTGAATAATCAAGTAAACTTGTTTAAAGTCTGGTTATCCAGTTCGGAACTATAAAAGTGAAATACTGCACTATATGGGCAATATAATACCAGTACAGAATAATACAATATGAATAATTTGTGTTTGGGACATCTGTGGAAAAAATATTGGTTAGGTATATTAGGCGCCAATTTTGGACCAATATAACATCAATATTAATTAGATATATAATATTAAATATTTACTATTGTCCCAATATAGAATCAATATAGACGAAAACATATTTTTTAAACCTATTATTTATATACTGGA
Source organism: Agrypnus murinus (assembly GCA_929113105.1). Classification (NCBI taxonomy): domain Eukaryota; kingdom Metazoa; phylum Arthropoda; class Insecta; order Coleoptera; family Elateridae; genus Agrypnus; species Agrypnus murinus. Next base: position 115,466,705 of record OV816026.1, on the reverse strand, counting down.
CCTTTGTAGGAATATTGGCTACAAACATTGGGTCCCAGTTTTTAACCGATGTAATCTTGGTTGAATCTTCTAAATATTGGGCCTGAATATAATGTTACCCATATAGCACCAATATTGGGTCAATATCTTGTGTTACTGGGGTTGCAGTAAGTCCTTGGACTTTTGCAAAGACCTTCCTTGTGGGTTATTAAATAACCTCCTAAAAGTCACAACCTGTAGGTGGTGAATTCGAAGAAACAATGAGGGTAAACCACGCCCCCCCTAACGGTTTTTGACGCTTTTCTTGGAAACTAATAGGTTTATCGAAATAAAGGAGGCTAGGCAAAATAAATTTTATTTAATTCCCTACCAACAATGCTCGAGTGTTTTTTCCTACTTCACCTTCTTTCTGTGTTATCGAAGAAAGAAGATATGTTATACATGGATCAGCAATTTGCAGCAGTAAATGTGCTCAAGGAACTTTCGGACGTAACTTTTTGTGGTCTCATATTCTTCATGAAGTAGCTGAAAAAAATTCGTTGAGAGCAGGTACCGATTGTGGTCCACTCATTTTTCACCTAGCATCTTTTCGGCAAAATTCATCAGGCGATATTATCGTTAATCTTGGTACTACTCGGATGAAAATTTCGTAATAGCAATTTAATTCTTAGGAGAGTACACTGTACTAGTCATTTTTTATCTAGTATGTATAGGGGGGAGTGGCGACGCGGTACCGTTGTTGTTGACGGCCGTATCACACAGCGGAGTTTCAAAGTGAATTTACGTGGATTTAGGGGAAGTAAAGCGGGGAAACGTGGTTAAGCAGTGAGATAAAGCAAGGTGTTAATAAGAGAAGTGGCCAAATATACCGACAAGACGCGCAAGTAGCCTATCAGTGATATTTATAAAGTGAGTTTTCCGCGACGACCGATAACGTAAAGTTCAAAATTCCAACGGACAACGACGATAAACATAATCAGTGTTCGCGCGCAAGAGATCTAAACGCACACGATTGGTGCATCTAAGTTGAGAAGGTCAAGCGCGGTGAAAGTGTTAACTTAGCGCGAATTCGCACCAGTGGCGTAACATACGCAAGGTAGAGGAATAATTAAAGTGATGGAAGAGGTAATAGGATTACTACAAGACTTACAAAATCTAAGAGGAAATGTAACAGATGAATTAGGAAATACTACAAAGGTGTTAGAAGAGCAGTTAGAAGAAATAAAAGAATTAAAAAGGCGAATACTCAAAAGAACTGAAGAAAGAAATAACTTGACAAGAGAATTAGCCAGTCTAGAAAACAAACTTAAAAATAACCAAAGACCTTATACGCGGAAAAATTTAATTTATTCCCCGGAGATGCTTATAAAGCTCTACACAGTGCAAATACAGGGAAAAGAAATAAAAATAGGGTTAAAGAGAGCAGAAGAACTGGGGATCCGTACAAAGCCAAGGAAAAATAAGACAATAAAACAGAAAAATGAAACAAACAGAGGAACAAAAGTATGGAAAATAGCAACATGGAATGTAAGAGGAATAATGGGGAAAGAGCAGGAGTTGAGGCAAGAATTCGTGGAGGCAGAACTAGATTTACTGGCAGTTTGCGAAACAAAGAAAAAAGGAAGAGGAGAAGTAGAGCTGGAAGGAGGACACTTGATGATCTATAGTGGTGTGGAGCCAGAAAGTAGAGCCAAAAGAGGAGTTGGATGTATAATAAAACAAGACAATTTAATAAATCTACATAAATGGGAATGCATATCGGAAAGAATAATGAAAGTAGAGATGCAAATGGAAGAAAAGAGAACGACAAACATAATAATTGTATATGGCCCAGACGAAGATGAAAAAGCCGCAATTAAAGATGCTTTTTGGGAAGAGCTTACATCTATAATAGAGAACATTAAAGGACAAGTAATAATCGCGGGGGATTTAAACGGTAGAGTGGGGAGGAAAAATGATGAACCAAACGAGGTAATTGGGCAATTTGGAGAAGGAATCAGGAACAATAATGGGAAGAGAATAATAAACTTCTGCGCAGAGAACAACTTTATAGTGGCAAATACATTTTTCCAACATAAAGACATCCACAAATTTACAAGAGAAGTAAAGAGCAGAAACGAGAAGTCCATTATAGATTACATCCTCATGGAAAGAACTTACAGAGAAGAAATACTAGACGTAAGGGTCCGTAGGGGATACGACATATATAGTGATCATTTCCTAGTGGTTGGAAGAATAGAAATGAAGACACAGAAGCAGGAGAGAAACCCCCATAAAACTAGTACGAAATCGAAAGAGGCAATAAAAGCGTACAAGTTATCAGTAGACGAAATAGCTAGTAAGTTTAGAGAAGAAGTAGACCATAAACTCGAGACAGTGGAAAAGGATTGGAAGGACAAGAATATCGAACAGGTATGGCTAGATTTCAAAGAGGTACTGCTAAGAACTGCAAGGGAAGTATGTGGAACAATCATGACAAACAATCAAGTAAAACAAACACGATGGTGGAGCGCAGAGATAAAAGAACAAGTAAAACTAAAGAAGGAGAAATGGAAGATATACCTGGCAAACAAAACAGAGATCAACTACAACAGATACAAGGAACAGAGAATAAAGGTCAAAGAAAGAATCAAGCAGGCAAAGGAAGCGTCCTGGGAAGAATTCGGAAAGAAAATGGAGGAGGACAGTAGGGCGAACCAAAAACTATTCTATAAAGCTATAAAAAGTCTAAAGAAAGAACAAAAATATTTATTGAAAAATATAAAAGATAAAGAAAACAAGATACTTACCAAAGAAGAAGAAATAATGAACAGATGGCGGGAGTATTTCCAAGACTTATTAAATCCGGAAATGGACTATAGGAAACCCGAGGAAAGTGGAAGAAGATATCAAGATAACACAGACACCCAAACAGAAATGATCAAAGAAGAAGAAGTTACCGAAATAATAAAGAAAATCAAAAAAGGAAAGGCTGCAGGTCACGATCAAATCACACCAGGTATGCTAAAGAATCTTGGAGTAAAAGGAATAAAGGCAATAACAAAGATATTTAACATGGCGTGGGAAAAAGGAGAGGTACCTCAAGACTGGAAAGTGGGTGTGATAATACCTATCTTCAAGAAAGGGGACTCTAGTGATTGCGTAAACTACAGAGGTATAACTTTATTAAGTGTTGCAGCAAAAGTGTACGAAAGGCTATTAGATGGTAAGCTTAGAGAAGACATAGAACAACGTTGGAAGAGTCGCAAAGTGGATTCCGGAAGGGCAGGAGCACTCAGGACCACATATTTACTATAAAACAATTAACTGAGAAAACCATCAAAAGTAGAAAAGTGTATGTGGCATTTATAGACATGGAAAAGGCTTTCGACAGAATACCCAGGGAAGTAGTATGGAATAGTCTGAAGAGAAGAGGAGTAAGGAAACGACTGAGAAAAGGGATAGAAAGCCTATACACGAATAATATCAATTACGTAAGAACGAACAACCGGCAATCGAAAGAATTTCCAGTGGAGGAAGGTCTAAAACAAGGAGGAGTCTTAAGTCCCACGTTATTCATAATTGTCATAGACGACATAATAAAAGCGCTCAAAGGGAAGTTACATACTGTAGATATCGGTTATAGAAAGCTACAAATGGTCAAACTATCAGAATGTGCATTTGCCGATGACATTATGATATGTGCTGAGAGAGAAGAACATCTTAAAGAGAACCTAACACTATGGGCACAAGAGCTATCTAAAAGAAACATGAAAATTAATACGAAGAAAACGAAGGTAATGGTAATCGGAAATGAAAGCCACAGAATTAATATAAGGATGGATGGCGTCCAACTAGATCAGGTAGACAATTTCAAATACTTGGGGGTTATAATTCAAGGGAATGGAGGCATGGAACTAGAAATCAAAGAAAGAATTAACAGTGCAGCAAGAACTTATCATGCGCTCAACAAAACATTTCTAAGCAATAAGGTAATAAGCAGAAAAACAAAAATGTCAATATATAAGACAATATACAGGCCAATACTTACTTACGGCAGTGAAAGTTGGGTATTAAACAACAGCTTGAAAAGCAACATCCAAGCAATGGACATGAAATATCTACGCCGAGTAAAGGGAGTAACTAGAATGGACAGAATACAAAACGCTACTATAAGGGAGGAATTAGAGATAGAACCCATATTAACAAGAATTGAGCAACAGCAGCTAGGGTGGTTAGGTCATCTAATTAGAACAAGCGAAGCAAAACAAGTGAGATGCATATGGGAGGCAAAGGAGCATGGGAAGAAAGGTAGAGGTAGACCAAAGAAAACTTGGAATGCGGTAATTGCAGACACTTTGAAGAGCAGAAACATTGAATGGAAAGATGCCACAAAACTTGCGAAGGACAGGAGACAATGGAAAAGATTTGTGTACAAAACGAATTAAATAGTGTAATGTAATGTAGTTATTGATATACCTTTACACCTAAGGGTAGATAAGGTCTTTGATTATATATATATATGTATAGGGTTTTGCCTTTTTTGAACTCTTTACAAGGAAGGCCTATGCAAAAATCTAAGGACTTACCTCAACTTTCGGCTATTCATGAAAATTTGTTCTAAAGAAGGATATCGTTAGGATGCAGGATTTTGGGCGCTTTAAAAAACAGTTTTTTGTCTTAAATGATTAAAAATGATGGAAGTAGTTATAAAATATTGTTTTTAGTTTTTAATCAGTTTATTTTTAGTATTATTTTATTTATTATATACGTTATGGCGTTACCATGAAAATAAATAAACTCTGCTGTCAAAATGGGTATTTTGCTCTTCAGGAATTCACCACTAAAATAATGTATTTAAAGGTGTTCCGGAATGGTTTAAAAGCTAAAATTCTGTGCGATTGATAATAATTTTTCTAACTCATCCCTTTATTCACACCCAACTTTACTTTATTTTTTATTATTTAAATTTTCCATGAAAAATTGTATTGTTTATACCTATTAAAATAAGGTATCTCGCAACAGGGATTGTTATTTAACAGTTTTGGTAGAATACAATAATAAAAAAGGGTGGCTGTAAATAAAGACGGATTTGACATGAATCCAATGTTAATATCTCAAATAGTTTATATTATGTTATAGAAGAGGGTTGTTAAAGAACGTTTCCCTCTATCTCAGCAACCCATGGCACGGTTTAAATTTTTTTGTGCTAGAAATTTTCTTTTTTATCCATACCCTTTAAAATAAGCTGCCACAAACACGGTGTTGTCATTTGACATTTTCAAATTATGGCTGCTGAGGTGGGGGGAATGCAAAATCTTGATAATACCACATTTAAATGTCCCCCTCCAGATATCAATCGACGGTTTTTGTCGAAGTTGATTATTTATATAGTTTAAGAGATATTCAGGTTTGAAAGTTTTCAAATGAACACACTGTATATCTCTTGCCTCTTTGCAATATTTTTTGAGTCGATTTCAAATGCTAAGATTTGTAGTATATGACAGGGTTGCATCTGTATGAGTTTTTCCTTTTAATTTTATTCATACATAAAAAATTAAAGAAATGCAGCTGAAAGTAATATCATTTTGTTAACAAACCTATGAACTTTAATTTTATCTTATTGTCAGAGAAACTACAAGTAACCAACGAAGTAACTACATTTTCGAAATCCTGGACAAAATTGAAATTTTGTTTTAAAACCCGATTTAATAAAAAGATTGAACAGTAAATGATTAACAAATTATTTTTGAACCTCTGACTGCAGAATCTATTTCTAAACTGCACACAATCTATTTCTAAACAAATCTTTAATAAGAGAACCTATGGTCGTATTGACACTTAGAATATAAACAGCAAATAGTAAAGAATATAGGAGTTATCAAATCGAGTCAGTTTGTGGAATGATCATAATCTTGCTATTGAAATAAATATAAAATTATTTGTTTTCTTGAGAAAAATGAAGTCTTAAGAACCCATAGACATCATAAATTCCAAGATTCTTTAAAGCTGACTTTTTGAATAAAGTTCTCCCAGATCATGAAAATCTTACATTGTGCGCCGCACAGTGTCCCTAATATTGGATCATATGAATGGATTGTAGAAAAGTTACTTCAATTAATAAAGGATGAAAAATATGATATTTAGGTAGTGAGAATATGATAGCTATATAGTAAAGGCATTTTCTACATTTTATTCATACGACCCATTAACTAAGCGCAGCTCAAAACTATCGAAAGATACCATACATATGTATTCTTAATAAATTTAAATAGCAACTTTTTTCCCAATTTAATCTATGGTAAATAATGCTAAAGGTGCATCAGATTTAATTTTAGGCAGTTTAACTCACCGGCCATAACACTAGCACTATCGTAACACTGGGCAACTTCTTTAAAAATTAAAGGGTTCTAAAATGTTAGCTGTATTAGAAATTTATCAAATAATGCATTTGCAGATCTATGAGCGCTTACGTCAAATAATCCTAAAAATCGTTCTTCTAAATTTCCATTATTTACAAACCGCACAGCAATGGAGCATTGTGATTTTTCAGTAATATCTATTGTATCAGCAATTATTGCAAAATCATTTGCATTATTAATTTCACTGTCAATAGATTCTCTTAAATAATTCTTGCAACAAGAAATTAATTGATTTTAAATAGTTTTTGACTGACCAGTAAAAATGTCTTCATGTTCTTAAATATTTCAAGCACTGAAACATTTCTTTAAAATTGCCAAGATTATTTGAACGATTCATCATAGCTCCGAAATGACATTTTCTGACTGCCTAATAAAATTGTAACGTCAATTAAATAACACATAATAAGTTGCCGATTTTATTACATTCTCATCATTGTATAACATTTTATTTAAATAGATATGTGTGTTCTTGCAAAGCGTCTATAATTGTAGTAGCATTGTGTTCAATACGCTTAATAAGACCTAGAAAATTTTAATCGTTTTGTTTTTTACGCCTTTGGAAAAAGTTTTTCCATACTGTTTTAACCATACATTTTTAACAGTTCCCAGTAACTACTGCCACATAGCAACTTTAGTAGTGCATTTTATACCAAGAATTATGAAAAACCCGATTTTGTAAATTGTCACCAGTTTTAAAATGGCTCTTGTTGCTCTAAAATGGTTCGCTGTTCTACTGTATTACGCTTTAAAAATGGTGTTTCTAGTAAACACATCACGCAATCGTATTATACACATCATTACCTTGCATCTAAAACAAAAATTTGTAAAATCCCCGACTTTTTTCACTAATATACCTAAATGTTCCCGTAAATATCTTCTAAAAACACCTGTTTAGCTAAGCATATAAATACATAGCACACAAGTAATAAATCATATTAAAGTATGTTTTGAAAAGAAAAGAAATACCGGCTTCGGTAGTATTCGCGACGGTAAACTAACATGTACGAATCTTGATCTTTTATTGATTCACGAAGCTATGAAATTCTACGCCTCAGTTCTGTCTATTATTTATTAGAAGAACTTACTATAACTGTAGTGTAAGCTGGATTTCAAAAGGAGCAAAACACGTTACACATATTTTACAGCTTAAATTACCGTTCTGTTAGACAAAAAATTCCTTCATGCAGTCCTGGAACCTAAATTTGCCGGATAATTTTCAAATTTCAGCGCCACCTTTTCGACAGTGTCCAAACTAAATTAGGAATCTTTTTTCCATATCTAATTTCATTGTTACAGAGATCATTTTTACCTGAACATAAGCACAGACATACTTGTGTTTATCTCCTTCATGCGTTTTAAATTAATGACATCTTTGTCTAGAGTTTACGTCTGTCGAACCTTATATCTAACATTTTTAGAGTTCCAAAAATTAATATTAGAAACTTTGAGAGCACACCTAAGAAAAACTAGTGGAAAATTCGACAAAAGTTAAATAGCACAGTGAAGCCATATATGTGTGCTAGGTGCAGAAGATTTCGTGTGTTTCTAAGAGCATTTATTCCGGTGTTAGAAGCAATTTATCCGACACCGAACCTTGTAAATTTGTTAAGAATATGAGGTATATTAAAAAACAAATTTTTCTTTTTATATCAAAAATGTAGGTGTTTTTATACTTAGTTACTAGTTTGAAGTTTCTTTAAACCAAATATCTCAAAATTATTTCGATTCTTTGTTCCTTTTTTGAATGGTGTGCTTTCAAAACAAAAACTGTAGTATAGAAAATTTTGTATTGTCAGATGGCCACCTTAACTCACATGTGCCATACAATGTTTTATCCTCCTTATTTATGCAATACAACACCTCCTTATTTAAGTTCAAATATTGAATTTCTAACATATACAGGGAGATCAAGATTGAATGTCCTGATCCTACACTACTTTCCACGAGCTTGATATCAATATTTACATCCATCACCTGAGAGTCAGGACAAAAGCAGTGGTGTGCGGATGACATTCAAAAAACTAACCTCCAAAGTAATGTACAGAAACTTAGAAACACTTTGGTTTTTATGAAATTAAAAACATGAAAAACAAGTTCCTTTTTAATTAAAAAATATATTGAAATGGTTATAAGGATTGTTTATTTTCTCTCATTTGAACTATGCAAAAGTTTATCCTTTTCATACAAAATAAACATCAGGAATTTAAAAGAATTACTGAATGCTAATTGAAATATTTTACTGTTTTATGTGTTACCATTGATAACAGAAATAACAAGACGTGTCAATTTCTCTTGCCACAGTATTGGTAACCAATACTATTATTATCAATTATTATCATTAAGATCAATTACGATCAAAAATAAGAAGTAAATACAAAAGATTTCATTTAATAAACAATTAAAATTACACAAATTAACACAATTAAACAATTTACAATTAAAATTATTACAATAGATTTATAGTATGTGTTCAAAATGACCTCCATGTACAGCCAGACAAGCATCTACTCGTTTTTTCATATTTTCGAATAATTTTGTGAATTAATGTATCCGGACAAATGAAACCACGATTCATCGGAAAAGAATGTGAGATCCAATAAATCATCATTGCGAAGATTTGCATTAAACCAGTTACATATTAAATTCGTCCTTCATAATCAGGGGGAAGTAACTCTTGCACGACAGCAACTTTATATGGATGGAAGTGTAGTATTTTCTTTACTGCCTTGTGAGCTGTACCATATGATAAACCTACAATAATTTTCATTTAATATTTCAAAGTAATTTTCATATAACTGTTACGATTACCTGTTTGTTGAGCAAGTTGGCGTAATGGTTTGTTTGGACTACGTTCTACACAAGTACGCACATCTGCAACAACATCTTCTGTAAGTACAGTACCACGACCACTTGACTTCCCCTTACTAACACTCCCTGTTTCATGAAAACGGTGCACAATCCGGTGTATATGTCGAATTAAAGTTTCTTCATCAATTTCCATATCAGGGAAGCGATTTATCCATTCTTCTGCACAAAGCGTTGGAGAATATTTCCATTCTGCATTACCATCTCGTTCACTGTTGCAAAAATAAGCTTCTATAATAAATTTCTCTTGTTCAAGAGAAAAGGGCATTTTGATAGAGGTTATTGACCTGTAACCTGTAATTTACAATTTCTACATATAATAACTTTATAACAACAATAAAAATATTTTTTATTTACCTTGCACTCAATATAATCCTTCAGTGGTAGTCTTGAAAAAGACTTTTATGTATAGAAATAATTAAACAACGAAAAGAATAAAGAAATAAACGGAATTAACAACGCACGGCAATGAGTTGACAACAAAAACAATTTTGACAGATTGACATCTAGGGACATCTAATAAATTCCCCAGAATTCTTTATATCACTAGTTTAATTTATAAATTGGATGTAAATATTGATATCAAGGTGATGGAAAGTAGTGTAGGATCAGGACAATCAATCTTGATCTCACTGTAGTTTAGTCTGTAGTTTTTGGCAGTAATAAATTTGACAATCTAGCCGATGACTGGATTCTAATAATATTATGCAATGTAAGTTGGCGATTGGCTGCTACTTGCAATAGCAGCCAATCATATTTTACAGTGGGTAAAAAGTTTTTTTACCCACAAGTGAGTAAACTTCAACATTAATTGCTTAAAAACATTAAGATAGCACCTTTTTTATTTAGAGGTGTTGGATAATAGTATATTATAATTATTCAGTGAGCATTGTAATGATGGCTATTATTACAAGGATGAAGTTTACGACACTCGCGTATCGCTCGAGTTGTAAATCATATCCGAGTGAATAATAGTCATTATATGCAAGTAGAATACTATACTTTGTCCATGACCATTAAATATTTTTGATTAGATTTATACTTTAAAATACTTTTAGAAATGTAAACTACTAAAATTTTAAAAAGAAATTGAAACCTAGTAGTAGTGAATATTAATATTCACGTAGTAGTTATATATTAATCACTGCTAGTAGTGATTAATGTATATATATAAAACAGCGGCTCAGGCCTGAAGGCCTATAGCTTGAACACGGGTTTTCCATAATTTCCTATTTTTTGCCATGTTTTCCCATTCTTGGAGGTTGTATAGATTAATATCTTCTTTTATGTTGTCCCATCATGACTTTCGCGGTCTTCCTCTTCTGTTTCTCCCTGGCATTTCTGTGTTTGTTGTAATTTTTAGATTGTTATTTTTGGGTAAGCATGTTATGTGGCCTAACCATCGTAGTCTATTTTGGGTTATAACTGTAGTTATTTCAGTGTCCTTAAATAGTTCTTTAATCTCTTCATTTGTTCTTCTCCAGATTCCATTTTCTTTTTTTCCACCATATGTTCTTCTCAGGATTCTTCTTTCGAAAATTTCCAATCTTTTTTTACTATCTTCTGTTATAGTCCAGGTTTCGCTCGCATAGGTCACTGTGGGTCTGATTATTGTCTTGTAAATGTGGATTTTTGATTTTCTAGTTATATTTTTGTCACTTAGCACTTTGTTTAATGTTCCCGCATATCTTGAACCTGCTGTTATTCGTCTTTTAATTTCACTGCAGCATTCACCTTTACTTGTTATTTCTGTTCCAAGGTACACTGCACTATTTACTAAATTAAATTTGTACTCATTATTATCACTTTTTATTTTTAGGTTGAGTTCTTCCGGTTCGTTTTTATTTCCTATGATCATGTAGGAAGATTTTTGTTGGTTTATTTCGAGGCCTGCTTTTTTTGCTGATTTTTCAAATCTAGTTGTAATTTGTTTTAGTTCTTCTTTTGTTCTTGATAGTATTATGACGTCATCTGCGAAGGCTAGTAATTGATACGAGTTCTTTAGGATGATGTTGTTGGTCTTGATTTTACTTTTTCGGATTAATGTATATAATTATAATTACTGAAGAAACACAACTTTAATGAATATATTATAACAGTCGTGGACAATAGTAGGTATATTATTCAACGAACATGTAATGATGGCTATTATTCATGAAGATGATGTTTAATTAATCTGAATGAATAATAGCCATTACACGCGAGTAGGATACTATACCTCTTCGACTATCGACCCTTCGATACTATACGACTATTCAGTAGAAAATTGCACTTTGCGGTCAAGACAATTAATTTTTTATTGTTTCGAGCTTTATTTAGTGAAACTTCATAATCATGAAATAAATAAATAAATCAGATTAATAAATGTTAATTAATTGTCTGGTAGATTATAATATATTTATGCAGTTTTGAATAATTTTCTATACTGATGTTATTTATGTTTAGTGTTCGCAACATAGAATAAAGAAAACCTATAGTGATGGTGATTTGTTTAATAACAGAGCGTCCTCAGAGAATGAATTGACATTTTTGAGGCTTTGCCAATTCATAAAGGCCTTCTACTCATATTTTTTTAAATTTTTCTGACAGTAAATTTATATTTATGTTTCTTTGTCACTTGTAAAATCTGGCGGTGTACAATTTTCATTGCTTTCATAGGAATCCATTTTTTAATTCTTTTTATTAGAAAATTTAACAAAATCGAGAATAACTATCAGTAGCAAATTCTTAAAATCAATACCACCACCTACAGGTAGTGTTGTTAAAACCGTGTAAAACAAAACAATAAAATATTTGAATATCGCACTGCGTCACAGCATGCACGGGCATGGGCATGGATGGGCTCGTTTTATATATACTATATAATAAATGAACTTGTGCATTTGTAGGCGTAACTTTTTTGCGATTAGTCACAGCCTGTCACATGGGTAATAAGGTATTACTGACGGTCCATGAGTAATGAATACTATTACAGTGAAGTCTCGCTAATTCGGACTAATTAAAACAGGGCAATCTGAATCATCGCGGTTTTTGGATTACCGCGTCTATCGAGTTACAATGTTTTATTTGTAAATAAATGCATTTAAAACATTCCGCAAAACATTTATTTTAAAAAAACTACAAAAATTTATACGCAAAAACTGTTTTAAATTGTCTTTTTAAAATTAAGTATCCAATCTTTACTCGCCCTGATGTCATCGTTTTGAAACCGTCTTTAATAAAGTCACAGTAGGGTGCAGAGTATACGAATCAGTGGAACCATAGCGTACGAGCGTGATAGCGCATACGTTGCATTGCGACTGCTTCCACTGTTTCGTATGCACCGCACGCTGCTGGATAATGATGCTTTGCTTTTTCGTCCAAAATTTCGGAGGATATCGGTGACATCAAAAACCATCCAAACAAGTTTTCTTCCATCTCCGGATATTCATCAGGTTTTAAAGTTTTTTTAACGTTGTTATATGATCTTTCAGTTTTTGTAACAAATCTGGAAATGTATAGTATTTAAAGTTACAATGCGGTCTTTAAACATTTAACAATTTTAAAATTTACCAGAAAATCTTTTTATGTATGGCGGAGATACATAAAGTCGTAATTCGTAAAAGAAGTATCAATTCTTTTTTAACTTATAAACCTTTGTAACTAATACGAATTGTGAAGTTGCAATGTAGCCACTTCTAAAAAATACATGACTTTTTATGATAAGAATTTGCCAGACAAATATAACGTAAACATAAATAAAATAAAATCATTTATTTTATCTACAACGGTAGTTTTGTATCAAATTACACATCTGAATATCCATTGCATTCGTTACTATAAATAAAACTTGAGGACTAAAAACAATTAATTTTAAAGTTCGGATTATAAAAACCTTTAAATCCGGATTACAATAAACCCAATGTAAATAAATTGCTGGTCCGGATTATAGTGGTATTCGGATTAACGTATATTCGGATCAACGAGACTTTACTGTACTTATTAAGAAACACATTTATAATTAATGTATTATTTAATACGAGTAGAAAAATATTTATTGTATATTGGCGACTTTGCACATTGCAATTTTTACTTTTATTTTAATACAAAAATATTTAAAATTTAAATTTACATAATAAGTTCAATATGTTACAAAGTAGCTTTTTACCTTTTGAGACGATACAAGCAGAGATTTTATATAAATTTCTAAATCGTACAAACAAGAAAAATATATAATTTAAATGATTAAAATTTAGAATTTATCCAGAAATGTGCAATAATATGTTACAATAATTCAATTTTTATTAATAATAATAGGCACAACAATTCTTTATACAGTGTCTGCAATAAAGTTGGATCCATATGGGAATTTGTTTTAATATTCTGATTGGAAAAAAACTTTGTGGGGCAAGTTTTTTTTCCACAATACACCCTTTTTATTTTTTAACTATACCAAGCATATACTAAGATGATTCTATAAAAAAAGTTTCAAAAGGGTGATAGTCATAACACAGGAGCAATATCAAAATTTGTAAAAACACTAAAATTTGCCTTCGGAGCCTGCTACTTTTTTACTGTGCAATGTTTTTGCACGTTTCTTGATATACTACTCTGAAAGATCCAAGAACTAGCTTTAATCTGACACCTGGATGAACCAGATATCTAAAAAAATAAGGGAGTTATGACAAGTTCAGTTAGATGATTAGAGTGATGGGTAGCAGAATTTGCCAAAAATCGAAATTTTCAAAAACTTTTACTTTGGCCATTTTTAATCCAAAAAATCTGGAAAAAATAATTTAATGACATTTCATATATATCTATGCAAGTACAGAATTTGAACAAAATCTGAGACGTTGAAGCACATGGCTTTAGTCGATTTGGCATGAAATTAGCCTGCATTGAAAAACAAGTTGTCTCAAGACTTTAGAAACGTCTAAAAGTACATAAAAGATTTATAAATTGTCATGTCAGTGGCATACTGGGGGGGGGGGGGGGGGGGCTAACGGGCAGGAGCCCCCAAAGTTTTTTAATACTTCAGGTCATTTATGTCAAAATCTAAGTATTTTGATTTGGAATTTACATAGAGTAGCCGCTCCCCAAGAAAATTCCTAAATATGTAACTCCGTCATATATAACTTCAAAATAAATTAAACTGGGATTAATAAAAGAAAACTAAATAAATATTTTTAAGAGTACCGAAAATAGTGGTTTAAAATATATGCAAGTATCAGAAATGAAATATTTCAAAAACGGTGGGTGCTATAACAAAACTAATTGCATTTCTGTTTTAAAATTTTGCAACACTACTTAGTAAATTCCATAGGCGATTGGAATTAAATGTGGGAAAGCTCTTACCCAATTAGTTGTTGTTAGATTTAACCAATTTTAAAATAAAATTCCGTTGCAGACAAATGTCTTGTAAAAATTAAAAGCTTAATACACAATTTTGTATATTTACGTTTTGTATTACAATTAGTCATCATTTGAGACATGCATTTTAGTAAAGCAAAAACCACTGTTAACGAACCGAAGCAATTTAATTTGCAGTAGCATAATGTAACACAACTGGGCGTTTGAAAATGGTGGATTTGGACTAGAAAAGTACACAGTGAAATGTGATGTCATCATGTTTGTCTGGCTTGAAAACTTCAAACCTTGCAGTTACATATACAGTTAACTTTATTTTTTATTAATGATATCAATATCACCATCGTTATAATTTTATACGTACTTTTGTAAAAATGTCAGGCAAGATTATTAAAAATTTGGACTTTCTCTAATCAAAAAACTTTAATAAGATTTTTTGTTTCAAACGCCATCAGAAATGCACTGGTCAAGTCTGGTGCATGCTTAATAAAACACCCTGTATATATATATATATGGTAAATTTGCCATTAAAATGTTTCATATTAAGCTATGTAAACTTGTCTGTCTCAGCTATTTCTCCTAATTTTGAGACAAGGTTTAGATACTTCTTAAACACCGTTTGAATTTCGTTAACTTTTTTTCTTACATTTGCCATTTCAAGAAGTTTCCGGAAATATTTCCACGAAGAGTTTCCAAAAGCAAGCATTTCTGGGAATTTACCAACACTATTATTAATCATAAAATCTCTTTTTCAGAAGCCATAAGGAATCCATAAAGTCACGAAAAGAAAAACCGAAGCAACACAACAAATCTACAATTATTTCTGATAATAATAGCTCTAACGATGAATCGAATACCTCACGAAAACCAGAATACGATACCGATGATTCCCTTCCTCTTTCAAGATATCAACGGCTGGAGAGGAAAAGGAAGTTAAAAAGAACCCGCGAAACTGCTCACCCGAATCCTTCCAAGAACCATACCATCACAAGTAAAAATGTCTTTACAAGCACTGATGAAGAGGTTGTAGCACAAGTCGCAGCTGTTAATAATGGTAGTGATGTATCATCCAAACCGTCCTGTTCCAGATGGAAGCTACCAGAAATTGCTAGCACAACTCAGGTAGAGACTGTAAGCTCTGATGCAACTTCGCCAGTAAATCTTTCATTATCAACCAATTCGTTACCTAGTATCAATACTGTAGAATATCACTTTCCAGATACTGTGGGACAATTTAAATATGAACAATTTAATACACAAAATCCCACTCTTCCACGGTTTGAAAATACAATACCACATTATGATACTTTCCAACCGTATTCACCATATCAGAGTGATTATAATCGTTATAATTCAGTTACAGTTGGTAATCGATATTATGACGGTCCGGATTATAATTTAGCTAGAAATTTAGAAAGTTATACTCCTCCTCTTGCACATACAAATGCTTCAGCTGATAGCACTACAAACACATACAATAATTATTTATATAGAAATAATTTATATCAGCAACAAGTAGAAACGCCTTCCCGTGTTAATGTAGGTGTAGGAACTTCTCCAATTAAACAAGAACTAGAACATAATTTTAATTATTATACTGGAGAAACGGCTGGTCCAAGTAACAGTCGTCGTTTGCAAAGTGTTATAGTTAAAAAGGAAGATAAAGAAAATCCACAATTGTACCGTGGTTATCTTTTAAATCCTGATAGTTCTGATAGTGATAGTTAAACTGAAATTTTCATTTATCTCAATCATACTCAGGTTGTAACTGATTTATTTTTGTTTTAAACAAACTAATAATTATTTTTTTAAAGATATAGTTTTACTTTTAATGTCAATTGTAAGAAGAAATAGTTTCCTGTACATATCAGTAAAATATTCACATGAAAAAAAAATATATATATATATACGTGCTGATAATACAGAAAATTTGTGATTAGACTTGTGTTTGTTAACATTAAACCTTATTTTATTACTTTTAATAATAATTTGTACAATTTCTTCCATTTTTAATTCGCAAGGTTCTGAATTCAACTTGAAATATTATAATTATACATAGGAAATAAAAATTATAGAGAAATTTTGGTTATCTTGTACATATGTTATATAATAAATCAAAATTTTAAAAATGGATGCTTGTATATATACTTTTAAAAAATAGATTTAGATAACTGCAGAAAGCAGTACTCCACTAAAAAGTGATTAGTCTTAGAAAAAATATATACTCTGTTTACAAGGAGAAGTCACAGTATCTGTATGAGTAATTTGGAGCAAGTGTTTTTGGACTAACAAGGGAATTTCTGCAGGTGTGAACGCAGATTACAATAAAATTTTACATACATATATATTTTTTATGTGCAAAATCATAGGGTCGTTTCGCAATTTTGAAATGTTTTTATATTTTACATATTTAGTAATAACTTATTTTACGTAATAACGTATAAATACGTATGTTTTTCAAAACTCTTAGCACAGCTGTTAGCGAGATATTCAATTTACAATTTTAATTTTTTTTTTGTCCTTTTCTAGTATGACGTCATAGTCCTCCCCATGCACTGTATTAAAACCAAATATGTAAGTTGGATATACAAAATCGCTTCACAGCTGTGTTGTTTTTATTAGGGTGACCGTGAAAAAAATTTTTTCGCGCACCCCCTAAAACGTTAGAAAATGATGCAAAAATAAGTGGAAAAATATTTTTTTTGAATTTAAACCGTGCCTAAAACTTAGAAGTTTTAAAAAATAGGTATTTTTTGTTTTTCACAATTTTATTGTTTTGCTTCAAAATGCGTATCTTTATGTTTTTGGGGTTGCTGAGTACGAATCTGAATACAAAAAAAATTTTGACAGTTGTCTTCAAACTACAATGAGCATTTTCGAGGAAATTTACAGCATTATAAGAGTTTTTCGAGTTGCTGAGTTCAAATTTGATGTCAAGATAAAATTTGGACAGTTAGCAGCTGTCGATATAACTGTCAATTGCATGAAAAAGAATAGATTCAAGAAAATTATTTTATTATAAAGGTTTTTTTAAAGACACCAAACAATAAAATTAAATAAAAATACCTATTTTTTAAAACTTCTAACAGTTTTAGGCATGTATAGGCACAGTTTAAATTTAAAAAATATATTTTTCCATTTATTTTTGCATCATTCTCTAAAATTTTAGGGTGTGCGCAAAAATTTTTTTTTCTAACGGTCACCCTAATACACATACACACACATTTTGTCAAAAAAACGCAGTAGGATGGCGAATTCGGTGTCAAAAATGACTTTTGACAGATGAAAATTGCCTCTAAAATAACGTTTTTAAATGAATTTGACAGCTGTCATCTGTCAAAAGTCATTTTTGACATCGAATTCGTGTTCAGCGACCCCAAATACCATAAGGTACAGGGTTTCGAGTAAAAACATTGAAAATTCAAAAAGTTATGCCTTATGTTCTCTAAAAATGCTAAATCCCATTTAAAAATTCAACCTTCTAGCGGCACGAACTATTCTTGTTTAAAAACACCAAAATATGGGGCATTCTACTGCACAGTGGCCTAACAATTAATTAAGCGACCAATACTGCTCTCTAATGTGAGCTAAAACTATTTAATGTTTACTGTCTCAAAGCCTTACTTTGTGGAACTATAATCATGAAGTAAATAAAGATTAATAAAAAGTTTCACAATATTCATTAAATTATAACTTGACAATTGTTTCGACAGTTAACCAACTAACCTAATTTAGCAAGTTTATGTTGTAGCTTCATAAAATTAACATTATTTTCCTGTTCGTCATGTTAATGTAAAGTCCTAAGAAAATATCTAATTAACATATTTTAAACAAAAACATTTGGATTGTGTGGGGACTCTTTTCCTTAGGGGCCCCTAGCATTGCAGAGGTAGTTGTTACGTCACTGCACCTACGACCATCTGAAGCAAGTGATTTGTGATGACTAATTTTTTCATTTAATTATGAGAATTTAGTTATCAGATTTTTGTTGGTATGAAGGTGGTGGTTAGCAAGAATACTTTGGTTATTTTTTTTTAGCTTACGTCTTTAATCTACAATCCACTCTAAAGTTTGAAATTCACTTTAGTTTTCGGAATTTTATATTTTAGTATTTCATTTTTGCTTTTCTTCAGAGTACATATTTGTTCATACATGATAGAAAAATCAAATTTCTCAAATATTGTATTTTAAAACTATTCATTGGTTCACAGAGATAGAGGTTATGTGTCTAAGTGGGGTGTTGCTGTAGTTGCACAATTCAAATTAAACTTGTAACGGAAAAAAGTAAAACTAGGTATGCACAGTTTTATTCATTATGTTTTGCTGCCACTGTCAATTTGTTGTGTGGAATTTGTGTGCTATGTAATATATGTAGCTGAAAAGATCTTCAGATGCTTCAGCTATGATAAATGAAGAGTAGAAGTATGCCGTTTTACCACTTGAAAAAAGCTATGGATGGTAACCCTATAATTAAACACAACAATAAAAGAAACACTAGATGTTTCTAGAAGAATTTAATTTTTAAAAAAGCAATTCATAGTGATGTAGCATAGCATGAGTCACTCAAAGTGAAGTTTCTAAAATGGGATATACTGTCTTAAGGGGTAAAATTCTGGATAAATGAATGAACGATTTAAAAGAAACAAGCAATTTGAGAATATTAATTTACCTAATCTCACATATTTGAAATCATAATTTTTTATATAGTCTGGTAACGGATGGTCAAATATATAACATTCCTACAACTGGTTTTGCTTCTATGATACTATTTTCATGAATAGTAGAGAATCTTCAAAACCTATGTGTTAAGCAATCCTACAATTTATTTGCTTCGCTGTTTCTATTATTATTTCAACACTAAATTGGCTTTCACCTTTTTATCAGCTTCGTTATTAGCAATTCTGTTTTTTAGAAGAGTACTTGAATGTACTGAGAAAAAATACAATCAATGATACATTTACTAACTACTGTCTAAATTTTCTTAGAAACAGGTTTTAAAAGTAATAGCCAAGAGCTACATTTCTGAATGCATAAATCTTTTTTGATACTTATAGAAAGTAACTGTATCAAGTAAAGAGGGGTAGATCGTATTGTAAGAGGATTGCAACATCTGATCACATCAGATTGAACATATGTAGAAGAGCTCATACTGTGCTTTTCCTTGTAATGCTATTTATTATTCACTTTGCAAAAACTTGATTTACATAAACAAATACAAAGTTTATCAAATGAAAAAAATAAAATTAAATGTGAAATGTATTTGTTATGTCAGTGTGTGAAAACATCAGCTGTGTTTTCTCGATAATTGAAAATTGAGTTATTTTTAACCAAGTTTCTACTGTCGTATGTCAAAACCTACCGTTAACACGCACGGTAGAATTGCTTTCATGTATATAGCCCATTATTTAAAGATTAAATATGTTTTGATTAATGCTTTAGAATATAAATATACATGGACTGATTTGTGGAATTTGTTAAGTACAAAATGTTTATTTTGCATTTTTTATTGGCAAATGTCCATTAATTATAAATTAAAAACTTAACAAATTCATTATGATAAATGTAAAGACAAAGTATTTATTATAATTATAATTGTTTACTTCAATTCATTCACTCCTTTAAAAACTTCTAGATTTGAAGAGTTTTGGTTTAAATAAAGCGTTTACTTGTGTTTTAATATTCTGTTTTTAATTTTTAGAAAAACAAGGATTAGAAAAATTGTAATAACATGTTATCCATTGGCATGTTTCAAGAAGTGTGGAAGTTATACTGCATCACTTTTTGTAATATTGCATCTTTTACTACCCTACCATTGTTCTAATCACCTCATACATTATTTATGAACATGTTTTTTATACATGTAATATTTATACTAAAAATTTTTAAATGTACAGTGTCCTTAAAGACACAGACTATTATTAGAAAAAAATGTGAATATACTATATTATTACTATTAAGGTTACAGTTATGTATTTAATAAAAAATATTTGTAAAACATATTGTTTTTTTCTTAAACTTTTCCAAGACTGTAGGTGCCAAGAAGAAAAATTTGATCTCAATACTAGATCAGAAAGCAAGGCAATTCCATCAAATTAGTTTTAGGTGTAACAATAACACAGCTGCATAAGTTAGATAATTTTCTCCAAGAGATTTTAATTACTGTGCTTGTTTACCATCATTTCACTCAATGGTTCTGAAATGGTGTTCTGTGGAACACTAGTTTCGTAAACTTTTTTGAAGTGCTCTAAGACTGTTGCAAAAATAAACTTTTAACACTACCTGCTACCTGTACTAACATCTCTCAATTCCTACCGCACCATGTGATATGCAGGTAACCTATGTTTTTAGCTTGAGTTCAATGTAAAATATCTTTTAATGACCTTATTAATTATTCTGACAATATGGACGAATCGAATGACAATAAAAAAATTTGCTATATTACTAGTTCCCAAAAAACTACGTTAATAGAATTATTAAAAAATGAAACGGATTTACTCTGTGGCAAATTTAGGTATTAGCAGATTCACTTATAAAGTTGCACAGCAAAAATGGGAAAATATTGCAGAAACACAATGCCATCCGGGGAGCCCAAAAAAGTTGGAAGCAATGGAGAAAAGTAAATAAAAACCATTAATTGTGATCTTTTTGGATTGAAACATATAGGATAAGCATTTTTTAGACGTGGCATGATATTAGAACAAAAACTAAATCAAAAGGAGCTAGTATTGCAAAATACAGGAAGGGTACTGGAGGAGGTGGTCCAGCTACCGAATTATCAAAAGTAGATTAAGTGCTGGATATTATCACCCCAACCTGCATAAGTGGTCACAAGAATTCAGTTTGTTACAGTTACAGAATTCCAGTTTGGCGATACAACTGAATACGAAGAGCAAAAACGAGGAACTCAACGTGGCTAAAGAAAATGTAGATGGCAATTCTATATCACAACAGCCAGAGGTAACTACAAAATCATCAACTCTAAACAAAAGAAAAATAATTATAACAGCGGAATGCTTACAACGAAACGTAACCTGCAGCGAGATGATGGCCGAAACGTGCAAGAGAAAGCTAGCCATGAAAGAAAAGTGTTATAACGAGAAGTTAAAAATTTTAAAAGCGAAAAATATTATTTTGGAGGATATATGGAGGATAGAAACACTTCGAGAAAGAAAATGTAGTTGTTGCATCTAGTTACTCCCATTGTAGTAGTACTAGTTTTATTGTTTTTAGTTATAGAAACGATGATTAGAACTTATTACCGTTTGAATTGAATAAATAACACTTTTTTGAAATTTCTTTTTTACATTCTAACAATTCAGTAAAATAAATGCATTATTGTATTGTAACGTTCTCTTTTAAATGAAACTAAAGATACTGTTTTAAAAGTATAATAAAGAAGAGAAATATTAACAATAACTAAAATTTAAACTTAACTAGATTATTAACTTAAACTAGTTTAGGTATTTAAAAGCTATTTATTAACTACAATATTTATATTACACAGATATGTATTTATACTATTTCACATTGAGCATTTCTAACTATAGCTAGATTACACATTTATTTTTACTAAAGGTTTACATTACGCTAGTCACTAAGTAACTGGTTGCTCTTCTCTCAAACGGCCTGCATTTATTACCTCGCAACGAAAGTTCTACTCTCGTAACACCTAGAATTCTCTAGACGTCTGCTTTTGCCGCCAGCCCATACATAGGGTTTTCCCATTCATTGCAGTATCTTAATAGTAGATTACTTACCGAGGCGGGAAGTAGAACATTACGCGGAGAGCAATGATGCTGCGAAGCGCCAAAGGCAGCAATTGCTCGACGCGTAATGTCTTCCCGCCGAGGTATGTATACTATTTTATTCACAATCGTACATACTTATGTTCTTACATTGATACCTTATACTTGATATATATATATAGGACACAACACCAGCGTTTTTATTCAGGTGGCGATAAAATGACAATTGCTGCAACAATTGTCAAAGTAAATTCGTGTCACTACTAAACTAAATTTAATTACATTGCTCCTAATTGCAATTTACTTTACACGATTTAAAATGTCTGATAGTGAAGCTGATGTAAGTTGCACACCACCGGAATTGCGAGAAGTTGCTAAAACAGTGACTGACTGTTTGTTACCTGCTAAAAGTAAAGATAGATACGAAAACTTCTGCCATCTGTTGAGAATATTTAGAACGAGCAAAAGGTAAGTAATGGATATTACTAACCAAGAGAACTCATTACTAACCAAGAGAACTTATTATTGACTATGGTGTATAATAAACTATGAAATAAATAAAGATTATTAAAAGTTTCACAGTTTTATTAAAATATACCTGACAATATTGTTTCGACAGCTATGCTGTCATTATCAAAGGTAATATAATTATAAACAAACACGTCGCTAAGGTAGATACAAAATAGGTAACTAGATAAAATAATAATAATAATAAAAATTAATAATAAAAATCATAATTAAACATCTAATACTTCCAGTAACGGAGAATTACTGAGCTCAAGTTGTTCATTCATTAAAGGTACCCTGAGTTTGTGTTTGTATATCTCAAAGGCTTCTAAAATGTCTAATTTGCGTTTGTTATTACAAAAATGTAGGAATTTAATATTATTTTGAGGAGTCATTGTGTGATTTTGTTCTAAAAGGTGTTTGGCGTAATTCGATTTTTCAGGATGTTTATTTTTGTAATGACGTACGTGTTCTTTATATCTTATGTCAAAATTTCGAAGTGTTTGTCCAATATATACCGAACTACAAAAAGAACAATTTAAACGGTAAATGCCCGATTTCATGATATCATGTGTTCTGTCTTTAGCATTAAATAAAAATGAAAAAGTGTTAGTGTTGGTTTTAAATGTTATTTTATAATTGTTGGTTTTTCTTAGTATATGTGCAATTTTTTCTGATATTTTGCCAAAATATGGTATAGATATGTAATTTGTGTCTTCTGTTTTATTGTCAATGGGATATATTCTTTTGATAGCTAACCTATAATCTTTTTGTTTAATTAAAGTGTCAATCATGTTCGGATTATAATGATTTGCATGTGCTAGTTGTTTAATGGTTGATATCTCTTTGCTAAAATCTGATTTTGTTAGTGGAATAGTTAAAGCTCTGTGTACTAATGATCTGTATGCTGCTATTTTATGTGTATTGTGGTGACAAGATTCATTTGGTATTGTTATGTCTGTTTGTGTTGGTTTTCTGTATATGGAAAATTCAAAAAGATTGTCTGCGTTAATCTTGATATTTAAGTCTAGAAAGTTTATAGCCCTGTTTTGTTCTGTTTCTAGTGTAAATTTTATATTAGGATGGATATTGTTTATAAGAATTAAAAATTCATTGATAACCTCAAAAGAACTGTCAAAACAAGCTAAAATGTCATCAACATAACGAAACCAGAAGATAATGTGTTTAGAGAGGTTTAATTCAAATATTCGATCTTCAAACTTGTCCATAAATATGTTAGCTAATAGAGGACTTAGAGAATTACCCATAGGTAAACCATCCTTTTGTAAATAAATTATGTTATTAAAAGTGAAATAATTTTGACTTATACAAAGGTCAAATAATTGAATTAACTCTAACCTTTTAACTAATTCTATATTACTATTGATCAAGAAACTATCTAATAAAGGAATACATTCTTGTGGTGGTATTCTGGAGAACATGTTGCAAATATCAAAACTAACAAGTTTTGAATGTGGTGGAAGATGTATGTTTTGCAGCT
This sequence comes from Agrypnus murinus, assembly GCA_929113105.1. Classification (NCBI taxonomy): domain Eukaryota; kingdom Metazoa; phylum Arthropoda; class Insecta; order Coleoptera; family Elateridae; genus Agrypnus; species Agrypnus murinus. The sequence continues at coordinate 115,442,361 of OV816026.1, read as the reverse complement.
TATCTACTAATTCTAATGAGTTTCTAACAGAGTATTTCGATTTGTAACCTATCGTGTTAATAATCTGGTTCAGTTTTTTGGATAAAATGTGATTAGGTGCATTGATGTATGATACAACTGGTCTTATTGGCATATTCTGTTTGTGCGTCTTGACTAATCCATACAGTTTAGGAATTTGTGGGTTTTTATTAATGATTTGTTGCTTTTCTAATTCTGAAAAGCAGATATTGCAGTTTTCTAAACCTTGTTTTATTTCTTTTTGGAATTTTGTGGTTGGGTTTTTGTTTAACGTTTCAAAATTTTCTTTATTAATAAATTCATTAACTTTTTGTATGTAAATATCTTTAGAAAGAATTACCAAAGTGCTACCCTTATCTGCTTTAACAGAAATTAGATTGTTCTCTGTGATTTTCTGTTTTATAGATTGAAGAAGTGATATGTTAGATGTGTTGTACATTTTGTCTTGTTTCAAAGACATCTCTTTTAACAAATTCGAAATTTGGAATTTTGCATAGTTATTATGATCTTTCTTAAGTATAGTTTCGCATTCAACGGCCAAAATCTCTTTAATTTTGTTGGTAAATTTTGGAAAAGGACAAAATTTGAAACCTTTGTTAAGAAATCGTGTTTCTCTGTCATTGAATGTTATATTCGACAAGTTTATGAAACGAGGATAAAAGTTTGCAGTGTTCTGACAATTATGGTTATTTTGTAGTGTACGTTTTTGTTGTACAAGTCGATGAAGTTTATTTTTCTGTGTGGTGTATTTTTTGAATTTAATGTGACTGACGGTTTCTCTAATGTCAAAATCTAAGATGTCAAATTGGATATTGTGTAATTTATGAGTAAGTTCTGTATAGAGTACCTTTATATAAACGTGCATATTGTCTCTTATACTAAACCATTTCTTCGATTCTTCTTTGAGCCATCTTCTTTTGGCATTCCTAATCACTTTTTCAGTAATCGAATTCTTGGTTCTGGTAGTGATGTTTATGTAGTTAGGAATAACCTGAAATGTGTTTGTTTATAATTATATTACCTTTGATAATGACAGCATAGCTGTCGAAACAATATTGTCAGGTATATTTTAATAAAACTGTGAAACTTTTAATAATCTTTATTTATTTCATGATTATGGAGTTCCACAAAATAAGGCTGGAAACAATAAACAAGATTATTTCGTCTTCGTTAGAAGAACAAGCCAAGTTATACAAGAAACTTATGATCAAACACGGAATCGCAAGTCAGAATGTTTGGTTTAACCAAGAATGTCTGAAACGTCAGGTTATTCCTAACTACATAAACATCACTACCAGAACCAAGAATTCGATTACTGAAAAAGTGATTAGGAATGCCAAAAGAAGATGGCTCAAAGAAGAATCGAAGAAATGGTTTAGTATAAGAGACAATATGCACGTTTATATAAAGGTACTCTATACAGAACTTACTCATAAATTACACAATATCCAATTTGACATCTTAGATTTTGACATTAGAGAAACCGTCAGTCACATTAAATTCAAAAAATACACCACACAGAAAAATAAACTTCATCGACTTGTACAACAAAAACGTACACTACAAAATAACCATAATTGTCAGAACACTGCAAACTTTTATCCTCGTTTCATAAACTTGTCGAATATAACATTCAATGACAGAGAAACACGATTTCTTAACAAAGGTTTCAAATTTTGTCCTTTTCCAAAATTTACCAACAAAATTAAAGAGATTTTGGCCGTTGAATGCGAAACTATACTTAAGAAAGATCATAATAACTATGCAAAATTCCAAATTTCGAATTTGTTAAAAGAGATGTCTTTGAAACAAGACAAAATGTACAACACATCTAACATATCACTTCTTCAATCTATAAAACAGAAAATCACAGAGAACAATCTAATTTCTGTTAAAGCAGATAAGGGTAGCACTTTGGTAATTCTTTCTAAAGATATTTACATACAAAAAGTTAATGAATTTATTAATAAAGAAAATTTTGAAACGTTAAACAAAAACCCAACCACAAAATTCCAAAAAGAAATAAAACAAGGTTTAGAAAACTGCAATATCTGCTTTTCAGAATTAGAAAAGCAACAAATCATTAATAAAAACCCACAAATTCCTAAACTGTATGGATTAGTCAAGACGCACAAACAGAATATGCCAATAAGACCAGTTGTATCATACATCAATGCACCTAATCACATTTTATCCAAAAAACTGAACCAGATTATTAACACGATAGGTTACAAATCGAAATACTCTGTTAGAAACTCATTAGAATTAGTAGATAAGCTGCAAAACATACATCTTCCACCACATTCAAAACTTGTTAGTTTTGATATTTGCAACATGTTCTCCAGAATACCACCACAAGAATGTATTCCTTTATTAGATAGTTTCTTGATCAATAGTAATATAGAATTAGTTAAAAGGTTAGAGTTAATTCAATTATTTGACCTTTGTATAAGTCAAAATTATTTCACTTTTAATAACATAATTTATTTACAAAAGGATGGTTTACCTATGGGTAATTCTCTAAGTCCTCTATTAGCTAACATATTTATGGACAAGTTTGAAGATCGAATATTTGAATTAAACCTCTCTAAACACATTATCTTCTGGTTTCGTTATGTTGATGACATTTTAGCTTGTTTTGACAGTTCTTTTGAGGTTATCAATGAATTTTTAATTCTTATAAACAATATCCATCCTAATATAAAATTTACACTAGAAACAGAACAAAACAGGGCTATAAACTTTCTAGACTTAAATATCAAGATTAACGCAGACAATCTTTTTGAATTTTCCATATACAGAAAACCAACACAAACAGACATAACAATACCAAATGAATCTTGTCACCACAATACACATAAAATAGCAGCATACAGATCATTAGTACACAGAGCTTTAACTATTCCACTAACAAAATCAGATTTTAGCAAAGAGATATCAACCATTAAACAACTAGCACATGTAAATCATTATAATCCGAACATGATTGACACTTTAATTAAACAAAAAGATTATAGGTTAGCTATCAAAAGAATATATCCCATTGACAATAAAACAGAAGACACAAATTACATATCTATACCATATTTTGGCAAAATATCAGAAAAAATTGCACATATACTAAGAAAAACCAACAATTATAAAATAACATTTAAAACCAACACTAACACTTTTTCATTTTTATTTAATGCTAAAGACAGAACACATGATATCATGAAATCGGGCATTTACCGTTTAAATTGTTCTTTTTGTAGTTCGGTATATATTGGACAAACACTTCGAAATTTTGACATAAGATATAAAGAACACGTACGTCATTACAAAAATAAACATCCTGAAAAATCGAATTACGCCAAACACCTTTTAGAACAAAATCACACAATGACTCCTCAAAATAATATTAAATTCCTACATTTTTGTAATAACAAACGCAAATTAGACATTTTAGAAGCCTTTGAGATATACAAACACAAACTCAGGGTACCTTTAATGAATGAACAACTTGAGCTCAGTAATTCTCCGTTACTGGAAGTATTAGATGTTTAATTATGATTTTTATTATTAATTTTTATTATTATTATTATTTTATCTAGTTACCTATTTTGTATCTACCTTAGCGACGTGTTTGTTTATAATTATATTACCTTTGATAATGACAGCATAGCTGTCGAAACAATATTGTCAGGTATATTTTAATAAAACTGTGAAACTTTTAATAATCTTTATTTATTTCATGATTATGGAGTTCCACAAAATAAGGCTGGAAACAATAAACAATATAATAAACTACTTTCTAACTTTAAAACGTCAGTAATGAACTCATTATGTATCGATTGTGAATAAAAGTAATTACCAACTATTTGATTTCGCAATCTTCTACAATAAGTTCGCCGTTATTATTGATGCCAATTGGCTGTACGAAATCCTCAAGAGTTAGTTATCCCTAAATCTCTTTCTTGTTCTGCTTCGTCATCCTCAGGAAGGAGCAAGCCATTGGAAACACATATTGTGTACTACCACACAGGCGTTTATAATGTGTGTACTTTTGTCTGGATGGTAGTGAAGAACGTGATGTTTTAATAAACAGCAAAATCGGATTTTGAGAACTCCATTGCACCGCTCTATAATAGACCTCGTTCTTCGTAGATTGGCATTAAAATTACCCTCCCTACTCCCTGGCACAGCGTCCCGTACTGGAGTAATAAGTCATGGCCTCAACGGATATCCTGAATCTCCTAGGATGGTGTAAGATATAATGGTACATGATTAAGAAATGATGAGTGTTCACGCTCACCTAAAACAAAAACAGTGATGACCATTAAAATAAATATGCCTAAGCACCAGTCTTGCTCCACTATTTCTCTAAATATAAGCATCATTGGTGCTTCCTGGAAATAATGCATTCACGTTTAAAATCCTTAAAGAAGAGTCGCAAATCTGTAAAACATACAAATAGATAACAATAACACAAGAAAAGTTATCTGAAGTATTGCTTACGAGCTACGCATTAATAGAATGATAGCTCTTCCTGTTGACAAGGATGAAGGAGATCGGTGGTTTTTGGCAGAACGATTGCAGCATGTGTGCAGTCAATGCATCCAATTACTCCTGGGAAATGGAATTTCCTGTAAAACCTATAATAAATTAGTACCTATATGATAACACAGCTCATTAACTAACTCATTTCGGATAGCTTGCATTTCTTCTCAACTTTTAGGAAATTGTACCCAACCATTGAAAATCTCAGGTCTGTTTAAAGCTGCAGTTACCCCTGCTATTGATCGAGAAACTGATGCCTGTGAGTCCCCCATAAAAATATTACTTCCCACAGGAGGTTGATAGCTTCCACATCCAAAAAAATTAAGAGCTATGAGAACCTAAAAAGAAAATTGTATGTGTGTGCATACAAATAAAGTGAAACTCACCTTCGTTTGCACATTTAATGCTGATATTCGAAACTGCTGAAGAATATAAGGCTCAAGTATAGTTATTACATAGTGAACTATAGGATTCGATAAGCGAAATTGTCTTAAAAATAGTCTATCACTTAACTGTTCGAATGGATTTAGTGCTACGATTTTACTTCCTGATCAGGGATTGATAACACTCTTTGTGAGTGGTAGCCAAATTTGTTGCCCTCGGCTAGCTCGTCCGCGTGGGCGTTGGGTCAAATACATATATGATCTATTTACTTACCTGGGCGCCAGGTCCACTTTAATCTGACCGTAAAATAAAGATATCCTTTGGAAGGACCAACCAAAGGTATGGTACTCACGAAGAGGAAAAACCCAATTGTAGCAGATAATAATTTAATCGAGATAATTATATCTCACTATGTTACAAATTAACAGTTCTAAGAGCAGTGCATAACTTAACTAAGTGTACATGCATATACAGTACAGGTAAACAATTTTACAAGTATTTACAAAATCTACAATCATGCAATAGTATTGACCGTGGTAAAAAATGTAATGGACGTAACTGTTGGTTTCAAATTCTTGAACACAAGTTGAATCAAAGATTAAAGTAATCCGCAACTATTAAACATTTTCTTTGCCAATGACAAGTATAAAGTTTAGGATTGAATATTCAAAAGAACTAAATAAATAAATGTCGCAAGACGCAGATCAACGTACCTACGTTTAACTAAATCGATATCAAGAAACAAGTACTTGCGATGTTGATGGTCGAAGGTTATGACAACTAAATATTTGTCACAATTATAAATTAATTATTGAATAAAATAACAATAAAGTGCACTTGCGTCACTGCATGTCATAGGAAATATTCAATTGCTATATAGTTAAGATCTTTCTTTTAAATTGGGTAAATTGATAATTCAGGATAAACTTTCGGATTACTTTAGTACAGTAAATGTATGATCAAAGAAATCTAAGGTAAGGTATACGACTTCCAGCTCCACTACAAGACCACATGTAATACGAATGAAAGGATTAAATCGTCTGACCTTATCGCGTCCACTAGCTTGTTAAAGCACACCACCTCCAAGACACCCTTCTCTATTGCATGCTATATACCAAAGTTTTCAAACATAGGAATGGTTTCCATTTCCCATTAACAACAAACTTCCATTTCCCATTAACAACAAACTTCCAACTAAGCTACGTATTTCCAGAGAATCAGAGTTGTCCGGAATAAGACAGCACCCCGGAAAGAAAAGGCTAAAGATGTGCAAACCTTTACCTCTTCAAAGTATGAGTTATTTATATCCCGACAACCGGCACAAAATTGGAGCAGAATCAATACCAAATTTCACCACCAGGTAAGTCTGTCACCACAAATTACTCCAATCTCATCAGTTTAAAGTGAGGATTATATCCATTAACTAGAATCTACTTCACACCAACACCAAAACCTCAAACTCCATGAAGAGATAGCCACAGATTAGCAATTATATCTTCACACAAATATGTGTTTCTTAAAATTGACCATTTTTTGAAAGCTGTTTTTCCAAGGCACCCGGATTCAATCATTTTAAATTAGGGAGAAAAACCCCTAACATGTATGCAACTCAAATCACATTACTATCGTGTAGTTTTCAACTGTAACAACTCCCCCCTTCCTTTAAAACAGAAAATCTCATTTTCTGGCTTAATTCACCTATACCAATGTGTTGTGAACAAAAAAAAGACTAACAACACAGGACAAAAGAAACTAAGCCACATGGTGAACAAACAATGTTCTTCCAAGAAGTCAACAAGCACCAAGAGCCTGTTGCCTATGTTTATCTTTCACTGAGTGATGGAGATCTCTGCGCCGGTGGATAAACAAGCTCTACAAAATTAAAAAATCACTAGAACTATCTAAACATCATAACTAATACTATATGTTATATCTATAACATCAAAGGCTCTCCCTAACAAGAACAATACCAAGAAAAATGAAGTAACAACAAAACTAGGAAAAAAAATCTGCCAATAACCATGGCTACTTAACGTTATTTCCATCAGGATCCAACTTTAAGTCTTGTATATGCCAGGAACCTAATGAGCGACCTGTACTAAAATCTTCAACTTCATAGACATTAGGAGAAATCTTTCTCTTGATTCTACCCTTAATAAATTTAGGGTTTAATTTGGCTGCAATATAATCTGCTCCTTTGGATAAGGTGAAATTACGTTTCCAAACAACTTGACCTATATGCAACTCTAAAGGACGACGTCTTAGGTTGTAACGTCGAGCACTTTCTTGATAGGCTTTATCCATACGTTGTTTCACCAACTTGTACAATTCTGGTAAGGATTCCAAATAAGAAGATAAACGAGAACGAGAAGCAAAATCAATGGGAGAATTCACAGCACCAGCCACATCGCTAAATATCTTCCCAGTAAGATGGATTTCCCTTCCAAAGGTTAAAAACGCGGGACTAAAACCCGTAACTTCACTTACTGCTGTACGCAAAGCAAATCCTAACTGAGGCAGCCTTTTATCCCAATCCCTGTGGTTCAAATTAACGTAAGACCTAATCATTGTCTTAATAACCCTATTAACCCGTTCACAAGGGTTAGATTGAGGATGATAATTAGCATTGTACACAATTGTAGATTCATAGGTTTGAACTAACTTTTTAAAAGCAGCACTAACATATTGTCTGCCGTTGTCACAAATTATCCTTTCGGGTACTCCATAAATAAGGAAAACATCTTGTTCAACGTGTTTCACGACAGCTGAGCTGGTTGCAGCTTTTAAAGGAAACAGTAACGTATACTTTGTGAAAGTATCGGTTACTACTAGAATAAAACGGTTTCTATTAGTAGACAACGGAAGAGGTCCTATTAGATCTGTCGATATTACTTCCCACGGACGTGAAATGATACGTTTATTCATTACTCCGTGTGGAGCACGTTGTTCAGGTTTCTGGGCCTTGCATATTTCACAATTATTTACATAACGGGCTATGTCGTGTGTCATGCCTGGCCAGTAGTACGTCTGTGAAATCCTGTTATGGGTTTTAAAAATTCCAAGATGACCTGCTGTAGGTTCGTCATGATTTTCAAATATAACGTCAGCTCTAAGTTTCTTTGGAACCACCATTTTCCAATCAAGAGCATCATCAAAACTGGGATACATTCTTCCTGCTAACTTAAACAATTTACCTTTGGTTACTCGCCAGTTTGGAAACTTGTTTGGATTAGCTGATATTTTGGATATCAGGTCATTATACCAACTATCTTTGTCATCTTCTTTAACCTCTATTAAGGCAATGGCCCTAGAAAGGGCGTCGGGTAAGTTGAATCAAAGATTAAAGTAATCCGCAACTATTAAACATTTTCTTTGCCAATGACAAGTATAAAGTTTAGGATTGAATATTCAAAAGAACTAAATAAATAAATGTCGCAAGACGCAGATCAACGTACCTACGTTTAACTAAATCGATATCAAGAAACAAGTACCTACTTGCGATGTTGATGGTCGAAGGTTATGACAACTAAATATTTGTCACAATTATAAATTAATTATTGAATAAAATAACAATAAAGTGCACTTGCGTCACTGCATGTCATAGGAAATATTCAATTGCTATATAGTTAAGATCTTTCTTTTAAATTGGGTAAATTGATAATTCAGGATAAGCTTTCGGATTACTTTAGTACAGTAAATGTATGATCAAAGAAATCTAAGGTAAGGTATACGACGTCCAGCTCCACTACAAGACCACATGTAATACGAATGAAAGGATTAAATCGTCTGACCTTATCGCGTCCACTAGCTTGTTAAAGCACGCCACCTCCAAGACACCCTTCTCTATTGCATGCTATATACCAAAGTTTTCAAACATAGGAATGGTTTCCATTTCCCATTAACAACAAACTTCCAACTAAGTTACGTATTTCCAGAGAATCAGAGTTGTCCGGAATAAGACAGCACCCCGGAAAAAAAAGGCAAAAGATGTGCAAGCCTTTACCTCTTCAAAGTATGAGTTATTTATATCCCGACAACCGGCACAAAATTGGAGCAGAATCAATACCAAATTTCACCACCAGGTAAGTCTGTCACCACAAATTACTCCAATCTCATCAGGTTCAAGTGAGGATTATATCCATTAACTAGAATCTACTTCACACCAACACCAAAACCTCAAACTCCATGAAGAGATAGCCACAGATTAGCAATTATATCTTCGGGGATAATATAACTAGTGTTATGATTATCATCGGTGATAGCCCGAGTTAAAACCGACGAAAATTGACCGAGTGCGAAGCACGAGTTCAATTTTCTAAAGGTTTTAACGAGTGGTATCATCGTTGATTAATCATAACACGTGTTATATTTGGTGAGAGAATATAATTCACGTGTCACATGGTACATTTTTTATTAATTTCATTGGTGAAAGTACAAAAACAAACTCGCAGAATAGGCTATCAAATCGATGATAATTCTATCACCGCATGTTGACTGTCACCTGTTTTTAATAAATAAAATTGTTTACTGTCAAAGTGACAGAAAGTTTCAGTGTTTATTTTCTTTCAACGTTCATTATATTCTCTCACCAAATATAACACGTGTTATGATTAATCAACGATGATACCACTCGTTAAAACCTTTAGAAAATTGAAGTCGTGCTTCGCACTCGGTCAATTTTCGTCGGTTTTAACTCGGGCTATCACCGATGATAATCATAACACTAGTTATATTATCCCCGAGAATATAATTCACGTGTCACATGGTACATTTTTTATTAATTTCATTGGTGAAAGTACAAAAACAAACTCGCAGAATAGGCTATCAAATCGATGATAATTCTATCACCGCATGTTGACTGTCACCTGTTTTTAATAAATAAAATTGTTTACTGTCAAAGTGACAGAAAGTTTCAGTGTTTATTTTCTTTCAACGTTCATTATATTCTCTCACCAAATATAACACGTGTTATGATTAATCAACGATGATACCACTCGTTAAAACCTTTAGAAAATTGAACTCGTGCTTCGCACTCGGTCAATTTTCGTCGGTTTTAACTCGGGCTATCACCGATGATAATCATAACACTAGTTATATTATCCCCGAGAATATCACGACCTTCTAGATTTCACGAGACGAAGTCTCTTATCCGGCCTGCGCACTCCACTAGTTCAAGTGTTTCTCCGCTGGCGCCACCAAACACGCAAAGGCGGAAACGGATATATAACACGTAAATGTCAATTTCAAACTACGCTAACTTCGCGCGCTTTTATACTTTTTGTCGGTTTTGCGCGTATCGTCAATAAATTATATTTTTCTAATCTTTTAGCAGTTTTCTTTATTTTTTAATATAATTATGTTATTTTCTTGTTATTTGTTTAAATTTTTGTAGTTTTGTTGCTGTTTTTTCGTTCACTTTAGTAATGGCAAGCACTAGAAGAAATAGTAGATTACATACCGAGGCGGGAAGTGTTTCATTCCTGTCGAGAGCTAAGATAGCTCACCGAGGGCCCAGGCCCGAGGTGAGCTAATGCTCGAGACAGGAGGAAACGTCCCGCCGAGGTTTGTATACTATTTTATTCGGAATCATCATATTTTTTAACAAATAATAATTATTTACAACTGACAACTGAAGTGACAAACTTGACCTAATAATGCACCCGCCCTCTACCGAGCAAACTACGAACTTACAACAGGTCGGGAATGATCACATTCCTGACCAAGAGAGGGATAACAGGTAGGGAATGATTACATTCCTGACCAAGAGAGGGAATTAAAAGTAAGTTAGGAATGGTTAATTTCCCACCCTCTGAGGCGGTTAGGAATGCACATATTACCATATGATTCCGAATAAAAAAGTTTATTCGGAATCATATGGTAATATGTGCATTCCTAACCGCCTCAGAGGGTGGGAAATTAACCATTCCTAACTTACTTTTAATTCCCTCTCTTGGTCAGGAATGTAATCATTCCCTACCTGTTATCCCTCTCTTGGTCAGGAATGTGATCATTCCCGACCTGTTGTAAGTTCGTAGTTTGCTCGGTAGAGGGCGGGTGCATTATTAGGTCAAGTTTGTCACTTCAGTTGTCAGTTGTAAATAATTATTATTTGTTAAAAAATATGATGATTCCGAATAAAATAGTATACAAACCTCGGCGGGACGTTTCCTCCTGTCTCGAGCATTAGCTCACCTCGGGCCTGGGCCCTCGGTGAGCTATCTTAGCTCTCGACAGGAATGAAACACTTCCCGCCTCGGTATGTAATCTACTAATAAATACACTATTGCAATGTGTAATAGTACTGATCCTACAATATCATTTCACGAATTTCCTTCAAATTTTACCTTACGAGAAAAATTGTTTCAAATCTTACGTTGGGGTTATGGACACCAACAGCAAAATAATCATATTGATGTATGTACTTCCTTATTTCGACAGATCAACAATTACATTTACCTGAAAGAGTAAATTTCAACATCGAGCTTCCTAAAAACATAACAGAATTAATAAAAGAACTTCAAACCTTTTTTATGCATCTCGATTACGGAATTCTGTCAACATCTGTAGCCCTGCTGGAAGGATACATTGCAAAAGACTTTAGATAGGATTGAATGTTAATAGCCTGTTAGATTATCTGTTAGCTGTCTCGTATTCAAATTCACTGATAGGGTTTGTAAATCATCAAGACAAAGGTGCATTAAAATACTCAACTAGAAGGTTAAACTTTTAATCAACCAAATAATGGAACTTGTAGTTGTAATATAGATTGTAGAACATTTACCTGAAGAATGTAATCCGTCTAATATTCTAACATCACTAAGTACTTCTAACTCCAATTGCTTCTTCACAGTTCTTTGTTTGACACCACCACAAGGACGTATTTAGTAATATAATTCTTTAAAAATTGCTAAAACCTTGTTTGGCAAACAGAAACATTGCAAAAAGGTGAATAGATAATGTACTCACTGCTCACTTTCTCTATATTCTAAACCCAGTTCACAGAAACTTTTAAAATTGTAATTTCAATAATGTTATTAAACTTGTAAATTAATTTTAATAACATAATTAATTTAATTATATAAATTTATTTAATTAATTCCCAAAATATTTACGTAAACATCCAACGCTTGACATTTGTAAGGGTTATCTAACCTATACATCATCAAGTGACAAATAAACATCAGCGTGTCAGCTAGCGCCAATACGGCGAAATTTTGCGTTTTCTCAGAAACAAAGTTTATATGGGAAATCGTAAAAGTGCCCAGGCCGGATAAGAGACTTTGTCTCATAAAATCTAGAAGGTCGTGGAGAATATAATGAACGTTGAAAGAAAATAAACACTGAAACTTTCTGTCACTTTGACAGTAAACAATTTTATTTATTAAAAACAGGTGACAGTCAACATGCGGTGATAGAATTATCATCGATTTGATAGCCTATTCTGCGAGTTTGTTTTTGTACTTTCACCAATGAAATTAATAAAAAATGTACCATGTGACACTTGAATTATATTCTCACACAAATATGTGTTTCTTAAAATTGACCATTTTTTGAAAGCTGTTTTTCCAAGGCACCCGGATTCAATCATTTTAAATTAGGGAGAAAAACCCCTAACATGTATGCAACTCAAATCACATTACTATCGTGTAGTTTTCAACTGTAACATTAGTCTCTTGTAATATCTTCGTCGTCTTGCAAAATTTTCTTCTACATTATTAAATACAACAAATAATTCTTCATTAGCCATATTTAGGATTTTGACAATACGTTAATGACAGACGAACAAAATTTTTAAAAGTTGCCTAGTACCAACCCGCTCGACCTATTTATGCATGGTTTTCACACGAAATTTTTCGTATACGTAAATAAAGAATATGAAATTTTTATTTAGTGCGAAAATCAACCGAATCACATATGCGTCATTACTATACAAGATTCAAGAATTGATCCTCTGGTGTGAATACTTTCGTTTACTGTTGGCCTGGTGATAACGAACCTTTAAAACGAAAAAAGTTGACCTTGTTATCTTTAACAAATATTTTATAAGGAAAAATAATTATTCACTTTAGTAGCTCAGCACCTTTTCCCAACTTCGGCCCATATTCTCTTGAGCGCATTCTAATTAAGCGGTTCAGTTATGCATTGCAGTGGTGCTATGGTTATATTCCCTAAAATTAACAATCTTGAATATACAATGACCCGACGCCTTAATGGTACAAGGGTTTAGAGAAAGAACAAGAATATACAATGATGTTGGAGAACCAGTCACCTTTTTTTAGTCAAAATGAAAGAGATCAATGTGTTTTTCAACAAGATGCATGCAAGATTTCACGTTAGTCAAGAAACTACAGCTTAGTTCCAAAGGAATGAAATTAATTTGATGAGATGGCCTGCTCCTTCAGCAGATTTAAATCTCATGGAAAATCTATGGGGTGCCATAGCACGTCGAATATACGCTGAAAATAAGGTGTATCAAACAGTTAATGAAGTAAAAGATGACATAGTTACGACTTGAAATAATTTGGGACATGAACTTTTAGAAAATCTCATTTGCAGTATGAGACCGACTTTTTGAAGTAATTCGAAGAAGTGGGAGTACTACCCTTTATTAAATTCATTTATTACTTATTTTCTCATAGATTTAAATAAATATTCTGAAAATAAAATGATAATTCTTTCTTGTAAAATAATGTAATTCTTATACTGTATCATTAAAACAGTATTTCATAATTTATAGTTAGCAGTTAGTAAAAATCATGAATTTCCAAGTGGTGCTATAGTTATGCTCTCCAGTTTACTATGTACGAGTTAATGTATATACACACTTGCATGCACTATGCATTCATAACAAAAGGTATGTACAGTGAAAAGACAATCTGATTATAATATTATTTATTCACAATCGATACATAATGTGTTCATTACTGACGTTTAAAAAGTTAGAAAGTAGTTTATTATACATCAGAGTCAATAATAAGTTCTCTTGGTTAGTAATGAGTTCTCTTGGTTAGTAATATCCATTACTTACTTTTTGCTCGTTCTAAATATTCTCAACAGATGGCAGAAGTTTTCGTATCTATCTTTACTTTTAGCAGGTAACAAACAGTCAGTCACTGTTTTAGCAACTTCTCGCTATTCCGGTGGTGTGCAACTTACATCAGTTTCACTATCAGGCATTTTAAATCGTGTAAATTGCAATTAGGAGCAATGTAATTAAATTTGGTTTAGTAGTGACACGAATTTACTTTGACAATTGTTGCAGCAATTGTCATTTTGTCGCCACCTGAATAAAAACGCTGGTGTTGTGTCCTACATATATCAAGTATTAGGTATCAATGTAAGAACATAATTATGTACGATTGTGAATAAAATAGTATACATACCTCGGCGGGAAGACATTACGCGTCGAGCAATTGCTGCCCTTGGCGCTTCGCGCCTCGGGCAGCAGCATTGCTCTCCGCGTAATGTTCTACTTCCCGCCTCGGTAAGTAATCTACTATTACATCGCATTAAAATGTACTGCCTACTTGTGTGTCGAAATCTATTAGAATTGAAGAAAAGCAGATAAATAGCCGCGGCACCACCTGACTTGCAGCTGTCCAACTGTAGCAAGGCTAGGCAGATTACACTGTTTGATGTCTTTCTTGGGGTGCATTGGATACCACATTGCAGGAAGTGGTATCAAAGAATTAACGTGCATCATTCCTGTGTCAAGTATACGTTGATAAGATGTTACTAGCTCGTGCAATGGCCAGAGCAGTGCGATATCACATGCTAATACAAATAGCTTTGCAGAGTATAATAATATTTGTGCAACTCGACATCACTGCCTAGTAACAGAGAGATGTCGATGTGATGACAGACTTTGTAAACAAGTCTCCATCACCGGGCTCGCTAAATGAAAACTCTCGCTTAATAACGCAAGCAAAGAAGATTCAGGGCAAGTTTACTCTCCTAAAAGACAATAGGCTGACTGCATATGATCAATTTTGTGAAATACAAATCACGGTGAACAATTAGATGATGCCCATCTCACTTCTTTTAAACGACTGATGCCTTATTTCCATGCCATTGGCCATCTTGCCTATGCTAAATCCTGTCAACTCTTATGTGCAGGATATGAAGAAGCTATCATTCATTATAAGACCAAGCGAATTTGAAAAATTTATGAAACAAATATTTTTCCCTCATTTTTTGTCGGATCAGTACAAAGCAGTATTTATTGCCCTGATAGAGATAAAATATTAATTAGCATGCACATTTAGAGGAAAACTTGATGCTCTACAATTTTGTTTCCGAGAGTTTTGTCGAGAAACGGTCGACTCAAATTTTATAGGCTATTTACAATGTTTAAAGAAAGAAAAAGAATTATTAGGCTCTTTTTTGTAGGAAATGTTCCTGGTTTTGATTAATACATATATATATTTTTCAGTTACAACTGAGATATTGAGATATTTGGAAAAAACCAAAAAATGGGATCTGTTTTCGACTAACAACTTTAGCTTATCTCTGAGTCATCAGGACTTTCAACATATTTATTACTAGGCACTCCCCAAACAAGCGTGCAAAACATTATGGATCTTTCCGCAAAAACGACTTTCCGAGCCTTCATTTACTGGACTAATTGAATGTATTAGTTTGTGTTTTATTTTGTGCTCTGTACATCCTAGATTTCAAAACCGTCCTTAACCCAATACCATACATCTGGTCTCTTTTCATGTGCAGCGATACATAATATTAATCTTCAATATTGATTGTCTAGAACAGTGATGGCGAACCTTTTTGAGAAGTGGGTCAAATCTTGTTCATTATTTGTTTTAATACCAGCCCGTGGGTCACTAAGTCGGTGGTGTCACTTGAAGGGGGGTGGGGTGTAAAAAAGGGTAGCAATTTGGAACTTGACAGTTGACCCTTTTTTGGTTCTTTTAAAATCCTCTAAAAAGGTGTACGTTTTCTTTTTGTTTTACAACTTTTACTTTTGCAAGTGAAGAGGAAAAAATAAAGGTCGATGTCAAAAAATTGATATCAATGGGGTGATACCATGAGTTACCGCGCCAGGTGACACCATGGCCAGTGGCGCCTCTGTACTGACTTGAGTATTTGAATGAACAAGGAATAAAGAAAAACACATATATGAGTTATTTTTTCCGAACTCAACCACAGGCTAGGTCCAGAAATTGGCGCAACTTAGAAAGACCAGCAGGGGCTCATTCTAAAGCTTGAAACCTCTACTTTCGAATATCATATGTCTCCTATATGAGAAAATTTATATTTGACCCCTAAAACAGGGTACGTGTTTACCCTATTTTAGGGGTCAAATATAATTCTTTTCATATAGGAGACATGTGATATTCGAAAGTAGAGGTTTAAAGCTTTAAAATGAGCCTCCGCTGGCCTATCTAAGTTGCGCCAATTTTTGCACCTAGCCGGTGGTTGGGTTCAGAAAGAATGACATATATATATATATATATATATATATATATATATATATATATATATATATATATATATGTATATATATATATGTATATATATATATATATATATATATATATATATATATATATATATATATATAATGATTAGAAGTAATAATGCGCGTAGAGATATACAAGAAAGTGTTATAATAATGGGATATCGCGCAACAGAGAAGAAAGAAATCATAAGTTGCAGCCGTCTACACGTGTTTCACACTTATTAGTGATCATCAGGACGGCATAGCAGATGGAATAAATATAAAAGCAACTAACTCAGAAAGATGTAACAACACAAGGTTTCACTGATAGCAGCCAACCGCACATTTGCAGTATCGGCCTGAAGACACTGAGTTTTCAGTGCAACAACAAACGTCACTACGGAGGCAGCTAAAGCCACTACCGTGAGACAACCAATCCCAAAGTATAATATCAATGATTAGAAGTAATAATGCGCGTAGAGATATACAAGAAAGTGTTATAATAATGGGATATCGCGCAACAGAGAAGAAAGAAATCATAAGTTGCAGCCGTCTACACGTGTTTCACACTTATTAGTGATCATCAGGACGGCATAGCAGATGGAATAAATATAAAAGCAACTAACTCAGAAAGATGTAACAACACAAGGTAGTGGCTTTAGCTGCCTCCGTAGTGACGTTTGTTGTTGCACTGAAAACTCAGTGTCTTCAGGCCGATACTGCAAATGTGCGGTTGGCTGCTATCAGTGAAACCTTGTGTTGTTACATCTTTCTGAGTTAGTTGCTTTTATATTTATTCCATCTGCTATGCCGTCCTGATGATCACTAATAAGTGTGAAACACGTGTAGACGGCTGCAACTTATGATTTCTTTCTTCTCTGTTGCGCGATATCCCATTATTATAACACTTTCTTGTATATCTCTACGCGCATTATTACTTCTAATCATTGATATTATACTTTGGGATTGGTTGTCTCACGGTAGTGGCTTTAGCTGCCTCCGTAGTGACGTTTGTTGTTGCACTGAAAACTCAGTGTCTTCAGGCCGATACTGCAAATGTGCGGTTGGCTGCTATCAGTGAAACCTTGTGTTGTTACATCTTTCTGAGTTAGTTGCTTTTATATTTATTCCATCTGCTATGCCGTCCTGATGATCACTAATAAGTGTGAAACACGTGTAAGCTACAAACTTTCTATACTGACGCTCAATGGTACGACAGATAAATATATATATATATATATATATATATATATATATATATATATATATATATATATATATATATATATATATATATTGATAAAGGGTACCTTGTCACCTCCAA